>JACATO010000357.1:662540-1325080 GCA_018389105.1 Nautilus pompilius
GAATTGAGGCCATAGATACATACTAGATTTCTATTTAGTTTGTGACTCTTTATTTCATTTTATTGTTTTAGTGATCAGCTTTCTCAGTTTTATTAAGTGTAATAAATAGATAAGGAAATTTAAGGCAACAACTCTAATTGAAAAGTTTTTTTTAAGACTGAACCCTGAGTTAACAATCACTCTTAATTTTATTGTAAGATGGATTTATAAAGTAGCTTCTCTCTCTATATATATATGTTTGTCTCTCAACATCAATAAATATTTCATTTGGAATCTCTCAGATGACAGCATTAAGCAGCAGAATAGCATACCCCTGATGTCATCTTTTCAGTGTGTGAAAAAAATGAACAGAAAGTTTTAGATGAACACTTTACCGGGGGACAACGTGGACCAGTTGAATACCTGGCATGCTCATCTTGTACTACCAGATTGTTTACCTATGAGATATGCTGACAGACAAGGTGTATGCGTGACAACCAGCTACCAACAGCTGTTGCAAGTCACTTCCTAGTCAAACGCTGCGACGTCTACATGAATGCTGATAGTGGACATTTTAAACACTTAAGTGTTGTAGTGTATCATATTTGCAGTGTTTGATGTATAGGCAAAAATTCTATCTAGCAATATTCCTTTTTACTACTCTATGTAAAAAAGTGTATAACAGCATTTTGAAACACTTGTATATATGAATATATAAATAAGCTTTATCAGTTACTAAAAATATCAAATAAATTGGGCTCATCAGCAATAGTGTGATGAATTTCCTAGCTTAGAATTAATTTACCTGTGGCAGTAAATTTAGTTATCAAAAATAAACAAGTCCTAAATATTTGCTTTAAGTCCTGAGTGGCTTTGGAAACAACCACTAGAATAATTTGTTCACTAGTTTTCCATGGTTTTACTTGCTAGAAGTCAGTTTCTATGAAAAAATAAATTACAAGAAAGTTATCTAAAATTATACTTGAATTTAAAATCTTGGAAAAAAAAAGAAAGTCTGTCTAACAATGAAAATGTAAAATCAGTAAGAAATAGGTATTATCTGCAAGTAAATGTGTGCATACAAGGGAAGGAAAAAGAAGAGAGGAAAGGGGAGAAATGAGGTATTATTACAAGATTCAGAAATATGATAATTTGCATGTATCTGCAAAAACTTTGATGTCAGACTATAACAATTAAAAATAAAAACAATAATTTAAACAGTGCAGTTTATCTGCATATTATCAGAAGTGGGCAGACACACACAATAGGTGTTAATGTCGATAATGATTCTTTTTTTCTTATGTAAAACTGTAATGACAGATTCACTGTAGTTTGTACCACAGGCATCCATGGGTTGTATTTCAGAGTGAAGGGCAAATTTGACAAAATGATATCAGAGCTGTAAATGTTAATTTTTTCCACAAACAATCCAGGAGGATGCTCATGGTTTGCACTGTGGCATCCCCCCAGTGCCTATAACCTCTTGGCTAATCCCTGAAGATTAAAAAAATATGCAAATTAAAGGTGCTGCTGTTATGGTGTGTGTAATTAACTGGTAGTCTGCACAATTCTGCCCTTGAGCCAATGTTTTTGTGAGGCTTCAAGAATTAGATGAGAAGTTACAGGTGCTGCTTTGTCAATTGGTATGTAGCAGATGCTATACTGAAAGGTTCAAAACATGGGGAATCCATATGGTTACACAAGCTCTACACCAGAACAACAATCACCACTTTAAAGATGGGCAAAGATGAAAAACCTAAGCTGCTGATAGTAGATGGATATTGCTAGAAAAAAATAGCAAAGGATTTTAGGTAATTGATTCTTTTCTTTTGCGCATAATAATAAAAGAAGAAAAAAAAATCAAAGCATTTTTTAAAAAATATCACTATTTCTACCTATGAAATTAGGAGATACAAGAGAAATTTAAACTGGGGTTCAGTGGGTAATGAAACAAAATGACAAAATTAAGAGATCTACAGAAACCACACATATTCAGCTGAAAAGGTGGCAAACGAGGATGTAGCTAGTTATAGAAAATAATTTATTTTTAATTTCCAGCATTTAGAGTGTCACAAAACAAAGTTGTGATGCTAACAAAGGAAAACTAATTACTGCAGCTGGAATCATTTCCTAGCAAAAGAAAAAAATGTAAAAATATGTGGTAAAACACAGCCTGCCCATATGGAGGATATGAATGGAAAGTCACGACATGTATTCCATATTGATGAAGAAAATAAATATTGACAGGGAATTTAAAAACTAATTACTGCAGACAATACCAGTATTAACAAATGTCACTAAGTATCTTGAAAATGGATATTGGTGCAAGTGTTAATATTTTTTTCCTAATTCCAGATAGATAAATGGAAGAAATGTTACATTCAAAAAATAGTGTATTCAGGTAATTAAGTATCCATGGTTAGAATCAAAAACAAGTGATACACTAAATTATATTTCTAGATTTGCAGAGTCACCAGAAAACATTTAATCAGTTCTTTGACTTAAATAACGGCATCCGCACACTGTGACAACTGTTGTAACAAAAAATCAAAGGCACAGCTAATGGCTCAATGGTTAGCTTACTGGACTGTCAAGGTTGAGGGTCTGAGTTTGATTACTAGTTAGGGTCAGCTCAGTTTGTCATATCTCCTTAGCATAGTTCTGAGAGTTTCTTCTCACATGTAAAAATGAAAAGTTATAGTAAGGATTTCACTGCTGAAGTTGGCAGTTCTAAACACTCGGGGTGCAGGATAATGCTCTTGATTACCGTAGTGCAACTCTTCCTCACCAGGGTAGTCTCCCTTGTAGAGACAGATAAGTTTAGAAATTTTTAAAAATCAATGTTAAGCCTAAAAAAAAAAGAGCAACAGATAACATTTTATAAAGATGTTTTCCATGGACCTTACTTGGTAAATAAAATTACAGCAGACAAAACTAAAGTGCTTGACAATTGCAGGGAAAAAAGAAGACAGTTGCTTGCCATACATCAAAAGCTTAGAGATAAATTTGATTAAGTCCAAAAGAAACCATCATTTCAGTATTGTAACCAGAATAGCATAATTAAAATTTAAAGTGATGTTCTCAGACATAATGGTCTTGATATTGTGTTAGTGCAGTTACATAATACTGGCTATGCTACACAAATTCAGAGATGTGAACTTCGTTTACAGAAATACAATAGTTTCATAGATACCAGAAAGGGAGATGTTCACAGCTCAAAGACTTTCCCCAAAGATGCACAAACTGCCAGCTCGAATGAGAATCTGCAAAGCTTGTGTTAATAATGATATCTCAGCATTACAGATGACACTTTAATGTTTTTAGCAGACCAAAGAAAGTAGATCCAAAATTTTATCAGGTTGATCAGATGATGGACCTAAATGTTTTCCCAAATTAGCTAAATACTGGAATCAGAGACAAACCATCTATTATTTTAAAAATGATGTGTATAAAAAACAAACAAACAGATTTTAAAATGAAAAATACACTAACAAAATGCTATTTTGGCCTGACATAAAACATTATCTTTCAGTTACAATGTGTAGTCGTATATTGTGTCAGATTTCACAAAAATAGTCAACAAAACCACCACTACCCATGTCTACTAAAGTTATTATCAAGTTTATGAAAGCAGTATTTGTTACCTGATGAGATATATGAATTAGCAAGTGAATGTGGTTTTACTCTTTCCACATATTAATTTTGAGTAAAAATGGTTTGGTAGGAAATACACAAAAAAGTTTAAACTATAAGAACATTTTAAGACAATGCAAAAAATGTGATGGTGATCCATTTGAATATGGAACAGTTTACTTATAGAATTTCATCTGTGACTAATGGTTATACACTATCTTAACTACTGATAGACGGATGGCTGTAGACAACTGTATCTATTATGTCTTGTTATTTTCACAGAGGTTAGTAGATGTGGAATACTAATCTAACTTAATGTTACGTAAAGAAAAAAATTACACCTAAAAACACAGAAGGCCAAAGGTAAAAAAATGAAGGATTATCAACAGATATTAACACCACCACCTAGGTATTCCAAACACACATGCCTGATACACTTGCCATGCTGAGTCCTTATAGAGAAGAATACATTTTATACATGAAGAAAGATTTTTAAAAATTAATGCATGCCTAAAACATACAGGCTCTTCCTCTCACAGAGAAAGGAACCATTACATTAGAGAAAGAACCAAAGTTTACAAACAAAGGTAAGTAATTCTACACTGCTCTCCATCAAATAAAACCTTGAAAAGCCCTTATATTCAATGGCTAAACCAAGAAAAACCACAACCTATGACAACATAATACAGTGGTTTCCAAAATTATTTCATAACCATATGTTTTAAAACAAAATATTGAGTCTTCATTATGTGTGTAACAATTTAAAAATACATTTTAACATAATAAAGCCTCATTTTGACATTCATAGGGGCTCTGTGCTAAAACACTCTTAATGTAGTAACTTTTTGTGGAAATGCATCTATGGAGTAATGAAGCAGTGCACATACTGCAATACTGTTTTATGATTAAAGAATATTATCTTAATAGAATAAATCTGTAAAAACCACAAACACTGCATTAATTATAGCATAACATTGCTTTAAAATATAATATTTCAGGTGATACAATAAAGGTATGACTGTAAGGAACTGTGCAAACATCCAACAAAAATGCAATTAACCACATCAACCCAGCATGTCCAATAGATAAATAAGCAATCAGAGACTTAACACCCTCAGTTAGATACAGATAAATCAGTTTTCTAATTATCGTCAAAAACAAAATAAAAGACCAAAAATCTAGAAAAATCTTCTTCCTAAATATAAAAAAAAAAAAACAAAGGCAAAAGAAACAAAACTCCGTGAATTCCTCCAGCCAAAATTAATGATCTGACCAGAGGACCCTGAACAGGCTAACAACTTAAGTATTCACCATAGACCCAAAGGAAGTCACCCTTGACATCACAAAATCTAAAACTGTTAACAAACCATTAAGGTTCACCAACCCTAATCAATGTTACAGCACAGTCTTCTTAGGCATACTATTTTTGTTTTTAACATGCTACATCAATTTGGTGAGTAGTAAAGTTTGCTTAACTGATGTTTAACTTTCATGCATCACATATTCAATGTGAGAAATAAATATATTTTGTGTTGCACTTTTAGATGCCATCTCCTGTATTAGATTTTAAATTATCCAATACAGGCTAAACCAGATTGATATATTGTTTCGATATTTAGAAATATACTACTATTATGTATTTATACAGTCTTACAATGGCACTGTTTACACAAACAAACAAAAAAAATGTCATTTTACACTAAATATAATATTTTGCACCTCATAGATAAGGTGAGAAATAGTTTTGTAAGTTTACGATTATCTCATTCACTGAGAGTTAATAAAAAAGAAAAAAAAAACAATCTGTGCAAGTTTGAATATGAAGTTCATAATAAAAACATCTGAATGAAAAAAAACAACAACAAAAATAAATACAACTCAAAACAGTTTCTAATAATTAGTTTTAAAAGATTTTAAAGTAGAAAGGGGTGATATCAGACAACTGATATATGAATTACTATCAATTCATAAGGCAAGAGCCTCAGTGAACTGCAAAACCGCAATCAGCTAAGTTTTTTGGAAAATAAGTATTTAATAATTATTACTATTACATTCTGCTCCAAGAAAAATTCTTCTTTTCAGAAATATCAACTTGTCACTTTAATCCTTTCTGCTTATGCTATTTTGTTGTGTGTGTGTTTGTTGCTTTTTTAGGGAATGCAGTTTTTGCAAGACGAGCTAAAGTTTAATTAGATTCCACTTTCTAGGCCATCCATCATGATGTATGTAGCAATACATATTTGTTAAACACTGCAGGACTGATGGAAAATCCCATATGACTCAAAAACATTGCTGCATCAGAGTGTCCTTTGCTCTAAGCATTTTGCACATCACTTTTTGATATTTAGGAACAGATGACCTTAGGTTCCTAGGTTAATGGACATTTTGGACACAGTTCAAACTATCATGTTAAAGTCATTTTAGCAAGTGACCACCAATAAATGTAAACATCAAAGAGCCATCAAGTATGAATAGACCGTAATTACCATTATGATCATCACAACATGCCAGCAGCAGTATGGCCACTAAGGAGGGAATGCATCTTGGTGTGGAGAGTCATTAATCTTACAGAAAGGTATTTGTGTGTTTACAGATACCACTAAACAGTAGACTATGAATTTTGACAAGCGACATTGTTTTCTATTATGAAAATGCATTCTCTTTTGAAGTACTACAGATTGATATGATGTATGGAGCACATGTCCTAATATTAACCTGTTTGTCCCCTACATCACTTAAAAAAATTTTAATCCTTCAAAAATCCAACTTTTAGAGATAGTTAAAATCAAAAATGAGGATCACAATCCTTGTCCTTGGTAAGATGAGTAACTGTTAGACAAAGAAAAAAGTATGCTTTTACCAAGATGAAAACAAGTCGAGATATCACCTGTAAGGCATATTAGATTAGGAACTTGAAGAAAACAACATTATAGGATTAAAATGGAGCAGTTTCCTTTGGCAAACTGTATTTGAATTATTTATCTATTTACTTTTATTTTTCAGACTATTTGAACATCTGATGATGCTCATGAATAAGGTATGAAAAAAAATTAATTCTGGCTCTTTCCATAAAACTGGCAAACCTCAAATGCTTGACACTAGAGTTGATCAGTCCTATAGATTCTGAATGAGTTGACAACATTTAACTGTAAGATACTTTTGGCATTACAAAAAATGAAAGCACAAGAGAAAGTAAAGGAAGAAAACCACTGCCAACCAACCATAGCTTCTTTTTTTTTTTAAAAAAAAAAAAGAACATTTACAGAAACAGCAATTACGCCTAAGCCATATCTAACTTCATGGTTATCTAATGTTAATCTATTATTGATAACCTACTGTAACTAAAGACTTATTTTTTTGGAGACAAATAAACATCAATCAATACCAAGCAAAGAAATGAATTAAGTGTGGAAAGTTAAATAATTGCTGGAATTTTAAACAAATTCAATCCATAACTCAAAATATTACAGACCCAAATTTAAAGCTAAGTTAGACTTCATTAATCTGTAATAGTGTACAAGTACTAAAAATTAACAAATGTAATCTGAAAGAGCAAAAACAGCCACCTGACTTTAAACATTATCAGCTTTCTCATTTTTCTTTAACATATATATATTTTGGAAGAAAGAGAAAAATTTTAACTTTTTGAACTGACTGTTTTAGTGGAAGTTTAAATATTATTTTTTTTATCAATTTGGATTTCATTTGTAAGATAATTACATGCAATATTTTTTAAGTTGCTGAAAAATAGATAGTGTGATTCAGAAATATGTAGCATGCATTTAATGAGAATTATGAAACCATCAAGCTATAAGCTATTTTTATTTTTTTCCAAATATACATAGTTGAGATATTTATATATAGAAACACAATTCCGAAAGAGTCCACTTTATAGATTTTCAAAATACACTAACTATATAGTCAACATTTAAGAAAGATTTAGCTAAAAAAAGAAGAAAAACAAAGACTAGAGCAATATTATATCAAAGCCATTTTTCTTTTCATAAAGTATCCATACATTTGTATTTTTTGGTTATTTTTGACAGACCATCCTAATGGTTGACACAGGTAGCATGGTCCTTGATTAAAGTTATTATGCACTGACTATGATTAAGCAGATCTTTCAATATTATGCCACAGAGAGGGAGAATGGCCCAGGAATTCAATCTATAGCTGGGATGATTTTTAAAAAGTTAGTTAGTTACTTCATGAGCACATGAGCTATATAGATAACCAATATTTACTTACTTACACCTGCAAACAATGTTGCCATCCAATCTGTATTAACAATTATAATTATGACGACAAACTGAATTATCACAAATGACTAAATACTGTTAGTAATAATAATAATAATCTCTTTAATAAAAAGATTAGTAAGTTATAAACTACTTTCTCCTAATAAACAAGTTTTTATTTTTTAGTTTATTAAATGTTTAGTTTCAAGAAACATCATTTCATCTTTGGTCATTCTAAACCCTTATTAGTTTTTGTTAATTAAGTTTTTTTAATGATAACAGATTTTTAAAACATTTTTTAATGTAGTGCAAATGAAAAAAAAAAAGTTATGCTTTAATATTAGATCTTATAAAAAAAACACCAACCAATAAAGCTATGACAGATTTCAGTGTTTTATTTATTAATTATTTTTACTTACACTTAATAAAATACTTCAAAATAATTTTTAAAAGTGAAAAGATACCACATGACAACAATAACTAAGAAGAACCCACCATAAACAGCTTAGTACATCAAGAGTTAAAGTAAACATTCATACATGCATTTATATTACCACTTACTGCATCCCCCTTTTCTTTTTCATTTTTAAAACCAATAAAAACTTTAAAAGTAGCCAAACAAGATGTTTCTTCTTTCAGAACTTTAACACAAACACATTTACATATATAAAACTGTTGTAGGCAGGCATTAAGACATTAATATTCTGGACACCAAATGTTCCCTTCCTTTATCCCCTTTTTTAACCCTTTCCCAGTCTCATAAATTCAAAGACCTACCACAGATATACCAACAGCTTTTCTCTAAATTAATAATAATAATACAATGAGTAAAATTTTAAAAAAATGAAAACATAGGAAAGTTTAAAACAAAAAAACAAAAACAGATTTCCAGACTACACTTTCTGTACAAACAAATGAAGTTTTTGACAATGATAAAAGTTAGATTATCTTTTTCTTGCTATTGTAGTTGATTGAAAACAAAACAAAAAAATATATTAAAAAAAACAATATTTAAGAAGCTAAGATCCCTCTCTTCCTTCTTGTCCACATGCAGGTTTCTTGTCATCATTTTTATTTGTTTAGTTGGGCTTTTTTTGAAGCATCTGTTTGCGATAACAGATCAAAATAATCACTTCCTCAACACTACTTCAATTATCTGCCACCTCCTACTCTATCAGTCAAAACAGCAAGCCAGTCAGGCACCTTACTTCTAACACCAACTGTCTAGCCTAAACAAACACCGGAGAGGTGAAAAGCAGCAGAAAGGTAGGAGGAGGAAAGGAAAAGAACAGCCAATTATTTTGTTTTTGTTTTTGTTTTCTTATCCACAGACAATCCCCACAAACACAAAGCAGAGGGAGAAGAGAATCAGCTTCCAATGAACATACAGCTGGTGCTCAGACACACAAACATACCTGAAGACTCGTGGTAAGGTGGGAAGCGCAGGCTCACTCATCTGGGGTACGTACTGTTGTACAATGTTCTGAAATGCTTGAACTCAGGTTGCAAGGAAGGGGGAGGAAAAGAAAAAAAAAATCAATATAGCTATTCTTTTTTTTTGTCAGTCACTATAGCAACGAAATAAGCATTGAGATTGGTTGTGGAGGATCTAAATGAGGTGGGTTAACAATCATAAAAAATGCACCCTAGAGCAGTTAGTGCATGGATATTTTGACTGGATAAACAGCAACATTGATCAATAACACGTTTCCTACGTGTGACTGGTGCTACCACTAACACCATGGGTCATTCTGGGACACACAGTGTGAGGGCAGATGATACGTGTCACCCTGTGCACAAATGGGAAACAGACAGGAACAGTTTTATTTCTTATATCAGAAATTTTGCATTGGTTCTGACTGACCACACACACACATGCATATGTTTGTGTGTTGTGTAGGTAATGCAGAGGGAAATATATGGATAGGTGACTGGCAGGCAGGCTTAAAGGAGATGGGGGGGGTGGACGGTCTAGAAATAGTTGTCTGAGATGACCAGGCTTAGTAGTATAATCGCTGTATAATAATTATGAGTGCTGGCCTGCTGCTGGGGTTTGAGCATTTGCCAGACTGACCAATGGGGTCATGCAGAAGGCAGGCAAGCCAGAAATGACCTCAAATGAAGAACGAACAAGCCTGGGAGAAAAAGACAATTAAATACATAAAATGGCAAGAATTTCACTAATTGCATTATAAAGAAAAAAGTTAAAAAGCCAGACTAAAGAAATTTGGAAAAAGAAAACCTAAGAGGTAGAATTTAGATAATTATGTATTTATTTTTTTTTGCTTATTTGTTTGCTTTTACTTAAAGATAAAAATAAACTAGTGTGTGGCAAATTCTTTTTCACTTTTTTATTTTTCATGTGTCTTGGTTCTCTGGTTTTAACAAATTCCAGCATTAAAGAAAGAAAACAAAAGACGGGGGAGGGGAAAGGAGATCTGTAATGATTCATTACTATTAACACTAACAGCATCTCTCCCATCTTTGTCTCACCAACTAATTTTCTGAAAGGAAGTCACATACATTTTCCTTCTTCCCACCCATCCCACGATTACCTCTTTACCTGCTCAGTTGATCAGATTTTAAAAGAAACATTGATTTTTGCATAAAACTGATAAAACTGCTGGCTTATTGACAGCTAATTGGGCAAACAGATGGAAAAAGATAGGCTCGTTGAATTCTAAATGACTGTAGAGATAAAAGGAGCAAAGTTACATTAAAACCAATATAAAAAGGCAGCGAAAATAATGGAGTTTTGGTCTGTAGTTTGAGATTGTTTTCTGATAGGTGAGACCAGTTCGCCATATTTGAAGTTCAAATAAGAATAAATCAAAAATGTAACAAACAAAGTTACTTCGCCTTTTAGGTAAATATCCTTGAAAGTTCATGGAATATTAACAAATAAAAATAACGAAGCCTCACAATGAATATATTATAATTATTACAATACAAATTGTTACATTTACATTTTTTTTTGAAAAAAACTGAGAAAATGAATTAAAATATTTCATTAAAAATCCATAATTATTTTGTTATAAAATGTTTTTGTACCAGTATGTTTCATTATTTGATTTATTATTCATTAGTTGTCATTATTTCACAAATTGATTGTTTGAAAAAATTAAAACCAGTTCAAAACTTAACTTGAGTCAAATACGTGGAAACCATTTTTTCTCCCTCATTTTATTAGCATAGTTACAGAGCTAAAATTCTCACCCAACAAGCAAAACTCAGGGAGGATCCCTCCAGCAGCTTTTAGTGTTTTGATAACACATTTAAGTAGCTCTTGCTCACGAGAAAACTCCCTGTTTCTTGTTTGATGGATATGATAAAACAAAACATCAAAATGAATTTAATGAAAGAGGAAATGGCAATTTGCGGTCCAGTTACCTTACTGATGAAGATAACCATAAAGTGTGTGATTTATCCAATTTAGCATGTTTCCTGGTTAATTACACACTAGGCAGATTTTTAAATGACTCAGTAAAGAATGGGAGCATATATACTGCTCAACAGAACCACACGTATATTTTAAAAAAAAAAGAAATGCCTTGGAAATTATTTGAGATAAAGAATGAGCCATCATTTGAAATTAAATCACTGAAAAACTTGATCAATGTTTTCTGTTTATTACTGAACAAGGCTGAAATGTATTTTAAAAATTAACTTGCAAATACAAAAATTAACAAGAGGTATAAATATAGATTATTACATTTACTGTTCACTTCTTTGATGTCAGAAATTAATGTTTGACTTGGACTATGAAGCATCATATTAAGAAATTGTTAGTGTTTGCTTAAGTAAAGACGACTATGCAGCATAAGATCCACCCATAGCAAAGAGTGGGAGGATGACCCTGAAAACACACAAAAGTGTCATAATTGTGAATATGTAGAGTTTCACATGCTATGTTTGTGTGTAATGTTATTTAGGTTTAGAGTATTAACAAATTACTATCATTTATTAATAATTAGTAATAAAAATTCTCGGTGTGTGTGTGCGCGTGCGTGCATGCGAGATATATATATATATATATATATATTAATTTAACCAATGCACAGAAAGGGTATATCAGCAGAATACTGGCCTGCTCCAAGTCTTGACTGCCAACATTAGTCCCAGGGAAGTGGGCACTATCAACTGCATGGCACCATTAAAAAAAAATTTTAAAAAATTAACGTTTCAAATAAGAGAGACATTCTTATTTTCAGTGCAGTAAAAAATACAATTCCAATCAGTGTTAAAATTTGACTGATTAAAACTGAAATATTACAATAATTCAATTTTTTTTCAAAAATAAAATCATTTGAGAAGTATTATTTGTTGTTCTGAAGTTCATAGGAATGGTTATAAATCAGAATGAAAGCTAATAGGTCTATTTATCAGATGATGAACCACATGCAACCAAAGTAGGTTATCTTGGCTTGATATTGCAGAGACCTTATATAAACACTTGATGTTTTCAGGAATCCAATCAAGATAACTTGTATGCTATACTTGATATTCAACTCAGAATATATGAATTCACAGCTATTTATTTATAAGATTATCATGGTAACATTGCAAAATTTTTGAATATGTAAAAATGCTCTGGTACTTCCCATTAATTATTCATTAGAAGTGAGTAATTATTTTAATTTACAGATAACCCTTTATTTTAATGCAATATCCAAGGAATTTTGCATATTTTTTTTGTCTGTTTTACTTTTGATACTTTTAATTTTGAAAATCACAACATTTGACATATTCCTCAAAATTTACAAATTAGTAGAGACAATAAATATGTTCCTGTGACCTTGCATTTGACCTGCTATGATCCAACTGCACTGCAGAAAATTCGAAAGCATATGAATGCAAGACAAGTTATGGGTACCAGAAAATAACAAATACCTCAAACTACCATATTTGGGAAAATGCAGGTAGAGATGGTAACAATGAATCCATACATACATACATCATTTAATTTCAGTCTCCATTTCACTACTGAATATCCATTCACAAGTCTAAAATACTTAGAAATATCACTTAAAAAAAAAAAAGAAAATAGCACATTGTGTTTTCAAGAGAAAATAAATGTCATCCAGTATTTGAAGATCATGCAGCTATCATTCATGAAAGATTGGTAAATGATGCCTATAGATTGATTTCCACCTGAGATTTGGAGCTTTGGATATTTAATTACATGGCATTTTTTAAAAAAATATCAATGACCATATTAAATAATGACTTTAAAAAATTTCATGTTTTAGAATGCAAATAAATAAAAACAGTAAACCATATTAAAAAGTTAGAAGATAGGTAAAGGAAATCTAATCAAAATCTAAAATTAAAAAGAAATGTAATTCTTTAACCCGAGAATAAATCAATGACATTTTCTAAAACATTTTCCAAAAGTGAAACCAGAGCAAAATCTGGTTATAAGTCTCTTAGCACAAATATCTAGTTATATAAACGTAAATTATTTTATCCTGTGCAGAAACCTATATAAATCAAACTGTTTCGAGGTCATTTCATTTAAATTTCTACAAAAAATCTACTTGACACAACTCAAATGTTTGGACTGCTTTTTAATTGTGTTTAACTGATTTAACTTTGTTAATGTCATCTGAGTGTTTTCATAATCCTCTTGGGTTCTGTAAGGCCACTTTAACTGGTAACCTAGCTACAATATAGTTTAATGCGTGTTACTTTGTTAACATCTATCAAAAACGACAAACCATCTTTTTTTTTCCTTTTCATCTTTCATTCAAATAAAGACAATATACACTGCACCTTACATTCTAGCTTTCATCACTTGTTTGTTTTTATGTCTCAAAACAGACTTTTAAAAAATCAGCCTCATAGATGTTTTAAGATGGTTTTGCTAACATCAGACTGTGAAAAAAAAGAGAATCCTCATATTCTAAAGTTATGAACATTTTTTATTCATCACCCTGTCATGTACTCCACATATTTCTAAACTCTTTAAAGAATCATAATATGGGGATCATTGTACTGCAAACAGTATTTCTTTCTTCAACAAATTGTCCATAAATTTAAATTAACCAATAGCATTAAAAAACAAAAACAAATATTGCCAGACAGTTTTTATTTGGATCTACCATCAGGGGGTCAAGTTTTTGCTGACAGCAATTTCATCAAACAATTTTTTTTTATCAATTTCCAGTGAACAAAGCAAGGCATCACCAAAAGTTTAAACTTAAAAGAAAGAATTTTAAAAGATAACGAAATGTGACTTAATCTAGATGAGCTTGGAGGCTTCAAACCAAGTTTAAAGAAATGTCTATACCAGTGGTTCCCAACCTTTTTGGACTCGTGGACCTTTTTCTGATACTCAAAAAACCTGCAACCCCTGCTACACTTCCATAATTGAAAATAAAATCAAAGAATAAATTTAGCAAAAAAATCACATAAAAAAGAATTTTAGAACATTTCATCATACATTTATTGAAAATTATTTTAGTGATTTTTCAGGGAACAGGATCTGTACATATAGTAAATTCACAACAGCAAAACAGAAATCTGCTGGTATCAGTGAACTCTACCTCTGATCAGAACAGCTGTATCGTGTTGGTGCCCAAGTTTGCCTAAAATCGAGCTGGCTAGTGTGCGTCAGTCCTACTGTGGTAACAGTTTGAGTTCCAGCCTTTGTCACCAGTGTGTATTGTCCGTGTTTCTATGAAGGTGGCAGAACGACAGAAAGCCGCAGAGGCCTGCGATGCAACCAGGAGTGCCTGCCTTGGGAGACAAGCCTTACACCTTCGGCACTCGGCCTCCCATCGGCGATACTGACGTATTGGATGTAGGGTAATTTTTGTATACTTTTTTCTGGAAAAAAGTGCGTCTTATAAACAAAACAAATGCATACTCATGAACAGTTTCTTGACTCGGCCATAGGACAAAAACTGAAACTTCCAGGGTTCTGTGACCCCCCCCCCAACAGAAAACACTTTGCAACCCCTTAGGGGTCGCAACCCACTGGTTGGGAACCACTGGTTTATACCATTGCCCACCCAGAACTATAAGATGGTTTTCTGCAACCAAAGATGAACATCAGTTCAAAATTAGAAAAAAGCATAATGTTCTGTATTGAGTAATGATATAACCACAGATTGAATTCATGCAGGTTTTAAGTAGATTAAGTATAGAAAACATTCCAAACATGGATGAAACCATTTTTTTTTTTTTTTTTTTTACAGTATTTCTAAACTGCGAAAGAGCAAAGCATAGAAAAGACCAGAACACCGCATTTGTGATTGCTAATATGATTGATATGATTGGAACAAAACAGATCCTGTTTTTTTTTTTTATCAGAAAATCAACAGTGATGCATCTCTCACTAAAAAGCTCATCCATAACATCTCAAACTAAAAGTATGGAATGACTTCAGGAGTTTTTACCAAACAGTTGTGAGACATTAATGACTTGTTTTTTGCACAGAAATGTAAGATGCCAATAAACAATTTTCTGGCATCTCCTCATGTCAAGAACTTGCATGCTATTGTTCATATTCTTGATGCTGAACACAACAGTAAAACTCCAGCAAATAGATAAAGGAATTGTAAAAATCCAGAAAAAAAAAAAAACAACTACAGACGCCTTTTCCTGCCGAAGATCTTGGCCTTTCTGCATAACAATAAAGATATAAAAACTATGGTTGGAAGCCATGCATCTTCTGAAAAAAGCCTAGAATGAGATCATAGATTTCAAACTGTTTCACCCTGACAGGTTTATGTTTACAACTTTCATTGTCATCAACAGCTTTGGTACACCAAACCCAAGTAGTAAAGTTTAAATTCAAGCTGAACACAACATAAAGTTAGTGAGATTTGATGACAACTTAGCTACCATGGATAAAAATATTCTGAATTTATATAAACAATTCAGAAAGCAAAGAATTTGTTGAACAAGCCATAAAACTTCTCCCTCTAGTTTCAAACCAAAAGGCCCTAAAATAAAATTAAAAAAATTAAAAAAAAATATATATATATATTAAATTATTTCTTGGCCCAGTATCTTTTTCCATTTGTTTGTTCATATTTACTTATTTGCATTTGCTTGAAGATGATCCCCTAACTAAGATTCCTTAACCCTAGACCTATCCAGCATAGGATCTGCTGTAACCATGATTATGATACACAAGAAAAAACATACACTTTTAACACAAGAAATGTGTCAAACATAACTTGTATGAGAAGGTGAGTATTTAAAAAAATCATTGATTTGCTTCTTTGATTAGTATTTGCTCAGTTTTTCACAAAATAATTCAATAAGAACTACTGCAAGCTATTACTTTAAATCTAATCTAATAAATTATAAGAGGCTTATTTCTTTAATAAATAATTACTTACACAAACGTTTGCTAAACACATCAAAGCACAAATACTAGCATAAAGCAAATAGTAAAGAAAACAAAAACAAAAATCCAGACAAGCTAAAAACCTGAATAGCATGACTTTCATTAAATGCTTATTTGAGAACACCACAGCAATTCTACAAAGGCATAAAATACAAAAACAAAAGTAATCATTGTTTCCTGATGAGAAAGCTTGCACTCACTTTGAAATTCCATTGGCCTTTTTGTTCTCTTATTAATGAACAAAACTTTATAGAAATGCCTCCATTGTGCCTCTGCATTATCTTTGTGGCTGATCCACCAAAAAGAGAAATGATAGATATAAAGCAGCTCATTAGGAATTGTTGAAAAGATCAGAACGTGGAGATGAGACATGATAAACAAAATACATAATTGAACTGCCTTACAGATTGTTAGATATGATCAAAACAGTTTTATGTGAAACCCGCAGCTAACTTAACCTACTGCTGAATACATGCTCTAATGGTGCACATCAAATTTGAAACAAAAGGTTCTGCTGCAACAGTAGCAACATGCCAGCTACATAAGGTTATTCAGTGAGATTCAGGTATAATCATAAACCATGCTTTTTAAAACTGTTCAGTATTTATAGGCATACTTGATAAAACAAACAAACCTTTAATGTTTAATGAATAATCATTATTTGCTTAGAAATATTAAATTTTTGAAACCTGTTCTATTAAAGAGAAATTCTGAGGATGTAGAAGCAGCTTTATTAAAATTAATTTCTCTAAGAAAAATTAAAAACAACTGCTAAAATTATTTTTATAAATGAACATAGGGTATATCTATGAGTAATTTATTTAAAGATCTTTTATGCATTGTATATGCAAGAAAATTACAAGCAACTTGAAAAGTCAAAGCTGATCATATCAGGAAGTACAACCAACAGACACACAACACTCCATCAATATAGGTGCTTAAACTAATGAATAAAACACAAGTACATATGATTATAGAAGTCATTTATCATCATAAAATAGATGATAAAAACATTTACATCAAAAGATATACAACTTTTTTGATAATGACAATTTGCATAGTATTACATCATATACACAGACTCTTTAAGGAATTTCAATGTCTATAATTGTTTAACTACATAAGGTAGAACAAACAAATTATATTACAAAAGTCCATTTGCTTAAAGTGTATGAAAAATGCAGGAATGAATCCCTAAACTTCTACATAGCTACCATCTTCCATAATACAGAGTTTAATTCTATTTGTGAATGCTTTGAATACATTCTTCAGTTGCATAAATTGGGTGGTTGCCCAAGGCATCATGTGCTTGGGTGGGGGAGGGGTGCCAAAATGGAGAGAAAAAAACTTAATAATTAAAAAAAAAGAAAATATACAAATTATCCGACATGCAGTCAGAATGTTCAGGAGTTTGTGGCACTTAGTGTTGTGGTGAGAGACAAGGAGAGCATCACCGAGGTCAGCAGGGTCATACTACCACACACACACACACAGGTGTGAGGGAATGGTCCATCCTGGTGCTCACTCAGGCAGGGCTGATTATTTACTTGTAATATCTGTAATAAATTATTTATTCATATATTTGTAATCTTCTATCATTATAAAAAAAATATTAAAATGTTAAGTCTTAAAGGTGCCAACAACCCTAGAGTTGGCCCTGTCCAGCTGTCGGGTTGTAAGACTGTTTTGATGATGTAAACTTACTTTCAAAATTTAACGAACTGCTGAAGAGAGAGAGTCCAATTATTGAGAGACATGGCAAAACAATTTTTGCAGGCTTCATAAAAATGCTCTTCAATAGATGTGCCAGACTGTTTTATATTAACTAAACCTGTTGTATGGAGATATCAGATGATGGATTCTTATTGTAATGTAGCCTAAGTCACTACAGTAACTGACTTAAGTTCACCAAATCACATGATAGTTGATTTTCTCTTTCATTATCAATTTTTGATTTCATACAGAAGAAAACAAAACAAAAAAAAAGTTATAAAAACTTTAGGCAGGTGGCTTCACTCTAATTTAAACAGGTGTTAAAAATTAAAAACCCTCAAAGACTTATTGTATATGCACATACATAATCATAATTATTTTTGTTTTAAAATGGGAATATGTCACATAAACAGAAAAACCTTTAAAGATATACTAAATAGCTATATTACTTTTTATCTTATTAAAATGCATATTTAGAAAAAGTTTTTCCATCTATTGAGAGCAATAATGCCATTAACTTCTTCCCACTCGAAATACAAAAGCCAAACAATGCTAAAATAAATGTCATTTTAAATTGCAAGATTCTGAAGTAAAATAATTAGTATCAGTGACAGTTAGTTGAAATGTTGTCGATGCTTTCAAACAGAATTTCTGATTACTGTGTAAATCTCTTCTCACTTAAGCTTGTAAATAAACCCTGCAATAAAAGAAGCTATGTTCTGTTATTAGTGTGTGTATACAGTTGTCCCCCGGTACTTGCGGGGGTTACGTTCCTACAGCACTGGCGAAGAGTGTAAAACCGCAAATATTGGACATGGTCCATAAAAATGCCTATAAATGTCAAAATATAATGTAAAATATAAGTAAATATATAATAATAATTTAATAAAAAATACAACACTCAGAGAAACACTCAGCGAAACACTCGAGATAGCTACATGCAGTAAACTGGGATGATGCGGGGCTGCTGGGCTGCATCTGCCTGAGACAGCGCCTCGTGGGCAGCAGCCAATCAACAGCAAGGAGAAATTAATAACGCTCTCAGATTGGCTACTTTCAAACTTCCAGCCAATAGCATTTATTTTATATTGATATTTTGCTGAATTTACGTTAGTATTTATATTACAAAATTAGTAAATTATATTGTTATTAATAATTTAGTGTTAAAAAGTGTGAAAAAATATATATAGCCTCAAAAAAGCCATAAAAAAACCGCGGAAGATATTTGCAATTCCGCGAATATGTGGGTGTTTCCACGAACAATTACTAGTTAAGTTCTAAGGAAAATTCCGTGAATAACCAGGGCCACGAATGCCGGACCGCGATTACGCGGGGGTCGACTGTACATATAACCTAAACTTATATATATTTAAATTTTCACCAGCAAGTTGGTAGATCAACTGTATATTGTTTATTATCATCACCACAGACCAAAACACCATTTAGCTAATCAGTGATGTACAAACCCAGTGAAAAAGATTTCATGCACATCTAATCAGCAACATTAAGATTTCTTAAGGATATCCATCGTTTTTTTTTTAAATCTGCAAAATAACTGGCACCAACCAAAACAATATTCAAAAAGGAAATTGTTTTGATCAAGTGGCAACCACATTAAACAACAGTTTTACTTTTTAGAATGTTACCAAAAAAAAAAAAAGCAGGAACATCAATAAATGTTTGGGTGGCTGATGGTCCAGTGATTAGCCTACTGGACAGCCAAGGCTGAGAACCCAAGTTTGATATCCAGTCAAAGGTCAGTTTGGTTTGGCATACCTCCCTGGCATGGTTTCTTCTTGTTCTTCTTTACCAGCCAAGTTGTGTGTGTTTCCTCCCACATCTAAAAATGAAGTGTTCTAGTTGAGATTTTTCTACCAAAGTTAGAAGTGCCAGACTTCTCTTGGTGCAGGATAGGCAATACTCTCACTAGTGGATAACCATAGCACTATGCTCTCTCTCTCCATGTCTCCCTTTTAGAGATTGGTATACAATACAACATTATTACATTTCATAAAGAACACAAATACTTATCAAATAAAAAGACAACAAGTAACAAGAAATGTATTAATGTATTTGTTATCAATGCAAGCAAAATCAAATTCACATGAACTGTGCTTAAAACGAATTAGCTCTCCAATACTTTAGACATATTGTTATATCTGGAGGAGGATGACATATATACTCTCCAGCTTTTCACAAATGTTTATGTGATGGAGTTTTGCAAAAACTTGCAAATAACTATTTCACAAGGAAAACTGCCATGGATGCTAATGAAGCATTTCTGCAAGATGTAAAAGTATTTTTTTCCCTTGCCTCCTTAGTATCTTAAATGGTGCACAAATTTTATTGTACAAATGATTTTAAAGCCTAAAAGCTGAGACAAAAAAAAGATTTAAGGAGAAAAAACAAAAAAACAAACCATATTTGAAAATTTTCTCTTTTTTTTCTTCCAAAAAACACAGCCATCCACCTTCCCCAGCTATGGTCGTTACAGGGTTGAGAGAGCTTGATCTTGAAATATTTTCATTAAGGTGGATGCCAAGGGTGGCTTCCTTGTGCTAAGAATCAAAATTATCTGCCATGTAACTGACCAGCAAATAAAAGACCATACAAAGCAGAGTTGTTCAAAAACCATGTGACTAGTAAACCAAAGTCCAAATATCTAATTTAAAAAGAAATGCAAACTATTTTTCTAAAATAATAAACTAATAAACCTGTTTAAGATAAACATGACAAAGATATCACAGGATCCTTACCACTTCTATACATTGCTGTGGCCTCTGCCATTGTATAACAAATCTACTGCCAACCAGATAAAACCCCTAATCGTCCTCCAGGTTGAATGAACCCGTTGTTGTTCTGACAATATCAAGCCCACAGCATTAATAGGGTATTGACTATAAAGACCATTTTCACTGGAGAGGCAGAAAAGAAAAACAAAATCCTGCAACAATTGATGCTGGGAGTAAGGAAATTAGTGAATGCCCAAGTTCCTTTTGCTGCAGGTTATTTTCATTCAAATATCACCTGAAAAACCATGGTTACAATAGGCTCTGATAAAGATAAACATGATCAACATCATAGCTAGTGGGCAGCCATCCAAACCTACTTTCTTTCTAAGGCTAATTGAATCTCAAAGGTGAGACAAGATAAATATAGATTTGTTGTTTTTGTTTGCAGAAAGATCGTGAACTTAGACATATATCTCAAAGATTTTATGAAAGTTTCATTGAAAAGTTTTAAGGCAAAAAAAATCCAATTGACTATGCTACTAAA
This sequence comes from Nautilus pompilius, assembly GCA_018389105.1. Taxonomy (NCBI): domain Eukaryota; kingdom Metazoa; phylum Mollusca; class Cephalopoda; order Nautilida; family Nautilidae; genus Nautilus; species Nautilus pompilius. Next base: position 683,739 of record JACATO010000357.1, read on the forward strand.
AATAGGGTTTTTCAAAATTCCCTTATTTATTATTTTTTTTTAAAGCATATATCTCCACACACAGACAGACACTATTCATATGAGACATTTTGCATGAAAGCGGCCAAAAACCAGCTGAACACTATACACAAGTTCCATTTTTGCTGTTGTAGTTCTATGGTATTCATAATATTTCATGTCACACACAAATTTTTTTTAAAATCTTAATTTAGTATTATAGTAAATATGGTCTTATCAGTACCTGCTAACTATTGAAAAATAAATTTTTTAAAATATTTTATTATGAATGTGAGAGAATAAAATAAATATAATGGTTGGAAACCAAAAGAAATCTAGCTGGCAAGTATCTTTTCCGATAACCACCAATAGCACCAACAGCAGAAGCCACAACCAGGCTAATAGGAGGGTCTTACTAAAACCTGCACCGGCATGAGTTGATCTGTGTGGACCATTATCTTGAAAAATATGGAAAACTAAAGGATCAAGTAACGTGAGACATACTGTCAATTTACGACCTCAAGCAGAAAGAAAAGCGTGATTTTACAAATCACGTTACATCTGGTTTAGGGATGTAGTGGGCACCAACACATGACAAGTGGAAGTGATGTGCGCAGCCCAGGAAATATAAAAACACAGAAGATAGATGTGAACAGAAATGAAGTAGGGAAAGTCACTCTGCCACCATAAAGACCCATGTCACAGACAGTTAAAAGTCACCTGCACACACTCTTTCTGCACCAGCACATCTTTGAGCTTGCCCCTTTTAACAAAGATTGCTTACTGCTCAGCAGGTAATCTGGAATAGCCCCAGAGCTTCAGAGGATGGCAAATCCACTCCAATCAAAACCATTTTCAAAAGATATAAGGTCACAAAAATTATTGGATGATGAATTCAGGTGCGACTAAAAGAAAAATATTTTTGGATACTTGGTTAATTAGCCAGACTTTAGGTTGACTAAAAAGCAAAATAATTCACTTTACCCACCTATTTTAACTAGTGACTAGAAAGATTTTTCAGTTACCAAAATTTTTTTTAATTTTTAGAGCCCTGATAGATACTGTATCGTAACAAGAATTACTAAGAATGTTCAAATGAAAAGCAGCTCAAATAACATCTTCATTAAATTATCTGCCCAGATTTCATTTGAACATCCCTAATAAAATTATTATTACCTGAAATAGCAAGTCACTTTTTAAATAAAAAATAGCAAACCTGAAATAATATGATTTATTCAAAACACTACATTCCATTGTCTTTGTTTCTCCCTTTTCTCAATGTTTTTTCTCACAATTCAATGGGATAAATGAATTCTATTCAAATCACTAGCACTAGTCTGCTGTGAGATCACTTGTACAATCCAAAAGCAGAGGCACCTGCTGCAACTTTATATCATTGCACATCAAAATAGTCCTTTCAGAACCAAATCCTCATGATGGTGACAGAGAAAGATCATGGTAAGTCCAATTACTAATGATAGGATGATGGGAAATGCCTAAACAACCCTCTATTTCCTGTAATAACCTGCCAAGAATGAGCTTGAAAATGCAGATAAACCAAAAAGAAAATGTTATAAAATTAAAGTATATTTTAAAAATTAACAGATCTGAACAAAAAATAAATGTGACAATATGAAAAAGATTTTTTAAATAAATAAAAAGATATATATTTTAAAAAAAAACATCCATGTTTTGAAAAATATCACTTGAAAAACTCTTTTGATGAGATTTACTACTTCCAAGATTAAGCTTGTAGTTGATACATACAATACATAATTCTGACATTATAGCTCATCCTTTAAATAGACAATATAAAGGAGAAAAACCAAGCCATGTTTACTTTGGTGAATTTTTAAAATCTAAAGTCAATCATTTTTAATAACTTAACAATGTACTACTTTTCAAACCATGAGATACAAGTTATGGCTGATGCATTCTTATCACACGACTGTTTACAGAACATCACATTAACTAAAATTCCACTTTATTCTTGATTTTTCTGCTAAATTGTTGTTTAGCTCTGTTATTATTCTCAAAAGTGGAATGCTATTATTAGCCTTGTGACATTTTACAAATAGACTTAAAGGCTGGGCTATCATTATGCCATTACACCATGTTTAGCAATCCAATGAACATGGAGAATAACAAAAGGGTACGAATAAAAAATTTAAAACTTTTTTTATGATAGGTGAATCAAGGCAATAAATATTAAATTACACAGACAAATAACCAAGCAAATAAATGTAGTATTAAGCTGACAACTAATATTCAACGTTAGCATACATCTGAGGCATGACTACAAAGTATCACAGAAAGTGAACGCTCACAAAACTGATCTGATATCTCACAATGATACTTAATGCATGAACACTGCTTTATACATTTCAAATTATAAAATACCACAACAAAGTAACATGATTCACAATTATTTGTTCCACCCATACTCCCAAGGTTTTTCAACAGCTATATCTGCAAAACTTAATTTGTTCTCTTAAAGGTTTTCAGGCAGGTAAGTATTATATAGGCTGCTTTAATGTTTTCTAAATGAGTTATAGCTAATGTACATCACAGTAGCCACTAGAGCTGGACACATTCCAGGCCCACTGGCTGGAGCAGGAACAGGCAAAATATAACCTGCCAATTGATTCCATCCATCCTGACACTAAATCTAGAGTAAAAAACACATATAATACACATAATAACATTACTGCACAAGTGAATAAAAAATCCATCGCTTTTTGGTACAGTATTTGTACACAATACAAGCCTTACTGGGATTCAGTGATTCTGATGTGACTATGTTATAGTGCTGCCAAGTTTAACCAGAAAAATATGCTCAAGTTGTTATTCAAATAAGCCCCACTTCACCAGCAGAAAGGGGGGATATTGTAAGCCAAATATTTTAATTCTGTTATTTAAACATTGATAACCAGTCATTCAGAAAAAGTATGCTGTTCAACTTGTGTAAAAATCTGCTGAACACATATTGGTGATAAAATATTCAAAGTAAACAAATTTTTGCATGTAAAAGAATAGCGCCGATAAAAAGCAATTTACCATCTGTAAAATGTGTTTTCTGATGTTCCCATTCTGTTTCTTTTTTCCATACTTTTTTTTTTTTGTGGGGGTGGTGTGGTGTGATTGTTATGGCCTGTTTGTTAAGTTTGCAAGTGTATGTGGTGTAGCTGGGTCGGTTCCACGACCGGCCGCCTCAGCTGTTTATGAGTGAGGTCTTATTTCGACCTGTACCAACATTTTTGGAAGCAGAGAAAGCAAGCAACATAGATCAAATGCTGTGAATTTTTTTATTCCCTAGTCTATCTTAAGTAAAGATGGACCCAACAGAAATATATACCATATTTTCAGCATATAAGTCAATGTGGAGTACAAGTCAAATTGGCTAATTTTCCCATATTTCTTCTCTTCGTTCATAGATAAATTGATTTGGAGTATAAGACAAGGCCAGATCAACTATGGTAGTTAGCCAAACTTTTAACCAGTCAGAACAATAAGTCAAATCCTTCATAACACTGTCACATCACATCGGTCTATGGTACTTTCAGACTTGTGAATATTTGAGATGTTTGTGCACATCACTAATACTTTGTGGGATGATCTTCCAGATAAATGGTGTTGAAATAGTTTTTAAACAGGTTTATATTCATGGAGAGATATGTGAAACAAACTGCAAATGTTATCAGTTCTGGTATCTATTTTTAGTCACTGATCCAGTGTAACTTGCACTGAATTTCCAACTTTAAAAAGCCAAATGTGTCAGTTTTATCTATCTTCACCACTTTTATTTGATTTTGAGATATTACAGCACATTCAGTTCACAACTAAGCCAATATGGAGGTCAACATGCTTAGCTGTTCTCTGATTAGATTATATGGTACACATCATCAAGAAGCAAGCATGGTGAATACTGTACACCAGGGAAATAAGGATAGGGAGAAATGTAAAGAAATGTAGAGAGAGCAATCATCAGCTGTGATTTTTTTTTGATTTTAGCCTCAGCTGTACAGTACTAAGTCCACAACACACTGTGCGTTGTGTTAGCACATATTACTTCAAATTATCATCAATGTTAGTCCACCTCACTTTGCAGCTGCAGTTATCTTCTGGGTTTTCTTGGTAGTCTGTAATGTATCCTTCAAATTGCACAAGATTCTAACACATTTCTTGCCTGTGCATAGCCATATTGCCATAATTTTCTTTAGCAAACTTAATAACTTCCAGCTTAAATCTGCCGTATGACTTGTGATTTTACAAGAGGTATTTTGAGATGAGATAAAGGATATGTTGGGGTATTTATATCTATTGAAAAGGATAGATAGAACATAATTGGTTAACATGCACTTTTTATTTATTGGATAATTTTGCATGCTTCAGTGAGTGCACTAACAGTGAATTGCTCACCCAATTGGCAAATGTTTCAAGCAGAAATTTCTGTAGACTCTTTCAAGGGAACAATTTTGCAGTTTATCTCAGAAAATGAAGCACTATCAGTTTAAATTTTTTTCATTAAATCAATTTCAATGACTCTATCCATAGATGACTCAATTTGGAGCATAGGTCAAAGTGGACTTCCAAAGGAAAAAGTATCATCACATATGCCAAAAAATACAGTAATTGGTTAAATTTTATTTCAAACAAACAGAAAACAGCATTTAATCCAATTTATGTAGTTTATACTAAATTCTGAAACAAACCAAAAATAATTTTTTAATTTGACCCCAAAAAAAAAATTTGAAATGAATGGACTCTGAAAAACTGCCACATCATGTTACATATTGCAGTCAAGCATCATACAAAAGACTGGGAGATTTGGTATGCAGTTCTTTTTGTACAAATTGTGATATTTATATTATCCCAACCCTAATCCAAATAAAGGAATGAGCTCATCAGAGAAAGGTAGACACTAAATTTACAATGAAAGTTTGGCTGTGTTCAAAACAAAATTTATATTGGCATTTTGAGAGTAGGTGTGCATTCAAATATAAAATCATCTCTGTTGAAAAAAAGGCAAAGGTGGCAGAGGATATGGTTAGTAGTATGCAAAAAGAGCAATTTTTTCAAAAAACTATCAGTAGCTTGCCAAGAGTAGCAAAGTTCTTGAAAGAAAAATTTATAAATAAATGCATGGTGGGTATTGCCACAATTTTGTGCCCAGAGAAGAAAAAGGCAGTTCAAGAACATTAACCTGTTATGGCAAACTACTGAGAGACATATTAAGGAAATCTCTAAAAACCTGAAACTACAGTTAAAAAGTAAGGTAAACAAATTTCTTATTTTGATTTGGCACTGAGAATTGTGATGTCAAAGACAGCCCAAATGTTGATTTTCATTTGAGGTATTACCAAAAAATTTTGAGCTCACAAAAGAATTGGCATCAGTGCAGTCAGTGAAGGATACAACCACTGGAAAATATTTATTAGAGGCTTTAAATCAGTGCATGTCAAAACTGAGATTAGAGAAAATTAGCAAGTGGGACCACCAGTGGCAGCACAAATCTGACAATCAAACATACTGGTTTATTAAAAAGAACTCAAGACCAAGTCAGAAAAACAAATCCAAAAACAAAAGAATTTCTCTACATTATTTATCAAGAAGTCTTCTGTAAGTGTTCTAAAACTAGGATATCATTACATGTGGTAAACTAAATTCAGTCGTAATGATTGAACCATAGGCAATTGGTAATTTGGCAACTCTGCTTAAAGAATCTGAATCAGAGCATATGGATGTTCTGTATCATACCAACACAAGATAACTTGGTTTAAGTAAAGTTTTGAAAAGTGTGTGGAAACTGATAGCAAAAATTGGTTTGTTTTTTTAAAAAAAAAGTATTCAGATTTTCCACATTTGAGCAAAGCGAATTGGCTCTGATTTTCTGTTGATATCATGGACCACTAGAATGAAGTGAATTTAAAACTACAAAGAAAGGGGCTTTTCATCTATGATTTGCATTTCAGTATGAAGTCATTTATGAAAAAGTTCCTCCTTTTCTCCTATCAGATAGAAAACAAGTAGTTAGCCTATTTTTCAGTTCTGCAACAGATCACTATTTGCAGTGAAAAACTAAAAAAAAAGTACAGGTTGCTATTAATCAACTGGCATGCTAAATTTTCCTGTTGATTCAAGGATTTCTGAATGATAGAAAATTACTTCTCTCTGGTATTGACAATGTTCCATGTGACCTCCAACATAAGTATGTTAACCTTCAGTTGACACGATGCTAGCAGGACAATTCAAATCTGAGCCCCTTCCTGAATTTTACAAGCCTTAATGAACAAGAGCTTTCTAAAGATCAAGGCTAATGCCCAAAAGATGTTTATGCTGATTGGATCAACATACATGTGCAAGAGGACATGTTCACTGATGAAATTACATAAATTAAAACAGATCTTCAATGAGTGATGATCACCTTGCAACAGTGCTCTGTATTGAAACAATAAACATGATGCCATGCTTCAATTTTCTGGTTAACTTGCACCAAATGCTTGATACTTCTCATTGTGAGCTTTTTTCTTCAACCCATTTTCAATACACAAGACTATATTCTGAGCTATTATGTCACTACTAATACATACACTACTAAAAAAATAGAGACAAAAATTGTGTTTTGAAATTAAAATATTCTGTAATAGATGACTGATTGTTAGAATATGATTTGTTTATTGTCTTTTATTGTTAAAAGAATATTTTTCAGAAATCTTTAACAGCTTAAGTGTTGTTTTTTTTTACAAAATTTTACAGCAATTGTTGAGCGACCAGTTCAGCAGTTTTGGTTGTGGCATGATAACATCAACAGCCAAGATAAGTTGGGGTAAACCTGTAAAATGTTCATTAGCATTTTAAGAAGTTCTGTTAGTAAGTCTTAAAATGGGAATAAAGGGTTTTTAACACAATAAATGCCATAAAAAAACTTTGATGCTAGATGTTGTTAACACAGTCTCCAACGGCTAACCAAAAGTTGTTAAGTGGCCCTCCAGCCCAAATAATTTACCCCTGGTCTGGAGGTAACCAAACAATTTCTGCCTCAATATCCAACTGGCACAAGAACCATTTCAGATATTTAAAAAAAAGTTTTTTCCCCATCTATTACAAACTGTAACCTGCAAGATTAGGAGTCCAAAATCCTTATTTTATTCTTAGACTGGGATAGGAAAAGCAGAGAGAGAGAGAGAGTTCTAAATATTTGTGCGCGCATGCGTGTAGAGGTTATAACAGTAATCTTTTAATGACATTTTTAAATGTTATTTGTAAATGTTGCTATATCTTTTTTAAAGAAATTTTTCTCTACGTATCTACACATTTTAAGTTTTTTCTTCTTCTTAAACAGTGCCAACTATTCCTAATACATTTTCATACAAGGTAAAAAAAAAAAAAGAAGCCTAACTGAGACAAAGGTGAGAGATGATGCTTGGGTACAGGAGGAGTGTAGGGAGTCAGGTAATGCATGTTAAAAAATAAAAGATCATTTTTAGAATGATTTAAAATAAAATTTTTTTAAAGTACTGTATTTATAAAACATTTACATTAAAAAAAAACTTAAAAGAAAACTAAAGGGTGCAATCAGCATGTTGTTTGCATAAGGATATATTTCTAAAGTTAATTCAGATCCCATTATATCTACTTAAAAAAACAAAAAATTCAATTTCACTGATTTTAAATACTTTTTTGTGTGTCAGAGAGAGGGGGAAATTTGAAGGTTTTGAAGGAATATTAAAAAGTCGACAGACAGCATGATAGAAAACAAAACTAATTGGGCATGCATTTTATCAAAGCATGTCAAATCTAAAATTATATACTACTTTTGAGATGCCAATAAACAAACTAATATTAACTGAGCAGGGAAACAAAACAAAACAGTCGGAAATATTGTTGAATTATTTGGGCAGGAAATATTTTTAAAGTGAAATTGTTTTTCATTTATTTTTAAAACGTTTTTTTCATTACCTTGTTTAAAAAATAAATACCAGAAAAAAAGAGAGAAATAAGCTGAATTATTTATAGTATATAGCATTTTTCATTTTAGAAAATGCATCCCATATTTATTTTTTAACATCTTGAGTTGACATATCATGGAAGTAGGTAAACACAGAGCAATATGAATTTTTCTCTGAAACTTGGCATATTCTTTATTGTTGTGTTCTAAATTACAACAGTCATAATATAATCACTCTTTTTTCTACCAGATGGTTTATCGTGCAGCTGGTCTTATGATGCAGTCATATTTTGTCACTTTAATTCTTTACCACAATTTCATAGCTTGAGCCATCCTGTACCAGCTCAAGGTAATTTTTTTTTGGTTTTGTTTTTAAAAAAAAAAACTGACAAATAAACAATGCATGAATGCATACACACACATGAAAGATGTTCAGATTGTATGTTACACACTTTATATACATCATATTAGTGAATATGTTAAAGAACTACTCTGCAGGTAATTGAGACAAAAGCACATGACTGCATATGTATCCAGGAGGTTGAGGACATTCTCTTTGAACCAGTCTCAAGTCAATTTTGCACACATTAAAAAAATTTAAACTATCATAATCATATTAAGACAATAATAGGTAACCTAATGCAAAAGAAATTTTAAAAATTTTATGTTAATTTTTAAAAAAAAACAACAGAGAATCCTCCAGATTAGTATTGGAAAAAGAACTAATGCAAAATATGGCTAGTGGCAAGACACTGAACAATACCCAGCACATTTGGTGATCAGCTGTACTTTGGCTTCATTAACAGAAAGAAATGGCCCCAGCCCAAAATATTCATCATCATTAATTTTTAAGCAGCATCATTAAACATTTTGTAAAATTATTTTCCCTCAATCAATGCAAGTGTACAACAAATGGACTTGTTTATGAAAATAATGATGCAACCTTTTCTGTTATAACAAATTTTAAATTGTTTTAACAAGTAGAGATGACAAGCAGATTAACATTATGCATCTTTACTATGCTCCTGTGGTTTCATAGCTGCTTCAGTTTGTTAGCTTTTATAAACCATTCTTTTGGCACCAGAATAGTTACTTTGGTTAAGTAGCTTTTTGATCATACTTGTGAATATCTCTGTGATATTGGCCATGTTTTCCATGCAAAAGAAATCTATTCTGATTTCACTTTTACATAATTAATTTTCTTAGATTCATCAATAAGTAAAATCCAAAACTTTATGTTCCACCAAATTCTTGAAAGTGCTAGAACTAAGAAATTTCATTAGCTTCCCATTATCATTAAACAAAAGAAAAAGACTGACACACATGGGCTTATTTAATTAAAGAGCAAAATGCTCATAAAAATGTACCTGCCACCAGGAAAGGTTATATTGCTTTTAATTCTCTCCAAACTAAATAACCTTATCAGCTACTGCAAAAAAACTAAGCCTGCTATAGTTAATGAGTTTTCATTACTGTTTCACTTTGCCAATTTAGAGATTGGCATTACAAAATTCATGCTTGTCAAGTGTTGTGCTCATATTAAACTTGGCTTAATGATTAGTTTCTACCCATTAATACCAATATAATCAACCGGGAGAAATAACCCTAACAACTTAGAATGACCAACAGAAGAAATATGGTGGATGTTTTCCCAATATTTTCATTAACACACACACACACACACATGCATGGCATTTTAATCATATGGAAAATTTATCATGACTAAAACTGTTAAATGACCCTGGGATTAGTATAGAAACAAACATGAGCACACTAAATCAGGTTGGCTTGTTTATGACCATTTTTGATTTGTCTATACTTAACTTATTAATATTCAATAAGAGCCATTTTCAAACCTGTCAATAATGATTTAGATCATTGATAAATTTATTATAGTGCTCAGAAAACACAAAAAAAATCAACTTTGAAATCAAAATTCCCTTGTATAAAACAAGAATTGGAAAATATTTCCCTGGACATTTCCTAAATTGGAGAATTTTTCAATGAAACCCTAAATATAAGGTGCTTTTCATGTTTGTTTCAGGTAAATCTCAGGCTCTTTTTATTAGGTCATTCCTAAAATTTTGTCGGTTTTTATATTATGTTAATTTGGGATTCATTTTTGCATGCTTGTCAAGGTCTATGTAGATAAGTCATATATTGTTTTGTAGCGTGTGCTTTGGCATACATTATGCAAAGCCTACCCTTTTAAAAACCATAAAATGAATATCTGTTTCGGAGTTCTGAGTGAAGCATTGATAGAAAAGTGTTTTGTGCCATTTTGCTTCATGAGTTCAAACTGGGCTACAAAGTGAACAAGGAAACTTGTAACATTAAGCAAACATGGGGCGAGGACACGGCAAACGAGCGCTCAGCACAACGATGGTTTGCAAAGTTTCGATCAGGAGATATGAGACTCGAAGATAAGGAACGTGGTGGACATCCTTCTAGCTGTGATGACAACCGTCTGAAAGCCTCATTTGAAGCCGATCCAATAAAAAACAGTGCGAGAATTTGCTGGAGAGCTTGATGTAAGCACTGCAACTGTTTCCTGGCATCTTGACGCAGTCACCCAAGTGAAAAGGCTTGAAAAGTGAGTGCTTCATGGGTTGAATGAACAACAACAATATCATCGATTGGAGATCTGCTCTTCACTTGTCATAAGAAACATAAACAACCCATTTCTTAACCAAATCATTTCATGTGATGAAAAATGAATCCTTTACGACAATCGCAAATGATCAGCACAGTGGCTCGACAGAGACAAGGTGCCTAACCATATTCCAAAACCCAGCTTCCACCCAAATGGCATGGTCACTGTCTGGTGGACTGCAACTAGTGTCATCCATTAAAATTTCTTGCAACCTGGCAAAAGCATCACAGCTGAAAGGTACTGTAATGAATTAAACATTGTTCATCAGAAACTCTCCCAACGACAGCCAGCATTGGTGAATCGAAGAGAGCCCAATTCTGCTCCATGACAATGCTTGTCCTCATGTTGCAAAACTAACTCTTCAGAAACTGAACATGTTGGAGTAAGAAGTTCTCCCTCACCCAGCCTATTCACCAGACCTTTCCCCCCACACACAATACCACCTTTTCTAACACCTAGACAGCTTCTTCTATATGAAATCCTTCTCCAACCAAGCAGCAATTGAAACTGCCTTCCAATGGCTTATTAGCTCCAGAAATCTAGATTTTTTTCAAAATGGTATAAATGAGCTTGTAAATCATTGGCAGAAGTGTATTGATTGTAATAGAACTTACTTTGATTAATAAACTTCACATTCAGCAACAATATGAAGTCTCATTGTTGCAGTAAAAAAAAAACTGACAAAACTTTTGTAACAACCTAATATAAAAACCATTACTTCCCCATTCTTCTTGACATGCCACAACTGGTAAGACAATTCTTAATGATATTCATCAAAAAAGATAAAATTTTTTCAAAGAATACAAATTTTTAACATTTGACTGAAAACTTTATTCTTTTCCTTCTGTCACTTTTGATAGCTGTATATTTCTTTGCCTGTCTATCTGGGAAAATTTCTTAATTATTTAGTACTTTATATTTAAAAAATGCTCAAACACTAATTTACATTTAAAGTTTTCTCAGCTTTAACAAAGTATAAACAATGAAGAGAAATTAGAAAAAATACAAAGAAAATTTAACAAAGAAATAAAGATTCTGGGAAAAGTATTAACATCATTAATAAATCAATATAATTTTTTTTCTCACTGTAATACAGTTGTATAGTACTGATAATACATATTGCAATACATGTGTACAGTATTCTTAGTAGGCATTAAGTATATTTGTATATTATTGTTAAACATATACTGCAGTGAAACTTCTGTGATGTTAATCTACAAAAAAAAAGTTTCAGATTACTTTTGATGGCAGAGCATTTAACTAAAAAGGTCAGAGGATACCTTTAATATGATGTCACTCATAACTGATTCAGCTTCTTTGAAAGAATACAGTGCAGATGTCTCTAGAATCTGTTGTTGTAATTAGAATAAACACCACTGATTCAAAGATTTAGTTCTGTGCCTGAACAGATAGCAGTAACATTATTGTATGATTTAAAAGCTTAAATCTATAAAATGAGCTGCTTTCGTTTGTTTCTCTTGTTGTTTCTCTATGAGATGTAATCGGAGTTCAATTATGAAAATAGCCTGTCTTAAGACAATATTAGCTTTTTCATCATTCATTTCTAGCTATAAGGTAAACCAAAAGTATGTTAGGCTAAGCTGCTAAACCAAGTCACATTAACTGACAGCTATCATTTTGTTTTTTTGAGCCTGAACCATATTGGGTTTCTGTCAAGAAATAAATAATAATAACCCTTATTCTTACAGTTGGCAATTACAAACATAATTACAAAAACAGAAATTACCATCTGAATATTAAAAATTCCTTCCATAGGACATACATATTTACCAATATTTTACAAAAGATACTATAATTCCTTTTAACCACCCTAACGATTTTCTTTACCAGTACTTGTATAATACAATACATTATAAAAATAAGTTAACTACAAAGATCTTTCCTAAAGGTGAGTCAACATCCCCTGATCTCAAAAACTCTTCAGCATGGTATATGGTGAATAATGACAGAAAAACTATATACATATCATGGGGCTCATAGAAAATTTTAAATTTTTATAGAAAATGTTTATAGACAGGGTTATGATACCCATCGATTTTCAGCATAAACAAGTTGACAAGAGTAAAGCTTATCAGGAAATATACATTTCATGCTTAAATCTGATGTACCTTCAGTTGTAATCAAACAAAATTTTCAACTTTTTTCATTAAGTTATAAGCAAATTAAAACAATTAGAAATTTGGCAGGAGAGACTCCATTATAAAAATTAAATAAAACAGTTAATAAAACAAGTAGCTGGCTGCATCTTCAACTCAAAAACTGAAAACGGGTTTTTACTGATTAAAATAATTAAATCTGAACCAAAGAGTTATAAAAAAATATATCCAATATCTTTTTTTTTTTTTAAGTTATTGTTAAAAGAAGCACCTTCTTCTTGTCTTCCTAGGTCACTGTCTGTGCTGGTCTGCTCAATGTTTTTAGCCAATTCTTTCCAGTAACTTGGATTATTATAATTTAAAATTTTTTTCTTTTAGCCACTCAGCTGCTCATTCCAATCATAGTTACTTGCCTGCTTCAAAAGGAGACCAGACCACTATTGTTTTGCCATACATGAGTTTAAACTTCTACTATGTCTTATCCTCAATAAATGCTCACCCCCTTCTTTACAAATATACATCTACTGAAGAAAGTACTTTGTAGACATAATGGCCATTCATCAACACACTTACAGTAATAAATGAAAATTAGCTATCTTAATTTGAGTCAGTTATAGCCAACTTCAATGTCCTTTCTATCATTGAAGTATCTGCACCAGCAATAAATATTAATTTTTTTACATGATATTTTCTTGTTATTTGGTGATGAACATATTTAAAATTTAAATTATATCCCCATTAATTCACAAGATATTTCCCGGAAAGTTCTTGCTTGTTATGGACATTTAACTACTGCAGTACTACACATGATGCTCTGCATTTATAATTCCTTTCCGTACATTATTTGAAATTCTTGCAGTAAGCATTGTTTATCATGTCCATAAAAGACAGCAAGCTATATGGTCAGATGCCACAAGCTATACAAAATCTACAACAATTAGTGGGTTGGCGAGGAAATGTGGTATGCATAGAAAAATAATTGGAGAGAATAAATAAGCTGACAATGTGGCAAAGTGGTAGTCAAAAACTGCAAGATGCTAAAATAGATAAACAACTTTCTGACTGGTTTTCCAAACATTGTAAAAGTGGCACTCAAATCACAGAAAAGAAAATAACTTGAAGCACAACAAATTTTATCTCCACTGGTCACAGATTTCCATGCAAGTACCAGATGGCTTTGCAAATAGATGAAATTACAGGCAATCACCATGAGACAGAAAGGAACCATTACACAAAAGTTCTCAATTCCAAAAGAAAAAGAAGAAAGCATTTCAATTTGTGAGTACTTTAATGCCAGTAATTGAAAAGATAGATAAGACAGCTATCTATTTTGACATGCCAGACTGTGCAACTCTGTACTACCCATGGGAGAAAAGCATCTTAAAACAACTGGGCTGATAGTCATGTTCAATGTGGTAGTCAATGGACAAAAACTATTTCCCCTTGTTGCTTTGAAAGTGAAACAAAAATCATCAGCTTAATTGATTCCAGCAGGGGCTTTAGTCAGAATGAGCCTTTGTGATTGGTTGAATGAAGATACCATTCTCTACTGGCTATAAAACAAGGGTTGGTACACCCAACAAAAATTTCTTGTTTGGAACTCTTTTAGGGCACACAGGAAATGCAACAAAAGTGACAATGTACACAGGCTGGCTATTAACTCAGATATTGCAATGATTCTTGGAGGATTGCACCAGCTTAGTACCACTGGTTGATGTATTTTGAATCATCCAATAAAAACAATGAGATAATTAGATAGTAAACAGACAGCATGCAAAGGGGGAGAGAGGGGCAATGCCTACTCCTTCAGTGAATTAAAGATACATGGAATTCTGTCTTTTGATGTGATCAGAAAAAGTTTCAAAAAAAGGACAGACCAAAGATGTCTCAACCCTTGCACAAGAAATCGAACATGGAAAAAATAAAATAAATTTAGGAAATGTTTCATTTACCACAAAATATTCTGTAGATCTGCAGAGAATTGGTGTAGCACAATTACAGATAATTAGGAGTAGCCAAAGTCAAAACCACTGGAGACTGATTCTGCAGCAAGATCTGGATGCATTCTCTTGTCTGTTTTTTTCATTATAAGGGTTGATGAACTCTTAGAATCAACCATTCCCATGTGATTTTCCAAACTTGGAAGCAATACGACACAGTTGCTTGTGGCTCAGCTGCTGCCTGCAGCAGCACTACTTAATGTGATGTTGTCTTCCAGAACTATAGCGATACTCCAGATTAATGGATAACTTTTTTTTTTTGCATAGTCTTTGTTTTTTGTTGTTTCATTATTTGGATTTTCAGATAAACAATCTTTTACTGCATATTTATTTATATTTTGTTGTGAATGTTTCCAATGAAATTTTTTAATTAAAAAATTTGACTTACAAAGTTTTTTTCTAATGAAGAAGTACTAATTTATTACTTTCGTTTAGTCTAATGTTGACAGAAATTCAGATAAATTTGGCAATCAACTTTTCAGTACTTTTGAGTCTCTGAGGTTGATACCTTACCATATGCTGCACAATTCTGTAAATTTATGTATCAACTAAATCCTCTCAAATGCAGAATTCAACTGTATCCACAAAATCTTTTTCTATGTCCTATCCTTTTTCTCATTTAAAACAGATACAATGTTTTTCTGGACTGCTAAAATACAATGTGTGTGGTTTTTTTGACTGCTAATAACATTGAATACATATGATAATCCAATTTCTGGTGCCAAACCAGAGCTGATTACTAAAAGTTAAACAATCCTGACTTAGCAAAAATTTGCATGCCCATTTCATTTACTGCAAGACATGCACCTTATTACACTAATAGATTAATCTTGGTAAAGCCAGGAACCTCAACAACCATACTACATTATCTACTGGAAGTCCTTATTTAATGTCATAAAATTTTTGGAAGATGTTGGTTCTTTCAATTCTTTTTCAGGACTAGAAGTTACACTTTCTTGATTAGGATTAGATCTTGGAAAACCAAATGATAGTAATAATGCATATTGATGCTGCAATCTGATACACTGCCAGAATGATATAACATTCCCAAATGTTAGCCATGAGTATGTAACTGGACAAACAACATTAAAATGCAAGACCAAATTGACTTTTATTATGGCAAAGAACAACATAAGTGACTTATCAGGCACATTTTGTCAAATTACTGAAAGGTAACTGACTGAGCAGGAAGAAAAATCACTCATCAAATATAACATTTTGTTGCAAAATCAATACATTATAGAACCTCATAATGGGGAACATGATGTGTGATTTTCAAAGTAATGCTTAATATACCACCATTTTTACATGAAATAAAACACTCTTATCCTATGCTATACATACCACAGAAGATGGCATATTGTGTAAAATGGATTCTGATTCAGACAACAATAAACTGGAATATCCATGATCCATATCACAGAATTGCAAATGTGACAGGCTTAGTGTAAGAAACAACCAGACATGACATTAAGTGCTAGAACAACAGTACCATGATTAAGTGTGCAAGGATTCAGTAATAAAACCAAGTGCAGTTGATTTGTGCCCATTCGTGTTTATTTTTTTCTCGCTTCTCACAAAAATAATATTTTCAGAACAGTTCACCTTTTGGATCATGTAAGTTGTGAGATTTCAATTTTCTTCCTAGGTGTCGCTGACAAAAGCGAATGAGAATGAAATTATTTTGATGATAATGTTTTACTGATTTTCTTTTCGTTGTTTCATTAAATCTAAGCTACATGTCATGTATGTTCAGTGTTGCTTGGCTTGTATTACCATTTAAAGACATTCTCATATAGTCTAGTTCTTACATAGTGATGAATCAACTGTGTCTGATCTTCAGAAATATTGGGTTTCGTTTTCAATTTTCAGCAGATTTTTACATTTTTTTTGAGTCCAAGTAATCATGTGCTCCAACATTCAAATTTTTATGAATCCAAATAAACATCTAAGCAACTATTAGAACAAACATGATAATTCCAAATTTTAATAGCATTTGAATCAAGTGATAGTTTTTTATAGCACATTTATCTGTCAACAATTCAAAACATTTTGTTCATATACACCACACATGCAACACATGAGCAAGACCAGACCAAGTCATGTTCTCATCTTAATGTACAATTTAATATTAAATGTTGTGCATATTTTCAAAGCAAAAAAAAATATGTTATTTTATTCAACTAATATATTCCTGAATCTGCCATCAGCTAACAAACTCTTACCGCATAAATAAAATCTCAGCAATATTTCTAACTACAAAAATGAAGTAGGGGAGCAAGGAGTGAGAAACAACTTTCCATCCATATACAATACCACAATATAACAATAAGGAAACTGCCATACTGCTCAGATCTGATGAAAAACATGCTAGAGAGTTCATGGCACAGATCTTGGGCATTAAAACTGTAGAAATACTTGCAATAAAATAAAAGTAGAAAAAGTACCCATATTTAGTATAGAAATTCAGATTTAATAGTATTGCATTATGGGAATGCTTTTTTAAAAAATTATTGGCAAATTCAAATTTTTTGTTGAGTATTCTACACCTGTTTTATTTATTTTTTTGTAACAATTTCTAGAAAGCTGCAAACATTTCAAAATTGTTTAAATTTAATATAAATTTAGTTTAGATACTGATTTTAATACAAACAGAAAACTTTTAATTAGTGTATGTAGCTGAGCACTACAAGGAATTTACAAATGTTTTAAATAAAATATGGAAGTCATATACAGCCTGACAGACACATTAAATTATACAAATAAATTCTAGCATATAATGTAATTAATCCAGACTGGTGACTGACATTTAATACTTGTGCTGAACGGCAAACTTGCATATCAAAGTCAGAGCTATAGCTTGACTTTTGTAACCTTCTAAGACCAAAATTCATCTTGCTGGTAAACTTTGATTCACCTTAAATTACTTTAACAATCACTGGTGTTAAGTTATCCAGCAACAGATATCAGATATCGAGAGACACTATCTTGGAAAGTTTTGATAAATTGATTTTCAATTTAGAAAAAAAAAAAAACATAATTATAAAGTTTCTTTCCTGAATCCAAACTTATCATGCATATATGCATATATATTAATAGATGTCATGTATAGTTTACTTTTTAAAAAATATACAGCTTTACACTTTGGTAAAAAAAATAAAACAATTTCTATTTTTTTTAAATTTTCTAACTTATAATCTGAACTGCACAATGCATATAATCTCTTCCCATTCAAGTTGGCCAAAACAAAGTGTCCAAAAACAGTTGTGCACTGATGAGTCATTTAATGACCACTTCTGTGTATACTATAGACAGCACATGCAGAAGGATGCTGGTCCACATTATCACTTCCTCTGGCTATTTATATTGCTGTTTTCCCACCAAAGTGATTTTACTAGAGAAGCTAATAATTAATGTGAACCATGTGCATTACTTAGTTTGTTTACTCACTTGATACATGATGGAATCAGACAATGAATCCTTCCTTCTAGTGATGTGGAGCTCTCAGTGTTCATACCTTAGATCTCTCATCATTTAGCTTGTCAGACAACAATGGACAGATGAGGGATGTCAAGAGTGAGAACAAGGGCATCAAGCAAAGTTTCAGTCATCTGCAGCAGATCAACATGCCAGTTTTCACAGTCTGTCAGCCCAGAGATTGATGCCCCTGATAACATGAGGCTAGTGGATTTTTTCTATCAGCTGATACCAAAAGACTTCTTTCACAGTGTGGCTAAGAAGTCGAACTGCCTATACTTCTTTGCAGTCCATTGAGGATTATTAAAGTGAGGATGACAGACCTAATATCAAAATTAATGACAGTGAGGAGATTGAAGACATTAAATCAGTACCGGCAACTCTGTGACAACAGCCACATGATTTTGCTCTACATTTATTTTTTACTTTCTGCACTATAAATTGAATTTTCAATTTTGTTTTCTGGACATATTTATTTTTCGTTTGGATTAATGAACTGTGTGCTAAGTCGCTTGTGCTATTCGAGTCATTCCATGACTTTCTAATGTTTGCAATCATTTTAATCAAGTAGGCGCATTTTGTGCAGCCACCTTGGAAATCATCTGAACATTTGTGCAATTTAAATATTTCATTTCCTGAATGCGAAAGTTAAAACTAGATTTGTATGATTTTATGCAACACACTTGCTTTTATAACTTCATCTGTTGCTAAACTGTTCTAAATGCCCAGATTCATAGACTCCCTTTTTTGGGTGACCTTTTTGATTGCAAAAAACTTTGGACTAATCAAAAAGTAATGTTTCAGCTAGCTCATTATATTAATTCCTTTAATGACGCAATAAATAATGAAGAAACTAACTCAATTCAATACTGAAAATCATTTTGTCAAAAAAAGAACACATTATGGTAATCATGCTGCAATTCAAATAGCATACTTAAATATATTTGTAATGCAAGCAATCTACTTTCTTTTCTGGCTAAACCCATGCTTTCATTTTCATAGTGTTTCCCCAGAAATTCTTCTACCTTTAATGATACAGTAGGCAAACAGTAAAGAGCTGGCATCAAAAAGTATAGTTTGTTTTATTTCTGTATATTTATCATAGTACTAAGGATCCATTGGTGCTAGATAATGGCTCAGTTATATATGTACAGATGTTTAAAGGGATTAATGGATTAATGCTTGAATTCATTTTAAATATTTTAAATAAAATTTGTCAATTAAATAAAAACTGCCATTTTGCGTTTGGTGAATTGCGACTATATATCATATTACCACTATTAGACATGCAGAACATTAAAAATCAGTATAAGATTGTGTAAAAATATTTTTCTAAACATTTTAAGTTAATAAATAAGCAGAAAATGCTAAATATATTTGAATGCTTATAATTCATATAGAATTTGGCTAATGTACAAAAATTTATGGAAGAGCTTCTTAATTAAAAAGCAATAATAAGAAAAATTACTTAAACCTACAAAATGGAAAAAAAATTCATCATCAGACATGTGGCCACCTTGCAACAGAAAATGTATCAATATCAGCAGTTATTCTATTTAAAAATGTACATGTTAATTTGATACAACATGCAAGCAGAGGATGCTGCAACTGACTCAGCTAGAAACATGAAAGAACATAAGAACAAAAAAAAAAAGATTTCAGTTTATTATAAGTCTCAGAATAAGTCCAAAAAGAAACGCTTTAAATGAATGAAAACATTTGGAAAATTCCAAACTGAATGCAAAATGAATCAAGCCAATGGTTTTGTTTAACTTTAAAATAAAGTCCTCACTGAACTTCTGTTATTTGGTAATGTCAATAAAAATAGATGCCAGTTTTAACAAAAACAGCATTGTTTTGAGTTGATGCAATGACTAAAAATATCGGAATGATGCTATTTCAGCCTGATTTTATTTGAAAAATCCTGATTTATTGGAATCTTGTTTATCAGATCCATTTATTAAATCACATCTGTCAATAAAGAAGCACTTTAGATATCATTTAGTCAACCAGTGAAAATAGAAAACTGCCTTCTTACAAATTTTAAACAACAACAATAATTCTAAGTGGACGAAGCTGGTTTGCGTTAAATTCTGAAATAAGTTTTCTTTGGTAAAAAAAAGGAGAAACTTGCAAGGAACCCTCAAGAACACCTACTTATAGTAGTTGATAATATCAAAAGAGATCATCCACAAGTAGTTTAAAAAAAAAAAAATGGAATAAATAACACAATACAGTAGATGATTCTAAGGATCATTTAATTGTAAATGATAAATCCAGTGATCAAGAATTGTACACAGATTCAACTCAATGGAAATTAACAATGCAGAGGAATTCAATGCAAAAATGAACACACTGATAAACTGTGGGAAGAGTAATGCAAAGTCACAGAAAACAGCAGAATTTACATTAAATTGTTCATCTTAAATCTAGTTAGCAACATTTCACTGCTGCTCCTTGTCATTTGTTTTTACAATCTTTAATATTTTACCACTTACTCTCCTCTTGAAAAGAAGGATAATACAATGGGAAATATATGAGAAAATTGAAAGAAAAAAAAATTGAGCAAGTAAGATGTAAATCAAATTCAAAGGATTTCTAGATTAGCTGTTTTGAGATTTAGTTGCTAGTCAATGGAAACACTGACCTGTAGGACACTTCACTGTTCAGCTTTCCTACCCTTAGCCTTTCCTTTTCAAGATACCAGATAACAGACTCTAAACTGAACATTATTTCAGCAGTCAAGTAAACTGGATGTCACTGTCATCAGCACTTGGCCTGGTAACCCCAAATTAATAGCAGAGTCACCCAGAGTACAAAAGCAGGTTACCTTAAGAAACTCACAGTTTGATGTTGGACATGGTCTGGTTTCTAATCATGCATGATGACGAATTGCTTCTGTCAAGAAAGAAAAATGGATTTACACACTTTGCAAAAATTGCCAGCCTGTAAATAAAAATAAAGTGTTATAAACTAAAGTAGTTCACACATTCATGGCTGGATTCTGGTGCAAGGTTGCTCGTTAACAATAATGCATTCATAGTGTGATGAAGCAATGTAAAGCAAAATAGGAGATAGATAGTGGTATAAACATTATATAAAAGTAAATTTCCAACATTATTGCTAATAGTAAGAGGTGAAAAAAATGATGAATAATTAAAGATTTTACACTCAGACATTAACAGGCAGCATCCAACAGAGAAAATGTTCCAAGACACAAAATTATCATCATATTGATATTGAAATTCATTAGATGTTTCACACAACACCTTATATGGCTAAGGACTGTGAACTTATTAAAAGAAGCAAATGACTGATTTTGAGACATGATGCGCTTCACCCTGTAATTTCTGTTGATGTGAATATTCCTTTTGGAATGATCCACAGACTCATTGTTGAGCACAGCATATTAGCATATTACCATTGACAGAGAATTGAGCCAGCTTACTTGATCCAGAAATGTGGTGTTAAGCAATTGCAAATGCAATCATGGTATAGTGACAAAGAATTATATACATAATAAAGAATTCTCATTCCTAAAGAATAACACTGAACATGAATAAACATTTAAAAATACACATAGCAGTGAACTAAAACTGGTGAAAACAACTGTATCAAAACCTAACAAGATCCTCAAGTCACTTGTTCAATCCAAAAGATAATAATCATCAACTGCAAATCAGCATCAATTCCTCAGAAAACAGGCCTGCTCTGGGACTGACTTGATAACAGTAACAGAGTGAGAATTGCCAGAACATGTTCAGTGGTTCTGTTAAGGTGATAGGAAATACCTGAATTAACCCACCACTTTTCCAATTACACAGGAACCTAATTACTCAAATAAATACTGTCAATGAAAAATAATAATCATAAATTTTTAATGATAGCAGCCAGAATAATAAATAAACAAAACCTAGGAAAAAAGCAAAAATCATTTAAAATTAATTTTAAAATAATTAAAAATTGAAATTATCAAGATAAAGTCCATATTTATTAATCACAAAAATACTAAGACAAAATAAGGTCCATAAATTTTCAAAGGTACAAAAATTTGATGACACACCATGGTGTTTCTGTAAAAATTCTGAACCCCCCTAAAAAAATGCTATTTAATTTTGCTTTTAATCACATTTTCTGTATTTTTTAATTTTGTCACCATGTGATTCTGCAAATTTAAAAAATATATACATTTACAAAAAGCCTAAGAAAAAAGGCCATCTTCTAGCAGCCTGAAATCTAGCAGACCATGCAATAAAGTGTCTGATGATGTATGATTCACATAAAACATATAAAAGCTGATTATATGGTGAAACCAACACGGCGATCACATTAGTGCACATTAACAACAATGCATGCAGAAAAGAAGAAAGGAAATCACTATAATTACACATTCAGCACACACTGAGGCGCTATTTTAATGGCATTTATGTTGCTTCAGCTTAACCAGGCTACCATAATCTTTACACGTGAAACAGTGTAATAACAGGCTATGGCACTTCATGCAGTCAGCTGAATGCTAGCAGTTTTCTCTCCCTCCATAGTTTTCTGCTAATATAATAAAGAAAACAGATTTAATAAAATAACCAACTATGCAGAAAATAAGATACACATCATTTTATTAGTAAGTCTTTAAGCCAGATAATAAGAGAAAAAGGAAAGTCCTCTTTACCAGCATAGATATCAGGTGAAATTAAAGAGAGCCATCAAAAACAGTACAATTTATTCAGTGAAGATGAAATAGATGAGAAAAACATTTTAAATTTCAAAGTGACCTTAAATATTATGGTCTTATAGTTGATTGTATTCAAAGAAATAGAAAAGAAATTAAGTGACTGGGGAACTAAAATAATTTATTCTAATATATAGCATCACATGTAGAGAAGTAGGATGTCTAAACCAGATGAGGTTCCTCTTACTTCTGGTGGGTGGTAGTATTTAAAGTTTTAGAAAAAGGTTTTAAAACAGAACAACAAAAAAGATAAAAACAGCAGAAAAAAACAAGAAAAAAGAAAACTTTTTTAACTTAGCAATTGCTTAGATATTAAATCAAAAACTGATATGTACAATATAAAACCTATGTTAGTACAAAATTCAAAATTAAACTCTTTTTAGTTAACAATTTACTAAAAGTGTACTTTGGTTTGTTTTTTTTTTTTGCTCTTCTTAGAGCACAGTCAGCAATTGAACAAGGGAAAGAGAACAATGCAGTACTAACAGTAAACCAAAAGATCGCAGTGCATTATCCAGACCCCAATTTTGACACATGATGGGTCATTTGTTTGTCTTACTTCAAGAAATATGCAGGTTAACATAAATGCTACTATTCATGATTAGTTTTAGTTTCAGTACTAAAATTACTGATCTATAATTATCAAATTCATACATAAGAAATAAATATTTTTATATTAGTATTTCCAAGACCACCATCTTCCTTTCATGCTCTTCTGGAGTGAGAGTAGAAAAATCAGTAACATTAGATTTAAACATCATTTGGCACACCATCTTATACAAGTGTAGCATGCATGTATAATTATAGTTAAAGATATAGATGAATTATTCTTTAAAAAAAAGTTTTAAGTATGGAGTAAATTAAGTCATTTATAAATAACAACAAGTTCTGTATTTCTTTAAGATGATTTTTGGCATCTCAGGGCTATTTTTCTTATGTTTGGACTTGGCAACTTAATTTATTCTTCTGAGAGACATAACTAGGATTGTTACCAGAAGTTGTCTTGGAGAAGGCGACTATATTATTTCAGAATATCAAATACAAGAAACCAACTTATTTAAATATAACAAATCAACTTTGTTTTACAGATATGAGTGAAAGTTGTTAAAATATAAATATTTTCTTTCTTTATAACTGGTATCAGTACATTCAAATTTCTTTTGGTTGAAAATGAGCATGTCCACATTTCTTAATAATTATAATTTTTTTTCTTTCTCATATCAGATTTCTTCCCTTGATAAATGCTCTTTCAAAGTTTAATCTTTTATATAGTCTTTAACAACATAAAACAAAGATCTTGGATAATTATATTTTAACCTGAAGCATCAAAATCTGTTAAAATTTAATATGTGCATTAACTTCATAATACTTTTTAAAAATAAAACATGAAACAGTAAATGTAAGACTTTCAGTTAAGTACTGTATTGCCACAAATTGTAGATGATTTAATTATGAACACATCATTTCACTGAATTTGCATTTTTATCAGAAATCTGCATTCATTATATCCTCTAAATCAGGGTGGTCGAACTCAAATAAGCAAAGGGCCATTATTGATAAGGTTTTATGCAAGTGAGGGCCACTCGCCAAAAAAGTTTGATTAAAAAAGATATTTATTAATACTTATACTAATAGAAAAATTTATTTACTACAGTAGTTAGTGCGAAATTTGAGGTTTTTTGTTTTTAACTAATTCTACAAAATCAATTTCTAAGTCAGTTAGTGCAACTCTGACACATGAAGCTAGTGTTTCATCATCTAGCTGATTTCTCTCTTTTGACTTTATTTGGTTCATAAGAGAGAAGCTGCTTTCACAAACATAGGTTGAAGAAAACATTGAAAGCATGTGAAGTGCAAAGTTATTTAGTTCAGGATATGATTCTGCATTTACCAGTTTCCAAAATTCTAATGGATTGTCAAGGTGATCTTCTTTCAGCTCACATAATTCCAACTGCAGTTGAGCAGGTGCCTTATCCACTTCTATAGTAAAGGGATTCCTCAGTATCTTAAGGTCATCCTGAATTATTTGGAAGTCCTGAAATCTCTTTTCAAATTCAGTAGAAATATCACTAAGTATGGAAACGTAATCTGAAAAGTCAGTTTCTTTATCAGCAAATACTTCCTTGCAGCTTGGAAAGTGTGTCAAATTGTTTTCCTTTAATTGTGGAATGAATAGTTTGTTCAACTTCAATTTGAATGCATCAATTTTACCCACAAGATAACAGATATCATGATTTCTTCCTTGAATTTGTTTGTTCAGAACATTCAGGTGTGAGGTAATGTCAGTCAAAACAGCTAATGCAGATATGAAATCTGGATTTTTCAGGTCATTCTCAAATTGAGTAGTGTTAGCAGATATTTCACTTTCAAAGAAAACAAGAATTTTATTTCTCAATGCAAAGAACCTCTTCAAACAATCTCCAGCACTTAGCCATCTTACATCACAGAAAAGTGACAAATCTGGATAAGCAGCATTTACCTCTTCTAAGAAATTTCTGAATTTTCTGTGAGTTAAAGCTTGAGCACCACCACGAATAAAATTAACCATTTTAGTGATAGACTTCATTACAGGATGCAGTCTGGCAGACTTGGCACAAAGAGCTTCTTGATGAATTATACAGTGGTGTACTGGAACTAAGATATTGTTTTTTCTCAGCTCACCCACAAATCCAGTTTTCTGGCCACACATAGCAGGTGCTCCATCAGTACAGACAGAAGAAAGTTTTCCATATTTAAAATCTTCATTTATAAAATTTCCAACTACCATGTCAAATGATTCAAATATATCTTTTCCTGTAGTTCTTCCAGACATTGATTTCAGATCCAAGAGTTCAGTTGTCACATTAAAATTGTATTCAATAATTTTAATAAAAATAGATAGTTGACATATGTCACAGTTGTCTGTACTTTCATCAAGAGCAGCTGACCAATATGCACAATTAGCTATTTTGTCTTTCAGAGTTTTTTTCCAGTTGTAAGTCAATATCTTGAACTCTGGTAGAAACAGTCTGGTGTGATAGAGAAACGTTTTTAAATTTATCAGCAACTTCCATTTCTCCAAGTGATTTTGCCATTTCTATAGCACATTCTTTAACAATCTCTGCTGTATGAAAGGATTTACCCTTTTTAGCCAATAATAAAGATACACGATAGGAGGCATCCAAATACTGAGCACTAGCAGTAGGAGTTATGATTTTCAAATTCTTAAAAATATTCTTCTGTGCTGTAAGTTTATCAGTTAATTGTTGCACAAGCACCAGTCTAGCAGCTTTTCCTATCACATTGTCATATTTTTAGCATGCGTTTTATAATGACGACTCACATTATATTCTTTCGAGCAGCTGATAGTTTGATGACAATCAAGGCATTTAATAATACCATTTTCCTCGATGCATAAATATTTATATGTCCAGTCTGCATTAAACTTACGATGTTCAGAGTCAATTTTTCGCTTTTTTGATACATTAGACGCCATGACATGAAAACTGATACTAATTCAAATTAAAATGAGATTTATGAATACGAAAAATGTTTGCGAAAACCCTTCAAAATTAACGGAAATTAATTACTATATATGCGAAAATAATTCATATAAATATAATTTTGTTATAATGTGTAAAAATTTATTTAAAGAAGGAAAAATTTTTTAAAATTTAGTATGACCTCCCGGGCCACATTTTAAGGTACTGAGGGCCGCACACGGCCCGCGGGCCGTATGTTCGACCACCCTGCTCTAAATGTTTATACCTGACTATATAATGTTAACACACACTGTAAATAAAAAAAAAATTAAATTAAATATTTTCAACAATAAAATAAAATATTCAAACTTGGTCGTGTGGTTGTGTAGTAGTCTGGTAGTTTGACTACTGGACTACTAGGATTGAAAGCCTGATTTGAAATCCTGGTCTGGACCAGCTCAGTTTGACATTACATCTCTGATATGGTTTCTTCTTTCTCTTTACCAGCTGAGCATGTGGATTTTCTCCAAGCACTCTGGTTTCCTCCAACAGCTAAAAATGAAGAGTTCTAGTAAGGATTTACAATAGGTTCATTAACAGAGCAGGTAACACTTAAATAATTCACCATCTCAGAAGGACCTATCCCTTCACTGAGTAATATCATTTGTTTCTGTGAAGTACATGCAGATAAGTAACCAATCTTATATATAAAGTTAGTTAGTCCTTCCAAGATGCTTTAGATGTAATAAGAAATGGGATTGGCTATAGGCTATCCAGGAAGAAATGCATTAATCATTCTGCCCCAAAAAGCCTAGCATTTTACTCACAGCTGGCACTTCTACTATAGAGGTACATCTCAAAAAATTAGAATATCATGGAAGAGTTCAATATTTTTTGTCAGTTATTTCAGAAAGTGAAAACTGTATATATTCTAGACTCATTACATGTAAACTAAAATGTTTCAAGCATTTTTTAATTTTAATTTTGATAATTATGGCCTACAGCTAAAAAAAATAGAAAAAAAACATATCTCAAAATATTAGAATATTCCATTTCAAGTTTGAGTAAATCACTATTTATGCAGTATAAATACCATGAATCTCTCAGTCTGGTTCAGTACACACAACCACAATCATGGGGAAGACTGCTGATTTGACAGTTGTCCAGAAGACACTCATTGACACCCTCCACAAGGAGGTAAGCCACAGAAGGTCATTGCTGAAAGGGCTGGCTGTTCGCAGAGTGCTGTATCAAAGCATATTCATGGAAAGTTGACTGGAAGGGAAAAGTGTGGTGGGAAAAGGTGCACAAGCAAGAGGGATGACCACAGCCTTGAGAGGATTGTCAAACAAAGCTGATTCAAGAACTTGGAAGGAGCTTCACAGGGAATGGACTGAGGCTGGAGTCAGTACATCAAGAAAAACCACGCACAGACGTGTCCAGGAAATGGGCTACAAGTGTCGCATTCCTAGTGTCAAGCCACTCCTGAACCAGAGACACCGTCAGTCTTACCTGGGCTAAGGAGAAAAAGAACTGGACCGTTGCTCAGTGGTCCAAAGTCTTCTTTTCGGATGAAAGTAAATTTTGCATTTCATTTGGAAATCAAGGTCCCACAGTCTGGAGGAAGAGTGGAATGGCACAGAATCCAAGTTGCTTGAAGTCCAATGTGAAGTTTCCACAGTCAGTGATTATTTGGGGTGCCATGTCATCTGCTGGTGTTGGTCCACTGTGTTTTATCAAGTCCAAAGTCCACACAGCCGTCTACCAGGAGATTTTAGAGCACTTCATGCTTCTGTCTGCTGACAAGCTTTATGGAGATGCTGATTTCCTTTTCCAACAGGACTTGGCACCTGCCCACAGTGCCAAAACTACTAGTAACTGGTTTGCTGACCATAGCATTACTGTGCTTGATTGGCCAGCCAACTTGCTTGACCTGAACCCCATAGAGAATGTATGGGGTATTGTCAAGAGGAAGATGATAGACACCAGACCCAACAATACAGATGAGCTGAAGGCCACTATCAAAGCAACCTGGGCTTCCAATAACACCTCAGCAGTGCCACTGATCGCCTCCATGCCATGCCGCATTGATGCAGCGATTCGTGCAAAAGGAGCCCTGACCAAGTATTGAGTGCATAAATGAACATACTTTTCAGAAGTTCGACATTTCTATATTATAAATCCATTTTTTAAAAATTAATCTTATGAAATATTCTAATATTTTGAGATAGTGGATTTTTGATTTCATGAGTTGTAGGCTGTAATCATCAAAATTAAAACAAAAAAAGGCTTGAAATATTTCACTTTGTGTGTAATGAATCTAGAATATATGAAAATTTCACTGTTTGATTTAAATTATGGAAAAAAATGAACTCTTCCACGATATTCTAATTTTTTGAGATGCACCTGTATTCAGCCATGGTAATGAACTAAAGAAATATCCCAAGACACTCATGTTAAGGTTTCCATTTTTGGCAAATGAAGTTTCTTCAGTATGAGAAATAGCAGCTAATGCAAAAGTTTCTGTTGGCACTAATGTGCAAAATTCTTAAAATATTGAAGAAAACTGATAGCATAATCAAAAAGGCTAAAAAGGGAAAAAAATACGTTGAGCTAAAGTGATGCAAAGTATTTAAAAGTATCAACTTCAAGACAAATCTAGAAAAGAACTAACCAATGATTTGCATCAGAGTACAGGAGTTGAAGTGCCAGATCATTTATTAAAATTTTGACAGAAAAATATTTTGATGGGAGAGTAGCTAAGAAGTCATCTTATGTAGAAGAAATCAGGTCAAAAGATTTATATAAGCTAAAGTTAAGTTGAATCAAAAAAGAAATTTTTGCCAGAGTATTTAAAAACCATCAGTGGCAATATATCCAGAGAAAAAAACAAAATCACAAGCAACGTTAGTTGTTTTAATTAAGCATGGTGACAAAACATATCTTGAAACAATGGTCTAGACTCTAGAGACTTGAGTAAGGTTGAGAATAGTTTGACAGGTGACAAATAAATATTCATTTGTTAACCAGCAGTGTTTGGTCACAGAATTACTGGTCCTAAGATTTTATCACGCAAAACTGATGCTTATGCTACATTCAGCAAAAGGTGATAAATCCTTGATATTAATAGATTGGCCAGAGTCTATATACAAATAATATAAAGGTTGTATTGGATTATATGAAGAAAGAAAAGACAAAACATCGATTATAAATCATGAATGAACTGTGAAAAGTTCCCATAAATAAAGAAATTTGTTAATTTAGTGTTTATCATTTGTAAACAAGTTTTCTCAATCTAAAGTGTAATTTTTACAAAGTTAAAGGTGCAATGCAAAGAATCTGCAATGATGCATTTTTGGTGGCAAGTCTTTATACTGTATCAAAACAATGATATGAGCTGTACAGAGAATTCTACAAGTCTCTTGTCCAGAAGAATAATCTCGGAAAATCATAACTCCTAACAAGCAACTTGAATATGCAGTGTCAGCTAATTTGAAAAAAAAAATTCAGTCTCGCCTCAATGTAATGCTTTAAAAAAAAAGACAGATAGACAGAATGCAGAACATAAAATTTCTCTCTCATTTATTTCAGAAAATAAAGTAAAGGGTTAGTAAGAAAGAAACAGAGCCAGAGCCAGGTAGAACTAGGTAATTCATTTTTGCCGTTGCACTAATTGCTAAGAACAGACCACATCAGATAGCCTAACACCATCTGGATAAGCATTAGTCATTACAATTAAACAAGCCATCAGGGACTCTCATGTCCAGAAAGTTTTCAAATACGTGTTTTACAAAGAAAGGCTCTATTTATGGTGGATAGATACAATCAATCACATAGTAGTAGATGGAAAAGTTCATGCATATGTCAACCTGTAGAGACAGAGAAAGGAGAAATAGATCGATCTACCAGTTCCACATAGCCAGAATGGAAATTGTTGTATCTTAATATGTTGGGTGGCAAATTAAGGTAGTGTATCTGTAGCATGCTCCAGTTTTTCTTCTGGATCCATAAACTGCAGTTCCTAATTGATCCAGGCTATTTTTTATCTAGCAAGTGTTGAGGTTTCTATGGATTTTCTACATTAACTGATCGTTTGTGGTTTCTCAGATTCTGTTTCTACTAAAGTCTATTATATTTGGCCTGCTTCTACACATGTCCACATATGGTTTTTAAAAATGTCTATTTGCAAATGTTAGTTTGGAACCTTGTTGTTATGGGCAGTAGAGAGCTGAATCCATAGTGTGCCAGTCTGCTGTAGCTGAGAGCCCAAGTGCATCAATGTCTGTTAAAAACCAACTTAGTTTGGTGTATCTCCCATAGCATGGATTCTTTTCAGGGCAGGTTCTTAGGCACTACAGAAAAACAGCAGTTTTAGTAGGGACTTTCCATTGCTTCTAAAGACAGAAGTGCCAACCAGACTACACAAAGCACAGGAATAGCAACACTTATGGAATTACACAATCTCAACAACCTTGTACACAGCTATAGATGATGATGATCACAAAGAAAAATCATATTATAAATGTGATGATTCAGAATCTAACATCCTTTAGTCAAAAAAGTGATATAACTTTATTTATACATAAATAGATATGCAAAATCTTTAAAAGAAACTATAAAATCACAGAGTATTTTTCTCTACAAAAACCCTTTAAATAAAAACTTAAAAAAGAAAAAAGAGCTCTTGTTAGTTAAGGAAAATTTTGTGTAAAATAGTCAGTTGTTTGTTTGTTTGTTTTAATGCTAACTTCATAAAATTGAAGTCATCCTCTCAACCCACATTTTGTTACTTTGGTAACACCAGTATCTTTATTTTTAAGTAATTTATGAACAGTTTAAGTCATTATTTTCAACTGTCAAAGACATCATCTTCTTTTGCATGATATTGGCCCTGTGCATGGACCACATTCCATCTAAAACAAGGAACCTATAAAGTCTAACGTTTAAATATTTATATTATATATATATATAGTTTTCTCCATTCACCGGTTTCTAAAGGAGAGAATGCAGTACTTCAGTTATCTGCTAAAAAGTGCTATCTTGCACCTTGAAGGCCTGGCACTGCCAACTTTGACAAGGAACTCCTTACTAGAACTCTTCATTTTTAGATATAGAGAAAAAAAACAGAGTGCCCAAAGGAAACTTGCAGGTCCAGCTGATGAAGAGAGAGAGGAAACCATGCCAAAAAAGCTGACTCCAACCAGAGATTTAACTCTGGTCTTCAACTTTGGCACTTGAATAACCTAGCCACTGGGTCCCTGGCCATCATACACTATTGTGCAAATTAATGTGAAAATAAAAAAGTAATGAAAAACACTGAACAGTTCTTAAATACTGTATTTTTATCAATAATCAATTATTTATGGTATACAATGCATTATTGAATCATCTTTTGATACTGAGCTTGTCATTCAGTTTCTGCCTAATTTATTGTATTCTTGTCAGACATGTGGTATCTGTTCTTTTTTGTGTTTAACACTCCATTATGGACATTTCTCCAAGAAAATGAACTAAAATAATCACCCTCAATTAACCCACATCACTCACATAAAGAGAAGTTGCCAATGAAGTTATTAGTGTGGGAGTGGTCAATAAGATTATTAAGAAGAAACATACCACAGGCTTGTTATCCCTATCAGGGAAAGGCAAATGAAGAAGAAAACAGAAAAAAATCATTCAGAAATGCCCAGAAAAACCAGTGACATGCTTAATGAGAAATTAACTGCAACAAGTGTCCAGGTATCATAATTAATTGTAAGACAATGATTGTATGTGAGGTGAGGTACCAAGCCAACAATCATTTGAAAAAATAAAGACAACAAAATGATGTGTGTGGGCCCAGAAATATGCCGGTTGGTCAAAAGAAGACTGGTACAATGTGGCATTTTCTTGTTCAAGCTCAACAATGTTGATTTGTACACCATTCATCAGATGAACCCAAACCAGCTCTCTCATTAGTGCCTAAAGCTTGATAAATAGTAAGAAATATATTGATATTCTACCACATTATATCATACCAGAACTGCTGAAGATATCCTCAAATGTAGTTTTTCCAACAGGATCCAACTCCATATTGTACATTAAAATGCATTAAGGAGTACTTCAGGATGAACAATATCAACTGTTTAAATTGGCCAGAAAACTTGCCGGATCTAAACTTAATTGAAAATCTATTGATTATATGTAAAAAATGGACTGTACAACTAAAGAAAAAATTATCAACCTTTCCAAATTATTTTGCACAATACTGTAGCACAATTTAAAATACCTGTCTTTGATGGCTGCTATTATAACCTCTAATTTCTAATTTTTTCTCTGCTGTTGTTGCAGTCTATACTTCATTTTAATGATTTATTTCATTATGCCTGCAGCTAAAACACTTTTTTTTACAGTTAAAATGATGAACTTTTATTGCCCATTTGTTAGA
Organism: Nautilus pompilius; assembly: GCA_018389105.1. Taxonomy (NCBI): domain Eukaryota; kingdom Metazoa; phylum Mollusca; class Cephalopoda; order Nautilida; family Nautilidae; genus Nautilus; species Nautilus pompilius. The sequence continues at coordinate 716,548 of JACATO010000357.1, forward strand.
CCAAAAGGACTTAAATCAGGTCGTCTATTTTCAACATCATTGCTACTATTAGCTGAACCATAAAGAATCATTCAAAACTTCCATACAATTCCAGTAAGAACAAGGAACTTGGAGCAGGTTCACAATCTATTTTCCTTTAAACACACTGCTGTAAAAAACAAACAAAAACATGACAGCATCCTGGTTTATAATATTTAAAGATAATTACCATCTTAAATGTACATTTGATGTTTATTTTTACATCAATTTTTTTTTCAAAGACATTCTATGTCAAGTTTTCATTTTGCTTGCCTTTTTCCTTAAGATAACATAACTCAGTAAATACTGTGATAAAACTTTTTATTTGTTCCAAAAATTGCTTGTGTTCACATTATAGTCTTCTTCCTCAGTTAGTAAGAGAATTAATATTCATGTCAGCTTTACCACTGGGAGTGATAATCTAGATTTCATGCCAGCAATAAAGGCTTACAAGCTTTCTCCTCCTTGTTGGTTGATGATATCAACAAAATTGGTGTTAAAACCAGGCATCTAGAAAGAAAGGCAGTAATGGCTGTGACTTTTCACTTGCATGAAATGGAAAGGCAATAAGAAAGCTTCCAGGGTGGAAAAATCAAGACAGTGATACATAGCAGACAGGCAGAGTACATTTATAGTGCTTTACAGTCTCATCCTGAATCCAGCTTAAAATCAACAGCTGAAAAAAATTACAGTGATGAAGTATATTTGCCTCAATAAAAACAGCTTGCACACCTTTTATATTCCTATACTGAACTAAAACTGTTAAGCAAGCATAATATTGTGGTGGTATTTGCTGTGTTTAAATTGTTGCCACACGTAGAATTATCCTGAGCCAAGAACCAAGCAAAAGTCAAACGTTTGTTCCTACAGTCACACAGGAAACACAGTGTAGAATGGATATTTGGCTAGGAATGAGGGGGAGGGGGGATAATTCTTCTGGTAATGTAAGCAACCCTGATTTTTAGTACTGATCTTGGAGATTTTCAGGTGGAACAGAATGGCCTTGTGTTTGTTTCTACACACCCTCCCAAAAATAATTAACTAAAATAATTTATATAGAGAGTTTTCCAAGGCTTGTAAAAACACGTGGCTAAGAACTTTTATTTGTTGTTGCTGACTATAGCTTATGATATAAAAACCTTTTATTTTAATGTGTCTGACAGGATCATTGAAGTTGGTATTAAAAAGAAATAAGAGTGACACTGAAAGACAAACATTAGTATGATGCATGTGTGTCAGTTAAAGAAATTTGCAAAGCACACAAAAGCACAAAATAAGTAATGATTTTTGCCATAAAACATGAATGACTAACCCATTCCTTTAATTGGGAAAAGAAGAGAAATTGATAATAAATGTCCAGAAAATTGTAGGGGAAAAAAAAAATTAATTAGTTATTTTTAAACACAGAAAGCATGACTCATCACGCAAGAAAACAGCATCTTGACTGAGGTTACTATAGCAACTGACTTATGTTTGCTGCTTACCTAAGAACATGTTAAACATTTCAGTGTGCACCCTGATGAGAGAGAAATAGATAAGAATTAAACTTTTTTTCTTTTCTTTTTAGAAGAGGAGGGCTATTACACTATCAATCAAGAATGAATCCAAGATTCTGTATTTCAGAATATCCAAGCAAACAATGACTTTGTTGTGTCTTTGGGATTTATCTATTAAAACTGACTGTTTATCAGGTATAGTAAACAATAAAAAGAGAAAATTTAAGGCAAACATGTGCATGCCAACACTGAAAACACAGAGTTATGGTCATAGAGTTAGTTATCTGTTTACTATTGGTTATTTACTTATCAAATTAGATGCCACTATATGCAGTTATTTCAAATGTAACCATGATTAACTTGTATTTTTGTTACTTTAGGATGTGGTTTAAGTGAATACACCTGCCATTTAATCAGTTGCATTAAATTTTTTTTCTCTCATTCATCTTAATAAAAGTTTTGAGTGTTAAACTATTTTACAGATAAAAGTATATGAGCAACTTTATATGTAGAAGCCTAGATCGTTACACAATCTCTTTAATACCACAAACTGGATTAAAAATCATCAATTTCTAATCTTTTTTGCATATCATAGAAAAATTTATTTTCATACATTGAAATTTTGATTAGTGATCCAACTAGTCATATCATTACACAAGAGATATCAAGATAAGAACTAAATTGTTGGGGATAAGTTATTTACAAAATCATTTTTTGGCTTTTCTACTTCACTGTCATAATAAAATTAAACCTACTTTCTGAATAAGATTCTGTCGCATGTGCAAATGCTGATAGCTACTTTATTTCCAGCTGTTCTTACAGTGGAGCAGGCTGAGGTTGGACCTATGACCTGCCTGGAGCCAAGTTGTGTTCTTACAGTGGGGCAGGCTGAGGTTGGACCTATGACCTGCCTGGAGCCAAGTTGTGTTCTTATAGTTGGGCAGACTGGGATTGGACCTATGACCTGCTGTGGGGGGGGGGCAAGTTGTGTTCTTACAGTGGGGCAGACTGGGGTTGGACCTATGACCTGCTGGGGAGGGGGGCAAGTTGTGTTTTTACAGTGGGGCAGGCTGAGGTTGGACCTATGACCTGCCTGGAGCCAAGTTGTGTTCTTACAGTGGGGCAGACTGGGATTGGACCTATGACCTGCTGGGGGGGAAACAAGTTGTGTTCTTACAGTGGGGCAGACTGGGGTTGGACCTATGACCTGCTGGGGGGGGGCAAGTTGTCTTACAGTGGGGCAGACTGGGGTTGGACCTATGACCTGCTGGGGGGGGGGGGAGTTGTGTTCTTACAGTGGGGCAGGCTGAGGTTGGACCTATGACCTGCCTGGAGCCAAGTTGTGTTCTTACAGTGGGGCAGACTGGGATTGGACCTATGACCTGCTTGGGGGGAAGCAAGTTGTGTTCTTACAGTGTGGCAGACTGGGGTTGGACCTGTGATCTGCTGGTGAGTGGGGGGCCCAAGCTGTATTGCCAATTTCTGGTCAACAGTTTTAAGCCAATGGATGGGGATGTGTGTGTGAAAAAGCTGCAAATAAAACCAACACAAACAGGCCATTTTAAAACTAAACCTGATGATGGTAACGGTAATTGTATTAAATATTACTGTTCTATTATTAATAAAGAAGAAGATAGGAAAACCCTAAAATAATCCAATATTGACAGAGATACCACGCCATTTCTATTAATACACATTTTGGGACATACAACATCAACAACAAAAATTGTACATGCTAAAATTCCGTTTTAGTAACATTCACTGCTTAAAAATTAAAACTATATTAAAAATTTTGTTTGTGTCATTCCAAATATCTATTTTCAGTTTCATTTTGTTATAAATTGGTATGAAGTTAAAAGATAATTACTGAATTAAACAATTTGAGTCAATAACAAAACAAAATTTGAAGAAATTATTTTCTGTTAATAACTTTTTTTTTGAAAATGATATTATTATTATTATTATTATTATTATTATTATTATTACAAAGATATTCAAGGGTGGGTACAAATTCCCTTTACAAAAAGTTTGCTTTTGTTTTGCAGAATTAAGGTCTAAAGTGAGGGATACAGGTGAGAAAGGCTTGTGATGAATGTGTCGGTCCATGAGTGGAAGTGGTCAAAGGTGAAATTTTATAGTTTGCAACTGTCTCCAATTGAGCAGCTCAAAACTGCCATGGAAGATTGCTTTCTGGAAATTCAGTCGATAGCCTGGAAGAAAATGTCTGAGAATGTGGAACCGCATCAAGACTCAGAGAATAAGGGACAGCATACAGAGATGCTCTGAACTTTTATAATGGGACTTTGTGTCCACCCTTAGATGTCACAGAGTAGTTCCCCTCCCATTAGCTCACCTTTGAAACAAAATTTTACATTATCTTTATAATAATATATTTACTAGTACCAGCTGCAATCTGAAGATGATGAAAAATAATTGAAAACTGATTGTTATGATTCATTTTTGCTTTCAGATAGACTTGCTCGAAATTTATTTTAAAACTTGTACACTTTAGACCATGTTGTTGTTTTGTAAAAATAAAATGGTTCACCTTCATTACTGCTTTAATATGACGACCAGTCTTTGTTGTTGTTGATTATATAAGTGAAAATTCAAGCAATTATCCACAAAGTTTTTTCAAGTGATTAATGCTTATTTCAATACTAGTCATCAGTGTGAATATATCACAGACTAACTTCTAAAGTATCAACTAAAATATCTAATCAGCATCACTTGAAAGTCATGTCTGGTCAGTAGATCTAATTGAGGGAACTCTCCCCAAAAAGTAATGCTACTTCTAAAACAATTTTTTTAAAAAGTTGATTTCATGTAGCTATTTTTTGCTTTTTACAGTGAGATGTTGGCCGTAAAGGTAACAGGAAAAAATACAAGCAAGAAAAATACTGCCAGCGTGTTAGTACAGAAGGGAGTTACAAGTTAGTGAGAAACCTTTCTTTTGGAGAGGTTAGAAGGCATCTTTATGGAAATGGCTGAAAAGCCATTAGAAGACAATCTGACTAGCTACAAAAACTCATGAATAGATTCTCACGTATTTATAGCCATAAAACCTTAGTTAGTTTATAAGGTAGTGGCTGCTCAAAATGGATTACAACCTTTACAGCAGTCATTTTGTTGTTACATTTTTTATCGAAGAGAAAGACTAAGACTGATTGCATACCACTACAACTATCTATCTGAAGCTCAAGTTAGATATGGAAAAGTCCTGTAATAATTAGATTAACTTATCTATTACAAATAAACAAACAGATCTCACCATCAATAGCTTGCACATAGTTAAATAGAGATCAATTATACAAAGTGTGTCATAAGGATTTTGAAGACTTATTTTCTAAGCTAAGAGTTTAAGAAGTAATCTTACTAATCATATTTTAGAATTTTTTGTTTTGTTTTTTTTTTTTTTTTTTACTTGGTTATTCCAATTTATTTACTTTCTTGGAAGGGTATAGAAAATGAATTTTACTGACAGACTATTTACCGCAATATAAATAAATATAGTACAAAGAATCTGGCTAAGACCAAAACTGTACTAATGGCCACCTTAGAGAAGCAAGCCAAAGTCTAAAGACATTGGCAACGTGACAACTGACCAGTGGTCAGTGGCTTTGTAGAGGACAGGCATTAATTACCTGACCAAAATATCTAGCTGCTCAACAATTTGTCGATAACACAAGTTCAACAAATAAAACCAAGGCCGAGATCTAACTACACGATCAATAAAAGCGACTGACCAGGATATAAAAACTGGACACTTCAGTTCACTCTAGACAAGACCAAGAAGGCCCTTGTAGAGGAAACAAAATTAAGATAATTATCTCTTCATGTCTCATGAACCTCAAACCATGCATTATGTTTGAGCAATGTGCATTTTTATTTCTGAGAAGACAGACAACATATTACCAGATGGTAGAAATCCAAGCCAGAGCTAACTATCAGAAATCCAAATCAGGAAACTAATTAATATGCAAATTTGTAGCTGTTAGCAAAAAAAGAGAGTTTTAAAGTTACAAACTCACACAAAAACATTTAAATATCTAAGATTGTCTATATAAATGAAAAATGTGATGATAAAACAATAAATAAAATCTTAACTGCATTATTTTTACTACTATAAAGATGCTTAAGATATCAACCACCTAATCAAATGCAATTTTAAAAATTATTGGAACACTATTATTGATTAGTATCTGATTATTAATTATTATGTTGCAATGCACTATGTATGCATTCACATATAAGTCTTACTAGTTTATAGCCATTAATAAGCTACAATACAGGGCTAAGATAAATAATTTTTTAAGAAAAAAAGGAAGATACATCCCTGCAAACCATCCTGAAGATCCAAATGCCAGATAAGGAATGAGGATGTCTCCGAAAAATTTAATCACACATTTGTGTTAGCAACTATTGTTTGTATATAGTAATTTCAAAAGAAGAAAGAAAGAAAATTTCATAATGATTTAATTTGTAAAATTTTGAAATACTTTTTTCTTCAAATATTCAGCAAATTCAAATATTTTTATATTTTTGATACCATGGCAGAGGACTATGGGCATTGAAATTGTTGAAGCATTTCCTACATACCTAATTAGTGATGAATTAATTTTCAATCTCATTCCAATTACTCATTTGCTTGACAAAATAGTAAAAAATATATTTAAAGGATACGTTGGAATTCTGTTTTTAAAAAGAGAAATGGAAAATGAGGAATATGAGAGAGTATGAGAAAGAGATATAGGGTAGAAGGCCTAGACAGAAACCACAAATACTATGGGAGAAAGTGCTGGGTCCAGACTCATAATTAATGGTGGTAAACACAATGGGGATAACACAAGACTGATAGAGGTGTAGAGTTGGAGCAGCCAAAGATCTCAATAGGCCTAATCGCCCCAGTTATTTTACATTTTGTGGAGTGAAGGTAGTGTATTCTGTCTGGTCTTGGATATTCCCTGACCTAAAAGTGTTGCTGCTATGTGGACATCAGTTTCTACACTATAAACAAACTTATGTAACATGGTGTTTGATGTCCATCTTTAGTTACGAAAGGTGACTATAGAAATATTATATATATATATATATTTTTTAAATATATCAACTTCCAAAAATTGTTTGAGGTGTTTTAAAATTTAAGAGATTTTGTGATGTTGTTGAAGTGTATTTAAAAATTATAATTTTTGTTATCTCTATAAAAGTCAGGAAGGGAAAGAAAAGTATAAAATAAACATAATCACATATTCAAGCGAATAATAAAATTATAATTATACATTTTTGTAGCCACCAACTCGTTAGGAATGTTCTCAAAAAATAACAGTCAATGTGATCAAACGAGTATAAACACACAATTGTATCATTTTCTTTTTTCCTCATGACTCTTTAATTAGCCATTTAATTGCAAAGCAATTCATGCATAAAAATTAATTACACATTTTTAATACATCTAAAAAATATTCAGTTAAAAGAAATTTTAATTATGATTTTCCTTTTAACCATCTCATCCTGTTCCACTCTAGCTCCATGTCTAGAAACTTTGCATTTTTGTTTTTCTTTTTTAGCTGTTTATTTGATGAAGATAAATTCACAAAATTGATAATTTCTCTATTTTGGACACTTAAATTAATAATTCCCCCACAATATAAAAAAAAACTTCTAAAAGCCATTTTTATTTCATTTTACAAAGACGCGAGTTTTAATAAAAACTGTTTAGCTTAAAAAATACTGATGATGATGTTTAAAATACTCTGATTAGAACTAATCAATACAGTTACATCAGTAATCTGTCAGAAATGTAAGATGTATTTTTTTTTGGACTTCTGGTCACAACAATGAATAAATGTGCCAGGAAATGTCTCACTGTAGTGAAAATGATAAGTTCAAACATTATCAATCTGCATCCTGGCTGTAACTTAATATATGGAAAATTTTGATTGTTCAGTATGCAGTATTCTTTTATTACCATAGTAAAAGCTATCTGGAATTATTTACCTTTCATGACCAGCAGCAACTTTATATCTATAAATCTCTTTGCTTTGGTTATTATCAGATAATATCCCTGAATTATTTCTGCATATGGTTTCTGGGGTTAACTAATAGTTAAAAAAAAGAATTAAAGATAATTTTTGCCTCTGATACAGTCAACCCCCACGTAATCGCGGTTCGGCATTCGCGGCCCCGGTTATTCGCGGAATTTTCCTTAGAACCTAACTAATAATTGTTCGTGGAAACCCCCGCATATTCGTGGAATTGCAAATATCTTCTGCAATTTTTTTATGGCTTTTTTCGTGGCAATATATATTTTTTCACACTTTTTAACGCTAAATTATTAATAACAATATAATTTACTAATTTTGTAATATAAATACTAACATAAATTCAGCAAAATATCAATATAAAATAAAGTAGCCAATCAGAGAGCGTTATTCATTTCTCCTTGCTGCTGATTGGCTGCTGCCCACGAGGTGCTGTCTCAGGCAGATGCAGCCCAGCATCATCCCAGTTTACCGCGTGTAGCTATCTTGAGTGTTTCGCTGAGTGTTGTATTTTTTATTAAATTATTATTATATATTTACTTATTTTTTTAAATTATATTTTACGTTATATTTTGACGTTTATAGACATTTTTATGGACCACGTCCAATATTCGCGGTTTTTCATTCTTCGCGGGTGCTCTAGGAACGTAACCCACGCGAATACCGGGGGACAACTGTATAAGACTTTTAAAAGAAAAATCTGAAATACCATGAACAATTTCAAATTTTCAGATGAACTGATTATTTTCAGAGGTTGAAAATTAAAATAGATTTTATTTGGTTAATAAAAATTAGCTGTGTAATAATGTAACTTTTAGTTAATCAGACTCAGGCCATGCATCACCTGTTAATTATTTTTTTAAAAAAACAAACATGTCAAAGACTAACCAATAACAATGGTTAGTAACAAATGACACTTTGTAATATAATTTTAAAAGAATCTTTGTAATAACAATGAAGCAATAACTGCTCACATTTGTCCAATGTCTTTTACAAAGTGTTTTCCACTGATCTTCTAGGGTTAATTACATCCACAAGGCCAATTTTTGTTGCAGTAAACCACTTTAGAACACCAATGGCATTCAACAACCCCTTAATTACCTCTTGTTTTTTTTCAAATATCTTTGCTATAACAATGACCTAATAAATGACTCTCACTTTTTCTAAAATGATGTTTTATCTTGGATTTTTTTTTTGTTTCACATACTGCCACTTTGCATTCATAGTTTTCTTGAATATTCTAAGTAAAGATTTATTTGCTATCCTTAAGTTAGTTTATTTTGCAAAACTATGTTTTATAGTAATTATCACTCCGAGAAACATCTTTGTACCTATTTTAGATGTTTACATTACAAGTACAATAGAACTCTTTCACACCTGCAGACTCTACACACAATACAGCTAGATGCTTATAACCAGTCCATTTTCCAATGACTTACAACTAATGGTCTAAATAAATGTGGCAGAACTCTGCTTAGCGTTATTTTCACACGCCTCTGGATTTTCTAATGAATTTGTCGCAAATGCTCAAAGATATCTTTACTTCTTAAGTTGGAAACTTGGAAACTGTACAAACAGCCAATTTATAATCATGTTCGGTGCTGTTACAACACTGGGTAATACCATTCACTCTTTCTTCTGCCCTTTATGAGAAGGAAGGGTAAGCCAATTGTCAAAATGATTTAGACCAACTTGTAAGTTTTGTTTATTGCAACCAGTTACTTCATTTGATTTAGTGCTGTTTGTGAGTTTCAAATCATTAAGATGGCCAATATTAATATCATTCATACACTTCGAGAAAAGCAAGTGTTTAAAACAATCATTTCATCCCCACCACTGGTAACAGATTTAAATTCAGATTAAATTCCTCCTAAAATATTGATTTCCATTCCATAAGCAAATCTCTAAATATGATAGCAATTTTGCATTAACAGCTTAGCATCTCAATCTATCTCTCTATCTGGATATAAAGACTTCTTATAGCAGAATATAAAAATATTACATCATCCATACTAGCAAACTCTCCTAATTTTTGCGGGAGTCTCCCGATTTTTAATCAATCTCCCACCCTCCCACTCTTTTCGTAAAAAAAAAGACCCATTTCTCCCGATTTTTAAGAATGCTCCATATAAAATGTGAAAACAACCTGATTTTTCATCACCCACATTTTGCAAGTTTCATATTTTGACCAATCAGAAATCAGCAAACCTGTCGCCCCGTTGTGTATGGTTCACACTATCATCATCCGCCATTTGACCCTATAGCCACCTGCCACTCTGCAGGCTTGTCTCTAACGGCAGGCACTCCCAGTTGCATCACAGACATTTGCAGTAACTCACACTTGCATTATCGGCCCCCAAGACAACTTCCTGTCGCTCATCACCCTGATAGAAACAAATAATACATGCTGGTGACAGGAGCTGGAACTCGACTTGTTACCACAGTAGGACTGGTGAAATCAAGCCACACTAGCCAGCTTGGCTTTAGGTGAACTTGGGCGCCAACAACCTGCCATATTTTTGTAGACAACAAGTCATGAAGATAGTACATACTCTACCCAAAACAAGCCTTAAACACCAAAAATATGAAACAAAATACCAGCCAGCATTGGAGAAAGATTTTCCTTTGGTTAGAAAATGCTCAACATCCCAGACAAGTGCATTTTGCAATGCAGGACAAACTTTGTCTATTTACATAAAATTTTTATTTTGAAATGTCGCTTATATATGTATTATCAATGCCAGTATTTCAACATAATTTTTATTACTATTTTCACTTGTGTTTCTTTGTAAACTGACAAGTTATTTGTCAAAGATATTTATTGTGTATTTATAAATCATAGATTTTTTATTTGTGGTCGGAATGCAAAGCACTGTATTGTACATACATTATTGTATTGTAACAATACTCTGGTCAATTTAATTTTATATATGCTGTGGGGTTAAATTAATTTTCACTCAAAAATGCATGTTCCAGATCTATTACATGTATTTCACGGTGCATTTGTTTGCAAGTGTCATTAACTAAAACTTCACAGTTTGTTAAAATTAAATCACAAAACCGTAATTTTGTACAAAACTTCCATACATGTGTATAAGAGGTTGTTTTCTGAAAGCAGATTGAAAATATATATATATGTAGATCTTTTTATCGGTAACCCATGTGTGTGTATATATATATATACGAGATCTGTCGAAAAAGTATGCGACCTTAGGCTGGGAAAAAAAAATTAAGTACTTGGTGGGGTTCAATTGCTAATTCCCTTCGAAGTAGGCCTCTTGTGCCTCTACACACTTAGCCCAGTGATCCTTCCACTGTTCGAAGCACATCTGGAATGCTTCTTCCGGAATGGCTCTCAGCTCCACAGTCGCATTCCGCATGATGTCCTCTCGGCTCTCATAGCAGGAGCCTTTCAGTGGCAGCTTCATTTTTTGAAACATCCAGAAGTCAGAATGAGCCGTGTCTGGAGAGTAGGGAACCTGACGAATGAGCGAAATGCTTTTCTTTGCCAAGAAACCTTGGATCAGCTGCGACGAATGAGCCGGGGCATTGTCACGATGCAGCTGCTAGTTTTGCGAGGCCCACAGATCCAGTCTCTTGTGCGTAACTGCATCACAAAGACGTCGGAGGACTTCCTGATACTACTCCTTTGTAACTGTTTGTCCTTCTGGTGCATATTCATGATGCACAATGCCTCAGTAGTCGAAGAAAACAGTCAGCATCACCTTGATTTTGCTCTGGACCTGATGTGCTTTTTTGGGCCTTGGCAACGTTGGGTGCTTCCACTGTAACGACTGAGCTTTGGTTTCCGGGTCGTACCCATACACACGTCTCATCTCCAGTTATCACAGTATTCTGGAACTCAGGATCCCTGTTGGCAGTATCCAGCAGGTCCTGCGCAACCTCAAGACGAAGTTGTTGTTGTTCCTGAGAAAGCAGCTTGGCAAAGAGCAAGCCCAAATCCTCCTTTAAAATTGCATGTGCAGAATCTTTACTGATCAAAATCTCATCACCAATTTCCAGCACCATCAAACAACGATCCTCCATTATCAAGGTCTGCACTTTCTCGATAACAACTGCATTGCGGCTTGTTGACAGCCTCCGGGAACGCTGCTCACTCTCCACCGATGTGCGGCCATCTTTGAACCTGTTGTACCATTATTTTATTTGGGTAACACCCATGGCATTGTCACCAAAAGCCTGTTGAATTTTGCAAATTGTTTTCGCTTAGGTATCACCAAGCTTTTGGCAAAACTTGATGCAAGATCGTTGCTCCACACATTCCATCATCACGGGCAAAATGAAAATGTGACGAGTAAGTAGTACAGCACGTCACACGATGGCTACCTGACAGCAACTAACGCATCCAGCAAGCCCGCCAAAAACCATGCATGCACATGAGGCTCCACTATGCACACTTTTTCCTCCCTAACATCATTACTTCCCACGAAAAAAATAAAGTCGGATACTTTTTCGACAGACCTCGTATTATTTATTTTTTGTGTATACACTTGTGTCACTAATAACCTGTGAATTATACCATAAATAATTTGGGGGGGGGGCAAATCTAGATAATAAATTTTAACATTTTCACTTTTAAGTAACAGTAAAATTTATATGTAATTTTGCAAGAACATGCAACTTGTTTTTTTTCTGATTTAAATAGCTCTGTCACAAAAAATTTATTTAAACATCACAGAACAAAAATATACAAGAATTGATATTAAAATTAAATTTTAAGTGTTGTATTTCCTTATAGACATATGCAAATTAATACAAATTAAAATTATTATTACTTTTACACTGTTCACAGAACTTATTTAGATGGGTAAATACAATAGACCTTTTCAGAGTAAATATGAAAATTGCTTAAGTTGCTTAAAAATAAGTGGCCGTACTGGATATATTATGGTTATTTTAAAATCAATAGCACTATATATTCAATTTTTTAAAAAAACCTTTAGTAATACTTTGTATTTTTATTATATTTTTCAGGTTTGCAATAAAACAGCAAAATCAGTCATGGAGGAAAAAATGACCTGAAAAAGCATGCGACAACATCAGCCCACCAGATAAGTGAGAAAGTTCAGTCATGTTCAACGCTTGTCTCTTCGTTTTTCACTGCACAGTCTGACAATTCCATCATCCAGGCAGAGTGTATGTTTGTCAACTTCATATGTGAACATAACATTTCCTTTAATACTGCAGACCACTTCACAAAGTTTTGTAAGATGTTCCCAGGCGCAGAAATTCCAGTGTGGATGTACAAAAACAACACAGATAGTGAAAAGATCCCTTGCTCCAGCTCAAAGAAGTTATAGATGCCTGCAGAAAACAGCCATTTTCTTTATCATATGATGAAAGTAATTATTCTGATGGCGACAACACACTGGCAATACTTGTTAGATACTTTCAGTTACAAGCAGTGACCAGGTTTTTGGCAATCCCCAAATGCAACATAGGAACAGCTGAGAACATTTTTCAACACCTAAACCAAGTGTTTCTGGACTTTGAATACCATGGGAGAACTGTATCACTCTATGTCTGATAATTGTAGTGTGATGAATGGACGCCACAATTCAGTGATCAGCAGAATCAGGAATGTGCATTCGGATGTATTTGACATGAGATGGGTTTATCATTTGGCCAATCTGTGCACTGTTTCTGCTGTGAAGAGTCTCCCTCTGCCTGTTGAAGACTTGCTGATTGACATCTTTTATTAATTCCACCACAGTACCACAAGGAACAGTACAAGGAGTTTTGTAGACTTCTGTGATATCAAACCAACAAAGATATTGAAACGGGCTATGCTTAGAAAGAGGAGTAGAGAGACTTCTTCATCACTGGCCTGTGTTGAAATCATACTGTGTCCAATGATGATGTAGAGAAACAAGGGAGAGTGAAAAGAGTTGCTGAACTGTTGTCTAACCCAGAAATGGTTTTCATTTTCTGCGGTTCATATTTCCGTTCCTTGTGGACTTCAACACTATGTTCCAAAAAGATGAGACAAGACTCCCTTATCTAGGCCAGGAAATGACACACTTGATGAGGAAGATGCTGGGGAAGTTTTTGACAGTAAAGACCATTCACGATGCAGCAGATGTCACCACCATCCTATTTAAAGATGTATCGGTACAACTTGATGATGACCATCTGACAATTGTGCTCACCACCAGGGCATATATTTCAGAATATTCAGACGACATCACACCATTTGTCTTATCAAGATTCTTCCATAGTGTCAGGAACTTTTATGTAGCTGTGGACAAGATGCTGAAAAAGTTCCCCTTCAAGGACCCAGTTGTAAATGGACTTGTGTTCTTAATTCCATCACAAAGGGACAATGTGTCACCATCAACTGTCATAGAAATTGGTCAGCACTTCAAAGCCATCATTAAAACGGACCAGCTGGATGCTCTGGATGAGGAATTCCATGAATTCCAGCTCTGCCCTGGAGATCTTCCAAGCTTTGAGTACAGCAAGACATGGGGTTGATGATTTCTGGGATAAATTGAGTCGTTTGTTACTGCTGTCTTGCACTAACAAACATGTAGAGGTTTCCCTTACTATGTAAGCTGGTATGTGCTATGTGTTGTTTACCTAATAGCAATGCCGACTGTGAAAGAGTTTTTTCAACAGTCAGGAAAATACAAACAGACCACAGGTCTCTTCTTGACGATTCAACCCTGGATGCATTGTTGACATGTAAATGCAATAGAACAGAGGACTGTCATGCCTACAAATCAAGCAGGACAAATTTGAAAACAGCAAAGTCAGCCTGTGTTACCTAAAATAAAGAATTAACACTTGGACATCAGTCAGAGCATGACTGATTGCATTTGACAATTGTGACCATATGGAAATTTAGACACAGATAATCATGTGTGTTTATGTTTTCTTTGTTTACATTTTTGAGCGTTTTGCAACTCGGATTGCCAAAGTCTCCCCCATGAAAATTTTGGAAAGTTGGCCAGTATGCATCATCTGATGTTAAACACTTGCTCATGCTGCTGCTAAAAGCAGAGAAAGTTTAGAATTGAGACTAGGAGCTATTTAGATTAGCTCCACCACTGCTTTTCAGCCAGTTTTAATGGTTTAATTGGTGTTGGGCCACTATCGTGTAATTACCAGCATTTCAACTATTTCTCTACTAAAATAAATAGGTTTTGGATATGTAGGTGCAAGTCACTGGTGATAAAAGTAAGAAAACAGATTTAATTCCTAGTCCCATAATTAGAATGTACTAGAAATTTGTGTAAAAACAATAAACAAATAGTTGTTAAAATTTAATCATTGACAAAAGCCATGAAGGTGAGCTGGCTGGCTTGAAGAAATAAGTCACGAGAGAGGAATCCAGGGGTATTCAAACCTAGGTAATCTCTTCTCTCTGCTTCTCTATTTTATAGCCAAAAACCTTAATTATGAAGTAAATATATCAGAATCAGTTATAAGGTTTAAAAAACCAAAATAAATTTCTTTAAACAGTTCTGTTATTCATCTTTTATTATTAGTAATGCAAAAAAAAAAAAAAAAAGATACATCACCTTTACTACTGATACTATTGTGTCACATACCAATCTCTAGACAACTCAAGTGAGGGCATGTAGTGCTTTGGTTAACCAGTAGGGTGCACTGTATACCTATTCCACAAAGGGCCTGGCATTGCTGACTTTAGCAATGAAACCCATGCTAAAGTCTTTCATTTTTAGATGTGGAAGGAAACCAGAGTACCTGGGAAAATCCCAAATGACTGGCTAATACTATGCTAAGGAGATACACAAGCTAGTCCAGCCAAAGGATCAAACTTGGACTCTCAGACCCTCAACCTGTCATTCTGGTTGCCCAGTACTGATGCTAAACAGTACCATGTCATAAGGGAAATAACTCTGACCCAACAACTGCCTCATGTTATCCTGCCAGTCACTTGTAAATCTTATCAATATAGCAAATGATTTACTCACACTTGGATGAGAAGCCCACTGAAAAGAAAATTGCTTTCTGGATCAAATTAAGCCACACATTCATGTATGACAATTTCTCTTGATTCCAAATTCATACCAACATCTAAGGGATGTAAAATTCATTATCACTCAAGCAATAACATTAACAAAGCAACCCTGGCTCAACAAATATCTTACACATCTATTCCAGAAAGATTAACTTTGGCCAACTTTAATGTACTCTATTGCCTCAGGGCATAGACATTATTTGAAATAATGTCCTAAATCTAAATGAAGAAAATAAAATTATAACACAAGAAAAGAAACTTATTGATAAGATAGGCAGATCTGCATTTGAAGATTTTCCAAAATATATTAATAAAGATTATTATTATTATTATTATTATTATTATTTTATAAATGGAGTTAAAATGTATTTTAAAAAAATGTTGATATAATTTAATATTTTAATTTTGTAAAACTAAATTTATTTGCAGATCTACCTGTCCATCTCCAGGTGAGGAGGAAAGATTTGCTAAAAAAACTCTAATCAATCTGCCAAAGTACAAAAACAAACTTTTGTGAAACACCATACAAAACAGCTTTACCGGTAATTTTTAAAAAAAAAACCAAGAACAAAGCTTTCCTTAACTAAATGTAAATACAGATACTTCCAAACTGTTCTAGTTGTCTGCTTCAATAATGTATTCTTCTTCTTCAAGAAGTGTATTAGATGATCTTATAATACAATTAACAGTTTCAGGTTAAAGCATAAAACTTGATATTAAATCAACTACATTTACTACATTACAAAAATCAAAGACACCTTCCCCAGTTACTGCAGTTCTTTTAATTTATTTATTTTCACCTTTTTGATTATTTTCAATTAAGCTGTAACAAAAATCTAAAAAAAAAGAAAGAGTGGTTTGCTGCAATCCACTTTATTTATTTATATATTATTCATGTTAGAACCAAGTAGTACTGAAGTTTAAAGCACATCAGAATATGAAATGTAAACCATAAGATGTAATTTCTTTTTTTTATCCTTAAGTCAAACAAAATGCATCTGTAACTATAGTAACAAGTTAATTGATAACTGCTTGCAAATGCTGTGGTGAACATGTTGTCATAAGAATAAACTTAAACGGTATACAAGTTTTGTTTACATTATTTTTGTGTACACTAACATGACAAAAACAACAAAAGAAACAAATTTAATTCAAGTGATTTATTAGATAAGATAAAACTCTTTAAGTCAAGCTTTTTCTTTTTAAAAATTACTATGCAAAGACTTGCATAGCTATTTGTGTATTCTTAATTAGTTCAAAAGTTGTTGCAGTGAATTAATCTTCAGTATCTGAATGAAACAAAGC
The DNA here is from genome assembly GCA_018389105.1 of Nautilus pompilius. NCBI lineage: Eukaryota > Metazoa > Mollusca > Cephalopoda > Nautilida > Nautilidae > Nautilus > Nautilus pompilius. Next base: position 733,416 of record JACATO010000357.1, read on the forward strand.
AGCAACCTCCAGATGGAGAACTAGTTTGTGAAGCTACTCTTGAAACTTGACCTGTGCACGCATGCATCAGCTATGTCCAGTCCTCTGAAACTGCCTTGGCCAGATTTCAAGATTGTTTATAAATGTTTAATATAAATAACTATAACAAAAATATAGATAAATGATTTCATGACAATTAGATTTTAAACAAAAAAAAAACTTTTAAAAAATGCACACATGCCCACAAAACATTGAATATTTAAAACTTGCTGAAATGCTCAGATTTTCAAATATGATCCCTGCATACAATTATTCTACTTTAAATATTGGACTCACCAATGGCATATTCCAAGTTGATATGGATACTTTAATGGAAAAATGGTCTTGAATTATCAAAGTTCCAACATAAATTGTATTGTAACATGGTTTGTCAAGTATATATTTTCTGATAGCCACATTTTACTAACTGGTAAAGCACAACATATGTGATTTTTCTTTGGAAAGTGCACTTCTGGCCACCTGTGTGCATTCTTAGTATACATTCTGGTCAAAAGACTCCTAATAAAAGGTTTCATAAATTCTTTATTAAAATTACTTGGCATTTCATACAAACAAACATTTTAACCTCCTCTGTTTATTATTCCCCCCCCCCCTTTTCTTAAACAGATCCATGGGCTATGTGAATGGTATAAAATATATTCCAAGATTTAAATTCTTCTAACTGGTTGTTTATAAGTTCAAATTATTTATTATATACAATTGTAATTATGAGTAAACTCTCTTGGATAATCATGGCCAGAATGGATTTAATACTGTATCTTTCACCAAGTGCTACTAAGTCATGACAAAATCACTCTTTTGTTGGTGATTAACTCATGGCATATTGTTTACCCATAGACATCTGTTGAGTTTCTTTTACAATTGGAAACCAAAAAACACATAATTGTAACGAGATCTAGAAAAAACTTATTTTTTAAAAATTATTTATCATCATCATCATTTTAATGTTTCTGATTCACTTTTATTATATACATCTACATCATATATGTTGTATTCTTGATACTTTTTTTTTCTTCTAAGCTGTATGTAACATTATACTTGTGTGTGCTTCTATTAGTCACCATAGCATTCAGCAAACCAAGCATTTTCAATTTGCCTTTAAGATAATTTACTCTGCAGCAAAATTAATTTCTGGTATATCTGAATTTAATAAGAAAATCAATATTCAGCAGAACCAGTCATCCTCATGCTCATCAATTTAAATCATAATAAATATATTTTTTATTTATTTTATTTTATTTTTGTGCTACATTGTAATTATATTGTAATTATATCATCCAGGTGACACATACACCAAATTCTGTCCACTACCTATTACTATACACTGCAAAGTTGCAGATCTTTTGGTTTGAATTTTTTAAGATTGGTAATAACCTTTTCCCTCATGCTCTTTATCACTCCATTGTTAGACTGCACTTTTTTTGCTTTTTTTATTTCTGCTTACTGCAGTAGCCAATGTATCATCCTTAAAAAGTACTTATCTTATCAAGCCTTCACCTATTTCAAAATACTACTATGACCACATACTGATTCCACCAATATCAACTCCCTCTTCTCTTTCTGACTGTAGTGATTCTTAAAAGGACCATAGTAAAACAGTATTAACTGGCTTATATATGATCTCAAGCATTAAACAGAAAGTTTGGTTTACATTCAAAAGAAACCACTTAAGGAATGTCTAGTTTTGGGATGGTGCTCCTATCATAAAATGCAGACATTGCCAAGTTTTAAAATGGTATCTATTAACATCAAGGGATATTTGATATTTTAAAAATATTTTTAAAAGGGAGGATTTAAGCTAATTATGCAAAAGTGCTCACTTACACTGCCTAAAAAAAAAAGATTTTGCTTTTGGGAGCCAATATTATAGAGTAACTATTAAGGCCTAAATGCAAGAGAGGCCACATGAGTTAAAGTTAACTTTCAATCCATACTTTGGATTCATTTCAACATCTAGGAAGTTGCAAGTAATAATTAAAATGTGTTCCCACTCATACATTATCACATTAAACTGAAAGCTTTAACTGATAACAAACTTCATAATAAAAACCAAAAAAAAGGGTTCAGCGGATCAAATTAACTACATAGTTTTAGGTTAAGCAATACTAAGCCTAAGTGTCTCTAGTAAGAAGCTAAACAGCTCTTACCATTTAAAAAGGAGTCATGAAGAGATCACAAAGTTCCATTGTATACCAACAGCAAACAAATCATTTACTGACAATGGATTGTGAACTTGGCACCAACCACATGAGAGCTTCTCAAAATCCTCCAACTGGATTCTTGGAGAAAACCAGACTATTAGGTCAGCAACCGAATTAGCTGATGTTCACATCTTAAGGTGTGTGTGTGTGTGTGGTACTAGTGCTTTACAATATGCTAAAAAATCAGTACAGGACATCTGTTAATGGCTGGACCAGCAGTCTACATTTGTGCTGATCCCTTAGCTTTTGTGTATAAGTTATATTTCATCTCAGTTGCTAAGTTTTGATGCTATGATCTCCTAATATCAGATTTAGCAACATAACTTTGCAACAAAGAAGAATTATTTGCATTTGTGATAAGATTATTTTTCTATCAAACCAAGTTGATTCATTGGGCAGAACTAGGACTATTGATTTTAATGTTATATTAACAAAACTTTTTATTCTAGAAGTTATTTATCAGTTAACAACAGATCAGAATTTTTACAGCAGATATATTTTTTTTGTGGTAAGTGTCTGGGAAGCCAAAATTCCTCAAAGCAATTTCCATGAAATGTGCTTAATGTCTGACTTATATTATTTTTAAATTGTTTCATTTCAGTGTTTCTGTGAAATCATTTTTACCTGGATTTACCAAGATTGTCAATTTGATCTGGATTTTTACCTTATTTAGTTTTGTTTTACATGATTACTGTGACTTTTATTTGATTTTTATTTAGGGCTCTTTGGTTCCCAGGCATAGTTTTAATTATTTTTCACTTTGTATATGTGTGTATTAGTTTTCTAAAACAGCTGTATGTATATTTTTACCAACATTTCATTATCTTAGAATCTGTGTGATTATTTTAGAGCCCAGCTACTGCACAGTTCAGTCTGTTTCTTTTTAATTTTTTGCTGTAACAACCAGATTACATCTTACACAGTTCAGCAACTAGATCTTGAAACAATTTATAATAATATACTTAAATTAGCTTGACAAGAATATCACTCTGATATATTTTTGCCATCATCATTTTTAATCAAAGTTATATTCATGCAGAGACAATTCTAATGAGATCACACTGATCAAAGTGAATGGCTGCTTCCCCTTTACTTATGCAGGAGCTCACTTTACAGCCACCATTAAAGCCAAGGTAAAAGCTGATGATATCTTTTCCAGGACTAAAGAATCTACACTGTATTTGAAATGTAGAAAATGCTTCACCGCAGTCAAGAATATCCTTCAAGACAATGCTCAAAGCCAATGATATAACAATATACAGAAAACATGCAATCAATAGGCCAGACATAAACCCTCCAAAGGAAATAACAGTATTGGAGCTTAGTTCAAATTTCGCCCCAATCTGGGCTAAGCCCAACCTAAACTGATAACACCTCTAGGGCCACATTGCCATACTATATATGCAGAAATTAAACTGCAAACAAACAAAAAAATGCATAATCACATTGGATGTAAATGTAGTGATAAATGCTATCAACAGGACATGTTCAATTCCAACTCTCACAAACTAGCTGATGCTGCCTTTTATGTTGTCCAGTTCAGATGAGAGAACAGTTCTTACTGAAGGAAAAAGTGCACTTCTGCTGTAATGTTAATAATTTAATTAAAGCCATGACACCAAGAGTCATGAGAGTAAATCTGCACTCTCACTATTTTGGTTTACAGTTCACAAAAAAATTGCATGTAAATCAATTACTCTTATTTACTGTTTCAACAAAACCACATCAGTCAGTCCTAAAGAATAGTTGAATAAAGTAACTTGTGAAAGATGCTGGTAATAATTCACAAAATTTCCTTCCCATTTCCCAAAAAACAAGCAGTTTCTAAACTAACAGGAGTTATAAGTGAATTGCACAAAGGCTTTCAGTGCGTGGACTGAAGCAGTGGCACTTCAAATATTTTATTTGGGAAACTCTAGGGACAATAATGGTTGGAATATTGACAAACCTTTACAAGTTCAATATGACAAGCAGTGTTTAACATTTTAGTATAAGGGTCTATCATGTGTGCATGAAATTCCCAATTCAACTGTTAAAACAAATCTGACCGCAGTTTCATATGGCAAAACATTAAAAATAATGAGGCAGATCATTGATACACAATCAAAAAACAACAACAAAATTGTAAGACATGATCTTTTTAAAAAGTCTGATATAGCATGATGCCTATATAACGTACTAACTTCATGAATTTTAAACCAAAATTTTTCTCACTGAACTATTCCATTTAATTCCTTAACTTGTTCACAATTTGAAGAAATGGATTTAAAATAGAGATAGGACCAAAGTTTACAGATGGAGAAATACAGTTTTTACCAAATCCTTACAACTGAGACCATGTGGCAACAAAAGAAGTAAATTCAGTGCTTTCCTTTAATTATTTATGGATCTCATTATTCACCAATCAAACTGTTGACAGAGAGTTGGTTCTACATTTTCAATAAAATTAATATCTTCTAAGTGCATAAAATCACTAATGTGCTCGATTTGGTTTACCCTTAGTTAATCTTAGTTTAATAGCTACAAAAGGGGCAAGAAGCTGTCATGGCTTAGAGAGATATTCATCAAAAAAATTTTATTAATCTATGTTAACTCTTTTAATTTGATAGTAACCTCTTTCATTAATTAACAATTCTGTTACTAAGAAAGTTTTCTAAATGAAGCAGTGAAGAAATCATAGCCAACTTAAAATCACCACCTCTGGCATTAACAGCTGCAAGTGGCCAGAAAAAGTTTGTTACTGTTCTCTAACTTTCTCAGAACCCTTAAATTATCTGAAATTCTGTGTTAGCCCCCCCTTAAATGCCTATTTTACTCTATTAGTTTTAGTGTATTTTCTACAAGTTTAAAACACAAAACATTTTATTGAACATATGCTAAACTCTTATTTAGTGATTCAATATCTTCTCATAGGTAATGTCTCCACATCTGCTCCATATATTTAAGATGCGAATCAACCAAAAACACTTGTAATAAAACTATAATTTTTATTTTGCTTTTATATTTAATATTGTAGTTCATCAATCCTAATATTCTATTACCTTTATTAGCAGTTACATTCTGGTTTTCATTTCAGACTTCATTCCTTTTTCTGCAGCTAAATTTTCCAGTTTGGTATCTCCCACATCAGAGTCTCTCAACAAAATAATCTGTAATGGTGCAGTTAAGATAATATATTAAATTAGTGCACATACATTTCTGGAAAATCTAAATATAAATCTCAACAAAGAATTCATCATAGTACACTATGATAACAAAAAGAAATTTAAAAACCTTGTGTTTGAAGTATAATGGTCAATGAAAAACACCTGATTTTCAAATATGGCTGATGATTAGCAAGTATCCAGATGATGCCACAAGTGGAACCATTTCTCAGGATTGGATGACACATTATGACAGCCTCGAGTCTTCATGCTTTAGAGTCAATACTGCATCAGCTTCCTGTGCATGTGGTGCAGTTAAATTGCTATCTCATTATTAAAAAATTTATACTCATCCAACTCTTCATAATGGATAAGGGAATTCTAAAAAGAAAGCATAGTAATGGAAATGAGTCCCACAAAGAAACTGATGCTGATAAAGCTAGTCCTAGTAAGAGACTTGGAAAATAAGTACAGTGAAAGTTATTTGGCCTTTGGATTCATCTGTGATGATGCAAGTGAACCTAATGCCAATTGTTCATTGCATTAGTCTTAAATAACAGTTCTATAGTTCCTGCTATGTTACAAAGACATTTTGAAGTGCAGCATAGTGAGTATAAAGATGAGCCTATTAGTTGTTTCCAATGCAAATGGGATAATTTCAAACTCCTTCAGCATGATATTATTATCATGGTATAAAGGGGACAAATAAAAATGCATGTGAAGCATTGTACAAAGTGAGCTATCATATTACACATTTTGGTGAGTGAAGCTCATGTGGTTTCATGGAGAAAAAAAATAAAATGTAGTTAAATCCGTTCCACTTTCAAATTCAATTATTTCACGACAAATTCTGGACATGAATTGTGACACAGAAAGCGAATTAATTAAACGCATCAAGGATGGCAGCTGCTTTTCTTCACATGACAAAATGACAGATGTTTCCAATCTTGCTGTTCTACTCATATTCTTTAGGTACATACACAATAATGGAGCCAAAGAGAATGTTTCTTTTTGCAAACCTTTGAGAAAACACTACACAAATGAGGAAATATTTAATTTCATTGATTCCTACTTTACGGAAAAAAAGGCTTGCTTGGAAACAATGTGTGTGTGTGTGTGGTGTGTGTGTGTGTGTGCAGATGATGCAAAAACAACGGCTGGCAATCATTGTGGTTTTATTGTGTGTAAAAGCAGTTGCACCAAAATGTACAAGTAGCCACCGCATCATTCATCAGGAAGCACTCACTGTGAAAAAGATGTCTGCAACATTGAAAGCCATACTTGAAGAGCAGTTCAAATTGTTAATTTTATTGAAGCCAGAGCATTAAAATCAAAACTCTTTACTTGTCAGTGTGAAGAAATGGGTAGCTATTACACAATACTACTTATGCACATTGAAGTGCAATGGTTATCTTAGGGTAAAATTTTGGCTCTCGTGGGTTTGCTCTTTGCTCAGAATTGGTGATATTTTGCTCAAGAAATCCCTTCAAACTTTCATCACATTTGTCTGATCCTGTTTGGCTACAAAGATATAAGCTATCTGGCTAATGGTTTTGGTAAATTGGATGAATTGAATATAGCTCTTCAAGGCATAAATAAACAATTTTAATCACTCAAGAGAAAACTGAGTATTGCTAAAAACTTGGTTCTGGGAAACATGCATAGAGACAAATTTCAGATTATTTTTCCACCATAAATGCTTTGTTGACAGAATTGAAGAGTCCAATCCGATAATATTCAACTACAGCAAACCATTAAAAAGTATTTTCAACCTGTAGATGACTACTTCACTTGGCTGCAAAATCCTTTCACTGCATCTGTGACCAATTTAAATGTGTGTGAAAGAAACTAAACAGCTTATAGACATCAGAGCAGATATGGCATTAAAAAACAGTTTCAGCAACACTCCATTAATCAGTTTTTGGGCTTGCCTGAGAGAAAAGATTTTTGAAATTTCCAAACTTGCTTCCCTTTGCAACTACATACTTGAGCAAGACAGGATTTTCCAAGTACAGCGCAATAACAAAAAAAAATATCGTACTAGGCTTGATGCTGAACCAGATACAGTCAAATCTCACCTTACATCATTAATTCATTCCAAGACTCACGACTTAAGTCGAATAAACTCTTTAAAAAACCTAGACCTCCTATAAAACCCCTATAAATAACCCCATAATGTCAGTAATAACATCGGCGCATAGGATGTGCTTGATAAGCCAGAGGTGGAGGTTAGAGGAAAAGGATGAGACTACATTGACATTGACGGCTGAGGCTTTCCAGCAGACGATTCAAGTTCTTCCTGCTGATTTTCGATGCACTGCAAGAACTGGTTGAGAGAGCCCTGAATAGTCTTGCTCTTCTTTTCATGTAGGATGATCCTATAAGGAACAGTAGCATCGTGAACTGCCCCCATAATTTTTGTGAAGCGTTGAGCATTTGGGATCGCAAGCGCTTTATCGATGTGCACAAAGCCCTGCTGCATTCTGCTGATGGTGAAATGTCGCGGTTCTTGTAGATTTCATATCTCTTCCAAAAGTCACAGAGTGTGACGTCGTCATCCAGTTCCATTGCAGCTACAAACTGTCTTAAGCGTACGCCTAAGGTAGTAGCATTTGAAGATGGCAATGATCTCCTGGTCCATCAGCTGCAAGAGAGAGGTGGTGTTGGGGGGGGAGGTAAACGACGGTGATGTTCGGATGAAAATTGACGAGGTTTTTTGCGGGTGGCCAGGAGCATTGTCTAAAATAAGTAGGATCTTGAACGGGATGCCCTTCTCCTTACAATACTTCTCCACTGCTGGTACAAACTGGTTGAATAACCAGTCCTCAAAAATGGCAACAGTCACCCAAGCCTTTGGGTTTGCCATCCATACAACTGGGAGGCCTTGGGGATTTTCTTCAGTGCTTGAGGATTCTGAGCATGATACACCAGCAGCGGCTTTAACTTAAAGTCGCCCGAGCAATTGCCTCCCAACAGAAGGGTCAAATAGTCTTTTGCAACCTTGAAGCCTGGCATAGCCTTCTCCTCCTTGGTTATGAATGAATGATCTGGCTTTCTCTTCCAGAAGAGACCAGTCTCATCCACGTTGAATATCTGTTCTGGAAGAAATCTGTTCTCCTCAATAATCTTCGCAAAGTTGCTGGGAATTCCGATGCAGCTAATTCGTCAGCTGATGCACTTTCACCTTGGATTTTGACATTGTGAAAACTGTGGCGCTGCTTAAACCGCATAAACCATCCTGAACTTCCCTTGAATTTTGCATCTTTCTCATTGGGAAACTTCTTCTTGAGGTCTTTAAACAAAGACAACACTTTCTCCTGAATCAACAGCTGGCTTATGGGAATACGCTGATGAGTCTGCCGTATAATCCAAAGAGAAAGATGATGTTCCATTTCCTCATGCCTCTTTTCTTGTTGATGACAGTGTTCTTAATCGCTGGAACATCATCTTTGATGTGGGCTAAAATCTGTGCCTTATCATGAACGATCGTCGATACCATCATCCGATTCAAGCTAAAAGCATAAGCTATGCGGTAACCTTTTCACCATTTCCATGGCATTTTATCATAGCCAGCTTATTTTCCAATGATATAGCATGGTGCTTAGTAGCACCAGCATTAGGACTATCAGTAGGAACTTTCTTCGGAGCCATTGGGTACAAATAAAGCCACAAATTCAATGCAAACGAGATGCTGCAAAAAACACATGCACAAGCACAAGTTTGAATCAGCTGACAAGAACTACAGCGCCGCTATGTGGAAAACGCTGGAACTATAGGTACCGAACGTCATGTAAATTAATAAATGTACTGTACACAATATTTAAAAATTTTTAATGGTTTTTAATATGTTTGCTGACTGACATAACGTAAAGTTGCATAAACTGACATTAGTTGACTTTTATTTTTTCCTAATATTATTATCAAAAAACCAACGTAAAGTCGAAAATGACATAAGTCAAAACAATGTAAAATGAGGTATGACTGTATAAGGCTGCAATTATCTCACAGTGAACCTAATTTTAAGAAGCTCCTCAACAGCAATCAGCACCAACCAGCACATTGAATCAATGTAGTCAACAATAACAAATTTTTCTATTAAGGCCTATGTAGCATTTATTTGGATCTTTTGTTTTTATAATTATCAATTATTTTCAATTATTGTGCTACCAAGTTAAAAAAATACCCGTATTACTATAATTAAATAAGTTTAATAGGTTTTGTTTCAATTTCACCTGCAATAATAATACAATACGTATAATGTTTCTCTCTTGTGTATGTTTGTTTGTACAAAGGGTTCTACAGCAAATAAACTTTCAAATAAGGGTTCTTTGTTAGCATACAGGTAGAGAACCCATCCTACATGACAATGATTATAACTTTCCCTAATTCTTGTTTGATTTTTTACCCTCAATATACCACAATAGTTTTTACCTTACTGATTCTGATGCATTTTAAATATTATATTCACTGATTTAAAACAAATGTGATTTCAAGGAATGTAAATTAGATATTTTGCCCTCTGAAAGATTTACCAAAATATCTCTCTTTAATTCTTCAATAATAATTTTTTAAAAAAGACATACTTTTTAATGAAGTATCATAGTCACTAATGGTATGCCATGGGCTTCACTCTTAATTTATAATAAATAATACTGATACTGTGAGAGGCATTAATATAAAGAAGTCTGCAGATGAATAAACCACATATTAGAGTTAATAATAATAAAGTCAGAATTTTTGGATAAACCTGAATTTATTAAGTTTGTTTAAAAAATGTGGGAGGTAGTGTTTAATACTTAATGTAAAATTATCTACTACCCTTTAAATCCATATTATTCAGCATATATTGAGCCTCAGATGTGACACATAGCAACTTCCGAATTGATATACTTTTGTAATAACAAATTCATATCATTCCAATCTCATGTCTTTTGTATTATGAGTATGTTGAGTAATTGTACAGCCAATTTAATACATATACTAGTGCTTCTAGGCTGAAGTGCATTACATCCCAGATGATATATCGTAAAAACTGACATGGAATACAGGGGTTCAATAAGAACTAGAATACTCATTTTCATACAGGAGATACTTCAGTAAAAGATGTATTATTTATCAAACAATGCCTATTTTCACTGATGTCCTCACCTTTTGCATTCATGTTTACATAAAGTATATCAACTATATCAGAGCAGATTAATTCTGAGTTATCTCCCCTTTTAAATGTTTGATGCTCAAAATTAACTCTTTTTTTCAATGCATTAAAAAAAAAACAAAGAAGAAAACTGCATATGGTCCTCATTAAAATTACAAAACAAGGACCCATGATGATACACCAGTATAGCAGCAATTTTTTCAGTACAAAATGATTCTTACCTATTGTTGAAGTTGAATAATCAGGCCAACACCAGATTATCAGCTGCTGCAAACCCATTTACAATAATAGTAGTCCAATAGCTTTCAACTAGTACCAGGCCACTGACTTCTTAAAAGCACACTAATATAATCAAAAATGAATGCCTGAGATGTTTTTATTCTCACTGGTAAATAAATAGGTCTAAAAGTCTTTAGAGCATAAGAAATTTTATATACATATTAATTTAGTTTCTTGGCACAAATTATTTCCACAGCACCGTAAGTAATGCCAACCTTTCAGGGACCAGTGTGTTGGAGATTTCTTTGAGATAATTGCACATTTAATCAAATATTTTCAAGCATGAAAACTGTGAAAAATAACAATCAGATAAATGCACCAAAACTGTAGTTTAGACTCCAGAGAATCAGAAAATATGTCACTACATCACCACCATCTAGAATCCCTTCAACCTGAACAAAGCAAAACCTTCAAAAAGCACAGCACACAGTCCACAAAACCTGTAAACTTCTTTGAAAACATTCAGCGCTGAAATATTATGAAAACTGTCAGTTTATAAAAAAAGGAAGAATGCTAACTTACTAATTTCTTAGAATTAGTTGAAACCCAGATTATTTTTCCCGATAATCTATTTTCACAATTCTATAAGAAAAATAAAAATATCCTTATTGTAAATGACAACTGAAGCCAGGGAGTTGGGGAAAAGGGACCATTAACATAATTTTGTTAAAAGACAACAAAATTGGCAAAAGTATTCAGATACAGCAAGTAGTGAAGATGTTTGGCTACAAAATTGAAGAAAAATTAGAACTGGTAAAGATTTTGTAAAATTGACAACCCAAGGTACGCTTGATCATTGGCTGAAGACAAGTAACTAATAACAATAAAGCAAATTTCCATCACTTGGTAAAGGAGATTGCAGGAACATAAAGGATACTACGGTCAAAATATCTTTAGAATTCCCACAAAACCACAACATTTTTTCTAATGAGAGCTAAATTTGTTCACTATTTTGTAACCAGACATCTTCAGTTGCTCTTTAACTCCATTTGAATCATGGACACAAGGATTTAAATGGTTAAAAATAAAAATTATAGCAACTCTGAAACAAACAACTGATCAATAAAAAATAATAAACCATGATCACATTTTAAGTTTTAATTGGATTTTTAAAAGAATTTTTCAATTAAATGCTGGTTATGCTAAGGTAAAAACAAAAACAAGTGAAATATTTACTGAATTTAAATCAAAACAATTCCATTACAATGTTGTCTTCAGCAGGGGTCAATCCATAAAGGAGTTTTGACTTGGGATTAAGGCAAACAGACCAATTTTGTGTTAGTTGAAGTCCATGGAAAGTGTCTGCCTCTGCATAAACCAACTATTTTAATTATTTTAATCTGGATAGCTGGAGGTTTGAAAGGGTTAATGCAATGCTTCACACAACAGCTTTAACTATGGACACCAAATACAAATAAATTTAAACAAAACTAAATCTAATTTTGCTTTTTCAAAAAACAACAAGAACCAAGTGGAAAAAAAACACATTACACACAATTATAAAAATTTTAAATTCTTCACAAAATTCATTATTCATTAACAATTTGAAAATAGATAATTGAAAGTTTAAAAAAGTCTTTTTCTTTTTTTTTTGCATTACAATTAACTGTAAATTTAATATCGGTACATATACTAGGAGTACATACAGTACTTCAGAAGTTTGGCCAAAACTTTGTTTTTGTTTTTTTTTTAAATTTTTTGTGAATGCAATTAAAAATTATTTAAAAATGTAAATAGAATTTTAAAAACCAAAAACATTAACAAATACCTACATGAATATTAACTTTCTTTCTGCAGAATAGCTACAAAATGAGAAAATAGAGAAAAGGATAGTTTGAGGTCAGGAGTGAGTAGCCCAGTTGCAGTTGACTTTCACAACCAAATAATGGGGAATGTTGATTAATTCAGTCATTTGCATGTGTGTGCATATATGCTATGCAGTTAATCAATGATGATTGAAGTGTTGGCACCAAATTCTATAGTTCATAATTGATCTGTACATAATAAACTCCTTTGTAATGTGAAAACTGGTCAAAAGAAATGCTGGAAACTATAACCTGATGACGCAGGGTTTGTTGGGTGGAGAATACTTTCCTACGATGAGAAATTCTTACAGGCTTCATGACCAATGCTGCAGCATGCCTCTGTATCAAACCATATCAGGCATTTCCATGGGGAAAAAAAAAAAAAAATTGTCATTCCATGATACCTTGTATGAAATTTAAAGAATATTTCTATTTTCGATATTATACATAATTTATTTTAAAGTATTGTGTCAATGGTGATGTAAAGGTTTTGATATTCATTAATGAATAAGACAAAAATAATTAATTATATTTTTTCCACTGATGCTATGTAGATGGAATACTTCTAACCATATGCATGACTTTTTAAAAAGTTACATAAGTACTTTTGTTGCCAACAAGGACTTTATATTTCTACCACCTTGTTTAGCAAGCCAAAACAACTTTCTCCAAAGGTCTAACTTGAAATTTATACAAAGAAAATCAAAACTTCCTGAAGCCTTACAACTTATAGTAAAATGTAGTATAAGTATGTCCCTTGCATACATAATACATAGTTGGTATGGTTATGTTCTTTTTTTTTCATTAAGAAGTAATTACATATAGTTTAGTTTTAAGTAGTATAAATTTCTAAATTTTAAAAAGAAACTCTGCTAACAATTAAACTTTTAAAATTAAAACTACCCTTACATTTTAAAAACAACCTTCACTATTCTTTTTTTATTTTTCCTGAAATGTATTGGTTTTCAAAATTTAAACTATTCACCTTCTGTTTTGACCAGTTTGGGAGAATATTTTATTCACAAGATAAAATAGTTAAATCAGATTTAATTGCAAAGCAGGCAAAATTCCAAACATTTTCATGTTTTGTATTAGTGTAGTACAAGTTTGGAATTCATTTGTTCCATAGATTTCAACAATGGTACAAATTATATGTACTACATTTACAGCATGTACTATAGAAACTATGTTGCAAAAATGTTAATCTATCTTCCTACATAAAACACACACACACACACTCTCTCTCTCTTTTTTTCAATTCAGTTAATCCAAACTTTTTACAACGTACCAAAAGTTTCTAAGCTTAAAATAAAGGGCTATCTATGATAATGGTGCTTAATCTTTCTTCACAAAACAAAATGGGTCAGTATTTAGCTCCAAATGGAAGCTGGCACATCAGCAAACAAAATCGAAATCCTCCCCCACTGATGTGAAACCAAATGCCAGACAGGTAGCAGACCTATGTAATTTGCCAGTTATCTGCACCCTGTATTGACCATCACCTTGCCAAAAATAGGCTGAACCCTTCTATCAGTTCTCAACACTGTGGAGAAAATCAACCAACAGATGTCAGATCAACCATTTATTATCATACTTTATGTCTGAGCAATGCTGATTGTCATAAAACAAGGCAACGAAATTACATTTAACTAGAAACTCTGCAGAATGAATGTATTACCACCCACCAAAAAAAGAGGACTAAACCTTAATAGTTTTCACAAGAAAATGGCACGGCATAAAAATCTTTGTAGCAAACTGAAATAAAACACTATTCAGAAATTATTTATCTATTGTTTTTTTTGCAATGCCTTAGAAAATCAACTTGATTGAATGTTAAGAATAATTGCAATATTAGAAATTGCATATTTATACACTGATCAAAACAATATAGGAATATTGTGATATAAATAGAAAGCACTAATTGTTAATGCCAAATGTTTTGAAGATATTCAACATTGCCAACAGCAAGAAGAAAACCAAATGAAATAGTGTGTTAATGTACATAGTCACAATGCATTCATTTGTAGCTGATTTTAAAAAGAGAATCTTCTAATGATAATTTTAAAGATCTGTGATTTCCACTTTAATGATTTTTGACTGCCAACAGCAATGTTCAACCTACTAAAAGTAGAGCTTCACTAAGAAATCCTATGACTGGACATGACAGATTTATTTCTGTTTCCTCATCATCATTCTCCTAATTTAATTTGATTTAACACGTACTGCAATAAGTGTTACCACAGCCATTGTCGCTTAACTAAAATTTTATCATCATGCCATCTATGGTTGATTGTTATTTCTCCATGATATAATAGCAGAAGTTAAGCTGTAACCTAGCAGCTTCATTCAATGGATTTTAGCACCTGGTAAGCAAGCGGAGGGTAAATACAACTAATCTTTTATTCAGTTTTAAAATTATAAACAACTGTTTTTCTTTTTTAAAGATAGATTACCATGATATAATCTATGCTCATTTGTATACAAAGTTCAGATTTTTTTCCTTTGCTACCTAAAATAAATCAAGAAATTCCCCATAACACAAATAAACTGTAGATGTTTTAGAACTCAAAATTTTTCTCTCATACCATCAAGTAGTGTTAACTGTAGAAAGAAAGATCAACTTATCATGAACAATGGTTGGTAAATTACTAATTATATAATCCATGGCTTCTTAGAATAAACACAGTGCATGTGTAAATAAGCAGAAAAGTGTGTTCTGTCTATAGCCAGGTATGGATATTCAGAAAAGCAGGAAGTCTCCTTAAAAATCTCCCCTCCCCCTAAAAAGTGTAAATGATGTCTATGTTTCTCTTCAACTACTATACTCAGCAAAGCATTCCTGGAAGACATAATATTAACCGAAATAAAAATAAAAGGAATTAAGAAATTTCTAATCAAGAATACTTCATTTTATTTCACTATGCTGAGATTGAGTACAGCAAAAAAGAATTGTAAAAACAAAATTAAAAAAACATATTAATAATAATAATAATGACAACTCTCAAAAGATATCTGGTTGGTAAAAAGATAAATTTGGAACCCACCAACTGAACCTTACGTTGAGCGAGGGATAGTCGAAACAGAGTAATTATTAGCATTAGTGTTAGAATTATAGCACCTTATTAATCTCAGTTTAAAGCAGAACATCTTAAAACCACGCAGACTGACTTATCTCAAAGCCACAGCAATCCTCCCCCTTTCTGTTACCATATCTCTTTTAACAGAATGCCTTAGAAAAAAAGAATGAAGAAGAAGCCATTTTCTAAAATCCTGTAATATATTAAAGTTAAGCAAAAAACGATAACAGCAGGCCTGAGGAAAGGGTGGGACAGGAGGAACAGTTTCCCTAGGACTCAAGCCTCTGGGGAGCCCGGACCGTGAAAAAAATACATTACAAAATAACTTTTGGTATAACGAGTAAAACTTGATAGTGCTGTTTTTGTTGTATTTATCTATCTTTATTTTTTTATGCTATTATTTTAAAATATTTTAAAAAATAATTTATAATATAGGGAAATAACTATGTGGGATAGCCTTGATGGGCCTAAGGGGATCTTTGCTATCCTAATGCATTCTTATGTTCTTATGACTGTTTGCATTAGCTAACTCACTGTATCTTCCTTATCTAGGATTACATGATATAGCGACTGGTGCTACTATCTGTTGAGAATTTTATTTTGATTTTATATTAATTTTATTTTAATATTATTTTATATTTTTTCAGACAACCCTTGTTTGCATTGGTTCAAATTTTCACTCTTTTAAGTATTAGTATTATGGTGTATAAATATAAATCTGGAGCACAGGAGAGAAAAGAAAAGCCAGGGAAAGGATGTAGTAGTAGAAAAATAGGTCAAGTGAGATAATTTAACCTGGGCTTTGTTTCATCATCAGCATGTGGTGATGAGGAAGATAGCAAAAACCAGTTATATGCTTCTCAAGCATTATTAAAAGAAAACACTAATGAGTCTTCTGTTGAAGTAGAAGAGTAGAGATACACTACTGAGAATAAACCATCAGCGAATAGTCCCAGTACCTGTGAAGCTGAAACTAGTAACATGAGCTTTCAGCACCTGCATTTCAATACATTTGGTGTTGGAACTTTAAAGATTTTAAATCCTACTGCTCAGGAAATAGAAGAGGCAGTGAAATGCTGTCCATTTAGGCACCCAGAACATTTTCCAGCAGATGCTCATTCACATTCATTTCCTATGTCTCTGCTTCATTACAAACTTCCAAACAATAAATCTGCGCCTCATGATTGGATAGTTTGGAGTGAAAGCCAACAGACACTATTTCATTTTCCTTGCCAGTTTTCTTCTTCTCAGCCTGAATCATTTTGTTCATATTTTTCTTCTAAATCAGGATACTCATGCCAGTTGAAATCGAGAAAATTGTAAGACAGAATCCCAGAACATCAGTCCAGCAATCTTCACAAAGTATTACTTGAAATGGCAGACCTTAGAAATTCAACTAGGACAGTGGTATTATCTTTCACATGCTGGATAAATAGATTCAAAGTGAAGCCTATTTAATGGAAACAAATACTACAATAGTTGCTTGATTTGACATTATTTTTTAGTGAAAGAGGCTTAGCATTCAGAGGTGAATCTCAGAAAATTGGAGAGCCAAATAACGAAAATGTTCTTGGAGTCCTGGAGCTTTTGAATCACTGACTCAGTTCTCAAAAAACATATTGGCCTGGTCAGAAAATCTCAAAAAGATGGTAAACACTTACAAATGAATTATCTGTCTAGTGACATGAAAATGAATTTATTTTTTGCTGTACTTATCTTGTTAGAAGTGCTATATTAGAACAGAGAGAAAATGTGAAGTATTATTCTATTACTATTGATGCAACTCCAGATTAAAGTCATATCAAATAAACAACATTTATCTTTCATCATGTTAACTTCAATGAAGAAAAATGTAAATATGAAATACAAGAATGATTTTTGGAATTCACTGACTGCAGCAAAAAAAAAAAACAAAAAAACAGGAGTTGCAATTGCAACCTTGATTCACTCAACACTTGAGAAACACTTAATTCCTATTAATTAATACCATGGCTAAGGTTACAACAATGTAAGTAACATGAGTGGGGCATTTAATGGTGCACAAGCACTTTTTCTTCAGTAAAATCCTTTAGCAAAATTTCTCCATGTGCTTGTCACAGTCTTAACTTGTGTGGAGTGCAAGCTGCTGAGTGTTGCCCTGAAGCAACATTTTTTGGGATAGTACAGCAATTGTATAACCCTGTTTAGCTGTAGTTCCCAGTGATGGAAAATTCTGAAGGTGAATGTTGAAATTTCTCTACATTCAACAATATCCGATACTCATTTAAGTGCACAGTGGATTTTGTATGACCAATTGCAGCTCATTTAGCTAAGATTGTCATTGCTGTGCAATCTCTGAATAAGCTAAATTTGTCAGTAGAGGTAAGTTCTCTACTATATGGCGTTTTGGAATATATCACATCATTCAAGTGCATTATCATGGCATCAGTCTGGTTAAAGTTGTTGGTACCAATTGACTACAGAAGCAAATTGCTACAAGCTCGAAATACTACCACTGATGTTGAAGTCAAGAACATTGAAATCTTGTCAGTTGAATGAAATTTTATTCAAGAAAACGGAAATAAAATACTTTTTGAGGCTAAAGATGTTGCCAGTGTAATGAATATCAAGCCAAAATTTCCAGAAATATGAGGGAAAAGTTTCATGGTGAAACCCCAGATAAAGCAACAATTATAAATCCAGAAGACCTGTTCAAGACAAGGGTTTTTTTAAAGTAATTCTCGACAATCTAATTTCCAGCTTTAAAAACCGTTATGAAGCTGTGAATTTTTTAGATAACAGGTTTGGATTTATGTGGAAAATACAGGAAAATGACTGAAAACCAGATGGAAGAAAAGATGCAAATCATTCATTGAAGACTACGGTGCTGATGTCACAGCAGATTTGTGTGAAGTGGAATCAATCCATTTGGCTACCTTTGGACACATTTCTTTGGAACCGTTGGGCATCCTAAATAAGATTCACAAAGTTAGAATTTCGAGCTTATTTCCAGACGGTTGTGTAGTTAGTTCTCCGCATCTTTCCTCTTCCAATGACTGTGGCTGAAGCGGAGAGGAGGGGGGGGGTGGACCATATTAAAAACTGCCCCATGTCAACGGTGTGTGAAGCATCGGCCACTGAATCAAAATTTTGATGATATAATTGAAGCATTTGCTAACAGAAAAGCCAACAGAACGACGGTTTAGGTAAACTTAAAACCCTGGTCTGCCGACTACATTCGGAAGGGTGGAAGACGGACGCTTACATGGCGACGGCCATGATGACGTCACGGCGATAGGTTAGAATAGACGCGGTGGACTGGCTGTCGGCTATCGCTTTCAATGGCTAAAGAATGGGATTTTTAATGAGGTACCGCCAGCCAGTCCTCTTTGTAAAGTCTGTGCCGACAAACGGTGGATTGTATCAAAGAAAAAAAAAAATAAAATAAACGCCCCTGGCAGGTAATTTACCTCATTTGTGATCTGTCCCTAAGTCGTCTCCACGGGGGAAGCGTTACACGAGATCGAGGCCGCTTCAGTGACGTCATCAATGGATTTTTTTTTTTTTTAAATTACCCACCCACCCCCGCGTTCTGACGTCACCGCGTTTTCGTTTAATGACGTCAGATCTGTGCCGGGGGGGGTTGGGTTGTGAAGGATTACACGATATAATGCCATAGATGCTGGGATTTTACCCGGGAGTGACAAAGGTGAGAGACTTTCTATTCCACGCGAACTGATCTGGCAGCAAGTTTGTCCCCCCCCCTTTTTTTTTTTTTTATTATACGCCGAAAAGACGACAGCCTCCGTCGATATCCAGGGGTTCTGTTACAGGGGGGGGGGGATACGACACACAGACCTTTGACCGCCATCATGGAGGCAGCGTCTGCTCGTGGACAGCAGACGAAGAACGAGATCAGAAAATGACTGGAGGATAAGAACCAGGGAGGGAGGGAGGGAGGGAAAACTACTGAAAAAGATGAAGTGTTCAAGGGAACTGCAACAGACCGAGAAATGTTTGAGAGGGAAGGTTAGGGGCGATTTGAATTCCGCTTTCCCCACCCCCCCTCTCGAATATAGTTTTCTTCCTCCGTCGGTTAGAACGCGAGCGAGTGGAATTACGATCCGTGTCCCCAGATTATGTTTACCGGATAAGAGATAATCCCACTTGATCTTGATACAGAGTTGGGCCCATTGGCTTTCCCTGGTTCAGCCAAACGCTTCTAAAAAGTTGGTTTTCCATGTTCCAGGGTACCGTGGTATGGGCACCGGGATTAAATAATCGGAGCAAATTGGTCAAAACCTGGATGTTAAATTATTTATTATTATATTAAATCTAAATCCCCCCTACGTTATAAAATTAATAATATGGTTATAAATATCTGTTTTGTTAATAAATTCAGTTAGGGAAATGATCTGTGACAATGCTGCTTGTCACGGGGTTCTGCGCCATTACGCCGTTTGTGTCAGACAGTTTTACTCCAGAAGGTTTTCCCCTGCAAATCTAAGGAGTGTAATCAGGTGCGTCGATGTTTGTGATAATAATGTCTGTTTTAAATGAACATAAGAACCGAAAGTTGCTTTTCTGTTTATAATGCAGTATCCTTAACTGTGGTGTGAGTGAGAGTGGGGTTGGGCACTTCCTGTGTTTCCCCACCCCCTCCACCACCACCACTGTTTGGTACAATAATAAAACATTCATGAATAAATATTAACTAGTATAGCATGAAGAATTTTCTGTGTATGTCATAAATAATGTAAATGTCCGAGTGCCGGCCGAGTTACTTTTGAGTCGCTCTGAAACAAGACGTGGGCTCTCTGTGTTGTTTACCGGCCAAAGATTCTATAGTGATGGCTTCTCACAAACTCATTTGCCACCTCAATTAAACCAGGCCTCTATTGTTTTGGTGCATGCGCATTACCATGAGATTGTTCAGCCTTTGTGTGTGCGCCATGGTTGACCTTTAGTAAGTTTTGATTCTTCTCATGACACTAAATGATCTTTTTGCTGGATCCATTAGTGACAAGCATAACTAAAAAGAAGTTTTAATATCAACGAAATTTCACTGAATAGCGATAGTCCACTGGCAATGGTTATGCTTTTCGCTGATGCTAAAGAACTGTCTTATTGAGCTTCTCGGCTGCTAAGTTGGGTTTCAGGAAGTCTTTGATTTATGTCAGTGCTATAAAAGTCCCAGACAGCTGACACTCATGGTCATAATCTTCTGCACCTAAGGGCTGGATTAACCCTTAACTAGGCCCTAAGCAAACACACTTTTGGGCCCATGCTTCTAATATGAATAACAAAAAATATGGTTTATTAATCATGAGGAAAGATTCATGCACTGATCTGAATAATTGATCAAATCTGACAGAAACAATTTAGATGAGGGCAGTGTGCTAAATAAATTTCAACATAAAATCTTGAAAACCTCAACCTATTTCAAATATTATAGTAGAGCTTGATAATCACATTCTTCAATTTACTGAATAAAAATACAACAGTTTGAATATGAATGAAGTGTGTTTATTGTTATCCAATTTTAAAATTGTGGTACTTCTATATAGGGAAAGTGCTCAAACTTTTCTCTGTCAATTGTAGGTCCTCTATAGTCCACTATATATATTAGATTAACAAACATACATTTCTGTGTGGTCAAATGCAGTTGAAAGTAATTTCCATCTTGCTTTTCTGGGTGAAAAATTTTCTGTAATATTATCAGAATCAAGAGATTTCCGATATAGCAAACATAGTTTTTGCTTTACTAGTCATCAAAGGTAGATTTTTGACACACTTCATTAAACAAAATGTTCATTCTCCAGAGTAACTGGAAGCTGATGTACAAGTATATCCTAAGAAAAATGTCCACATCCTTCAGGCTCAGCTCTGAGATTTTTGCACATTTTGATTTCTCAGTATTTCAAAGTATTGCAATAAAGTGGCAGGAAATCCATCTTTCAAGTCTTATGGATAGAATTTTCTTAATTTTTCTGCAGCCCTGCCTACCTTATATGCATCAAAGAATTAAATTTTGTAAGAAATCCAAATTTCATGTGCAATTTTTTTTGTAGACCACATTGTTGTCTTAGTTCTAATATTAGGCAGTCACTGCTGGCTTAATGGATTTCAACAATAAACACTTCTGTCCCAAAAGTTTGACATCTAGATTTGCTGGTTTCTCAAAAAAAAAATTTTATCCTAGTCCTCCTCCATTGCAAGTCTGCTTTGTACCCTTAAATATTTGGAAGCATTTTTACTTAGTTTGATAGGTTTGGGAGTCATTTCTACCCTGTCCAATAAAGTTAATAAGTGAGTTGTATGGAATAAAAACCAAACAGATCTATTTGTGCTTGCTGCAGAGTTTTACTATTAGTATTGATTCTTTGAAGAATGATATCACAAACTAACTGACATAATTCCATTTTCCAGTTTGATCACTATACCACTTAACTAGTAGGTTTTATGTTGAGTGGCTTTTGGGTTTTCATTATTGAAAGATATTTTTTTAGTCAAAGCATCCTGAATGACTCTGAAGCCAAATTGTAAAGCCTTCATTGCATTAGCTTTTGCAGATCGTCTAGTTACAGAAAGACTTTTCAGCGTGAGATCTTGTTAAAGTTTTCAAGGCAAAACGTGAAAAGTTTCCAACCATTTGCTTGAGTGGAAAGGAAATTGTACAGACTTTAAATAAAGCTGTAAATGAAACAGCATTTTGCAGCAAACAAATCAACATGGAATATAATCATCAGTGGATGGGGGGGGGGTATCTATAATTCTTTCCTGAATAGTTAACATGAAGTCAGCGATATCAGTATCAAATTACTATAGCAAAGATGTGAAAGTTTTCTCCAAACATTCAGCTTTATTGCCATGAATGAGTATGGATTATAGCAGAAGCATTTTTTAAAATATGTCCATTCCATATTTAACTAATTAACTAAATGAGAATGAATGCATGCCTTCGTAACTCTACTTGAGGCAAGAGAAAACATTGTACTGTGATGGCCAGTTGAACTTTCATTATTTGTACTAGCAACTGATACAATTTTTTCTAGTCAATGAATCCAATCCTAATGTGAAGGTCTGCTCTTTTGTTGAAAATAATAGTCACCACAGCAACTACCTTCTGTCTCTTATCAATAAATTTAACAATCTATATGATCTTATTGTTTAACACACACACACACACACACTGGTGAGGCTTTGCCAGTGGAAATGCACACAATTTAAAACATGATCAGACTGCTTTGCTATTGTTTGATAATAATTTTTAGCAGGTCATTTCAGCTTTGTGTAGAGATCCACAGACTTCAGATTTTTCCAGCACACAGTTTTCAGTTAGATGCCATTCAGCTTCCCATGTACATGGATTTGCGTTTTTACATGTCAGTGGCCTGTGATTTTGTTTATTCTAAGATTTTAAGTCAGAACAATTTTTTAAAGTCAGAATTCATTTTAACTCTCTATCCCTCTGCACATACATTAATAGTACATCTTAGGTAGTTAGGTAGGTATGAAAGATTGATATGAAAATTTGTTTCTTTGCTTAAAAAAATTAATTAAAGGTATATTTTGTTCCATCTCTTTGCTAAGTTCCACTAAAAAAAGAAGTAGAAATCACTAGTTAATGCTAAGACACTGCTTGTTCAGACTGAAATTAACTTGCTATTTCATGTGATTTTTCTTTACTCCTGTTACACCTTTAAAAGCTCTTTCTGTGTGAATTATTTTTTTCTCTTTTTGTGAAATGGGTGTCAACTAACCACCACAATTTTAGAATAAATATCCAGAAAGAAACAAAATTATTATTATTGTTTTTCTTTTAATCTACCATAAGGGGACAGTTACAAATCACTTTTGGTTCTTTTTCTTAAAAAAAAAAAAAAACTAACTCCCCATGTATGGCAATCAGAAAAGTAAAGGATACCCTAAACATTTTGCCAAATATTTCTAATCACAGAAATGCACATTATATTTAGTTCAATTGGCTTTTAGTAGTCATATTAGAAAGACATTGCAGGGGAGGTAATTCTGCTATTTAAAAATAGTACAGTTAACTATTTTTGTCCATTCCTCACTAAATCAACCCATCCCTGTCACAAGTTATTTTGTATTTTAATAAATGCATTACCAAGAAAAAGATGTTAAAAGTAAATTGGGTGACATCTGAAAGAAGTAAATGTACAGTGAAATAAAATGTGTCATGATATCCTTTAATTAAAAACACACAGGAAGCTTCAGAGAATCAGTTCAGACATTTCCCAAGAAATGTTTGTATTTGATAGATTTTTAATTAGCATAATTGCACTCAAAAAACCTGTTCTCAAAGATCACCGAAATGTAGGTTCATTAGCTACTAATAAAGTGATGGGAAAATACTTAAACTAGCCTTTACTTTCTGTAAATTAGTATATCACCATTCTTAATGCTCATTAGAAATGTCAATATTTGTTAGTATGATCATAGCTATTGAGATAGATGACTATGCCCTACTGTCTATCTGTAGATCTATATCTGCCCACACACACACACTAGCCTTATTCAAATGAAACCCAGCCGAAATAGATTCACCATAATAGTATCTAATCTGGTTTCATTTGAACATTGGTAGTATGTACATATATATATATATACACACACATATAAGATTTATGAGTTTTATTGGAAATAATTTACAGGATATTTTGTTGCCTGCTTTGTTTTACTGTTTTAACATGTACACCTGGGCGGACTGAGCCATCGGTCAATCGGGCACTGCCCGAGGGCCCATAGCTACAAGAGATTCCCATATAAATTCTATTAAATGAATACTCCAATATACTCCAGATGCAGTCTGAGACAACTAATTTTTTAATTTTTTTTTGAAATTGACACCCCAAACCGCCCTCCCCTTATCTGGTGCTTTGTGGCCTCTGACATCAGCACTAAGGGGCCCAGTGAACAGTTATGCCTGAGGGCCTATAATACTCTCAGTCTGCCCCTGCATGTACAGAATCAGTTTCTTTTACTTGGCTTAATCAGAGTGTTTCATTTGCTATTTTCCAAAGTATAAATCAAAACAGAAGGTCAGTCTATTCACCAATTTCTCTCTCTCTCTGACAGTCATGAAGTTAAAGGCATATTAGAAACTGTTAAGCAATGTCTATATCTACTGAAGATCTGGGCACTCTTCCTTCAAAGCAATACCATTCATCATCCATTTCCAGTATTTTAATTAGTATCAATCTTTCCATTAAATAACAATATCCCCAAACAATCCATCATTTCTAGGAATTTGATGAACCATGAAAAATTGTTGCAAATGTGTAGGTCTACATACCTCGTCTAGTGAGGAAATGATGGGAGACAACTCTTCAGCCAATAAAACAAGTCCATTAGATTTCATTAAATTTTATAGTTTGTGCATATAAAAAAAATTATACATAAAAATTCTCTAGTGACTTCTAAGTTTTAGCTGAAATCAATTACATCTGCCAGCTGCAGACATTGCTGTGGTAACAATGGCTAAAAGTTGTCATCTAGATAAACTGATCAAAACAATATAGGAACACTGTGCAAAATTATTGAGGATAAAACAGATATGCACAATTCAAAATTGACCAAGAATGTAGAGATTCCGTTTTGTGATATCTGGACATTATGATGCATTTTAGTAAATGCCACAAAAATGAATAATCAGTAAGTCACATGACCTATGGCTGCTTTTGGCTTTCACTCCGGCAGTGCACCAGTATCTCATACTGTCCATCAGATATCTGACAGTGTGTCAGGGCTGGAGGCAGGTCCAGTGTACCCAGAAATGTTCTGTGGAGTTCATATCAAAGGAATGAGTAGACAATAGATGCTGTCTGCATATTTTCTACTTAAAAATGGTTCAAGACTATTCTGGCACAATGGGCTTTAGCACCGTTGTCCATGGTGTGCTGGTTATTATCATATAAGTGGTATGGTAACAGGTTACTCCATCCAGTTCATGCTGACTTGCAACAGTTCCATCAGCGAGAATCATTTAACTTTTATGTGGTTGTGATCCAGATGAGAACATTGCTATACCCAAAAGTCAATGGTGATGAAGTGAAGGAAGGTTGAATTTACTCCCAACAAAGAAGGGAACCTAGCTCCAGTCGTAGCCCACTACATTCTCACCCCATGGCGTGTGCATTCTAGCGGTGCTGGATGTCTAGAAATCAGAAATATTGGTTCCATGGACCAGCTGCAATTGATTCTGTATAGAGGGTGGTTACATCAATCCAAATTAATGATGTATCAGTCAGTCCTGCTAGTTACTTAAAGGTTGCCACTTCTGTCTATATCCTAGCTCTGGCTAGATATCATTGCTCATCAATTAAAAAAACCCTAGAGACAAGGAAGCCATTGGTTAACAAAGAGTTGATGGTTCATAGACATCTACAATGGCCAAAGTGACTGACTGTAAACAGTCATTTAAAGTCTCATACAAAATATCCCTATATTAATTTTAAATGTAGAAATAGTGTACATTATTCTGAAAACTAAGAGAAATTATAGTTTGAGTGGTGACACTATTTACCAGAAATAGGTTTTTAAAATCCTCTTGAGTAAGTTGGAAGAACGAATAGCAGTCCCTTTCTGGCCTAGATACAGCTGACAATATAAAATTGACTACATGAATTTGAAACAAAATATACAAAATAAAATTTGATTACAATAGTAGACTGCAGCAGCAGAAATGTATTTAATACAAATGTAATGCTAATGAATTTCCTACATTTAGCCACAGACTTCGAAGTATTAACGAATTTATTTACTATTTACTATTCATGTCAAACCCTATTCACACTCTGGGCCCCATATGAACCCCTTGATTGGTTAATCTTCCGAGCTAAAGGCCGTAAATATGCTCTGAACATGGTGTCAGATTTTTATCTGATCTTTAGGAGAGTTTTATAAAGTTATAATTTGATTCATCTCCAGGTTGAATGAGGTTAAACGTTTCATCAGGTCAGTAAATAGTGTACACTAGATAGATGAAATTTTGCGACTTCATACACACTCCCAGATTAATTAGTTTAGGAGCCATTGCTACTTTTTTATGGTTATTGACCACAAACTCAGCATGTATGAAAAAAAATTTATTATCAAGCATTAAAGATATACATAGTAAACATCAAATATATTACAAAAAAAAAAAAACAAACCAAAAGCTGTGTGAGTACAGACTAATATAGAGCTTTATGAACACCGCATCTATCTATACATAAATCGCTTTAAAAAATTGAGCAATAAGAAAATAAAAAAAATTCCTTGAACTGTCTTCCACCTTCCTTTTTACCTCAAAGAATTATGAACATTTACAAAGAGAAACCCTTTTTTATGTACAGTATTTACTATACATGGGATGCAAATTGATTTTGATAAATTTTGGCACAGTGGGTAAAATGCAAATACAATGTAAATACATGGTACAAAAATTCAGCATCTATCTGTCAACAATAATACCCTATTTACTTGAAAAAGATTGCATTCCTCAGAAAACAGACTATTTTTCTGCAGATATCACATCAGGTATTTATTTATCACACTTACATCTGTAACATCACATAAACTAAAACAATATATTTAACACAATTTTGGCACAAAGGGTAACAGAATTTGAACGAACAAACTATAATCCAGCTACTTTTACAGGCTGAACATTATCATAAAAGCTTATAATCAAAGTTAATCTGTATGCTTTTATACACTATATAATCCGAAATATTTAAATTAAAATGTTTAAGTAGGGGACAAAACCTAATCTGCTGCATATACACTTGGTGGGCTTAGGAAAGCTAAATCATAAGCTTTTATTTACAGTTGTTTCCCCTGAAAATAACACAAAAGTTGTCTAAAGTTACTTCCCATATATCAGTTGTTTAATAAACTGAATTTCCGCAGTTTGTTCCCTTCGAATAATAAATTATTGATAACTGAAAGAAAACTTATGGATTAAAGACATGATAAAATATTCTTTTAACATCCTGATTGCATACACGAAAAGAGAGTTGAATTTAAAATCTGTTAACAACATGCTCAAACAGTATAACAAGTATATAACAACAATGATAAAATTTCTCCATATCAAAGCAGTGTTTTTTTTAAAAATTAATATTTAACTTGTGCCAATAAGCCTTCTACTGTAAGAGAAAAAGATTGGAAGGTTCACTCATGACTCTTCTAGGCAGCATGCATGCTGTTTTAGCATCTGTCTGACACTTTAAAGGGCTCACCTAAGCGAACTCCCAGATACGTACAGAAACTACACTGGGAATGGTGTATGAAATAATGAATGATTCAAATGCATTCATTAGTGTTTGGGTTAAAATCTTAGGAATTCCTACCTTTAGATTTTTCTCCTTTTGCGTAGGGTGACCAGATATTAGCTAAAATACCAGTTAAATTAGATTTGGAAGTCTAAGACATTCAGAATGAAGTACTTACTGCCTAATTAATAAAGAGAACTAATGCAATGCAAGTTTTGTATATACTTATACATTTGGATGCCCACTTTTTCATCTATGCACTTGGCCTCAAAGATCACGGATTCCTTCATTCATAGATTAGGTAATGAGTGCAGAATGTATTTTTTCTTTCTTTATATGTGATGTGATTCTTCAGTTTGCAAAAGCCACTGTTACACAGTAGAAAGTGTATCCAGTTTCTTTTCATTTCCAGTCTGAGCTATCACAAAATGCACTGACTCAAAAGCAGACAGATCGCACAATTTTCTTTTTTATGAAAGTCGCAACAAAGCCAGTAATAATCTTTCAGTTGTTGCTATATGCTATACATAGTAGACTTTTACATACCCACAAAGCAAACAGTGTTTTTCCAAATTTGCATACTGTTTCATGATAGTTGAATCCAGTGAATTATTAGAATGTCCTACCAAACCACACTCAATTCAGCAGAAATCTCAGTTTAATGAAAGCTGTCTAGAAAAATATGAGTTGTATGGATGTTGGAACAGCAGGCACCATATTATGGATGGTGTACACAGCAGATAGAACCAATATTTCATGGAAGTACACAGCAGGAAGCATATCTCACAGAAAGGTCTATATTCCCACGATTGTTTTACAAACCAGAAAACAAGAAAAACTATATTACAGACATGAAATAAATCTCGCAAACATAAAAGTTCTGCACAATAGGGTCAAGATTTCCCAAAATATAGTAAATGAGTCCACACATTGTCTCCTAAAACAGACTGTGATGAAAATTGCATACAGCAGCCTTTACAAACCGAGCTACTTTCTCTCTAAGATTGCATAAAACAAACTCTTCACAGTCTCATGGACATATTTATTCTAACATTGTCCAAAAGCCATATCCAAGCCGTCCAGGCTTTTCTGCAGAAATCACACCCCTTTCATATTCAATTTCTACTGTATTTTTGCCCTGAACTACCCTTCAGTGGCTGTGAATTTATCTTCAAGGAACTGACCTGCATCTGAGTTTTCCATCACAATGGCAAACACATGTAATTTCGTGGAAAACAAAGGGGAGTTACAAACATTAATACTCTCAATATTATACAAAGTTATTAATCTCAAAAATATGAAAAATGACTTGAAAGACCAAATAAAAATCTAAAAATAGAAAACCAAACAATTGCAGTCAGTTATTTAATTAAAAACAAACGAAAATGGAAGACAAAGTAGCAGGAAATATTTAGGTAAAAAACAAAGGTGGAAGAGAGTATTATTATTATTATTGTTAAAATTACTTCATTAGATACTTCACCAAACAAGTACTTCGTCTTATTCTAATTCTTATAGTATACAATACAAGCAAACTACTTATTGTCACAAATTCCAGCAGAATTTTACCACAAACATACAAAATATACAATAAGTATAACATCAATTTAATAATATACAGTAGGCAAAATGCAAAAGTATATAATATATATATATATATATATGTGTGTGTGTGTGTGTGTGTATTTATATAAACTGATGGTCATTTTCTGACCTTTAGAAGTATGATATCGATCATTCAGTAAGCTTACTGATCTTATATGAGTAGAGGTTTTTTAACTCATGATGTAATCTCTGGATGACTGTTAACTTAGTGTGTAATACATCATGAAGTGAGCAAATTATGTTTCCTTCAGTGAAATTTGTTTTCCAACAGAAATTGCATTGGAATTTCAAGTTGTTTTCTGTTATGATTCCACTATGCAAATGATCAGGCAATGAATAGAACTGATGGCTGTTAACAAAAGCTTATGAGAGAGAAAGCATAGAAACTTACCTCTGCAGCCAGTCATGCAATGAATTTTCTGTCTGCTCTTACCAGTCACCTTCCACTACCTCTTTTAACATTCGCACCACTGAGTGAAAACTTGTGTAATAAATGTATTAACCCTCCGCTGCTTCTCAATAATTCTAAAATTATCAGCAAAGACACTGTCAGTAGCTATCTCCGCTTCTTCATCCTATTTACAGGCATAACATTTGAGAGAGAGAGAGAAAAAAAGAAAAAAACATACAGCTAAACTTCAGTCATGTATCTTTGATCAGGGTTAGTAAAAGAAGCTAAGCTAAACCTTCAGAGACAGAAGAAAGGAAACCAAATACCCGAGGACCCAGATGGCCAAGGAGTCCATGTTAATCAAGGCAGTCACTGCAGCTTCTGTAAGCCAACAGTATTACAAGAGGATGAAGACAATGGTAAAAAGAAAAATACACCAACGTACCCCAGGGAACAGCAGGATAGCAATGCAATAAAACAACTTCATTAAGTGTGGTGGAAAGAAGGTGAGCAATGATTCAGGTCTGAAACCAGATGGGGTACAGATAACTAGAGGTTTTTGGTTGAGATCCTCCTTGTAATCCTACTTTTGGTCACTCTACAAGCATCCACTGGCTATTAGATGAGCACCTCATGCTGCAGCCATCTCCCTCAATCAAATCTGGAAAGAAGCCCTACTTCATAAGGGGATCGATCACCGATTTACCCATACCTAGATGCTATATACCACACACACACACACACACTGATAAATGGTTTGTTTCCCTACTACTACTGCATAAAGGGTTGGAAAGACAAATTTCAGGTAACAGCCCTGTGGTAATATTCAATATTTTTCACTTCTGTCATTACCAAATAATAAAACAGTACAACTGACCTAAACCAGAGTGGCATTCTTATCAGGTAAAAAGTGGGTCTACAAAAATATTTATTTTTTTTTATCTAGAGATCTTTTTAAAGAAATAAAATATATATATATATATATGTATTTCTTTAAAAAGATTCTCTTATCAAGATATTGCTGAATTCAAGTAGTCACTTTTTTTAAAGACAGTGTGCCACAGAAAATGAATACATGTTAATAAAAATAGTAAAAAATTCAAAAAGGAAAAAGAAAGAAAAAAAACCCGCTAATACATAAACGTGAGGGTCAGGGTTACTGCGGCCAATAAACAGCGTAAAACTGACACATGCACAAAATAGTTTTTAAAATGAGCTAGCTGAACAGGTGCAGAAAAACAACCAGGTGTTTTTTTTGTTTGCTTATGTACATATTCTTGCAAAAATTTCAAATTAAATGCATCTATTGTTTTGATATATGACACTATATACATATGCAGGTATTTTTCATAAGTTAAAAAAACAAAAATGCATGCACGTGTTACTTATAATTACAAAGTGTACAAAAGTATTCCCAGCATGCAGTTTTATGTTAACTAGAAAATGGAACATTCTGTATTTACTATGCACTATCAAAACAAGTCTGATTTGAAATGCCACACAAGCCACGACTTATCTGATTATTTTTACTATTAAACATTAAAAAAGAAATAAAGTAGACTTCAGGATTTTCACTTTGTTGTTTCACAAAATAGCAACTATGTATATCTATTCATGTTTTTTAAAAATTGTTTATAGCAGTTAATTCCGGTTTTCCTGCATAAAAATATTCTTTAACAAAAATAGTGTTAGGTTTGACATGAATTGGAAAATTCAGTGAATAATTGGTTAAAAGTGAGAATAAAGCAGAATGCAGTTTGTTTTGTTTGTTACTTCCCAAGCATCTTAAGTACTTAGGGTTATTCAGGTGAAACCAGCCAGACACCGCTCCAGCGATTCTGTCTCAGCCGGGTTTGTCCTCAGTCCAGATACAAAATGGCTACCGTGTCTAATGGGGAAATTTTAAAATATTGTTTGAGACTGATTGGAAAGACAGAAGTTTTCTGATTGGACAAAGGGGGGGATCTAGAATAATAAAATGATGTCATGCCACATCTATGGAAAATTATTAGAGAATGAGAATCCACAACCAACAGTATACAAGGCATGACAACCTGGATAAGTTATTTGCACAGAAGCTGTTTTTAAAACTGCTGAAAGGAAAAATCTGGCAAAACAAAAAAATTCCATATTTCTGTCTGCAACATCTGCCCAGTCAATATAAGCAAATCCTATGATACAGATGGATGAGGAAATTTGTAAATGACTGCCTTCGCTAAGGCAGAGGGTGAAGTAGAGTTAACAGCTTCTTGTGTTCTGGGTGGTAAGCAATGACAAATTACAGTTTTTTTTAGCATCAGCAAACAAAAAATCTACAGGGTAGGCAAAATCATTACATCACTTAGTTGTTTCAATGCCAAGTGTCCAATGTGTGTGCATCACACAATGTAATTTTGACCTAATAAGCACTATTTAGAAATTCATGTGGCCTCTGTACCAAATCTCCTTAATGGAACTATGGAGTAATAACAGAATAAACTTCACCAAACTCTCTCTTCGTGGTGCTGCTTTGATTTAAAAGATTAACCACCTTGACAGATGTAATACATAAATCATAAACAAAACAAATGCTTTAAACTTGCATTAGACAGCATATAACTACACCTGTATGAGCAAAATCATTTGGGATGAAAGACAAATGTTGGATGTACTGTAAATACTTAAAGATGGTGCCTTATTTTGAAAGAGGTTTTTATTATTGACTGGTTTGGTGTAGAATTTATGGATAATAGACCAATCAGTCTTACTAGGATTGCTCATCATACCATTTCATATCTTGAATGCTATCAAATTTTGCATAACTTGCATACTTTGTCCTTCTATGCATTGCTTAATTCATTCTTTCTCTTTTTTTGCCAACATGTAAAAGAATATAAGAAAATCTTGCAGTATTACACTAATCTTTAGCTATAACATGACAGTGTATGAAACACTGCTAATTCTTTTATTCACTTGACTGGGAAAAAATCCATCAAGAAGAACTCTTTTGCTGAAGTACAGAACATTTAAAACTTCCATTGCTGGTTCTGAGTTTGGCCAAATTATTTCCCTGTGACTAATGAATCACGAATGGAAGCACAAACTTGCTGAAGTAATCAAATGGTTGTACCTTTTGCAATAAATCTGGTTGCTATTCCTTACCATCTCTAACCTCCAAAAAAGTAGCATCTGAAGGAATCTTCTACATGTGCTGGCATCAGGATGTCTCTTTTAGCAAAAGAATTATTAATCCATTAAATAAATTAGCAGTGGTGAGTATTTCATTTCTTTTAGCATGAGTGGCTTACAAACCACATTAATGCACATGTTCCTTACGTCAGGGCCTGAAAGCCTTGCATAAGCCATGACAACTTCCTGCTAAACTCAACCATGCCCCACTAAAACAAAGTCAGTACAAAATAAATTTAAATTAAAATGTAAATACTTAAAAAATACATGTTAAATGCTTGTCATTGCTTTACGTCTTTTCTTTCCTTGGACCAGAATCTGAGGCATGCTGGACAAGTTTATTAAAACTGGTACGTTACCACTTTTAATCCACAAGTGCACCACCAATTAGAATTGGGTATTTCCATCAGCCAACGTTTCTCTTCATTTTGAGTCTAGAAAATAAGAGTAAAAATGTTTTTTTTCTTCTGCATACTTAAAACAACTTCTGAATTTGCTCATGTTTCTAGAAGTTTACCCTGGTGAAAGTAGAGACAAATCAACAGATAGCCTTTGGCAATCAGGGGGTAAAGAAATTGTACAAATAATAGAGATTGAAGAGATTATACTTGATGACATCTAAGTAGATCTAAGGCCCATATGTAAAAGCATATGCCGACAAGTACTCAACCATTGTTTTACTGTAATTACATCTAACTCTCCTATACAGTTGGGTGATATCTACAAACTTGGGGTTAGGCTGATTTACGCTAAAAAATTTCTAACTAAATCTCCAGTACATTTCCACATTTTACTAATTTCCTCAGGTATAATAAGTTTATCACTGAACACAAATTTTCATAATT
Source organism: Nautilus pompilius (assembly GCA_018389105.1). Taxonomy (NCBI): domain Eukaryota; kingdom Metazoa; phylum Mollusca; class Cephalopoda; order Nautilida; family Nautilidae; genus Nautilus; species Nautilus pompilius. Next base: position 767,384 of record JACATO010000357.1, read on the forward strand.
TATCACTGCAAAAAGAAAAGCAAACTGTCATCAAGAGTGGAATGTCTCCCATTTAATTTTTATACAAAAATAGTTGGGATATTTATTATTTCCAGCCAAAATAAACCCTATTTTTATTTTTTCCATCTTCTATGGCAGGATACGCTCCTGTCTCATTTGTCAATACAGTTGGTACTTTTCCCCCAGAGGAACTAACTTGGTGAAAACAAATGTCAACAAAATTTTAATATTACCTTAAAAACACCTAACTGGAAATTAAAAAACACAGAGCATTTTCTGTAAGTTCTGACCAGGAGGTCTTTTGTCAAACCTGATGCTGTTGTCTTATGAGACATGGAAATGGTGACTTAAAACCAAAACAAAGAACAACAGCTTAAATACATTTTCTTCAGGTAAAATTATGAAAATTAAACATCCTGCACTACACCAATATACAATTCAAAAAACAATTCTACAACAGAAGTTCTAAAAAGTTTCTAAATAGGTTTTTTTAAAATAAACAATGCACTAATTAGCTTCTGTATGCAGTCAGTCAGTAAATAAAATACCACGATTCCTCTGATAAATTGTTTGTTTTCTTTTTACACCATTTTAAAGATAAGTCTCTCTCTCTCTTTTTTTTTTATCTTTTTAAGTTAAAAATGGTAAACATCCCGCAGTCAGTCATTGTCACATCTGTACCCGGAGCAATCAAAACAACCGTGTAGCCAAGAGAATGCCCATACCCGTGTAATAAGACAATTCTGTCATGTAAAAGAACAAAAGCAAAACAAACTGCTCTCCCCTGTATCAATCTAACAAAACATCTGGTGCACTCTAAGGTGAGCTGGGCTTTGCAACATGCTGAAGATGAAGTTGAGTTCTACCGGTTTTTGGAGTTAATGGATGCTGCGCAGCATTGGAAATAGAATAAACTTGAGTGTGAACTGAATGGATAAATGACAAAAATACCTGGCAAATTCACAAGCCAGCAGCACTTGTGACTGAAGAGCTTGATAAAAAATTTTTTAAAAAATGAGTGGATTGCATAAACTTGTGGAGGTGGGATAAGTTTGAGGATGTCGGAAGGTAAAGGAAAAGATACTGACGGCAACTGCCATAGCAGAACAAAAGACTGGGCAGTGAGAGGAAGGAACTGAGACAGAAGCAGTAGCTCACATAAGTACTGCCATGCTGGAACAAACACAAGAAGTTTGTTCGTTTTTTTTATTTTTTTCATTTGCCCATCCAGAAAATATTTAAGAAAAAAAAAAATAATAAAAAGACAGGTGTACATTTGTTTAGCCTTTGCTTCACCTGAGTCTTCTTATTAGATTTAATACATTTCCTCCTTCCCTCCCCCAAACATAACAACTCTTGTAGTCAGTCCGGTTTACTTTCTGTCTATGCGCACATGCGCTATGCAGACATCAGCCTTCTCCCCATCTTGAACATTACTCTTGCAAGTGTGTCTCCCGATATCGGCCCTCGCAGGCATAGAAGATGGATGTTATCAGTGTGATGCCACATGCACCAATTCCCAGCCAATAGGACCAGGAGAGTTTGGCAGTGGATTCTGAATTTCCGTTGTCGTTGAACGAAGTGCCAGCATTGTATTTCTTGTCCATTTTGATGGCATATATGATCAACGCCACACCCATGGTTAGCACTGAAAAGAGAAAAACAGACAATTGTGGATTAACAGGGTACTGAGGGGAAATCCCCCTTCTTTTTTTTCTTTCTTAAATTTATCTTAATCTGCTCAAACAAATTTTAAAAAGTAATCATTTATGACTCTTTACAGAATTACATTCTATAGCAACATAAGTTTTTTTTTCCTTAAACTATGGCAACCAAGTTGTGGTCATTGCCCTTTGTGACCAAAGGTGGCGCTACCAATGATGTTCTATTGATGGCTTGCATTGCACCACGCACCTCCAAGAGAACCAGCAGGGGATGGGGACGGTAATACTAGATATGTTGTTTAGCATTAAAAAAATTAACCTCCAAGTTCAGCATTTTTTCTTTCAGAAAAACATCAGTTTGGTCAGAAATTAAGCAACATGAACATAATACAGAGGTTTTGTTGTTTGTTGTAATTGTACTAAAAATAAAGATAGTATTTTTATTTTTCTATTTGTATCAAATTCTATTTCTGATCATTTTAAGCTGTTGAATGAAGATTAGTAAAATTAATTTATCAAAATACAAAACCTTTAGTCCTAGACGACACACAGTCCCCCAACAAACATAGACAATCCAATTAAGAAAATCAAACTAGTAATCCATAAAATTCAGTATTCTGAATGAGAAAATATTAATCAATTTCCCCTCTTATCATTTATTTTACTTATTTAGATTTGTTACTGTGACTCATCAAAATGAATTTTCAAAAGAAGTGATTTGTGATTTCCTTGCTTTATTTAATAAGTAGGCGGGACTGGAGTGAAACATGTAACGGTGCTTGGAGACGTTGTGAACATCAACGGTAAACCCGCCAGAGATATAGAAATGCAAAAACTTATTTGTACCAGCACTGAAAATGTGTACTAGATCAGGAAACAATTGTGTTTTCAACAGGGGTTCCCCCTTTTGGTAAGGGAGACGAGGGTAAGTTGTTACAGCACCAGTGTTTCTTAATTAAGCACACAAACAAGCTATAACTGAATATTTTAATTTTTTTTACTATGAGGGATCAGTAGAGCACACAGAATTGGGTCACACAGCAAGAAAAAGGTCTCTCATGTCATCAAACATAGTCCTCAATATGACTTTACAAGCTGAGATTTACAGCAAGACAAGGAGGAAGAGAGAGGTACACTGATATTTGTTTTCTAGTCTTGAATTTCCAAGTTCTAGCAAAAGTGAAACCATTTTCAGATAAGCAGGGAAGTTGTCACTTGATAATGTAAAATTCACATTGGAAAGGTTTTAAGAATTGAGCTAAAGTGACAGATATTGTAGGAAAAAGTCAACTACTATTCCGACTTCATCACCTTTTAATATATCAGATTCTACACTTCTTCCTAAAGTAGATTTTAAAAAAAATTTTTTTTTTTTAAAATTACCAATAAAATTTTAAAAATATATCAGTGGGAAAAGGATTAAAAAACAAAATCTAATAGTATATGGGCTTCAGACTTCTTGAATTGACCATTGGAAAGTACTGTAGATGACTGCATTTTGATGAAAGAATGTTAATCTTAACAAACAAGATTTCTGAAAGTTCTCCAAAAGAACAATCCTATAAAAAGAGAGACAATAGTATGGCAATTGTCCAAGTTTGGTTTCCTTTGACTCAACCTTTTTTTTTGTTTTGTTTTTTCCCAGTTCCTCAACTGTGTATCATTACTTTTTAGCATTTGATTTCAGTGCTAAAATTACAAATCACACAGGAAGATGCTTTACCAAACTTGTGCTTTTAAAGTGAGAGTACAGAAAATATGCTAGACTGCAGCACCACTGGCTGCCATCAACAGAGTGATAACATGCATAGCCTATGAACCACACACATTTGAATGTATCAACTTTAAATTCACAATGTAGATAAAATATCACAGAACATGCTTTTAGCTGTAAAACATACTAAATCCGTTTATTAATAGGCACCTTTATAAATTTTATTTTTAAAATCTTTCTCCAGATGTCAAGATTTCACAAGAAAGAAAATGAGAAAAATACTTGACATTTAAGGGTACGCAATGATTGGTTAAGATAAAACACTAGCAAAATTAAAATAAAAGGAATTGCACTAGTGCACATAAATCACCTATCTTGCATAGTTTCTATTCTACAAGGAATAATAAAAATATTCCCAGAAAGAATTTTTTGCGTTAATACCATGTCACTAACTAACTATTCATAGCTGTCTTGTTTAAAATAGTCACCCGCCACAATTATGAACCTATTCCAGCAGCTCTGCAATTTCTGAAAGCACTTTTGTATTCTTCTTGCAGAATACAGTGTAATGTTGTTTTTGTGCTTACAATAATAGTGGACACATGAATCTCACTTTCGTACCCTGCTTCATTTTGGGAAAAAAAATCTGAAGGTGCCATGTCCAATGAAGATGGTCGATATGCAATAACAGGAATGCAGTATTTGACTAAAAACTGGCACCAGGAGACTGATGTGTGTGCCGGTGCATTTTCATGTTGCAACATCTCCATTTTAGATTCCCACTTCTAGAGTTGTCATCTGTGAACTACTCATAGAAATTATAAAACAGTTATGTAGAATGCCTTGTTCACTATCTGACCTTTTGAGGCAAATTGAAGATGGACCAATCTTTTATGATTAAAGAATGCCATTAGCACTGTTTTTACTTTCAATCTCACCTGTACTTGCATGCTTTGGTATGGATGACAATGGAATCTACCACTGGGAAGATTGGTGGCTGTTTTCCAGATCATAACTGTAAACTAAACTTTCACCTTTTATGTTCTGGCGCACAATGACACGATGCTCTTTCTCCTTATAAGTGAGGTGTGAAACAAACTTACAAACTTGGCAAAGATAGGTTGGATCCCTAAATGTCTAGAGATAATTAACTGACATGTGGCACAGAAAATATTACCTTTTCAGAAAATTCTCTAATAGTAATTCACCTCTTTGCACAAATCAAATCATAAACAAGATTCGCTAAATCATCTGTGTGAAGTTGCTGACTGTCCAAACTATGGATGATCTTCAACAGATGTTCTGCCATCTCTAAATCAAAAAAAAAAATATTTAAATGCTGTAGCACAGATGTGTTCTGATGGCTGTTTACCCTGAATTACCACAAAATTTAACACATGTTTACTGCTCACATACATCAGGCATCTGGAAATGCATTCATGACTCGTGATATGCCTGTACTACTGCGGCTGTAACATGTGACTGGCAGGAAGGAAATGATGATGCAATCCTGCTTTTTGGATATTACAGATCAAATTCAGCTGTTGGTGTTGTCATGCCTAATTCAGTAGGGGGAATTTTTTTAAATCGCACTTTGCATGACGCCAGAGCCGATTAAAACTATTCACTGAACATATACATTTAAGCTAAGAGAGAGAGAGAGAGAGAGAATATCATCATGCAAAGATTTTTAGTTCTAACAAATTTTATTTTTTTTTGTTGCTGGAATCTTAATAAGGCAAACCATATTAATCCTGCAGTTCTGGGAATTGGCTCAATGAAAGCTTATTAAACCTTTCAAATGAAACAGATCTTACAAGTTCAATGTATCAGTTCACCAAGCTTTCGCTGTAAAATAATATATTTCATTCAAAACTGCATTAAAGAGGCTGCTCTCTCACAGACTGCATTATTTTCTAAATTCATTTTTAACTACATGCAGCATGAGATTTTCCTGCAGCAGAATTAATGGATTCCTGCTGCTATTGAGTAATTCATCAAATTTCACTATTTGTACAGCAATTTAAACATTGCGCATATATTTAGACAGTATGAGTTATCTCCAGTGGTGGAAATGGGCCAGAACACACCGGAACACCACTCTGGGAATAATTAGATTTAGAAAAATTTTTGTTGAAAGTTTATCCTTTTTTTTTTTTTTTTTTATGTATGAGTTGGAGTTTACTTTATTATATATTGCTAAGTTGAAATTTATTATACATATATATTTTCTAATTAGAAATTATCAAGTAGGGTTAAGTATTGATTTTTGTATGTGAAGTCGTGCTCTCCCTCACCGATCAAGTCAACCAGAGGTCAATTAGTGGCTCCTGGACTAGAGAGAGATGTTTCAAGTTGCTCAACTGAAGATTCTTCCCCCTAGCTAGAGTGAACCCAAGTTCGTAACAGACCACCTCGAGGTCAAAGCGTAGACTACTATACCTCATACAATGATTCACCTAACCAACATTTATTCAAACTTATGTAAGTACTTATATGACGTAATTGTCATAACTATGAATATAATATTTATCCACGAAGTTACGATAACCCTCTGTATAATATTTTAAAATAGCATTCCAGGAGGAAGTTTTTTTTTTCCATTTCCATCACTGGTTATCTACAGAAAAGTTGCAAATGATCAAGTATCTTCACACAAGCAACAAGGTTTCTGAATCAGCCAGAATAGGCTTTCAATTGGATTTTGAAAAATAAACGCATTTAAAAGAAAGTTTTTTAGTGGTTACTGTGTTAGCGTTTTTTGCTTTGATGTTAAACAAAACAAAAAAAAAAAATAAGCTCACATCTGTTTTTATTCTATTTTTTATTAAATGGATCGTCGTCGCTGCAATAAAATTTTAGTTTCTAGAATAAATCTCATAGATAACAAGTTATAACAAAGTTCTAGCAAAATGGAATTACTGTCATTGTACTCTATGCTGGTCAAAGGTTATGGTCAGTAACAGATAATCCAGTTTCTGGTGGTAGTAATTATGCATAAGTGTGTGATTGTCATGAACAGCAATGACAGTAATACTCACAGGCGATCATAAGAAGTCCAGCGACAGCTTTCTCAGCATTGCAGTTCTTACAATGGCAGCAGAGAGCTAGTGTGGCTATCAGCAGGCTCATCAGTCCTGCAATAAAGCCTATTGAGTACAAGGCCTGAACAGCTTTGAACCAATCTGAAACGGAAACAAGAAACAAATCAGCTCCTGCCTAGAAAATGTCCATTACACATCACATTATAAATTTTTAAGTCAGTGAGATGCATATTTCTTGCTTTTAAAGACTAGCATCTTTAAGGAAGACAGTTTGTGAATCTACTTAAATATTTTCTATATGAGAAGGCATGTTTTTTCCCCCGGAAATTACTGCTGATGCAAGTTGAGAAGACTTTTCAGGCAACAGTGTTGGCCATCAGAACACGTGGTGAGTTTTGTTATGTCTAATCACTCGTTTTCACTGCATTAAGAGAGATCACAACGGTTCGGTCCATTTGTTTCTCAAAAGGCAAAGTAAATGGGGAAAACAAAAAAAAAATCTGAAACAATAGTCCATAGTATTTTAAGATGTTTCAATTTATTAGAGGATAACATAGAGTGGCTTAGGGAGAGTGTAGTACAATATTTATGTTATTTTACTAAACTGTTTATTAAAACTGTGATAAAATAGTATTTCCATATTTGGTTTCTCGGCCACAAGCCCTGATACATACATTTTTGTTGGGATATCAATTTAAAAGAAAATAGAACAGGATTCCATGAATAATTTAAGACTGAACTGGATGGGATTAGAAACATGTGGCTCAATCCCTCCATAAGATAAATGAGAAAAGAACTTTCATGTGTCTGACACACTTTTATGGCAAAGCTTCTTCCCCTCAGATAATGGGCAAATTCTCAGGTTTCATTGAATGAGCAGTAGTAGTTCTAAGAATGGTAGGAAGATTATTTGATTTTTACTGTTACTATTGAGTTTCTTAGAATATGGTGGCAGGATGATGACTATATTAGTCAAATGTGCAACAAACAACGAACAATTGCCTTTAGAATTTAAAATCAGTGCAATACCATGGATTGATTTAGACAAAATAACAAGAAATACTGACAAATCCTCCTTCAGGAAAGTGATGGACAATGATTAGAAAAGCAGATGTCAACAGAAGTTAAATAGGCATTGACATGATTTCACCATGAGAACAGCTCTCCTCAATGAAAAAAGGGGCTTTTATCCAGAAGTGTGGTACAATTCAGATAATAAAAATTAATTTATAAATGCATTTTGCAGAAGTGTTTAGTAATGTTCTACATTAAGACATTAGCAATGCATAATTCCTCCAACATTACTTGGAATAAGCTGAAAAGCTATTACAGAATGACCAGCAGTCATTGTTTTAAAAGTACTAGGGAAGATCAAATAAAACCCCACTGGAAACAGAATCCCTGTAATCGTGTGTGGCTGATTTTCCATTTTAAGGACCCTGTGAGTGAAATTAAAGGAGTTTGATTTCTTTTTAAGTACCATGCATTTGAGAATTAAACCCCTAGGATGTATATGAAGAGATGAAACAGTAAATGAAATGAAAAAGAATAATAGTTAACCATTCTTATATGGTGCAGAAAAATAAATTTGCATATCTATTCCAAAAAAAAGAGAAAAAAGTATTGCTATCTAAATTGTTTTCATTATGTAAAGTAGACAGGTTTCCTTTTAAGTCTGGGAGAGTTACATCACTTGTTCTATCATTCTGGGAGCGTTTGTTTATTCTGAAATGTTTCATATTATGATATTTTTCATTTTAGCAAATTTCTGTTTTTTTTTCTTATTTTAACAATAGAAATTTAAAATAAAACCAGTGTTTGTTTGGCTCATCGGCATTCATATTCGATACTTGTCCAATTCAAAAGCATTTACTGACAAATCATCCATTTGCCCTTTCGGAATATAAAATTATGTAAAAATATTTGAAAAGATCTCATCTCTTGGCCAGTACTTTCTCTGTCTTTCGGATCTAGAAGCTCTGGCTCTGCTTACTGCACGATCACTGATAGATGCAGGGCAACGCTCATCTGCCACTTGTTAAAAATCAAAATAATCTGTTAAGCACAGCAATTCCAACAAAGTCTTCCAAGGATCAGCATTTAGTACTGAATTTGTTAATGTAAAGAAATGAAGACAAAATCACTTTTGACCTTCTCCCAACCTGATATTTTCCCCAGCATGTTCATGATGATGATGATGTGTCATACTTTCACCACTTTGCATTGCCACTTGAGGTGAATGTGGAATGGATTTTACAATCTCAACCGACCGACATTCTAACTGTACATCATTTGGCCAGATCATACAACACAGCGTATGCAATTATCTAAGATAAGTTGCATACAAATATCTGTATTGAGTTACAACATGACGTCCAGAAACTCTACATTTTTTTGGTTTTGTTAAACTGGATGTTACATTAAAGTATGTGTATGTAATGGTAGCGGGTGGGATCTCATTCCAATACACTTGAGATGCCCCCCCCCTTTTCATTTTCAGCCACAGCAATTTCAAATGTCAATAAATCCGCATGGTGTCATTCAAACCTGGAACAAAGTAAATGATAAGTATGCTTTGTAAATATATTAAAACATCCATTACCTGAACTACCATATAGTAACCGTTAAGAATTAAACCATCATTTCTACATACCCACGTGGTGCTGATCTCAATTTCAAACAAAATAAATTCTTAATCAAAGGAAAATTCCAGTTACTTAACATATTAAAAAAAAAATCATACACACATATGTGAACTAGTTTTTACAAGCAATTTCATGGCTTTGATAAACAAAGTAACATCTGTCTCACTTTGAAAAGAACTGCTAAAAATTAAGATTAAATATTGATTCACTTTCATAATTTTTTATTATCAGCTAAATTATTCATCAGATTTTCTGCCATTTTGTTTTACCTAACTCAATAAGGTCACCCTGATCTGTCCGGCACTGGATGAAATAGCCATGGAGTCCTGTTCAGGCAGGCACCAGTATGATGATGATGATATTCCAAAAGAAAAGTGCAGAAAGACAACACACAAAAAAGAAACTAGGTTTAATTATGATGTCTTCCAACTACAATTCATTCCTTTCCCAATGTATGTACAGTCTCTGCGCATTCTTTATTTGTGTTTGGCTGCACAATCCCACAGATCGATGAAGCCATCCAGGGAGATATAATCCTTTTGTCCAAGAAAATGTCTGCTGAGGGCTTAGAGAGAGAAATGTTAGCGTTGATGAGTATTTATGCAAACATTATCTTGGTGCCAGTCTTAATTTTGCATACAGTTGAATCAGTGGATGCAAGAACTCTTTATAGGCCTTGAGATTCCTTCTCTTTGTCGGGGCATAATACAAACTCACATTAGAAAAACCATTGCATAATGACTATTGCACCCCTTTACCACACACAGCATGCTTTAGTTTCCTCTAGGTAGAGAAACCTCTCTGAATTCACGGTCAGTAATATTTAAGTTGTAGGATAAACATCTTGTTTTCTGTTTCCTTTTCCAAACCGTACTGAAGCAGGCCTCACAAAGAAAAAACAGCTATTTTTAAAATTTAAATAATTCACTGAAAAATATATTTTGTAATTTCTTTTCGCATATAAAAAGGTAAATAAGCAATCGTCACATGATCAGTAAAACTGTATTTATTTATTATTTTTCGATGCTTTGGATCCTCCTGCCGGAGGCAGATGAGAGAGCATTATTGAACAATCTTCTTTATATCTTGGGAATAAATGCCACTTATCTCACTAATTTCCTGATGTAGCATTACCAATGAAGCTGCATAGAAATTCACTCAGCTACAATCAAATTTTAAGCCTGGCATCATGGGGCAGTATCAGAACTATGAATAATGTGAGGAGAAATAGCTGCAGTAAAAAACATTTTGAAAAAATAAAAGTAAACAAATAGCAACAAGCCGAGTAAACGATTGACGCTGGGAAAGATGATGAAATCCAAGTAACTCAAACTACTCCCCTCCCCAACAAAATAATTAAATTATATATTTTATTAAAATTTCAGGTGAATTATCAGAGTGGTTTATTAACGACCCTGATGCTATTAAAGGGGACTGTGGAGGATTTGCATTTTACTTCATGATTGAGTGCCTGACAGATACCCAACAGTGATGACAAAAAGCCACCCAACAATTGTAGTATGCTCCGAATCTGAAATCCAGTCAAGACAACTTATAATAATACATTTATGCTTTCTTTGAGTAGATAGTCCAAGTCAATCTCATTAACTTCTCACTGTGATATAAATATATTATGATTTCAAATTTGATTTATATTCTTCTGATATGAATAATCTTTTCTCAAATAATGTATAAATTTAATATTTAAATTCCGTAGATCAAATGAACTGGTAATGAAATGTATGTATGGTTCTTTCTACATGCTATTAGCAGAAGCACAAGTATGTTTGCGTCATAGACAATCCCTCCCAAAGAACACAAATGGTTTCAGGATGATCAACTGTTGGCTTTACATAAGTAGCAAAAAAAACAACAAAACAAAAAAGAGTCCTTTACGAGTCCCATGTATTTCTAAGGTGACAATCTCAAAAAAGACTCACACCAAAGTATTGTAGAGAGAGATAGATATACAGTAAGTAGGAAAAGCTGTGTAAAATATTAACAATAAGTAAACACAAATAATTTTAAAAAAGTTTATTAGCAGATATAGAATTCTTATATATGTTTCAATTTATAAGCTAAAATAGCAGTTACCATTTTATAAAATGCAAGCTTTAACTTATTATAAATATTAGGGTTTTTTTTGTTGTTTCTCAATAACCTAGGGCCGGCTATTGATTGATCACATTTTGTTTTAGCCCGAAGCCTGAAAAATTACGAAACAAAATAATAAATCTTTAAAACAAAATCTTGGATTTGTGCGGATAATTTGGAGTTCAAAGTACAGAAAGGGTTAACAATTTGTTAAATTTAACAGCATTTCTTCTCTCCCCTTTTTTGTCCGAGAGACTGCCACCAAAGCTACTTTCTAGAAAAAATCTGAGAGCTTCTAATTAGCCAATTTCCCCCGACACACAAATTTAAAAAGCCAAAATGAAAACACCTGCTCACAAAACAGCCTCCTTCATTAAAAAAAAGCAAAACAGAGCGGTCATGGTACATCACCTGAAGTGGAAATAAACTAATTTTAGCATATTTATTTAAAAATGCAGTAAAGCACATTGAAAGTAAAGTTATTCTGCTGAGCTAACTGAGTCATGGTAGTGGCATTTTCCTTCAATGGCCCACTTCACTGTTTCTTTGATGTAGAACAAGTAGAAAACAACATTCCACGCAGAAACCGTTTTCTTTTCTTTGAATTTCACATGATTAGCAAAAACTTGGATTATTTCCAATCTAGGTATTATCACTCTTTTCTCTTCTTTTTTTAAAAGGCGTATTAAACAAAAAGTATTATCTCTCTGTTAGTGAAAAATGTCATAATCAGGTACTTATTTTTCAACAAAATATTCTTCTTTTCAGTTTCATTGCCAAGTCCACATTTAAGACCACCAGTGCAAATTTAAATTGTCAGAATTTATATATATATATATATATTTGGTAATGTCAAAGAGACAGATAGAACCTTTGTATATAGCTGCTTTATATGCATAATTATAATGTTTTAAAAAAGTGGGCAATCTTCAAAAGTTGCCGATTTAAAACATTGTAAAAAATTCAAATTGTTTTACTTAACAGATTATTTTTCCAATTTTTCATTTCATATTTTGCCATCACATAAATACATGAGTTTACCATAAGTTTATATTCATTTTTTAAGTCTATCCCAAATAAACTTATCTACAGCACATGAGTGAGAAGATGAAGAAGAGCCACTCTTGAAGCTGAGACAAAATGATGTTGGTCCATCCCCTCTCACCCCGTCTAAAAATTGTAGCAAGCAAACTCAACAGTACTGATATTGGAATGTCAAATATGTTGTCATTAAAGCACCTATCTGATTTGAAATTGGAAAAAATCTTGGAGTACAGATTTGTATCAGATAAACCCTGCACTGTTCCACATTGGGAAATATAGAGAGCTAACTATCGCATCACATGAGGTTTTCTAACCAAGCAATATATGCCAAACTGTGATACAGCTCTCATGTCGATAGTATCTAGGGCTGTATGTCCTTTAACAAAATGCTGATTGTGACTATCTCATCCGATGTTCTCTCACAGACAGAAGCAATGCAAAGATTATAATGCTGTGGCCTTACAGCCATTGCCCAAGCTCTCATTTTTTTCAAATGCCCAAACATTGCAATCCACAACCACAATGATCATCAAATCAACTTCATAGCCTCAGTGCATTACCAAGATGAGACAAATTTTGTACTTGAGCATCACTTGGAATGTACCCAAGAATGCACCACATATTAATCATATTGTCCAGAATGAACTGTTAGAGCTGTGTGGCAGACAAATACAGAAAAACAATCTTGTAATTATGTCATCAAGCTGGCACTGCTGCAAAAGTGTGGATGTCTGCAATACAGAGAAGGTTGCTAGGTATCTCAGTTTGGTGGGCCCCTTCAAAGTTTTCAAAGCAATGAGCATTTCATCCCTTTTGTCAGCATCTAACAAATAACAGGATAAACCCTGACAAATCACCCTCTAGTTGCTACAAAGTTCCAACCCAGATCTTCATAAGATAACTGGCCAGGGATATGGTGGTGTTAGTAATGGCTGGTGACATTTGTGGCCATCATCTCAACTTAGCCATTTCCCACAATTGCAGGATTGCACCTATCTGCAATATGTATAACACTGTTAGTCAACTGCTGTACTCCATCACCTCCAGATCTATATCACCCATGTTTCTGCAACAGGTGCTCCTTGTCTACCAAAAAAGTTCCATAAAAAAATGTAGACACATCAGAGTAAAAGTGTTCATATGTTTCTGCCTCTACATTTTCTGAGAGAGAAGACAGACAGCCACGACACATTGTCATTTCTTCATGCCTTTCTCACTTTGGATTTTATTTGCCTCAATGTCAACAAGCTACCTACTGAAGTACTTGGTACCACTCTGTTATGTCCTACAGAGCCAGGAATGTGACCATCTAGATAGGCTCAGACATTAGTGCATCCATCCCCCAAGGCATTCCATGCATGCTCAAATACTTCAGCTTTTGACCCAAATGACTACTGGAGACTCAATACTTTCCTTCCTTTTCTTGACCATCTCTGTAAACCAATGTCTAATCTTTGCGCTCAGTACCTTCTTCCATCCTTCATCAGTGGATTGACTGATGATACATGTGGCAAAACATCAAGGTCAAATGCAAGACTCTCCTCCCATTGCCTGCTACACCTGATACTAAACTCAATTCCATGAGACACTACATTTCCATTTTGAGCATCCAGATCACCTTCACATAATGGATAGCATCACAGCCACCGCTGAAATCTATACTACATGTTCTACTAACCATGCCAATCTCTATTGCCACTGCTGAGCAATCTTTCAGTGCTCTTTGCAGAGTGAAGATGAAGACATTTTTGTGAACCCAAATGACAGGCCAGCAACTGACCAACTACCTTGCTTCATGCCTTCCAAAACATTTGTGCCAACATCAAAACAGTTCTCCATAGAGAGTTTGATGCTTCAGGGCACCATCACATTGCAATTATCTTTCAAGAGAACCCGTCACCTTAAACATCAAAAGTAATTTTTATAGCATAGCATATTTTAATAAATAATATTTATTTATGTTTATATTTTTTAAATTTAAATTATTATCTATTTCTGGTGGTTGTTTTATATCTTCCAAAGAAACTTGGTGCATATATTTACTTTTAATGTCTGTTGGCAACCCTGTACCGACATGTTGCTACTGTCTGATTAAGGTTTCTGTAGTGACACTACATCCGCTCAGACCCATACTGAATTTTAAGTAGCATGGCTTGTGAGCAGACATTGATCGTTATGACTACACACCATAGCATCTCTTTCGCTTTCTTTCTATCATCCATGTCCAGAATTCACAATTGAATGAGGATTTAGAGATAAATCGTTGAAAAATCTCCTCCTGTCTGAATGTCCAAATATTTGATACCACTTTGTGTGAAGATGTCTTCCCTCCTGTCCAAAATTAGAGATGCAGCCTTGTGGTGTGCATGATTAATTTGCTCAACTGAACACATTGGAAACAAACTCAGAAGGCTTGTCATTTCAACAAGGCTTGGATATTTGCTTAACACCCTCCACCAGTAACCTGAATCTACATGAACTACCATCCATTCATCCTCATTTTAAAAAGGATGCTGTGTTGGTTTTAAAAACTGTAAAAAAATTTTTTATAATATACGCCATTCACAAAAGTCATCCATATAGGCTCCCTAAACAACTATAGCAAATGCAAAAAAATTTAGTCTTCCCTACATTGCAATATCAAAACTAAGATGACATTTCAGTGATGCAGCAAAACTGCTTATGATTTTTATAGACATCTTTTTTGAAGAAATCTGTTTAGTAGTTACAACGAGACAAGCACAAAGCCATCGGGGTTCATGCAAGGGCCTTCGAGAAAAGAGAAAGAGTGAGAGTGATATATCATGCAGTGCTTTGTTATATTCGTTTTACTCCCCAAAACAAATGAATCTGGCCAATATTTATATATACAGTAACGACTCATTTGAAATGATTTCATTATTACACAGTGGTGTTTCAGGACCATGTTTGCTTGGTGTTCTTCTGCAGGCAGCATTAGCCAATCGCCATCTTAGCTAAAACTGTTTCTTTCTGTGGTGTTGTGTTTGTATTTATATACAAAAAAATTTTTGGTGCCATCCCTCACCAAAGATGGGACCAAAAAGGAAAAAATGACAATAGCAGTGCTCTACTAACAAAAAAGAAAATGGTATTTCTTTGGAACTAAAATTACAAACCATCGAACATTTCAAGAAAGATGAGAGACTGATGGTGGATATCTCCCATGCTCTTAGGCTAGATGAATGAATGTGCAAAACTATTCGTGCTAATGCCATAAAGTGGTCTGAGAGCTACATCAATCAGTGAGTGCCATCAAAGCCAGCCATAATAGGCCTGACATTATGGAAACAATGGAAAGGCATTTTGGGTATTTGGATTGAGCATCAAACAAAGCAAAACGTTCCATTGAGTTTGTATGAATCTTTAAAGAGAAACAAACAAAATTAACAGTGAAGTAAAACACTTTCAAGTGAGTCATGGATGATTTTTTCAGTTTCAAGAAATGTTTTAATTTGCATAACATAAAATGGAGGGGCAAAGCAGCTGCTGCTGATACCAAAGTTTCAGAAAATATCCCTAAGTTGTTGGCACAAGTTATAGCCCTAAGCAGGTGGTCAATGTATACGAAATGAAATTATATTGAAAGATGCCAGACAGAACTTATATTTCTCAAGATGACAAAAATGCCCCTGGTTTTAAAGCTGCCAAAGATAGATGCCCTCTCCTTTTATGAGACAATGCATAAGAAGACTTGAAACTTAAACCCTTAATGGTTTATCATATATGGACACCTAGAGCTTTGAGAGGGTATTCAAAGGAACATCTTGCCATTTATTGGCATTCTAAAAAGGGATGGATTGTCCTACATTTTCATGAAATTTTTTTTGAAGTTTATTCACTTAAAGAAATGAAAGATTATTGTGAACGAGAAAATATAGCATTCAAAGTGTTAGTGATCTTAGACAAGACTCCTGGCCATCCACCAAACCTAATGAATTTATCAGAAAATATCGAAGTCCTATTCTTGCCCCAAAATACAACCTTGTTAATCCAGCCTATGGATCAAGATGCCATTGTGGCTTTTAAAGCTCATTATTTACACCGCACTTTTGACAAGTTAATTCACGACACTGACAGTGGGGGAAAACCCACAACAAAACAGTTTTGGAAACATTTTAATATAAAAAAGGCAATTGAGATTATCAGTGAGGCCTGGCAAGATGTGACACCTTCACGTATGAACACTGTGTGGCACAAATTATGGCCAGAATGTGTCAATGAGTTTAAATGGTTCAAGGTCATTGAAAATGTTTCCAAAGTTAAGGCTGCAATTGTTCTTTTAGCCAAAAAAAAAAGCAGGTGTCGATGAGGTAAAAGAGGAAGATGCATCAGAGTTACTAGACTCACACAGAGAAAAAATTTCTAATGAAGAACTTATGCAGCCAGAAGAAAATAAAGCTGACAGCACTGATGAAACCGAAGAACCCACACACATTAATGACCAAGAGATTATCCAGAGCATTTAGTTTACTGGATGAAGTTATAAATATTTTTGAAGATGATGATTCTGATCACCAGCAAAGTGCCAATGTAGCTAAATCCCTTAACTATGCAATCTTTTGTCATCACCAACTTTATAAGGAAAAAGTGTTGAAGTCTAAACAGTTATCGATTGAACATTTTATGAAAAAACGAGAAATTCCTCAATTTGCTATTCCTTCAACCTCAATGGTAGTGGCAGACAATGATGAGTAGTGGCTGTGTACCTTCTCACTTTACCCATGAGCAAAGAAGCGGAAACTTAAAGAATTTAAGGTAAATTTTAAAAAAATTGTTTTTGTTTTATTATTTTATTTTATCTTAAAATATAATACATTTTACAGTGAACACTCATAATACTTAATTGTCATGTTAGTCTTCAACTCTTTTCACCCTCCTGCATGCGTCCCTACCTAATTGCATGTATTCTCATGGGAAATTACATTTCACTTAACGGTTTTTTTAGGAACACGTTAATCATGATATGTGGGACTTTACTGTAATCAAATGGTTATGCATATAGTGAACATTCAGAAAGTGTACATTGGTAATCTGCCTATCACCATGCAGAAAAGAAGTATATCCTACAATGTCTCTCAGTTGTTAACCTGTCATCATGTTGTAGGCCACTTAGCAATCGAAAGATTATCAGATTCATTTCTCCAAGATCTATGGTCAGTGTTATCACAAAGTTCACCAAGGTAAATGTCATCACTGCTGCAGAAAAGTGACCTTGAACACATTCAAGGAGGACACTATGACATAAAATGTGCCAGCTGGACATTAGCTGAGAGCACCATTAACCCTTCCCACCCAAATTAAAGAGGTGCTCTTACATGGATCGAAGAAAATGTGAAACAGATTGTGATACAACACATTGCTAATTCAATGTCAAGCAGGGTAAAATCTTCTTGTGCTGCAGAAGGTGGCTCAATCAAGTACAGGAAGACCCCGACTTACGTAAACAATTCCCGTAAGACCAAAATTTACATTACATCATCAGAGCACTGCTGCTGTCACTATGCAGTTGTTTCCACAACTTATGCAGAGTTTCTGTGATGCTATTACATGATCTCCCTCTCTCTCGCACGCACACATTCTCTCGTTAGATACTATGCATAAATCATCTCATGCATCACTTGTAGTTTTTCTTCAAAATTTTTCGTTTTATAGTGATTTATTCGCCCTAATTATGACTGGAAAAAGGCAAAGTGGTGGTAAAAGTGTTGAGCCCGCATGTAAACGCACTAAAATAGACTTAGAAATGATGATAAAGAAATATGAAGGTGGACAATCTTTATCAGCCATTGCACGTGAACCAGGTTTTTCAGCGTCGTCAGTGAATACTATATTAAAGATGCTGTCCGCATTAAAGAACATATGAAAGGATCTGCACCTCTAAAGTCTATAATAATAACTAAACAGCGTGTTGGTACTATCTATGGAATGGGAATATTGCTTACCATGTGGATTGAAGACCAGATACAAAGGCGTGTTCCATTAAGCCTTTATGCGATTCAGGAAAAAGCACGAAGCCGTTACACAGACATTAGTGAAAAGCAGGCAAATACTCCGAAAAGTTATGGGGCTAGCAATGGTTGGTTTTATAGATTTAAAAAATCGAGCTGGTTTTCATAATGTTAAAGTGAGTGGTGAGACTGCTAGTGGCAATGTTAATGCAGCTGAAAAGTATCCTGTGTTGAAAGAAATAACTGAAAAAGGTGGTTATACGGCAAAACAAGTATCCAATGTTGATGAAACTGGGTTATTTTGGAATAAAAGGCCTAACCACACATAGATTTCAGTGGAAGAGAAAACAATGACAGGATTCAAAGCAGCGAAGGATAGACTAACACTTTTATTTGGGGGCAAATGCAGCTGCTGACTTTAGGCTTAAATCATTGCTTGTTTACCATTCCGAGAACCCATGTGCATTCAAAGGGATCAGTAAGGCAACACTTCCTGTTTATTATCGTTCAAATCCAAAGGCATGGATTTTTTGTAATACGTATACTGTATATTTACACGTGTATGCTAGGCGATTCCGACTTACGTAAGGGTCTCTGGAACGGAACCCTTATGTAAGTTGGGGGTTTTCCTGTGCTAACAAAATAATTTCACTCTACTGTTTTTCTTCATTTACCATTTTCTTCAGTAAACTAACATTTTCATAACAAGAAGTAACCAAATTATTATGGCAAGGCACTGTAGTTTATAAACGCTATCAAATCTATATTGCAGTTGTTTGGGCCATCTATGAGAATTACATCAAAGAATCAGTCACTACATATATGTATAAAATAAACAAATAAATGTAAATTCTAGAAAAATATATGGTTATATTTCTAAAAATTTTAAGTTTACATGAAATAATTTTTTTCTATACAGTCAGCATACATGTTAATCATGTCACATGACCAAAATACTGCTGAGTGATAAAATAAAATTTTCAAGTTTCTCACATCTCTTAACGAAATATTTTGCCTGTTTATCTTTTACAACATAAATGATATCATTCCTTGTGATAAAGATTATTACAGGCTGTGAACAACAACAAAAATAAAACGTCTCAGAACTGTATAACTTCATATAAGAGCAATGCAAAATGCTCCAACAATTTTTTTTTTATTTCCCTATTGGAATCTTGTTTTTAAATACCTTTTAAAACATTTCTTTCTCTTAAAAATGTGTTTTAGAAAATGATTTAAACTTTCAGTTTTTGGGATGTTCATAATTTTGATAAACACATGCATTCTTTCTTCAATCAAAGACAGAAATTGCACTTACTGACAATTTTCAGGATTCCAAGAATCCAATTTCAAATCCAAATTTATCAACTGCTGTGTGGGTGGGTGATCATGAAGATCCCTTCTCATGTATAACAATGATTCAGGTTCATTAGGGGCTTACAACTATGATATGCACTATGAAAATTAACACTGCTGCTAAGTGCATTCTATCAATCTTACTGAAATTATGTTACTGCCTCATGGCCAACCTTTGCCAAGCTCCAAGTGTAGTCTAATGGATTTATTATTTTACAATTTGTGCAAAGGATGGCTTCAATTAAAGAAAAACGAGGTATGCCACCACACAATGCTGTCAATCTAATAATTCCAGAGATTATTCAGTAGAATGATTTTGAAGATTTTTTGAAATAGATTTAAACTAAGGATAATCATGTTGGTGTCATTTATTTGTTTACATTTCTTAATTAGAAATTAATGGTGCTTATCTGTGTTCTGGAGGGGAAGAGGTCGTGACTTTTGTTACTATCAAGAAACACAAAAATCTTTTATGAACCTTTAAGCCAATCAGAATTTTCTTCTAAATTAAAAACATTTCTTAGCAAATGATTTTGAGTAATATGTACTTCATCACAGATGCATACAGAGAAAAGTCAACACCATGACATCACGTTATCTGAAAGAGGTAATTTCACAGACAATGCTCTAGTGTCAAGCTGGAGATTATACTGAAAGCAAAATGAGATATTGATTTTTGTAATTGTATTCCACCACTCAAATTACTTTCCTGATCAATTAATGATGACAATCTCATCCGTGAAATAATTTCCTCAGAATTTTACCGTTTACTGCGGACATTCATCTCAAACCATGTCACTCTGTAAACAAACCCAGACTTGGCGTTTCTACTATTGTAATCTAAATAATTATAAACCAATTGTCTGAGATTGGCAGGGATAATTTGCTGGCCAAAAATCCCACAAATGATGCCATAAGCATTATAGTTGTACATATTCCTGAATGTGTAAGTTTTAGTAATTTCCCCACTCTCACTTCAAAAGGACTAAAAAACAAATGTTTAATAATTTCTCATGCTTAACAATTCATGATAGTAATTTTACCATTGACATTTAATCATAAATAAGTTGGTAAACTACCTTGCCATATTAATTTAGCAACTTGTCATTAAAATTCTGTTTCTTGGTTGAACTGTCTGCAAGACAAAGAACCTCTACCCTGTTTGGCATCAAATCTACAAGATGTTTTATAATGGTCTGGTCGGGTTTTTCCAAATTTCTGTGAGTTTTTCTGTTAATTTCACCATGTTGGCCAAACATGAGCAGATTGCACTTAGGTGTTGATCCATATCAGGATGTTGGGGTAGCCAGGAAAGAAGTTTAATGTCTTGATTCCTTTACTTTACTGTATGGTAGCACCATTCACCTGAAGAATATGGGCAATGAATCTCAGTATGGTAAAAGATATGCCTATAATGTAGTAATGCACCTGGAAGATTTGAGATGTCCTTTGACAAATATTAAATTTTACATGACCATTGGCTGAAGACATTGGGTCTTCCTCAAATACAAGTGCTACCGCCATACAAGAATTGTTTAACCTGGACTCATTAGAGAAATGTAAAGTACACATTGCTAATACTTGAGGGTCTTGCCAGACATCTTTGATCATACCTTGCAAATCATTTTATTCCTATTAGACAAAAGGGATTTCTTACATCACTACCTATATCCAAGTTAGTGGACATGGCCAGCGAGAGGATCATGACAGTACATGCAGGTATGAAGACTAATGGCATGTTTTTGTTGTGGTGGAATTGTTGAAGGCCATCCAAGTCATTTTCCCACAGCCTCAGTGAACTGAACAATAATATTGTTCCAAGAAACCATAAAAATAGTATTGAGCTTTGGTCTACATACATACACTATCAACCACCAATGACATGAGCTTGGGTAAACAGAGAAATACTAGAGAATCTACCTTTATTTCTGTATGCTGATAACTTGCTGTATACCTACCTATCTAAATGGCAATATATACATAATCATACCTAAAATATGTCAGCATCTTAAATGGCTACTCCTTAACAAAAAATGTCTGCACTACTGTCTAAAGCATAGACCTATCTGGAATTGGCCCAAAACTAGAATTAAACTAAAAAAACAAACGTCACAAACTTACCATTATTAATTCTAGAATATCATAAAAAATATACATTATGCAGTTTGTCATAGTTCATTAGATTACCATATAAAATGTACTCACTTCAGATATGTGAAATTTATCAAAACTGAATATTCAGACAGGGAAGCCATATGCAAAATGTCATCTAAAAACAGGTTCTAAAATTATTTGGAAATGTTTCTTAATAGATGGTGGTCAGAAAGGGTCAGCATATTTACTGGGCTTAAAAATGAACTGATTAAGCAAGCATCCACTTTCATATCCTTATTTAAGTCACAGAGATCCTTCTACTTTCCAATGGTTGTTGCTTAATTGTTACATGTACTACAAACAAACTGAAGAATGACCTAATATGGTGATATGCAAAATACAGATTTAATAGATAGGAAATGAAGAGTTTTCACCACATCAATCAGACTGTGATTTCAAGAGAAGTTAATTCAAATGCTCAAGGAAAAACATACTGATTTGCTTAAAATTATTCACAGTGGAAACGTTTCAGTACCACAGCAAATGCTGTATTTTGTCCAGTTTGATATCATAATTACTATAAAATATTGTCTAATTGTAAATATGATGGGGAAAAAAAATTCAAGATCAAATATTACCATGATAGGTTTGTTCTTATAGTTTTATTTTTTTTTAAAAGGTGTGTGAAACAAAATGCAAGAAAACACAATGAGACAAACACTTTCTATTTGGTTTTAATGTGCACTTTTTGAGCAATGAATGGATTAAATAGTAACTCCTGGAGAATTGTGCAATGTGCGCAGATGGGGTTTAAATAAATCATCAGTTAATGTAGCAAATAATGATTAATGTGTAATTAGGTGAAGGTTTAAGGCGTAAATGTGCCAATTAATCGGCAGATAATTGGAAATCAGCCTAATCGACCATTTTGGCATTTAACTAAATGGCTAATTATTAGACTTCGTAAAGCAAATGGAGCCCCCCTTTTTAACATCAGAAAGAACTGGAATATTGCTTCTCTCTGTTTTCCACATTATAACCAGTTTATCAGCAAATCCATTATCCAGATTAACACACATAACTAGGGGCATCAATCTGGCTTAAAGTTGGGGGATGGGAGGTAAAGATGGTAAATCCCTTGGGCATTAATTCAATCACTTTCTTCCCCACACACGCACACATACACGGTGTATATACGTCTACATTTTAATGCAAATCATCCTTAAGACAGTGACAGAAAATGGATTTTCTCGAAAACAATAACTATACAACAACAACAACAACAAAAGTGGCAATAAGAGTTCATAGAATACATGCCGATTCACTCCATAAACTAAAAACAGGTTTGACTTTTTTTACATAGCTCTTCTGTCAAGAAATTATAGTTTGTTGTACATTGTAGATGTGTATCCCTGTGGTGCTTGCATATACCGTTTTTGTGTGGGTTCTGATGTCGCCACCTTTATTTTAACTTCATGAAAGCTTGAAATGGAAAATGGCAAGTATGAGGTCTCTGTTTAGTTCACCTTACAAATATACTGCCTCCAACTGGTTTGTTCCACATCAGATGTTACAGATGTGATAGACATGTTAAAAACGTCACTGTTGGACACAGTAGACTGGTGTCTTTTTTGGGGTGAGCAATAGCAAACTTACGAGTTTTCTATATTTCAAGAAAAATAAAATTGATAAATTTGCATAATGTAGTCATTTTTTTTTTTTTCTGATTTAGAATTTTCTTAATGTTATTTTTTTTTTTTCCCAAGAGTCCTGGACAAAGAATTCCAAACTTATGTATTTTTACATGAATGGAGAACAATGCCATTTTCAGTAATAACACAACTAAGGTCAAAGTTCATGTTGTTAATGTTAGCTATCCTTCAGGAAAATGAACCTAACACACACAAAGTGTGTAAGACAGACTGCTAAATTAATATCTTACATGATTTTAATTAAAGCTGTTGTACACAGACTTCAGTTTTCTCCCTTACAATATAGTTTTAGGTTTTCGTATCAGGATGGACTGTTTAGCTACTTTTCAAGTATATTTACCAAATAAGATCGGAATTCTTGTATTCAATTATTATTAATAAAAAAACAAACAATAAAAACAACAATCAGGCAATCAGTCAAATCCTTACCCCTCTAATATATATATACATTAAAATTCAAACCCAATCTTGGTTGACAGAGCCAATTAAAGTTAATAATTTTTAGAAAATGAATATATAGAATTTAAAAGTGAATTATTAAAATATATACATTTGTTCACATAGTCAATACTGGTTTAGTATTAATTGCTACTGTGAGGGAAGGTAACTTTAAAATATCACATAAAAACTATACATATTAAAACACTATTTATTGAAAAAAAATTGATTATCAACAAACCTTACAGCTGAAGATCTGTCTTTCAAATTGGAGAGTTATATTTAATGCAGAAGGTTCCAGAAATCTTTGGAACAGTTGTGAAAGGTCATTATTTCACTGTTTGTATTGAAAGCATTCATATGCACCCTGACATTACCAATCTATCTGATGCATATCAAGGTTTTATTTTTATAAAAATAGACTAATAAAACGTAGGATTTTTTGCTTGGATATGTGTGTTTAACTGACAGGATACTAGAAACAAATGTCCAAGGAAAGCTACTAAAGATGGTGTTCAGGTAATCAATTATAAAGTACTACCAAATTATCAATAATTATATGTTTTTTTTTAAAAAAAATATGTATGTATTGTCTCTTTCAAATGTTGCCTATCTGTTTCTAATAGGATCATTTTGTTTTATTTTCTTCCATAAATGATGATTCTAGTTCTCCGTTGACATTATTATGTAATATTATGGATATGCTTAAATTTTCAGTGCAAGTTTCCATTACACTGGTCAACAAGTATTTTTCATCAAGCATATGTCAAGGTGTACTTAGTGTAGTTTTTAATGCTGATTTCAAATATACAATTAGTTTTTGGGCATCACGTACAGTTTTAAAGATGAGAAAGTTTTTTTTGGTTTTAGCTCATGCATTATATAGAAATTCCAATTAATGACATGTATGCATGTATTTCATTTACATCATGGAAGCATACCTTTAAAATAAACTACATTATTCATTGCTGCATAGTTCAGATGCAATATTTCATCATCTTAAATTAACCAATCAAGTTTTGTCTGATGAAATAGGTATTTCAACATCTCAAATTGTCCAGTCATAATTGGTCTGATGAAATATTTCATCATCTCAAATTCAATATAAGTATAACCGTTTGTATCTATTTCCTTGCTTGTTTTACAGTGTTAACAATGTCAAGACAGTGTAGAAATCCTCCTGATATGTTTTGTTATGTCTGTGGACAATTTATTGTGAAAGCTCAAAAACGTACAATAACACCAGAGATCAAGAAGATTTATAAGCTATACTTTGACTGTCCTCTTGGAGATCAGGGCAAGTTATGGGCACCACATTTTATCTGCTCAGCTTGCTCAAATGGCTTATGTGACTGGTTCAATAAGAGGAAGAAGTCCATGCCTTTTGCCATTCCAATGATATGGAGGGAGCCGAAAGACCATGAGAATATGAACTTTTACTTCATGCCATTGCCTATGAAAGATACTCATGGAAAATGTGGAGATTTAAAAGTCATTGGAATGTTAATGGGAATGCAGTCAGGTTTCACAAAATACTGTTGTTTCTTGTGTCTATGGGATAGTCGGGCAACTGACAGACATTATTGGAATCAAACTGGCAGACAAGAACATCATACCAGCCAGGACTGTCTAGCGTCAAGAATACACCTCTTGTAGATCCATGTAATGTCCTATTGCCTCCTTTGCACATAAAGCTTGGACTGATGAAACAGTTTGTATAGACACTAGGGAAGAGAAATGCCAGAGGATTTGAGTATATTGTAGAAAACTTTCCCAAAATCACACAGGCAAAGTTGAAAGAGGGTATCTTTGTCGGACCCCAAATTAGAGAAGTACTCAAAGATGTCAACTTCAAAACAACACTGGATGAACTGGAACTGCCTGCCTGGAATGCTTTCAATTGGATCTGTGAGAATTTCTTGGGCAACAAGAAGGCAATGGACTACAAGGATGGCATCAAGAATCTTCTGAAATGTTACTCAGCAATGGGTTGTCGCATGTCACTGAAAGTTCACTTCTTGGACTCCCATCTGGATTTCTTCGCAGATAACCTTGGAGCAGTGTCTGATGAACATGGTGAAAGATTTCACCAGGACATTAGTGCTACAGAGAAACGGTACCAAGGCTTCTGGAATGACAGTATGCTGGCTGACTACTGCTGGACACTTTACCGTGATCAACCAGATCAGGAACACTGCAGGAAATCCAAATCACAATGTTTCTAACTCTGTTGTTCTAACTTTGTCTGTTTTGTTTGACCCATTTTTTGTGTATTCACTCTTTGTAGAATGATAGTGATGATTTTTAACTCAATATTAACTCATTTACTTTCTAAAAATAATATGTCCTTATTTAATATGTTAATGATTTCATATATACAAATATGTAAATATTTGCATGTATCTACTGAAAAACTGATATGTGCTGCATACAAATGGAGTGAAATATTGAAATCAGCATGAAAAATTTGTCTAAAAAAGTTGGTTTGCATTCATAATGAGTATAATACATTTAATTTTGTTGACCAGTGTTATTAATGGAGAGCTATTCAGAACAGAATTCTTTCTGTCATCCAAAAAGTTGAAAACAAATGAAGCAAAATAGATTTTCTCTACCAGTCAATGATGTTCCATCAATCATGCAACCATCAAGAGTAAAGGGATGGCTGAGAGAGCAAAAATCTCCATAAAATGTTGGACAAAAGTTTAAGGAGGATAGCAAAATAAACATAAATTTACATAAAATAAGTAAAACATAAACATTCCAGCCTGGGATTATACAGATAGAAAAGCAATTTCTTATTCTTTCAAATGAAAGATATATCAACATGGTCAGTAGTAAATATTTTGCAAAAGTTCCTTTTCTTACATTATGATAGAGTTTCATTGCGCCAGAAGTTTAATGAATCAAATGCATTTGAAATTTTGTCACAGAAGCCAAGTTTTTAGAAATTACATGAAGCAAGCAGATCAAATGCCATAAACATCCATTACAGCCTGACAGATATATGCACTGAATCAACAAGAGGGATACACTATTTTATGCAAATATTTGGCCAAGTCCACTAAATAATTTGGAATAAACGATCAAAATTTCTAACTTTTTCATCTTAATATCTTCGTCTGTATCATTTCATAGATTCACCAATGGTTTTATCTGGGGATCAAACCAGCTACTTTAGAACTGCAATTTTCTGATCTGTGAGATACTGGTGACAACAAAATGCTTTGGATTATCATCATGTTGGACAATCCAGTTGAGATGGAGAAAGTCCTCAGAATATAGTTCAAGTATATTGGTCAAAAGGTACAGATAAACAAACCAATCCATTATTCCCTGGATACAATGAATAAATAAAGTCACTTTCTGCAAGAACCACCCACAACTCACTGGGGTGGAATACCTCACCAAAACTTCACTGTACGTAAGTCTGCCCCACATTTCCAAAATTGAATGTAGATGGCCCATAGTGAAATGAAGTCAAGTTAGTCAATTCTTCAAAAAAAAAAAAACAAAGAAAAAAGTTTTTTTTCCTGGCAACATGTCCCATCAATTTGAAATCGCAAAGTCATCTTTGGATGCACAGACATCAGTAGGTCCTCCAAATCCCTTAAAATGGTAACAGACATCTTGTGCTGGTCTATCTTGGACAGATGACTGGTTTTCATTTTCTGATCAGTCCGAGCATCAGTTTTTCAGGATCTGCCATTTTTATAGTATTAAATGGAGCTGTCCATTTGTTCAGATAGTTTCCAAGCTAGATAACAAGCTGTTGAACTGAACTAGACCTGCTTAGTAACCCTGGAATATGAGAATTTATCCTTGTGAAACTCCTCAATTTAAGCACATCTCATAAGACTTAAACTGGCTTTTCTTACCCATTATAAAATGCTTTAAAAAGTTATGCATTAGAACATTATATTCTATTGATTGTCAAAAAAATAAAATAAATATAAGCAGGTGATGCAGACATTCTTAAACTTTGAATGCTTTGAAATTCTGTCATAATGTAAGAAAAATAAACATGTGCTTAAATATTTACTACCAGTTAATGTACCTTTTGTTTTAAAGAACAAGAAATTGGTTTTCTATCAATGTAATCCCAGGCTGGAATGTTCATTTTTACATATTTCACGTGCCAATTTATGTTTCTTATGCCATCATTTTAAAATTAGTTTGCCACACAGAGAGAGAGAGAGAGAGAGAGAGAGATGCACAAATAATGAGTATTTTCAACTGATAGATGTATATAATACACAATGCATTAGTATTTGGTATGTGAACCCTTTGCTTTATATAAAGTGTGTTACCTTGTTTTCATGTTCCTATAACAGTTGTCAATTTATAACTGTAGAATGTTGTTCCAAATATCTTCTAGCACTTTCCACAATTCATCCAAGGTGTTTGGTTGGTTTCTGACTTCTCAGTAGCCATATAACCCCATCTAGCTTCAGTGATGTTTATATCAAGATGTTTTGCAGGCCAAGGCATCTTTGCAAGTGTTCCAACAGCCTCTTTACATTTCAAATAGTTTTTCACTACATTGGTAATACGCTTAAGATCATTGTCATGATAGATGATACAGCTGTTGTACACTGAATGTTATGCTGCTCCTTAGTCCTCTTTCAATCAAAATGCTGTTGGTTATTGCCAAACAGTGTGAACTTACATTCATCTGTAAAGATGCTAGGTTTGGTCATCTCACTTTCATTTCTGCTGCCCATATCAGCCTCGCTGTCCGACTGCCTCTCCTTAGCAAGTGTGTTAGGCAGTTATGCATCCACAGAGGCCACTCCATGTTAACGCGCTCTTGAAGACATATCAGCACCCCGTCTACCAACTCATTTTCTATCACATAGAGAATCTACCCTGTGTGTGGCAGTTACCATCACTTTTACGGTGCTTGAGCTTTCTTCTCTACCACATATGTCTATTATCAACAGTTTGGTGCAAAAAGTAACCTTCACAAGCTAAAGCTTTGTCTAGACACTTGTTGTCCTGTGATGTTTCTTGACCAGGAGCCCTAGCATTCACCACTCTACAATGATAGTCTTTCTGTGACTGTTTGCATGACAAAAAAATGAGCACATCACTATACTACAGAGCATTTCATGCCCAGTCTTTCATGATTATCCACGTGCTTACCTTTCTTTAATCTAACACTGATATCACACAACCACTCCTAAAAAAGGTGCTGTCTTAGGGGGGGGGGAAGTCACATGATTACAAGATCAGAGAGACACTAAATTTTAATATTCTCTCAAATGACATTAAGTTGCAAATTTCAAAAGAAAAATAAATCATAATACGGCTCTGAAATGAAATATGAATGAATCAAAATGCAAAAATTGCACTGTCCTTGTCCTCTCTCTTTGGAGAAAACTAAAATTTCTATAAGCAACTTATTCAGGTAAGTAATTAAAAAGGTATTAATAAAAATTCAGGTTTATTATTTTGTTTTGATAATGGAGGAACCATATTGCAAAAGTGGGTGAGTGAAGATTTATGATAGCTGTATAAGGCAACCATAGACTGAATGTGCTTCTACTGTTAACTCTGTCATTCTGTCACCACAGGCAGGGAGAATTCATTATTATTCTTTAATATAATAACCCCAAAGAAACCCAATACCATCTGTGATACAGGAAATTTTACCTCAACTCCTCAACAAGTGACCCCCTCTACCATACCTCTCTTGTTAGAATGAACCATGATTAAGCCAAGACAATGTTCGGAGTCTGCATCCTGTCTTCTCACAACACCATGCCAACAGGCTGCAGATAAATTTCCTGTGAGACCAGCATTTAAAGAAATTTCTGATGGATAATAATCCTTTGGCTTTTTATTGATTATTCAGATTCATTTAATTTCATTACTGCTGACCCTTGACAGCAAATCTCCTGATGGATTATTCCATATTTTAACAATTAAGGAAGTGGGAAACGTTCATAATTTTGAAAACAATCTTATTCAGTGCTTCACATCTTGGTTAATAGACTTAAAGAAGAATATTCCATAATTTGTGTGGGCCATAAGAAATAATTTTATTATGCTTTTCCAAGAGTTTACTTGTACTGCTGCTTTATTCATTTTAATGTTGTATCAGCATTGAAAAAGACAAAAAAAAAGCATTGACACCAGATATTAGGCTGGCATGTTGGGTTTTCAGAAACAATTCTTTTTTCTAAGCCCAAAGGGAGGTTCCAGCAGCAGTTATGATAGAAGTAAGTAAGTGTGAGCAGAACTAGTCAGTGGAATTATGAGGTGGGTAGCATTGAGTAACCGTATTTGTAACTGATCCCTCAGACGACAGTGGAATTTTCTCATATCTGGTTACATGATAATAGAGAATCCACTAATCCGTAATTATCAAACAAGCATATCTTAAACATGCAGACTCTGGCTGCTTCATCAAGGGCAATAACTATAATTTAAAAAGGAAATTGACAGCACATGTATGGGGTGGTTAACATTCCAGTTCAAAAATGAACAAAATATTTTTGTATATATGAGGTTTACTCTTGAATGGCAGCCTCATTTAACCCCACCCTCTCTCTATGCATGCACACACACACACACACACTTTTGTTAATGCAACCTGAATACAATGCACAGATTGTCAAACAATGAACTGCACCATGAACAGAGACAGGAAAATATATAAATAATTACAATCAATTTAAAATTACAGCCTATGAATGTAAATATAATTTGCTATGAAATTTGAAATTCATAAGCATGGTGGTATCAAACTGGCTTCCATTAGATCTGATATCCAGAATGTTAATGAGCAAGTCCCTAGTGAAATAAAATATAGATAAATTTTGGCATAACTTTAACTCTATAAACTGTTTTGTTATAAAACTTCTTAACATCTTCTGAAGAATAAATATATATATATAGCCACATCTAATTTATTCCATTAAATCCCATTTATTTTTTAATTGTCATATTCAGACAAGTGAGCAGGCTATTTAGGTATACTAAATACGAGTACGTCTTTCTGATTATTTATGCTATTATTCATCTAAAAACAATTGTCTTTGAAATATACAAAAACAAAAAACAAAACACCTGAATTTGTAATGAAAAATGTACACGAGGTGAGTAATTACTGTTAAATCTAATTTCGTGATTCCCCCTTTTTTTATGAGCAGCAATTTAGCATACACAGGATGGTTCCCCTCAATCACCTTCATCTGCTTGCTGTCGACCAGCCATTACATTAAGTTTTAATGATACTTTTTAGTTATTTCAGTTCCAGTGTCATTAGTGATGGAGACAGTACTGCCATGTTGGCGTCATGATGTTACAAGTACAGACAAATCCCCAAATTATTGACAGTTATTGCTAACGGCAAACATAAAAAATTAGTTTATGCACATGACACATCTGAAGTTACTGGTACCATCTTTGTTCAATTTGACAACTGAAAACAAACAAGCTTTAAAAGATGACATCAATTTATCGACCTCATGATGGCATCCCTGTGGGTTCTTGCATTGCAATGTTTAAGAAGGAAATTTTAAGTCAGAATAATGTTTTCATAAAAAATGCTCTGGAGATTTGAGACATGCATCACCTGAGGACAAAGAGCTTTCCCTAATTTCAAGCTTAAGAGTGGATCTTATGCTAATACTTGACATTGCCAACAGTTTTTATATGGTTTACTCTGAAAGTGGCAGGAAACCATCATAGCTTATACAGGAATACCATGGAAGAGAAACAGATGGAGTTCTCAGCTTCCAGCAGATTAAAAACAAACAAGAAAAAAAGAGGAGACTCTGAGACTAAATTATAGCAAAACTCCTGCAGGGTCTGACGCCATTCTTTCAAAATGAACATTTTTGTATTTTTAAATTAACTTATAGAAAAAATTCAAAGGATACTGATAATTCCAACAATACTAACCAGTTTAAGAAATATGTTTTCTTTCTTTGTTAGGAACCACTCAGTCAAAATGGATTAAAGTCTTCATGCCAATGAAGACAATAGATCTATATTTTTATGCCACTAAAGCTAAACCAAATTCTATCAAAACCAGTCCCATAAATAAACAGCGTATCTATCTACCAAAGGTAAACACGTACAACCATACTTCTTTGTTGTGAAAATAAAAGAGAATACATTATAGGGTAGATACATAAAGTGTTGGTTAAAAAAGGGAAGCCTAAGCAAAGATTGGTAACTTCAAAAGTGTTTTGTTTATTGGTGAAGGGGCGGCTCTGCTGATGTATTTAATTTCAAACAATTTTGCATTTATTTTTTCGGTGAATTAAACAGAAACAAAAGTGGACATGTAATTTGTGACTTCTAAACATTTATGTAAGATGACTTCGTTACTTAACACATTAATAAGAATGTAAAATATTAATTAGACCAATTCTGAAAAAGAAACTGCTAAGAGACTTGAAAGAAACCACAATTTCTATAACAACAAATAGCTGTTGTAATTACTCACTGCCTCCCCCATCCATTCTCCTGTGTTTTCATTTTCTGACATGCAGCTTT
Organism: Nautilus pompilius; assembly: GCA_018389105.1. Lineage (NCBI taxonomy): Eukaryota > Metazoa > Mollusca > Cephalopoda > Nautilida > Nautilidae > Nautilus > Nautilus pompilius. The sequence goes on from JACATO010000357.1 coordinate 799,669, forward strand.
ATCATCCTGACAAAGTGACATGTTAATATCTAGCTGACTGTCAGGGTTGAGAGCTCAAATTTGAATCCCGGTTGGGACCAGCACAGTTTGGTGTACCTCCCCTGGCATGGGTTTCCTGCCACATCTAAAAATGAAGAGTTCTAGTAGGTCCTTTCTGCACCCTAGCACTGCCAGTGGAGTACAGCTGAGCAAGCAAAAGAGTATGAATGGTGTGATGCAAGTCATTCCCACTATTAAACAATTCATGCAAAAGTTCTGCGATCAATGAAGCATCAGCAGCAGCAGCATTGGCTTCAGTGATGAAAGATGACAAAAATAATAACTGGAAACCAACTTTGTCATTTATCACAGTCAGTTAAATCGTGTGACAAATTAGATGCATTTAGCATTACAGCAAATATTATGTTTATTGGAAAATAGATTAGAGGGTTCCATCAGTGTAACAAATGAAAGGAAAGAAATTTTCTAAATGTGTTTATTTGTTCTGTTAATGATGAAAATATAATAAGATCTGATATTTCTGACACATTAGCATTGGAGAACAAAGAAACTACAATGGTTAGATATAAATCAGGTGTGGTAGCCCTTAAACACCAAACTGATTTTAAAAAGTTACCACCAAAAGTTCCAAATATTGGTCATTAGTCTGATAGTAGCAGAGTTAACGTTACAAAATGAACCAAATGAACCATAAGCTACGGCAATGGATACAGACAGAAATGATATTCAAGAAAGTTACAAACATATCTTGATCGGAAGTGAATGTTTAAGGTTCTACGTTATCGCCGACTGGATAGTTAAGCCTGACAACAACCACTGGAAAAACATGCCAAGCTGTTTCAGGCAAATTTGTTTATTTTTCAAAAATTTTATAAAGAGCAGGGCTCCCCCCAGCTGGTGTTTATTTTAAATCCCCAGCCATCTAAAGTTTGGATACTAAGTCAGAGGTTCAAGACAAACCAGCATAGTGGTCCACAATACAGAACTCTTAAGCCAACGAGGTGCAAGTTCAAATCCCCCAGCTCAGTCTGGCAAGTCTTCCTGCTCTTCTTTACTAGTCAGCCGCAGAGGTCTCTGGTACGTGCTGGAGCTTCCACAGGTAATTCTTGATTGCCTACCACTTGAAACCCCTAAGTAACCTGTTTGGTCAGTCACCAAGGCTACCCCCCCCAACTCAATGCAGCAATGAAAATTAGGAAATCCCAGTTTTCTACTGGCAGGGAACTACCATCAGTGCCAGCCAGTGACATTGCCATATTGGATATGAAGTATATATTCAGTGGTCAATCACTTCAAAGCTTTTGACGGAAATGCTCAGTGGAAATGTGTTTACACACCTGTAAAGTGTATGTCTTCCAGACTGAGACTAGTTGTTACATATGATGTTATCAATTATAGCTCTTCAGGTATGTTTAATTAGGAAATACTGGTGCCCTAACAACTTACTCCTATATCAAACTTTGCCCCCCCCATTAAAAAATACAGCAGAAAAATAAGTGCCACGAATACCTCCACCTCCATATGCTAGTTGCAAATTGTTCAACATGACATGAACATTGATTCCAAATAAATTCAAAAAGTTGTTTAAACATGGCTAAACATCATTGTTCATGTAATCATATTCCTATAGTGTTAATATTTAGTAAGGTCACCGTAAGCAGCCTTCAAACATTTTGGGATAGAGAAAAGTAAGCCTACAATATTCCATTCTTTGACAGAGAGTTTTTAACTGACTTGCCAATGTAGGTTCTCTCTGGTTTGCTCTTTGCTTCATATCTTTCCAGAGCCGTTTAACTAAGTTCCTATGTCATGTCTGTGCTGGCCATTCCAGGATCTTCAGCTTTAAAACTCCTTTGCACAGTCAGGTGTGTACCTGGAATCAGTTTTGCTAGAAAATACAATTTCATCCAAACAGCTCCATTTCTGATGGTGATGTTTTCTTCCCAGTACGTTCTTTTGTAAAGGTACATCCACAATTTCTTCTTTCAGTTCCAAATGACCAACTCCTTTGAGATCATACAACCCCCATAACAGAGCCCCCTGATTACCACACTTTAAAATTGGCACTACACACTTTTCACTAGTCTTCTCCAGAATGCTTCCAGACACAAGTTATACCATCTGATAAACAGAGGTTCTTTTTCCTTTCATAAATTCCATAGTTTAGCATTCCTTTGTAAACTACTAATTTTGCTCTATTTTTTTCTTACTGATGGAAAGCTTATTTTTGGCTACTCTCCCATGCAATCCTCTATCGTGCACTAAATTTGTTGTTGTTTTGGGACTAATAATTGCTTCATCACTCTCTCCTACAGATTGTTGTCGACCTGTAGAAAGCATTCTTCTTTTATTTCCCTTACCATTCTCCTTAATTATCTCTATTAATTAGTCATTAACCCGAGGGCAGAAAAACAATACATTAATGTGTGCACATACATGCAGATAAACAGGCATGTGCTCAAACATTCTGAGCAGTCCCCTTTGCTGCAATGCTTGCCCCAGAGTGGTTTCTGAATGTACAAAAAGTAGTGTCATATGTACTCTGCAATTCTGAAAATATTTATTTATTAATCTTAATCAGGCATATATTGTTGTTAACATTTTGCAATAATGCAACATATTTGCATGTGTAAAACATGTCCACTGTTCCTTAATTTGAGATTTGAGCAACAAATTTTCATCAAGTGCTAGTGTTCTAAATAGAAAAAAATGAAAGATAACCCATGTACAATTAGAAAAGGGGAGTTATTATATAGATATAATAATGATGTGTGCAACTTACATGATCTACAATCTCAACAGTTGATTTTAAATGTTTACATACCATCAAGTGGAAGTTAAAATCTACAATAAATAAACAAACAAACAATAATTATAAAGTTTTTTGTTTTTGTTTTTTTTCTATCTTCAGTAGACAACTATTACATGATACTCTAGCAGTGCTGCTAATTCATCTGAACCTTATAGCAATTTTTGGATAATTATTGTTAACCTAGGTGTTTTTTCTCAGGTAGTGTGATGGTCCAGTGGTGGGCTGCTGATGCTGGGAATTGAAGTTCAAATCCTGTTGGCAACCAAATCAGCTTGGACAACCTCCACATGGCTTCTTCTCACTCCTTTTCAGCAGCCGCCCATGAGTTTCCTCTGGTTCTCTCCCACTTCGTAAAAATTAATTCTAGTAAAGATATTCTGCAATAGGCACCCCTGCTAACCTCTACATCCTGTTTGCTGCTTGGTTTAGGAAACTGAAACCAGAGGAGAGATTGGGATGGGGTGTGGCTCTCTTGCAGATGCCTTTGTGCTGACATCCACATGCAGGATCAAAGAATTTTTTTTTTTTTTTAACTGATGGCTTGGACTAAATAAATCTTTCTATTCGGAGGAAATCAAACAAATGCAGCATAACGTGAGCTATTACACAGTCTGATGCATCTGCTAATATGAATACATTTACTATTAGTGGTTGCATGTTTTTTCTCAAGAAAAATCTGAAACATCTAATTTGTCGTTTGGTCCAGTATTGCATGGTTTTTGTTGTGTTTTATCCACCGTGTTTAAACTAATGCCTGCAGAATTAGTCGATACTGAATCACAAGCTAGTGGTGTCTGTACTGCTACTCAATAGCCAGTGACACACCAACAATACACAACCGCCACGATGCATATATATACCGACTGACACAACTGGGTTGCACTGCTACTTCGATAATATTAAACACAAACATCGCTGTCGATAAAATCATCTGGGAAATAGATGCCTGTGTTTTTGTTTTTTTTTTTAAATTATATGTTCATTTTCATTTTTTTGGTCAAGCAGAGTGAAGAGCGGCAGTTTTAATTAAACTCAGCAAATTGTCTTATCGATTTTCCATAGAATTAGGCTTTCTTTATCTCCTCTTCATTGTCCTTTGGGATTAACAGCAGTTACGGTGTCTAAAGAGAATAAACAAACTAAAATAATAAAATTTGATTTTATTATATGGTTACTGACGTGCGTGCATAGAAACAAACTTTAATACTACCACTAATAATAATAATATAGAAACTATAACATAGCAGCAGCCTCTGAAAACATAAATGGGGTGCAAGTAGAGAGAAAGAAAAGACAAAGTATGTCTATACCAGCAGCAGAAAGTTTTATACACAAAGTTCCTTCAAGTGTTTGTTTATATCTGCCAACTGTGCTGGCTGGCAGATGTAATTTCAGTAAAGTTCTGTTTACTTCACATTTTTTTACTCCTTGAAACCTAACTGCTCTTAGTTGTTTGCCACAGGGTCATAAAATGGTTCCTGTTTCTAATTATCAGCCATTACAGAAATTACGACCCCCCCCTTAAACCTGGTTACTGTAGCAAGGCCGGTGATCAGCTTTCATAGGTAGGTTCTTGTATATTCCTCAGCTAAAAAGCCTTGGTTTTATTCCTTTAGTCCTCAATTTTTAAAGCCAAACTGTAGCCAAAATGAAATATAAAGTCAGGTTATCAGTCCATCAGCATCAAACATTTGTCAACAGTCTCCATTAAGTACTAAATGCTGAATATCCATAATGGGCTTCAGCTGTGAATAAAACATTTTCTGTATTTATGAAGCTTGCCAAAGGTCCCCCAAGACCTATTATGATGTGGGATGTTGGAGGGTGCTATGAAAGAATATCTGCCTTGAAACACCACAGTTAACACACCATAAGTTTACTATTGTGATAAATTTAATTAAACATTCTTTTTTCTCCAACTAATCGAACCATTTTCAACAACAATGGGTTAGTTAATTGTCTTTTTTTAAATTTCTAATCCCCCTTTTCTGATTGTTTAAATATCTTAAAATGTGACAAGGAGAACAACCCCCAGCATAGACCTGAAGGGTTAACAAAACCCCAACCCACTTGCACGTTGGACTGATTTTATTTTTTAAAAACAAATCCAAAAAACATTCACATTAAATACTGAGAATTTCTTCAAGTGAAGCTGACATTTTTGCTATTTAATGTGGAATCTGAGAGGGTTTTGAGGAGAAATGGAGCAGAATAATACCCAACATTCTACCTTCAAACAACCAATATAAAGTGATACAGTGAAAATACTTACCAGCCATTGAAACCAAATGACGGAAGGTTGGCTAACAAGAAAATAAACTTACAATATACAGTTTTCCTAAATTTATCTTTAATTTGTAAATCAATGCACCAGTGACAAGTAAAGAGTTAAACACAAAAATAATCAGAGATGAAGTAGCTCATTAACCAGTGACACTGAACATGTCATAAATACATTATGCATGGCCTTTATTTAAATGTTAGAACGCCATATATAGAGAGTTTGGTACAAAATATTCCGTGGATCTCTGTCTTGGAAAAGTATCCCACTTGAAAGCATTTAGATTGTTACCGCTAAAAATACATTTGCTTATATTAACCTATTTCGCAGACCTCTCACAACTCCTAGTGATAATCTGCACCAATAACATAAAAACAAAAAGAGAACTGACAGATCTATCTACCAAAAAAAAATCAGCCATTCTTTTCATTGTATCTGCTGTTAAGTAGTGACAACTCTTGAGAATAAAGTAAGTAAATTAATGGCCAACAAGTGTGAACACGTGTGTTGAACATACAGAGAAAAAGATATAAAATGCGATACACAAGGTTCCTTATTTGGTTAATCATGGGTTCACTCTTCCTCCTCGTTTATAAAACAAACCACTTACCTAAATGAACATCTTTCCATAGCTTTTAAACTGTCACAGCTAAATGATACACAAGATAAATATGTTTAATTTACAGGTACAGGGACTTCAATCCTCTTCATCTGTGATTTGAGGGAGGAAAGAGATCCTCAATTTTTCAGGTGTCAACAAAAACCAATTAAAAACTAAAATCTTGTTTGATTTTGAAAATTCTTCACGTTACCCATCGTGATCTTCGGCAGAAGTGAGCTTATGAATTTCAAAGGTAAAGAAAATCAAGCCTTTTTGCTGTTGTCCTTTTTTCAGCAAACCAATCAAAAACACTCTTTTGTCAAGTTTTGGTATTGGTCAAGTTATGTAATAAACGCTGCTATTAGCAAATAAAAGTGGCCATTTTACAGCAAGTTCAGCAGGTCCCAATGCTGGGCCCACTGCAGTTTCCAGTGATGTTATCCCAGCCACGTGTGGCTTGCAGAGGCGAAACAGCTAAATGCTTAAGCTGGTCTCCCTAAATTTACTATTGTACCGAGGAAAAATTTATTGAGAAAAAGTCTGGTCTCATCAAAGTTCTAAAAATCGTCACAAGTGCTTTGTATTTTTGGACAGATGTAATCCTAATTAAATATACAGGTGACTAGCTCATCTATACATTTAATTGGGAATTACTGATGTCGTAACAACTGGTCTCCCCAATTGTCTTCTTGTGACAAAAAAGTTTAGCTACGCACATATAAAATAGAAATAGCTTTGTATTAGCAATCACCAACAGTTTACCTGCACTTAACTAAATTATTAAACCTAAAAACATCAAAAGTGTACTTGGAAAGATGTTTTTATTTTTCCTCTTAATATTAGGGTTTGTAGGGTTTGTCCTGATAAACAATAATAATAAAATAGCATTTATCTGTTAGATAAGAATTAAAAGCCAGAGGTTCATGCTTCTGTGCTCTAATGTAAACACTTATTAGAAAAGATGTCTGTGCTTTGTTTCTGCAAGTTTTTTTTATTTACACACAAATTAATTGAATATGCAAGACCTGATGTGAATAATTTTCATACTACCAGTAAAATTCAAAGTATTATGTTATGACCATAAATTTGTATCAATCAAAATCATCTATAATTACACATATAAGTAAAATTTGATATTTATTTAGGGAGGTAGGATTTAATTAAAAATATACATTTTCCAGAAATGTAAAATTTAATTTCCTAAACTTTAACAATTATTGTTGTATTTTGGGACTAATTTCTCAAAATGTTATTGCAGCATTTTACAAATTCATTACTAGAAAGTTGTTACTAATACATAACACTTCCTTAAACAAATCTGTTGTCGTTAACTTTTTAGAAAACAAAATCATATATTTAATTAACGTATTAAATTACAAAGAGACTATCACCAAAGACATTACCATTTGTAGTATTGTCCCAGTTAGCTACATTAGATGATGAATTTTCATAGAAGATTAAGAAAAACTTTAAAATGTCTGGTCAAGAGAAACTAGGTACAGTAAAAGCCAATTATTAGCGGCATTTTACCTGCAACCAATTTTGAGACTTTACTATTGGTTATTAGCAACTGTCATGTCCCTTACCGACAATTTTATTAGAGTAGGGCTATAAAATTCAGTCTTGTGATTGTTTGTATTTTATTTTAGTATTAATGACAAGCATTTAACTGACATGTTGTCAGTTGAAGTGTATCAAAGCATAACCACTTTAACTGTTGATGTACAATTGGCACTTGCTTCTCTTTAACATGCCAAATTTGCGACAAAGCATTTCTGATGGTTGGCCATGTTGTGTGTCTTGGCTGTCAGATGTGTGGCCCTGGCTCTCACCAATGAAGTTCAGATTCTAAAGGTCCTAGGGCTGAGCAAGTATAAGCAACAGAAATGTTTGGTGTTTCAAGCTTTCTAAAGAATAGTGATGATATGTTGAAGGAATACAAGAATAACACAAACTGAGACCAAAAGTGATGGCAAGAAGACAGAAGTTTACCCTTTTTGGAAACTAAATCTTAGATATGTGCTTAATTTTAGCACTATATCAAACATACTTTCAACGCCAAACTTCTACAGCTTTGGGGAAGGTCTCTCGTGTTGCCAACATTTTGCTGGTGACCAAATGTTTGCTAATAATAGGAACCTACTGTACATATGTGAGATTTTGTTTTCTCCAGAGCTCTCAAGTGACCTCAGGACAACATCAGGTTTAAAGTTCGTCCACTGCAGGTCTGTATCAGACATCCCTGACATACAAAACCAGATTTAAATTGGCAGAATTATGCAGACCATGATAATTGAAGCAAGTGTTTTTTTAAAGATACCTGATAACATTAAATACATTGTGTCAGTAGAGAATTGTGTGCATATTCAGCAAGATAATGCAAACAATTACTAAAAAATAAAGAAACATGGTACATAGCGAATATTCAGTGCATATGGGTAATTTATTGCATTGCAAACTGAAGGTCCTCTCTGCCATTTTAAACCACGTGTTGCATGCAGTGGTATTGTACAAAAACCAGTCTGCTAATTTATTAGGAAAAGGCTAAAGTTTATATATATAACAGACAGGCAGGAAGTCTTTCAAATGGCTGTTTGTACTACAGTGAATACTAGGCAGACTGTTTGACACATTTACTACCACACTGTTATATATATAAAAAAAAAACAACTTAGGAAATGTCCAACTCCTTATGATAGAGTTCAGACCCCGAGTAACCTGAAAAACTAAAGAAAAAAAAGGAAGATTTGTCTACTTTTTTCCTTATCTTTTAACAGTTTTAAATGTCTCACTTGTGTCTCCATCCCTGCATAATCTTTGATATGAAAGACTGGGGCTTCTGTTTTTGCTAATCTCTCAGAATAACTGTGATCCTTCATTCCACAGATCATTTTCTTGAAACAGCTTTGACTTCCTTTCAGGCTGTCAACATCCCTAATAAGATAACACCACCAAGGCCTGGACTACATACTTTGCTTATAAGTGCTGTACAAATGTAGTAAAGCCTCGGGAGATAAAACATTAACAGTAAACGATGATACATCATAATATAGCCTTATAAAGTAAGTAAACCACATTATTTATTCATTTTCCATCAACTCTGCTACATTCTCCCCACCATATTGGAGTAATATGCATCATAAAAATTATTAAAATAACAGATCTAACCAAGAAAGTATTTCTTGGTACCAATGGCTTTGTATACTCTGTATAAAGGGAAATACATCACCAAGACAAAATAATGCTATTTCCTGGAAAAGTCCTAAATTTTTTTTTTAAAGCAGAAGGCATAGGAACCACGAGACATGGAAAGATTTGTGTAGGTGTCCTTGGTTTCCCGCAACTGCCTGATGGAACAGATAAAGGGTTAGTGAGCGGAAACTTTTCATACTAAGTACAAAGATACTGTTTCCACATCGTATTAGTTTGGTAAAAATTTTAAATACTATAAAACCGTCCTTCGTTGAAGAAAAAAAGACAGAGGCGGCAAAAGACTGGAAAAAAGATAAGCCTGGGCCCAGATTGTGCGAAAACTTTATTTTGTTTTTTGAACTCACACATGAAAAGTAATATTTTCACACAGAAATGTCATATATAAAATAGCATTTTTATGGTGTAAATATCCAGGCACTTGATATTCCCAGTAACCATGGGTGATAAGAGCATTCAATATTTGATATTACATTGCAATGTACTTCAATGCTTTGATTTTATCATCTCTATCCAGTAATTGTCTTATAACTTTGATTTGTTGTTGAAAATGTAAAAAAAAAGTAGCCTGAGTCCTAGCCAAGATATTGAAAAGGCATGATTACATCTGTGAGTCAGCTAATAAAACATTTACCTTTGATTTTAAAAAAGCATAATTTATCTTAACACAGCCATTAAGCTTCAGACTCCAGTTTTCCATAACTATATGAATCACAAAGTACATACACATGGAATGAGTACTTCAGCAAGAAACACCTCTTTACACCAAATTTATTTCTGTTAATTTTTCTCACAAATGCTGCTCTTTGCATATATTATTGTATTTGTCTTTTTAATAAATGTTTTACAAGTTGTCTACGTGGTGTTACATAATTTGCATAGTATGCACAGAAAGCCATCTGCCACCATTGCACTTCACCATGAGCTGAGAGAGATAAGAAACTGCTAAAGGGATTCAGAGTTGTCTCTCCAGGGTGTGCTGAATGCAAGTAAACAGGTGGAAAAGAGATTCCAGTGTAAAGTTCTGTAAATTTGTGAAAGTTTTGTATGCAATTATATTATGGAATGAAATATGTTTGTTTTCTTCAAGTGATAAATGGGTAAATAATAAATTCATTTGAAGTTTTAAAGTTTGACATTTTAATGTATTTGATCAAACCCCCAGTATTCATAGTGCTCAAAGGTTGGCATAGTATAATAAACAGAACAAACAAACGATCTTTTACCTAAAGAGCAAAATCAGTGGAGGGCAAACAAGCAAATTTTTCAATATTCTCCTAAATAATTGGATTTATAGTCATCATGGAAAACCTGTCTATCACAGATCAAAGCATATGCCAATTATAGTTTATCTATGTGTTTAATTGAGGATTACTGGTGCGATAACAACTTATCCTTGTGACAACCAGACCCTATGCATTTCAAGAGTTAAATATAACTGTTGAAATCTGTCATATTTAATTGATTTTTAGAATGGATATTTTCGAATCATGCAATTTGGGTGGATATGCTTGCCTTAATACAAACAGCAATTTAACAAAATGAAAGTAGAGCACATGGAAGGAGCTCACATTGAAAAATTCTCAGCCCTTCTTTTCTGTTTAATTCCTAAACTTTCTAAAATAACAAGGTCTAGAAAGTTACATTATGCATATACATACAAGAATAGAGTGTATGGAAACTAACAAACAAATGAAAAGAAAATATAAACATTTTATTAGATAATTTTGTAGTTAAAATAAAGTGTCTCATTCACATACTGCAAGTAATGAATAGACGGATAAGTATATTATATTCTTGAGAGCTTCCCAAATGGAAAACCTTGATTGAAATTCCTACTAAAACCCTCCATTTTCAGATATGAGAAGAAACTGAGGAACCCAGAGAACCTGTGGTTGGTGAAGAAGAGCAAGTCAGAGACCATGTCAGTGAAATAGTATGACAAACATAGCCAGCCCAGACTGAGATTCAAACTATGACCCTCAACATTAGCAGTTCAGCAGGCTAACCACCAGATTGTCATGGCCACCAAATTCTATGATGATATGCATTAAATAATATATATATTTTTTAAATATTACTACAGAAATTAAAATAAAACTAAATGCAAAAGATTTCTAAAATACGGTACAATAAAAGGTAGGATCTGTTTTTTTTTTTATGGTGAATATTATTAAAATGATGAAAATCCCTTGGAATTGGCAGTGGTTACATCATTTTAACTGAAGTATGACTTCAATAACATTATATTAATGCATAGTCAAGAGATGAGTTTCTCCAGCTGTTGCATAATGCCACACCACCGTATATCATGGGCAAAGCTAATATAATATTCAGGTGAATGAAATAATTAGATTAACTATAGAGAGAGAGAGAGAACAATATTCTACTAAATTAGTAGGCACAGGGCCTCCCAAGCTGTTGGTAACAAAAATAGATGAAGAAAAGTTGGTGCACCATGAGCGACTCTGCTGCAGTCTTATAACAATACGGCCTGAGACTAGCAGGAGTTTTCAGAGAGATCTGATCATCCTGTTTGTATGCGGTGACTGTTCTCTTTGTCAGAAGGCTCGCTCTGTGTACATACATGTGCATGTGCTTGAGAGAGAGTGGGGAAGAGGAGAAGAGACAGACATTGAAATGGCTCCCCACCAAAAAAAAACTCATAAAAGTGTGATTAGGTCTGACTCATTTCATGGTTGCAGATGCTACTTTTAGCAAAATATAGTGCATGACAAAATAAATATTTCCTTTTAAATAGAAAATCCAAAGATGACAAGATCCCAGGGTAGTTAAATTGCACTAGAAAATACTTCAGCGACTTTGAAACATTAGTGCAGCTATTTTAAAAAATTCCTAACTAACTATCCCGCAGTGTTCCTTTTTAAAAAAAAAAATTGTTCTCATGTTCAATTTTGAAAATTGGTGTCACATTTCAGCTAACACATGTTTTAAAAACCATTAACTGTTAACAGGATGGGAGGGTACATTATGGGTTAGAGCCAAAGTACAAGTATTTTAAATACTATCATCATCCTTAGCTGTGATGGTGGAGCTAAACTAGAAAGCTGATGCCACTCGCATTCTCCGCTGCATATCACAGCCACAACTTGGCACATTTCCTACAGCCCACTTGATTGTGACTAAAACACCCTATATATATTATAGGGGCTCATTTCATACAGCAAGAAATGTGTTCTAATTTTACAGTACACACTAATCTAACTGTCCTCAAGAGATCTTAAACACAGCAATGGTCAAAGCAATTGCACCATTTTGCTTGTAAATAAATAAAAAAAAATTGGTGTCTGCTGTGTGTCACAATGTAAAAATGCTTTTAGCATCATAAAACTAAGCATTTTTATATTCATTGAACCTCTGTACTAAACATCCTTACTGCAGTGTTCCTGATTTAACTAGATAACATTTTAAAACAGCATTGTCTAAGCCACATTCTTTATTTTACCCAACTGCCCTTGACTTTTACTTCCATTATAATTGCAGCACTGTCACAATCCTACTGAACTACAGGCTCAGTTGCAAGCTTGGTTACCACACTTACTGTCATCATTTCTTGTGGAAATGTAACTACAGAGTGGTGGAGGAGTGATGATGATGATGATGGTGGTGATGGTGATGGTGATTGTTGTTTCAACAGTCAGTAACCACTGATCCGGGAGGAATGTGTGATCAGGTGTGTTTTCTTCTATGGCTCACCAATCCCATTCTGGAGCTACAGTACTGACCAGCCACAAGCATTACATCCGAAATTCATTTCATTATGCTGCTGCTGATTTGTTCTCTGAAGTCTTCTTTCTTCAAAACAGCTGATAGCCATGTGAATTAGATGGTGCCACTGCTCTATTTCTTAAACAGCAGCTTCCAAGTCGTGCTAATAGGCTGTCAAACTTCATCTTATGTTTCAAAACATCCTTGTAGAGTTTATGCTGTCCTCTCTGCATCTGTGTTCCCGCTGACAGATGAGCGCAAGGAAATTATTTAAGCAGTTGAACTTTTGCTCCCTGCAAGATGAGTTTTTGTGAGGATTGCTCCAATACCACACATTAGCCAATCTCCCAATAATGGATATTCTATCTTGCCATTTGATGATTCTGACAGTATTTCTTAAACATTGCGTGGGTAAATCTCTAAATTACAATAAGCACTCACTGTGCAATCTTCTTCAAGCTAAAGAATAGTGCACTGATGATAAATCAAAAACAAAACAAATGCATATGTGCCACCGCTTCAGTGGTATAATCACATTAAAGAAAGAAAAAAAAAAACAAACATCAGGATTATTTCACGTGATGCAATAACTTTCACCTGACATTTAAAAAGTTATTCCATTTGTTGTAATATGTCTGCAAATTGATTGCGAGCAAGACCGTCAGGAGACTAACATGTTAAAAAAATGAGAGGGGAAATTTTGACATTCCCATAAATCACTGGTATCGTCTGTCATCAAAAGTAACTCTTTAATATCATTTCACCACAGGGCTTTCCTGTTATTTAAAGCTGAAAAGATTTTAATTTATTTCTCTCCCTAACCTGGTCCCAAAGCAAACATTATCTTAAACCTGGATGGAATAAAGAGATTCTTTCCAAATTCATAAACACAAAATAATAGAGAAAGAGCCATTCTACTAAAAGCTATAATACATTTTTTTTAAATGATTTGAAGTCCCAAAAGAATTTTATTTTCAATTTTATTGTTTTTTTAAATATATTTTGTTTCTGCAGCACATTAAATTTACATCATAGTTTAAGTTGCAATAAAACTAAATAGAATTCTATTTTCTGTCTGGGTAAAATAAAAACATTTTCACATAAAACTTTGTTTAAACTCTGATGCAAAAAGTAGACTAAATTATCTTACATTATTAATATGTGCGCACACGTGCACACAAACTATGTGCACGTGCGCATGTGTGTGTATATAATTATGCATATTGTAAAATCTACTTAGAAGTTTCAACAATTAATCTGGTCTGCTCTGTGTCTTGATTTCTTTATCCGTGTAGGTAAATTTGAAATACCTAAATGGATCTTTTTACCTGGCCTATTCTGTGTTACTAGATACCAGAACATGAAGTAAACAATATTTTAAAAAAATCAGATATTAAGAAATTTCTTTAATGTCTGATTTTTCTGAATAATCTCTGTGGGCAGTTGGTTATAATATTCTAGTGGCAGCATGCTGTGTATTATTTCCATGTGCTTTCTTCTTACTCTCATGTACAATCCATGTAAGTGCATGGGTTGTCTCCTAATCAGAATAGGTGAGTAAATTCTTTCCATGATAAGGTTGGTGGTGTTTGACAAATGTGAAATTTCAAATATTGTGATCCAAAAGCTTGGATTATGAACACTTCAAATCTGACATCAAGCACAAGAGTTAATCTGCCTGGTCATTGGTCTGATGTCCCATATCATCAACCTTCATGATACTTCTCTGTGAACCAGAGAAGATTTCCTCAGCAACATGTTCACTACATCATCAGCCATCATGATATTTTATGAGCTACAGAAAATTTTGCCAAACTTCTTTGGCTGGACAAGGGATAAAAAAGCAACAATAGAATATGGATTTATACATGTACCAGCCAAATGCTGAAGCATAAACAAATTTAAAATCTTTCATTTTAAATTCTCTGTAAGCCATGTTTACAAGAATCTATATAACAATATCTAAAAGAAGTATTTCCACAATGTAGCAAACATAAACCACTCAAAACTCAGCTTAATGAGTTTCAGAAAGATAGATTTCACTTTGTCAGGCACCATCCTCTTTTAAAGAATGCCAGTATATTTAAAAATGAATAAAAAGGAACAACAAAAGACTAAAGAAAAATATGCAATGTTTGTGGAAATAAGCAGCTAATTAAGTTTCAATATTGCAGAGATTCTACCCACCGTCATCTGATAGCAATGAACTGTGATATTCATACCTGGCTAGACAACTAATGAGCATTCCCCATAAGTGGGTACCAGTGTGCTGCTCTTTGACTCCTACAATAAACTTAAATAGTGCAAGAAGCAAAAATGTTTTGGCATGACAAAATTCTGGGTCTGGTTCTGGAAGTGGGTGAGTGAAATAGTTGTGGAAGAGAAAGATAAGCATGCAGTTTGTTTGCAGAATCAGCTTGGTTCATGCAGTATCAGTTGGTATTGCTGCTGTACCATGACATGGTAAATACAAGGCCATGTGTATATAAAACAATGATTTGGATCAACATCTCATTTAATTAAATTCTGTAGTGTGTGTGTGTATATATAGAGAGAGAGAGAGAGAGAGAAGAGACAGGACAGACAGATAGATAGAAGACCTGTTCATTTAGTTCAACACATGAAGTCTTAATTTGACAACTATTTGCCAAATACTGCTGTTGCTACTGCCTCAGCAAAAAAAAGATGGTGAACAGAAATTTCAGCCAATAGTAGGATAGATCTCACTATAATTCAAACTAAATTGTAGATAACCTTGATGACTCAGCTCCACAGCATCACCAAAAATGGCTTTCAGTTATCAGATGATGTAGGGGGCATTTATTTCAGGAGATTTATCTTTTTTTTTTTTTTTTAAATTTGAATAACTTTTATTTTTCATTGCAGAAAAGTGTGTAACATCAAAAATGGTAAAAATATCAGAGATTCCAGTAAATTCAAAGAACAGAAAAACCAAATTATCTCTTAGTAGCATTGGGTGTTTCTGTATTCTCCCCCTGTTCTTGTTCTTTCTTCATTTTGGGATAAAGTTCAGTCATGTTTCCTGTTGCTTCCAAGTGTCCAGCAATTTCCTGGTGTCTCTTTCCGTGGATAGCGTTTATTCGGCTAGTCCACATGGCGAGCAGATTCTGTGGTCCTCCCTGTCTTGTTAAGGACTCATCCTGGCTTAGCTTCATCTTCTTCATGGAAGGGCCCTCCCCGGATTTTGTCTCTGATGCATTCATGTCCTGCTTTTCCCTCTCTGTCATCCGCTGGAACTTGTCGAACTCCTTCCAGGCCTGCTCAGCTTCTGGTGTCTCGATCTTCTCCTCCTTCATGAAGACTCTCTCGAACGCAGCACGCTTTGGAGACACTGCTGCTTTTGCATCTTCACTGGGTTTCTTGCATTCCAACAGACATTTCAGAACTTCTTCATATGCATGGGTGATCTTAGTGGAGTAAGTTTGAAAATAGTTGCATCTGGTTTCAAAACAGTAATACACATAAACTATAGCTCTAGTGTTGGTATATTTTTCTATACAGAGAAAGAAAGAGGTACACAGTAAGTTAATGTTTTATAAAAGGAATACATATTTTTGGTTATCTAACCAGCAAGAAAATTCAAACTGTATTTCAGCTTTATGAATTCAGTAGAATGTATGATGTGGTTTTAAAAGCCCAACTTGCATGATTGCACACACACACTTGTTCTGATTAGCCTATTAACGAGTGTTTTCTTGTTTAGCAACAATTGACTATAACAGTTGTCCTTTTGTGTTTTTACAGAACACAACTTTGAAATAAGATTAGAATAAAACTAGAAATAATAATAATAATAAAAAGTAAATCAGTTTTATTAAGTAACTTAGATAACTGATGTCTCAGCCAACCAAATCTATTCTACTTTCCATCCTTTGTTCAAGCAAATCCAACCACGAAGCAAAGAGAAAACAGTAATTCATCAGTTATCAAGCTTAAAATGACAACCAATGTTAGTAGTACACACAGGGATGATGTAAAACTATCATAACCAAAGCTCAAGGTCCGATCATGTAACAGTATTAGAGTCATATATTTTAAAGTTGTTAACAGAAAATATTTCTAGCTCACTTTATCAGACACATTCAAATACTCAACTTGTCTTTAATATCCATAATATTCTCTCTCTCAAAAAGTGAGGTTTAGCATGGCACAAAACAACTCTCAAACTGGATCCCCCTTTGCTAAATCCAGCCTTTTTTGTCTGATATGAATATGTCTGAAATTAAATTTTTATGTAATTTATTACTAGATTTAAAAATCACATCTGTTTCATCCCTCAAACAATTAAGCAAGTCTGTCCACATGTGAAAAATTAATAGTAGTCAATCAGACAATCAGATGAACCAATCACTAAACTTTAAATATAACAGAAAAGAATACAGTGTGGAACGCAAGGTAACTAAATATAGTATACATCCGTTATAATGAGATAAAAAATACTACAATGTTAAGACTATGGTTTGTTTATCCTTAGGTGTCATCCTTGATGACTGGAGACTCTTGGGCGATGCAACCCAATCAAGAATTACTCACATAACCTCTACCATATACCAGAAAACCCTAGTAGAAGTCTTAATTTGTATATGTGGAAGGAAAACCACATGGCCAGCTGTTGAAGAGCAAGAAACCATACCAGGGAAATATGCCAAACGGAGCCAATGCTGACAAGGATTCAAACACAAGCCACTCATCAATGTCAGTTTAATAGTCTATCACCGAACCATTGGCTGTCTTTATTAAGGTAGCAGCCACCTCTGGACTAAAATATACCCAACAACCCTTGAATTATTACAAGCAATATTTACAATCATCAATACATTTTACATTGATCAATAACGATAATTGCTGAAAGCTTTGTAATCAGCTCACTTGAAACTTTGCAATGATGCTGAGTGGAATATTTATGAGACTCAATTACAGTTAATAAAAAAAAAATTAATATTATTTTGTTCTTTTGTAGTAAACAACTATAAGTAACATGGCTCTGATCTGTTGCTGTGGCTTTGTTCTAAAAAAAAAATTATTTTCCATTAATATTTAAAGGGGTTTTTCAAACAAGCTTTGTCAGACACCTTTTATACATTTTTTTATTTTATTAGTCTTTTTATGCATAATATTTTTATTTAAAAACAAAAAAAGCAAATTGAT
Source organism: Nautilus pompilius (assembly GCA_018389105.1). Lineage (NCBI taxonomy): Eukaryota > Metazoa > Mollusca > Cephalopoda > Nautilida > Nautilidae > Nautilus > Nautilus pompilius. The sequence goes on from JACATO010000357.1 coordinate 817,471, forward strand.
TCAGTTTTCTCTAAAAATATAATATTAATACTTATGAACTGTTATGTCAGCGAGATTATTTTACCAGGCAGCATATTTATGTGTGTGTGTGTGTGTGTGTGTGTGTGTGTGTGTGTGTGTCAATACCATATTGTACTATATCAAATAATGTAAACATTTTAAAATCAAGTAGATTCTTTTTAGTGGCTTCTTCTGATCACCAGCCTTGTGAAACAAAACAAATGTTATTGAGTCGTAATTTTAAATCTCTTTTCAAAAAAATAAAAAATACTGTTAAAGCTTCAGGATTCCAGGTCACTATATCGCTGATCACTAGCCTGGCACCCAGTGAACTTTAGCCAAGGGCCATTTTTTCAGTGCATAGTATAACAAAACCAATGAGATGGGGTGAAAACCCGCACCGGCCAGCATCTGTACTGAGCTGCAATAAGCCAAGGATGATTTCTACAGCCTTTTCTCCAGACACAACCCCTGGTTACTTACCGTAATTATGGCAAAGGTTGGCTTGCTTGCACACAGTTTTCTTTCCCCCTTTTATAATAATAGTCCACCACCCTAGTCTAAACAAGCGAGTAGTAGCTAACTTACATATGTATACGATAATACTCCGCTGAAAGCGGATTTGCTATTGATAGTTGTTTAAGTAACGCTATCATTTTCTGCTGTGCTAGCCAATATTTTACTTATTTAACTGAAATAGTTTAGTGTATTACGCTTTAAAAAGTGGATGATGTTTAAATAAGAATTTTATTGTCTTTATGCTTCTGTCTAGCAGACCACCATCTCAAAAGCCTGGCAATGCACCAGTCACCATAGCAACAGAGAGTGCAAGGCTTCCCCACCTCATCTCGCATCACCCTTTCCTACATTATTATTTATTGCCTTTCCTACATTTTTCAGTGATGAAGGTGGATTTGGCTTCCAGAAGAGAGCCATCTAATGCACACTATTGAGACCAACCCAGCATGATCCCTGCCTAGCACTAACTACTACAACAGTGCCTTCAGTACCTAATAAATGCCAATGCAGTATATTGTGTGCTTGCATATACCCTGGGTTATTCTTTAATCAGTTGTCTGTGTTTACCAGTAGCCAAACTAAGCCATTATGTATCACTCATAGGTAAGAAAAATAACTGTTAGGAGCGTATCTCCATATCAGGTATGTTACCATGGCCCCGTTGAAAGCCCTTTTCTCCAGTAACACATCTTAAGTGGCTAACAGGGCACTGCTATATATAAGCTAAGATACCTTTTATGTAATCATTTTTTGCACATAGAAAAACAATAAAAATTTTAGGTGTTAGATGGTGTTGCTTACTGTTCATTCAGAAAACAAAATTAATCATGTTCACTCTTTAATACATGCAGAGAAGTTATATAAATGGTTATCAGAAAAATAAAACAATAGTTTTTAAAATATTTATTTATGTTTGGTTATATTTAATTGTAAAGAAAATTTTTACTTCCCAGAATGCAAACACTAGACCATAATTGTAGCCATACTATATTTGTCCTAACAAATCATAATTAAAGCATTTTTCACTTATTAGGAGAGAGAATTTTAAAAATATTCAAAAATTTTTTTCACCGTAACAAGAAAGACAAAGTCATGTATGGACACTTATATGAATAGGCAAGACATTAAAGAACAGCTTGTGTCACATATGTCTAGCACAGATTTCACCCCTACTGAATCACACTGCTTTAAATGCTAATGATAACTTTGGGGAGGGACCTGAATATCAACATATACTAGTATTTTGACATTACCCAAATTTAATCTCTTTTTGAATTAAAACAAAATTTCCATATCCTCTATTAAAATGTGCATATAATTTTACCCATTTCATCAACTGCTATTTAAACAAAGCATTTCCTCGAGTAGAGTATTTAACTAATGAAAATGGACTCAAGAGTTTCAGATGTGCCTTTTGGCTATTATGTTTATCACCACTCTTTTCATTTTTTTATTAAAAAGAAAGAACACGTGGCATTTCATTCATTAAGCAGCTTCCATTTCTCAACCAGTGTGGATGGCCTGATCGCTAGTTCAAGATCACAGGTCAGGTTTTCAAAACGTTCAGTTTGTTAGGGATCTGATGTATACTCTTAAGCAAAGTTGCTGCTCAGATCTATTCCCAGTTGGCACCTCTTAATCAATACTAAAGACCAGATGCAGGTTCATCAAAGACAATCAGCTAGATATTTTCACCAACAGAGCAACAACCAGTGCAAAACTGCTTTCTTCCAACTTCTAAATACTAGCTAGGAGATCCTTTTTTTAAAAAAAAAGCCATGGCACTAATTGAGAGACAGAGAAATAAAAACAACAAAAAAAACAGCTTCTCTTTCCTTCTCTCACGAGAATGTCATAAACCACATTTTATTTAAGAGCTCCCAACAGACAGAGTTACTATTAATACTTTTAAATGATTTAGCAATATTGAATTATTACCGATAGCAGAGAATGCCAGATGCATCTTCCCCTGGTTGGAAGCATCATTTATACATATATTAAGAAAGAAGACACTAATTGGGGCCCATAACTTGTACTCAACTAAATCAAGTTACACTCAATAACAGAGAGGTCAACAGATGTGCACAATTTAAACTTAAAATTTTGCCAAAATAAATGTTTATATATGTTCTGCTAGATACTTCAGTTGAACAAGTCTAATTTTGAAGAAATAAAATAGGCTGGTGCCTAGTTAATTTTGGGAGGGAGGAGAGGAAAGAGATTCAGATGTTAATCAGTATTAGCAAATAAAAAAAAACAAAGCAAAAAAGTTGCAACCAGAAACTAGGTGAGGCTGGTAGCCGTGGAAAAATGATGCTAGCTTACTTTGAAGCAAACAAGGCATGACGAAAACAGCTGTCATAAACCCTAATGTGTAGCAGCTGCATCCCTGCCGAAAAGTGTGGAAGCTGTCTGTTGCAGTGATCCCTATCTGATGTTGGAAAGGGTTGCATGGCACTAGAAACAGTGGCCAACACAAAAGTGCTCAGCATGTTCCAAACTGACAAGACCCGACAAACTTACCCAAAGTCACCAGTAAAAATCTTTATTTTTTTCCTAGATATGGGGAGAGGGAGAGGAGCCATGCTGCCAATTTCCTATAGAAAGTGAATCTGGGATCCCAACCTTCCCTGCACCGCCATAGACGAGACTTTGGCGAAAAGATGAGCTTCTTCAGTTTGGAAAAGATATTGCAGAAAAGGTTACACTGATCACATCAAATTTAGTGTTCAATGCTTGACAAAAACCTGCTTTTTAAAGCTGAATCCAAAATAAGACCAATCTTTAACAGTTTGCTAACTGTTGTTTGTATGCCAGAAACAATGGAAAGTAAATGAGAAAATTAAAAACCAACAAAAGCATATCAACTCCAGTTTTTTTAGAAAAAAGGACGCTCTTTGATGTGACGACTATACATAAACAAAGCAAACAAATATTACCAGGTTATAACAGCAGACTTTGACAGCTAAGCTTCTGTTCTGACAACAGGTAGAAAATCCCATTCCATACCATTACTGGCAATAAGTGCTGAATAATCAGAGTTTGTTGGCTCCTGAAGAATTAATTAAGTGAAAAATTACTTGCATTATTAAACAAACAAACAAACAAACAGGTGAGTGTCTGGTCCTCAAAAGTAGTGTAAGCTATAAGTCTACTAACCAACTATCTGGAATTTCAAACAAAGTACTATTTCCAGTTTGAAGAATAATTGAGAAAGAAGTCATATATTGAGTCAAGAATAATTACAAATAGCCTCCCATACAAACTGGGTGGACTTCCATTCATTTCTTTCTACTACAATTTTAATGTTGAAGTCAAATCAAATATGAATTCTTCTGCAAGATGCATTATATTTTATGGAACCCCTTGTTTAAAGAATTACTTTCCCCAGAGTGATCCTATTTTAAAATAACAAAATAGTTACATTTTTTTTAATGAAAGAGAAATTAGATTCTGTATTTTCAATTTGACTCAGCAAAATGTACAGTAGCTTTTTTGATAAAAAAATTTTGAATAAAGATATCTGCTGGAAAGTTTCCAAGCCATTCCGAAAGAGAACATAAAATGATGAACATGTTGTGGATGAATCAATACTATGTATCTGTGCACAACTCGTCTCTCAGTGCAAATGTAGCCTTTACGTTGGAGTATCACGTATGCATCTCCCTAGAGAAAGCTGCCGATCAGTTGACCTGCTTTAGTTAAATCAATGCAGCATTTTGCTATTCTTCAGTGGCCATGCGAACAGTGCATTGTAGACAAATATAAAATTTAAAGAGAACATTTAATATCTGACATAAAACATATTTCTGCAAAAAAAAAAGAAAAGAGGTTTTTCTCTGTGTACAGTTCTAATTCTGTTTTAAAGTTAGCAAAAGCCAAAATCAAACAGAACGATTTGCCAGTATGCTTCTTTGCTTTCCCAAATGAGGAATGAATGTCTGTCAGTACCTGAATTAATGTTTAATCTATAACCTTATCTGCTCATCACATTCACATTAAGCAAAATGAAAATTTATCTCTGGCTCTCTACACTATCCTACTGAAATAATGGATTCCTTCCCATCCATCCACATGTTCTGACAAGTAATCACAATGTCTTGTAATGGTGCCAGATCTTCTGACATTGACAACACATTATCAACGATTCATTTGGAGTTAATAAGACTCTTAATATGGTATTTTCCAATTAGTAAAATCTGTTAGTGTCTATTACAAATTATCCATTAAAAATCAATATTGTCAACTCCTCCAAATAACAGAAACAAGTTATTAGAAAATAACATATACACAAAGAAAATTTTATGGTATGTGAAGGGTTAGCTAAGCACATAGAACACTTGCTTGCAATGATGGTAAATGCATGTTCATTTGGTGTCCAGCATGTGTCCAATGGGCATTGGTTTTCCCACCTTTTCTAATCAGGTTCTTTCTTTGTTGAACTGAATGGTATCTAGTTTGTTGTGCAATATCTGCTAGATGCTTCAGTGAGATATTGCATGTTCCCCTCACATGCAGATACATTACTTTATCTTTGGCTAATTCTCTTGTTTCACCGGTCATCTTGGATATTGCTCCATTAATGTTATTTAGACCCTAATTTATTTTAATTTTATTTTTTCTACCTAATACTCTACAAAATAGCCTTTGGCAGCCATTTAAAGCCAAATGTGACCACTAGATAATCTTTGATGACAGTAAACCATGTCCACTAAATAGTCTTAATAATATATGTTTACAAAATGAAGAACCACAAGAATATAAAATATTAATGGCAGCAGCTTTCTCAACTAAATTACTGGTTAAAATTAAAAGATTAAAAAAAAAAATTAACTAATATTTTCATGTTTTTAAATATAGATTTTTTGAGTATAAGATTTTAAAACATTAACCTTGTAAATATTTCAGTTTTCATTTAATTATGCAATTTGTCACAAAAATTAATTAGTGAAAAATAATTACATATCTGATATAAAATTTGTTCAATGAAACACAAAAAGGCTCAGTTCCCCATTCAAGGCCTGGCCCAAAATTTGTGCAGTCAAAAGAAAACAAAAGGGAAACTGCAATAACTGATCCATCTGTTGCAGGTTTGACTGCATTTGCCCAAATTTTATTTATTTTCATTCACATTGACAGGATTTCCTTTCTCTCTTAAAAAAAAAAAAAAATAAGACCACTAAAAACTTTGATAACCCAAAAGAAACGTTTTGCTGTAGGAAGACTCACAGAGTCGTGTGTGTGTGTCTTTGGCATGTGCTCACACTGCCCCCACCCACAACTCTGTTTTTGCCCTGCTCTCCTTTAGCCTTAGGAAGAACACTGTTCATAGTCTAGGAACGTTAAGCCAAAAATGGACACAACCCAGAAATAAATAGTACTGAGATAAACTTTTCAGGATAATTCCAGAATATCATAGGGAACAACATCCAATGTCCCTAAGTTTCTCCCCTCTGTGCTTTTATCATAGAGGGGCATAATGCATTTTGATAAAATACAAAAAAAAAAAAGAGAGAGAGAGACAGACAGACAGCCAGACAGACATTTTTCTTTAGAAAATACTGTCTCTACCAACATGAAATTCTGGACTGGAGTAGACATCTGCACATATCAGCATGCACCATGACCGTTTATTATATATCATCTCATATTTCTAAGAGTGACAAAAAGTTCTGCCAAAATGAGCAAGGGATCTTTAGATCTAGTAAGATAATTATTAACTGTATTTATATAAGGTTCGTTTGTGAGAGCGAAGTAATATATAGAGTATGGGCAGGTAAAAATGACAAAATTCTACAAGAAACGCACAAATGCAGCAAAAGAGCAGAAGTGTATAGTTGAGATGGCAATATCAATTATATGAGATGACATTCACCTAAAACTATAGGACTGTGATACATATCCTACTCTAAGGCTAATTAAAGACAGATACAAACTCATGCTAGATTCTTTAATCAAAGGCACTGCCACAATTGCACCATGCAGACCCGTCATTCATTTGGCCTCTGTCAGTTGCAATAGGTTTACATGTATCACTAATATGCATCCTGAGAATTATTTGACATTGCAGTAGCTTGGATTTTTCTACCAACTACAAAGAAATGCAGAGGTACGAATATGCCATGTTATTTTTAAAAATCCCTTCATACGACCTAAATTGATTTGTACAGTTTGCATTTGATAATGCAGACTTCAACATTCACACACTGGATAGGCACATATTTCAAAGCATGGACAATAATGCATGCATGATCCCAGCTGATGAAACAGATATCACTAAACCTGTGCCCCATATTCTGAACATTCCACCTGCTGAATCTGAATCTACTGGCTACTTTGGTAATAGACCAATTAAAACTAACAGAAAAACCAGCAGTTCAGGCATCAATCCAACATTGTCAAGAATGTCAAATCCCCCTCTGACAAGCCATAAACAGTTAGGTCAGCAAATGCATTAAATTCCCAAATGGGAAAGGGAAATTCTTGGAGGAAACTGACAAAGGATGACTAAATATACCCTAAAAGCTCTCTTTGATCAAAACAGAGTCCAAATGACATACTTAAAAAAAATGTGTCAAACAAGTGAGCAGAAATAATTTCAAACCTCTGTCAGCTCCATATTTACCGTGTCAAGCAGATGCTTTTTTTCCATGCTACTGGTAACCTTGCTTATATTATGTATTCCTAATAGTACATCCGACAAATAATGGCATATAAATATCAATGTGTGGTTGCTAAGGCATCAATGCCTGTTTTATTTCAAGTAGTATACAAGCGCTGCAGTCAATCAAAACTCATAAAACATATTTGCAGGTCTAGGAATGGAGCAGGGTTTACCACTTACTGGGTGCGGGCAGTTCACAACCAAACACTTGTTCCAGCTGTCACAGATCAGCTGGCAACCTTAAAAACTTATAAACTTTGTTCTGTAGGTTCCATAAATTTGAGACAGTAAGTGAAAGACGTGATTGTTTGATTTTACTTATAAATTATTCAGATAAGATATGACAAAAGTGTAGTTGTCATCATTGGTGAAGACCAGAAGCATGACTATCAAATATGCAAGGGACACACTAGTAGTTTTGGCAAAAACATGTCATCCATAAAAATATGAGATGGTACATGATAAATTTCAATGACACACACTAATATGAGTAGATGTATACTCCTGTGCAAACGTCCAAGTCAATAAAGCCAATATTTTTCATTTGGTAAAAAAAAAATTTTTGTATTTTATTCAAGAACATGAAATAATCGTTATGCATCATGCCATGCATACTGTGCTGAACACACACATGGAAAACTTGGGAACCTTGAAAAAATTTTTTTCTTATGATATTGCAAAACTATTCTGAAAAATTCAGCTTGGTATTATTTTGACCAGGTTTAACCATAATGTGTCTAAACTCATGATTCCACTGTTGGCTGATGATCCAGTGGATCAAGTTTGAATCCCAGTCAGGACTGGTTCGGTTTGGTATATCTCCCTGACATGGCTTCTCACTCTTCTTCATTAGCCAGTCATGTGAGTTTCCACAGGTAACTTTCACTGACTCACTTGACTACCGCATAAGAGCCCCCACACCCTGTAGCTCATTACTGTTCGTACTGTAGATTTCAAAAGTCAAGACAGAATTTGCCATAAAGATGATGACTAAGATCTCACTAAAAAATCTCTTTTGCAGCAAAAATTTAGAAGAAAAAGAGAGAATCCTGTGAATGAAAACACCTCTGCTTCTAATGTACTACTGTATGCAGCAAAGTATTAATGGAACTTTTTGTTTAAAATCTAGAAGTAGATTAACTATGTAGGCTATATTCGATCTGCAGAAAATGGTTGATATTCACCTGCAGCTTAGACTGGCTGAAAGAAACTGAAAATTGTTCACAATACAAATCAAAAAAATTAATTTAGTTAAATTAAATCATTTCCATTTGGACTCAGAACCTTACAGGTGGGTCATTTGTGTCAGGACTGATCTTTTGGCAGAATTACTACGTGTCAAATCACTCAGGTTGATTTTTTCTAAATCCTGGAAAGATGTCGAGCCCTCCTACTAATCTAAACACTAAACCGCACTAGAAACCCTGGCAACTGCATGATAGTAACTTTACTCTAGAGAACAAAGTGGAGAAAGAAAAAAAAATCAAAATTATTCTTAAAAAAAGACAAAGAAACACACACACACTCTCTCTCTCTGAAGGCCCAAACTATGCACTCTAATAAATAATACATCAACTGTAAAGAAGGATATCTCGATAAAAATCCTATGTGAAAAACTTCAAAATTAATCTTTTCTTTTTTTTAAGATAATTATATAGACATAACTATAGTGTCATGACATGTTCATTTGGCAACCCCACAAATGACCTCAGCAAAATTTACATAGCTAAAATGTGACTATGTATACATTGGGCATGAAGGTGGGCAGATATCAATAGCATATGTCATCACTGTGCTGAAAACAAGTGAATCTCATGATAATTTTCTGTTCATCCAAATCATGTTATAAGATCATTTAGAATGTGGTCAGAGTCAACAAAACATTGCCCAAAGATTTCAACATTGTATGGCAGTATACTATCAAGAGGACAGCCTTCAATAGTGACTCCATAATAAGAAAATATCATTACTTGCAACACCCACACTTACTAGATTCTCTTGTTGATATTGCCCATACAACAGGAATAATTCAACAAAAGGTCCAACTTTGTCTACCAACTTTGCTACAAAGGATATGTAGCATGTAAGAAACCCTTGATCAAAAAAATGTCTGGTACAACTCCAGGAATACTGGCAGTGTATACACTACATTCCTCTGCTGAGTCACGGTTTAAACAAATTCACGTATGGCAGTCACACCTACATTTGGAAAAGGTCAAATGAAGACTTTCAACCTCAATGCCCACTATCAAGTATAGAGGTGAAGTGTGTTGATATGAGCTACAATCTGGCATATAAGAATTGTCATCTGTCAAAGAACATCTCAAACCTTCCAAGTGCCCATATTCTTCAGGAGAGTGGCACTACATCCTACACTTCTCACATGACCACAGTCGGCAAAAAACTCAAGGCATTCAACATCTTTGACTACCCTAGCATCCTAACATGAATACAAATGAGAAGCTGAATCATCTGTTTAGAGCATCCAATCAATGGAATAAACAAAAAAAACCTCTGAGATTTGAGGAAACTTGGACCAGACCATCATATAAAATCTTGTAGACTTGATGCCAAACAGGATAGATGCTCTTTGTGTTGCAAACAACAGATCAACCAAGAACTAACAGAGAATTCCACTCCACTGCTTGCCTCTATCTACCATTTCCCACAACAGTTTAATAGGTTTACTAAATATTATGACAGGACAGTGTATGTATCAGAAGAAAAAAAAGGAAAAGCAACAAATTAAAGAATTAATAACATAAAATGATTTTTTAAAATATTCAAAAGTAATAATCTAATTTATTTAATTAGTGTATTTGTATTCTGCAGGTTATGTTTTTTTCTAAAAAAATAAATAAATAAAAAACTTAAAAAACAACAAAGCAAAAATATGTAAAATAGAATCAAGCAAATAAAATGACAGTCTAATAGAATGCTTTTAATGCAGCAGTTACATCTCTTGCTATTTGTGAAAAAAAGAATTTTCCATTAAACTTGATTTCCTGACATTTTTTTTCATAAAAAGGTAACTAAGTGTATTTAGTCTTTTCAAAATTTTAAATTCTTAAAAATTGATGCTGCTTTTCATTGAGCAATTAGTCAATTAAAACTGAAAAGAGAAGAAAATTGAAAGAATTGTTGTGTTCTTTTTCATGATGTTGCTGCTGCTAAAAGATGTCTTCTTAGGAAAACTGGCAATTACTTGGCACCACAGAAGAAAAATCAATGAACAAAACCAACAGCAAAAAATTTTCTTTTCAGAAACCACAAATTCCTCTTGTGAGCACATCCAACTCAATTAGTTAGACAAACAGAATGGAAATTTTTGCCTAAGCTTCAGCAAGAACCAGCAATCAGCCCTGGTAATTATACACTAGATCCTGTCTCTCATAGCTGAAATTCTTTGTCATCACTAATAAAGATTAACACAAGAGATTGTCACTACAAGTTTATATATAAAGCTTACTAGCAAGGGCAGAATTTTAAAAAAGAAATTATTATATATATTTTCTTCTTTGTTAAAATAGGAATTAAAAGCCAAAAAGCAATGTCTTGTTACATTTGGGAAACCGTTTTACAAAATGCATGGTACAATTCTTAAAATTGATGGGAAACATCACTAGAATCAGTGAATTTGCTTTCATTCTCCTATAAAAGAATAGTGGGCAACCAACTTGTTTCTACAGTCTTTTGCTACAAGAGCATAAGTATACCCCTCTTATCTTAATTTTGTTTATTAAAATGGTACATAAAAACATTTTTGACCTCAAATGACTGGAGGTCAGTAGTTTGTTCAGGCCAAGTTAATTATTAAGTTACTACTTCAGGTCAAATGCATTTCATCTAAATATATATTAAAACAGTGGTGTAAAAAAATTAATTCCTGCTAATAAGTTTCTTATAACTAACTTGGAAACCATAATAAGCCTTTTGGAACAGGAAGTACTGTTCCCAACAATGCTGAGTAAAATCATTAAAACAACAACACAGATCCTTAGAATGAATCATCATTTTATGGGTCTACTAACTGAGCAAGAGAAAACCCTAGGAAAATAAGTTTTTTTTTTCCTGAATGTAAAAAAATTATACATAGAAAAAGATATATATATATATATATATATAAATATAAAATTAGAAAAGCTTTTGATGTTGATTGGTTGAAAACCTGAGTTATCTTAATAACAAAAAGAATGAACTCTGCATATCATTTAAATTTCCAAAAGCACAAGTTAATAGAAAAAACAAATCATTCTAAATGGTAGTCACAGTGACTGATCCAGAATACTTGCATTAGGAATTTGAATGCATAGTCATTGTTGATGATGATGCATCTCTGCCAGAGAAATTATTCTTGCGGCATTCACAAAGACAATGGATGGCTCTACCCGTGTAAGAGCATCGACATTGCTATTCTATTTAAAAAAAAAAAAATCATAAATATCTGTTTGTCTTCCTAAATTTCATGAAGTTTCTCATATTGTGCATGTGTGTTGGCTCGAAAATGTTAATAATGCTAGATAAATGCATAAAATAGAATGAAAATCAAAGCAGTACCAGAAACCTCTCAAATGACATTACCTAGTAAAGATCTTGTTTGCTCCCCCCCATAAATAATGGCTGTCAATTCTATGACAGGTTCTCTTTTGCAAAATGGCAGATAAAACGATAATTTTTCCACTACAGAAGCCAAGAACCACAGTCTAAGTGCTCTAACCTTTATGTTACAAAGAAATATCTCTACAAATTAAACTTGCTTTACATTAAATGGAAATTTCATGAAATATTTCACCAGTTCTACCTTAAAATTAAAAGTTGGTTCACAGAATGGCAAGTAAAAGATTAAGTCAGCACACTGGGTGGTGCTGACTAAGGCTACTGACAGCTTGGTGCAAAGATCCTCCAGCAGGGAAAGAGGGTACAAAGCATTTTTCTATACTAAGGTCTCATGGGCGAAATCCCAGGTTTGGGTATTGGAGGGTTCCTCACTCTGGTAGAGCCCTGGGAGCTATTTATGTATTTAATTTAGTTTTGGCTAGAGCTCAATAGCAAAACTGGTTTGGCAACTTGCTAAGTATCTGCCATCTCTCATTTGCTTGCTCCTAAAGCATCTGGCAACTGATAAGTCAATCTCCAATCTTACTTACAGTGTCTCTCACAAATGTACACATACTAAATCTTGTTTAGATGGCATGCCCAGGCTTACCTTTGTTTTCTCTAGCATAAGACAATTGATGAATGAGTTCAAAGATAATTTCTTGATCCAAGCCCTAGAACACTGCTTAGGATTTGTAAATTATCCATTCATCCCTGTCTTATGAGCTGTAGTTAAAGCAATGATTTTTGACAGGGGCCATATTGTGGGGTGGTGGTGGAGGGGAGGGGTCTGGACTTTTAAGGAAAAATAGGAGGCATTCAGGATTTTAGGAGGCAAAAATTACATTTTCCTATAATTTACTTTTGCTTATCACTGAATGTTTATTTATTCATTTATTTTTCTCCACAAATCACAAAATATTTTTAAAAAAATTTCCCTGTATAAGCTTATTTTGTTTTATAGTTTATATTTATAATGAACTTAACGAAATAGCAAAAGAAAATGATACTTAGTTTAGTGCAGTATCTTTTAGAATCAGGTATTTGACTGACTACCTGAGAATAGGATCCGCCGCTGTTCCGCCCGTTGAAAGATTGCCATTGTGCCTTTCGTGTGAACAAATTGTTGAATGAGGCCAAGAGAAATGGCCATGGCAATAATTTTAAGTCAAAGCATAGTTAAAGCGTGTTAAATATTTCACAGAAATCTCATGTCCAACTTTGAAAAAGAAAACAAGAAAAAACAACAAACTATTTACAGCATCTTCACAACCAGCGCTGTCACTCTTGGTATTGCTCTTGTGGCCAGTTATGAACTATTGCTATTGATGGCAAAGTCAGGGAAACCACGTGCTTTCAGAGAGGAACCTATAAAAGCTGACTCCCTCAATATTTGTGAAAACAGATCTTTAGGCGCATGATGTTTTAACTATTCTTCTTAGCAATGACACAGTACAATTCAAATTGATAGGATGGCTATAAATATGGAAAAACGTGCAGCTTTAAAATTGAAGAAAAATTAAACTGTCAAAGACAGTAAGGCATTACTTTTGGCCTATCTGAGGTAAATGGCCAAGAAAAATTCTGAGAGAAGATGCTGTAACAACTGCTGCAGCTATTTACAATAAATTTAAAGACAATTTTCTGAAGGATATTCCGATAAGCTCCAACATATCATGAGCTGCAGATGGTGCAACTCTAATGATGGGAACACTTAGTGGTTGCTTTAAACTAATGAAGGATGACAACCCAAACATGATTACTGTTCATTATGTGATTCACTGTGAGAACTCAGCCATGGAAAAACTCTCACTAGAAATGAACGAAATAATGAGCAGTTATTTTGTGCATAAGTTCCATCAAAGCCAAGCCAAAGACTTAATGTCTCTTTCAAGCATTTTGCAAGAATATCAATGAGAGATTCATTAGATTGGTTATCCAGTGAAACTGTACGCATCATCAAAGGAAATTTCCTTCAGTGTTTTACTGAACTATTTGAAAGTCAGAAAACATTTTTGGCAGACAATACAGAAATGAAAGTGCTTCAATGTGACGATGGCAAAGCTTTGATCAACCATTTGGCAGATATTTTTAAAAAGTTGAACTTCTTTAACCATAAGAGGTTCAAGGTGCAAATAAGATGGATGCAAAAGCCAAAATATTTGGTTTAATTGCAAGAATGGCATTAATAAAAGCAAAGATCCCCCCAAAATTTGTCTTGACTTCACCTGGCTTAGAAATTGTTCTATGTCAGACAAAGCCCTGATCATCTCAAGAATCTTAAAAATGATTTGAAAGACAAGCTCATTGATTGGCAAAAGATGGAATTTCCAGGGGAGGCTGATGCAGACATTATTATGTGAATTAAAAGATGACGAAGTAAACCTACAAGAAATAGCAGAGCTCCAAAATGATTCATGAATGAAGATTATCCATAAAATCAGGTAACATTTCATGTGGCTCAGTTATGAAATTGTCAAAAATATCCTCAAGCAACGGCTTATACACAGAATCTACTTTTGTCATCCCCCTTGTTGTACTTAGTCAAGGCTTCCTTTAGCACTGTTGCTGGTTTACTTTTCAAGAAACAGGGGTGCTTGAGTATCAAGAATCATTGAGACTCAAGCTGTCTACTAATATCCAACCTAATATTGAGCTGGCTGATATCAACTACATGTATGTATCAGATATTTGCACCTGTCAGGTCTTCCTTTTTTTAATTTGTGGGTTTTTTGTTTGAGAACTTTAGGCCCTTTTTAAGATGGCTGTAGTCCATAAGATGTTGTGGTATCTTTTTTACTGCACTAGCGCAGGGACTTGGTTGTCACAGAAAGTTATTTATTTATCATGGCAGTGGTACCAAATTTGGGTTTGGAGAGCATCTGATGATAATGTTGTGTGTTTGGTGGGCAATAATAGAAAAAAGGTTAAGAACCTCTTGAGTTAGAGCACTGATGGTAATAGCAGAAAATTGTCGTCATTTTCACTTACAATTCATTTTTTAAACTACTTCCTCGTGAACTATATTTTACCCAGATTACCTTGTGTACAACTTTCCCAAGGTTTGTTTATCATCAGTTTGACTGCGAAGAATATTTTGATAAATCTTCCCAGAAAGCCAGCTGAAGCAGCTTTGTCTTGTCAGGATTTCTCATTTGACATTTTAAAAAGTTGGTAATATTTTGTGAAATAGCAAAGTTTCCTCTCTTTTTTCTTCAATTAACTATTTTTACATCATCTATGAATTAGTGGATTATTATTACAATTATGGTGTATGGACAGAAGCTAAAAGTGAAATACTTTATTGAAAGTGTGCAGAAATTCAATTTGGCAATAATTTGCTTCATTAAAATTGTTAATTGCTATGTTAAAAAAAATGAGAGAAAATCAATTTAAATTTGCTAAAATTCAATCTTTCTCAACTCTGTTGAATGACAGAACAAATAGGTTTAAAAATGTAATGCATACCTACACAAATTGAAATCTTGAAGTAGCTATAGTAAAAGTTCAATCAAAGTCTTCTGACATTTCCATAGGTATCGCCTCAGTTAATAATAGTTTTTTAATAAAGCATAATCAGTCAAATGCATCCATAGCAAATCTATTTAAGGAAGTGATAACTTAAAATGATAGAAATTCTGAAACCCCTGAAAGAAGAATGTCCATATTCAATTACTGACATTTTTCATTGCTACTGCATCCTGAAATTGTAATTATATGCTAAAAATGTTTTCTTAATTATTTTACAAACTTTGTATAAAATAAGAAACTCTTTAAAGAACCTTCACCCAAGTCAATAATTTAAGAATTTGATTTCTTCTTAGCTTATAAAAACAAATATAATCCATTTGAAATATTATTTTTATCATCATTTTTACTGCACTAATTAGTAAGCATGATTATAGTTACTAGATATCAGAATCTGAAGAAAGAAGTAGGAGCTTTAACTTTATATACTGTAACAAAAACAAACATCTATTATGAATTCCTGCTGAAATACAAAAAAAATTATTTAAAATAAAAGCTTACTTAGGTCAATAAATTATATATATGTAATTAATTTCTGTGAAGAAAATTATTTAAATATATATAACACACATTTTTCTATTGTAATTTTATGGTAAACTCATATGGAAGAAGTGATTAGAAAAAAAACATGGAGGGTTGGGTGAGAGTTTATTTAAATAAATAAAATCAGAATATGCAGAGTTAAACCTGAAGACAAAAGCAAACAAATGAAAACAAATTTTTAAAAAAAGAATAATCTCTCCCTGGCCCAATTCTTCTGGACAATAACATCCTAAAAAATGTTTGTTTTTTGTTGACAAGATGTACCAGTTAATGAAAGCAAACTCTGATCAGAAAATATTTCTTACCTGACAAAAACTTCAATCCCAGATAACATAACAAACTTCAATTTTCCTCACACATCATTTTTTTTTTAAGTTGGCTGTGCTAAACTAATTACATAATACAAAAATAGTATGCTAAATAGCAAAACCAAGACACACAATTAGCAGAAAACTAAGAGATGCAGTGGTCAAGTTGTTTTGCATATTGTTGATCAGTTCTTTAGAGAAATCAAGATTTGGTGTTTTTCACAATGATAATCTGGACATAATGAAACTAAGCAAACACAGCATTCTCCATACATCGTTATTTCTTTCTTCTCTTTTAACTGCAGGTAAATGCATTTGTCACTTTCATTAACTAGAAAACAGTGTTCACTTTCCATTGGTCACTTAAAACTGCTTCCCAACCAAAAATATTTCAACCCTAGAGCATTTTTTTACTTCATGATAATGTCTCTGGAATATGTTTACCTCCATCTTCTTCTCCTATATGCTATTTTAAACCTGTTTGAATATTCACTTAATCTCAAAGTAATCTGGAACCAATGTCAGTTCCTGTACTTTCATGAAGTTCATTTGTGAATCTCATCCGAAAGGGGATCTAATCTTTTAGTTATGATTACCAATTATGGACAATTTTTCCATACTTCATCCATTTATATTGTCAATATTTCCATTTTCTTTCTAACTTTTTACTTTTAGATATACTGCTTGGAGAAATGCTTAATTTTAAGGCAATATAGAAATATACCTACTGCGACTCATTATATGCTTTTGTGGCTACTGATAGCCAATAAAAAAGCATAAACACCACATTATTTACAACTCAGTTCTGTGTATTACAGCCTTCTAGCAAATAGTAAATGCAGAGTTCATTCATAAATATTAAAACTAGCTTGAAAAGTATAGAGAAGAGAGTTAAAGCAACTGAATTTAGCTAAACAGAGTCATATCAAATATTATTAAAATGTGTGGTCTAAAGATGCACCTATTTCTCCATTTAAAAAAGAAATTTTATCATTATTTCCCAAAAAACCTTAATAAGCACAAATTTGTGCATACTCATTTTGCTAATCTATTTCTGTACCCTACTCATTGCCACTATAATAATAATAATAATAATAATAATAATAATAATATACATACAGTATATATAGTGTGTTTGTTGTGATTTTAACAGATTACTTGTACTTAACAGCCTTAAATTTCAAAATTAAAAAGGAATTTCTTGCTTTAATTTCCTTTTCAAAATGAAGATTACATTTCTCCTGTAAGCTAGAGTCGTCAAGTAATTACATACAGCTAAGATAAAATGACTGGCAAGTTGGTCACACAATGAGCTGATACATCTAGTGGAGGGGGGAGGCCCATCATGCCAGCCATGGCAGACTCTGTTGCTAACACAATCAATAACTCCTGTAAGCAAAATTACACTACTTTTCAAGATGCCGTAAAATCTCCCTGAATATTGTGCCAAAATGTAACTTCCAGGTTTCTGTTGGCAAAGAAGTCCAGCAATTTTCGAAGCAGCATTTCTGCATTCATGATAATGAAGCCTTTGTACTTCGTAATTACCATCAATCGATTGAAGAAAGGAGAATGTGTCAAGCCCAGTAAAACTGAGTTAATAAATGTGGTCAAAGAGAAACTGTTCCCAATTTATTTTTCTTTTCTGTATTTTCTTTCCACAAAGAAAACAAACCCTAACAAAATGCTCGATAGATAAAACAAAAATTTAAGCTACTGGCCCTTATTTTGAGACATAAGAAACAGAACTAGTTGCCAGTACAGTAGAGTTTATTTATCATAAAACCTGTTATCTACTGCATCACAGAAGTCTTCCACAGACTTTTCATTTATATTTATTGGTGAAATTTATTTATTTGGTAAAATTTAGTTGTTTTTTTATAAAACACTTACATCTTAATAACAAGATTCCACAAATTAATAAATACGTTTTTAAAATCTTCCATAAGCAATCTTCAGAAAATTCACAAGATTGGATTACTTTAAGCTCATTTATTCTTATATTATTATTATGTAAATCATGTTTCCGATAACATGGTCTTTGCATGGATCCTCAGTTTCCTTTCATTGATTAGTGATTAAATGATAGCCTATTCATTGTTCCTGTTCTCAAGAAGTTCTTTAAAGGTCTTGGTTGTGTCAAGATGTCTGAGGTGTTGTAGTTCTTGACAGTCATACATGATAGGTTTGATTGTTTCTTCTGCGGATTTGCAGAGTGGACAGGTTGCATTTGGAGCCAAGTGAAGTCTGTACAGGAAGTTCTGGCAAGGAAAGTGTTGCAATCTCAGTCATGATAGAATTACTTGTTCCTGTCTATTGATGTTCCTGTATCTTACTGAGTTTGGCTTTTCTTGTAGGGAATAGTAGGCTCTACCTCTTGTCTCATTTCATCAACGATTTTTCCAAATATTGGAGTTGAATTTATTCTTATATTTTAAATTAATGTCCATTTTTTAAATAGCATCATCATATCATTATAGAGAAATTTTATTTGACTTAGTTATTATATTCTTTTCATGTTATTATTATATCAATACAAAATATTATATTACTAATTTTCATTATTTCCTTATTATGGAATAATACAACTTTTTTTAAAAAAGTACATCACCATAATTTATTTATAATATTTCGACTTTTCATATCATTGCAATAGTTTCATTTTTCATTATTGTATGCATCCATATTAAATAACCTGTCTTATTATTATGTACTTCCAGCATGGTTATACACTGATTAATTTTTTTTTTTTTTTTTTTTTTTTTACAGGTGTTAATGAGAACAAATTAACAGAGATACTATAGTATAAACCTGATGGTCATTTCTTAAGCCAACATGACTCCCTGCTTCTTCTTTGTAACTACTAAACTGAACCCATCTGATAAGCACTGTGCTGCTATACCATGAAAAAGGTAATCTTAGAACAGCTTCTAATCCAGGCTGGGTTTTATTAACAAGAAATTTGAGTTTGAAAATGTTCTTCCGACCAACCAGAATGATTGGCAAGCTGTGCTAATTAATGTATGCACCAAAAGGCATAAGTTACAGTGAAATGAATTCGTCGTGACTAAGCCATGTTGCTTATTATACAAGGCAACCATGGAAGGATATGACACATTCTGGCGCCACAATCAATTGTAAAGCCACGGACTTCATGCTAATTTTTTTCTTTTTTAAGGAACAATGTTGAACCTAATATTGTAATGAAGATTATTTTCTATAAAAAAAAGAGGGGAAAAATACTAGAATCAATATCAACTTAAGATTAACTAGTTTTTACTGTATAAAAGTAATAAAGGAAAATCTATGAACATATGTTTGCCAGTTTACACTATGAAGAAAGATATAACCAAATAAACAACATGGATCTCCTGAAAATTAACAAACTAACCAAGTGGCATACCTAAAGAAGTTGTCTTAATACATAACTTGGGTTTAGCACAGCTAAGAATAAAGGCCACCCTTTTTTAATTTCAATTTGTACTGTATTGTATTTCAGTAGATATTGGATGTGTAAATATGAGATTCCATTAAAACCCATGGTGACTTGTGAACTGATCTATTACATAACAAAACACTTGTTAAAAGTCTGTGCTTTTTAAATAATAACTTTCCTTCAAGAATAAAGGCAGACAGACCATTATGTGAAAAAAACATTACATTAGTAACATTTCATTTAATTGCAGCGATTTCTAAAAAAAAAAATCAATAAAAATCCCAGTTTATTTAGATTTATTTTCTGTAGAAATACAGTGCAAAATAAGTTTTAGTGTAAAAGCGATATTAAAAAGATATACTGAGTTACCTCCCATGTTATTGTTTCATGTAAGAAATACATCCACAAAGCATTCTTCACAGGTTTGTTTGCATAAATTACAAGGTTCATTCCGAAAGTAATGAACCCTAATTAATTACAGAAAAACTACTTCCACTCACAATATAATGTTACCTAACTCTAACATCAATGGTATTAATCTTGTTCCACATGTAGGAAGTAGCCACTGCAAATGAAATAGTGTATTGAGACAAAGAGCTGTGATACAGTGAAATAGTGTATAATCCCTAAATCATCCATGTGAGACTACAGAACAACTGTCTTAAGTCCAGAATCAGTTATGCAAGTGTAAAATGGTAGTCTTTACATATCAAAAGTATGGAAATGGTGACACTAAAGGCAAGCCACATTCAGGCAAGAGACTACCACATGCTGATACCTGACAACAAAACTCACAGTGATGAACTGATTCAATTGCTCTATTTCTTTTTGCTAAATAATCGTTTTTCTGTAATTAAAGAGCTCATTATTTTCATTATGACATTCAGATTTGGTTGGGATATATAATTAATTCATGCAATAACAAGAGTTGTATTTGTCAAAAAATCAACCATCTCTTTTCCTTCTTCAGTATACTCAGTAATTGTCTATATGCAATTTTTCCAGAAGTTACATAATTGTAATAATTTGCTTCAAATTTCAAACTTACAAAAAAAAAAATATTAAAAGTGACATGGATGGACTTGGCATATCACCTGCTGAACATGATGTTTGGCAGTTTGCACACTGATCAATGGCAGCCATCTTTAATTTAAGATCAATAGTTTAACCACAGCTAACAAACCAACAAACCGAGTATTGTAAATGAAGAAAAGAAAAGAAAATACCCGTTGAAAACACAATCAGAAAGCAAAACCAACCAAAACCATTTATGACCACAAACAAAAGAAAGGCTCATAAAAGCTTGCCAGATTTCATTCTCAATGCATTGTTGGAATGTTCACTTAATTTCTCATGGACATAGGGGTTAACTGTTACCACCATACAATTAGCTTCAGGTTTAATCAGAATTTCAACAAACATTAAACTGAAAATAAATTACATACTAAAGAATCAGTTTTATCTACATCAATGCAAAGACTAGTAGAGTAGCTGATGTAGAACTACTTGGCATTCTCATGCTATAGCAAGTGAATCATGCCAACAAAAAGAAGCAAACTAAAAAAAAAAAATGTATCCCAATGAATGGGCACTATCCAGGTGAAGTATATAACAAGTCAAAATCAATATTCCAGATGTGATTTTTTCTTGATCATTTCAGCCAATGATGAACTCCACATACCAAATATGTTGAAACTTCTAAATGAAACTTCAATCTATGAGTATACAGATGAGGTTTGACAGTAACAAACTGCTATTTTGAAATGCCTGAATTCAGTCAAGTCAGATAAGTTTAGGGAACAATTGCTCAGTGCCTACCACCTTTCTGGAAGGGGATAGTATTGCAAAAACACTACAAAAACTATCTCTCCAAGTCCCAGCAACTTTCCTATTTATGAAACTACCAGAGTTCTGTTAAAAATATTAAAAAAGAAGAAGTAGGGGTTAGCACCTTTCAATATAGATAAAATACAAGTAACGAATCCATAGTTAATTCTCTGTCTCCATCATTCTTGTACAACAAATTCAACCACCAACAGATGCTGGGAGTACAGTGCAACCTAACTTCATGGTGCCTGGAATAAATCAGAGTCCATAAATCCAAAAAATGTTTAGTTATTTAACACCTGAATTTAAAAACAACAAATGTGTGTTTTTTCTCTTCTTTTACTAATGCATCTTTTTTTGTGGGGGAAAGTACAACTTTAAATACACAAAAGTGAAAATTACATTTTATAATAGGACATTTACAATAACAAGCAAGAAAAAACAGATAATGAAACATTAATACTGCCCGCAGAAGACTTGTCAAAAGATAATATTAAATTACAGGTATTATTCATTTAGATATGATTTCTTTAACTGGTACTTTTGATGTGCATAAAATTGTTTAAATGTATGTTGTTCAACCTTAAACAAGATTGCAAGTGATACAGCATTTGTTAGTTGGAATGTAGTTACAAGTGCTACAATTACAGAAAAGTTTAAAGTACAAAGGGTTTAGGGTTGACAGTTGATCAGGAACCATTTTTTTTTTTTAAAAAGTCTGAAACCAAAACCTATCAATCAGCAGACTAACTGATGTTTTTTTTTTTAAAAAAAGAATGCAAGAAATCGTGAATTTAGAGTCTGTCTGTAGACTTTCAAATATTCGGAACCGCAACTGACCTGTCCCCTCAGCAGAAAGCGGGGGGCGATGTTTTGCAATAAAAAGCAAGTTTCATGTGGTGACAACTTTGAAGTTTTTCTTTCATTTCTAACTCAAATAATTTAATCGTGTGAAATTGTTAGGATTTTTTAAAAAAATTTTCTTTCTGCAACAACAGAAAAAATTCTTAATTAGGAGATGATTAACAAAAAATCATACTTGAAAAATTCTGTGTAATGACCTACTGTTGCTCCGCATTATTTTCTTATTGAGTCAATAATCACTGTGTCACAGGTCATGATATATATTACAGAATCCTGTTAGTCAGCAGCCAAGTTCTGAGTGCTTGATGTCTGTGCTGGATCTGAAAGTTGGCAAACATTTCTTTTTCAAAGCCAACATCGTGCATCCCGCAGCAGAAAGTGAACCGCAACAAACCCAGAAGAAAAAATAAGTTAACAAAGCAATTTCAATCTTTACTCTTTTTCTTAAATCGGATAAGCTGGTCGGTCACTTATAAGAAATTCTGAATTTATTTATTTATTTAAATTCATTTTATTGTATTTTATTCTTATTAATTTATTCTTAGACATAACCATCAGCTGCATCTTTTGATTATTAAAAGCAATTCATTTACTGGATTTTGAGTTGAGATTGTTTTTAGTCAACTAAGTTTCTTTGCGAATCAGAGATTTATTATTTTCTGTCGTAAATCTTAATGTCTTCATTTATGTATTGTATGGCTGTGCTCTCTGCTTAGACAATTTAATATTTATCACGCCTTGTACTTTTATTTGTTTCTATCTCAGTCGCAGTTTGACCCTCCATAGGACTTCTCCCAAAGGAACTAAAAGAAAGTTCAACAGTGGAGCTACTGCCGATAAACAGTCAAATAAACCAAATGTTAGTAAACAATCTGCTTCAAAAGGAAAAAAGCAAAACTGTCCTCCAAACTTTATGATCTTTAGGACAAATGCAATGAATCAAAGCTGGGCGGAAAAATCACTGAAAACGACAATATTTAAGAAAACAACAGACAGTATATTTGGCAACCATCAATTGATTTGTGGGAAAATTCTTGAAGACAACAATGGTGTGTACTTAGTGTAGATCTTGTGAAAAAGTGAATGGTTTGACTACTGCCTATAAGATGAGTTTTAAATTTTTAAGAGCAAGATCATCATGACTGAGCAAAGTTCATAAAATCTACTATCGATTTCACCTAAAACTGTGTCCTAGGGAAAATTAAGTAGCTTTGCTGTAAAACAGAAGCAACAGTAACAAAATCCTAGCTCACTCCTAACCCCTCCACCAATAAAGTAAGAGAACAACAATATCATCCAGAAAACTGAGCACATCCGTTAACAAATGAGGACTTTTAATTAAGGAAACACAACTGACCAGATGACTGACTCAATACTGAACATATAATTGATTTAAATCTTCCATTGAGCTGAAGGAGTACTACTCAGACATCTAACAACCAAGTCATTATCGGATAGCCAACCCAATGTAGAATTTCATCTTCCAGCAGGAGGAAGATTTAAAATGAAAGACCACTATTGTTATTTTAAAAAGATAGTTACAAAGTCAAAAAAGAAAATTCTCAAAATTTTAAAATTGAAGATTTAGTTAATGTGCTCAAAATGAAAAGTGATTTTGACAGTGTTCAATCTGCCAAGAGAAGGCAAAATAAATCCATGTGCCAAGTGATGGGAAAACTATCCAAGATGCCAAATTTTGATCGGCATTAGAAATGTGTGTACACTTTATATTTGGTAGTTTTAAGACATTTTTTTTTACCAAGTCTTAAATATGTTTCAGATGCATGATAATGCATTTAAAAAATATTTCTTAGTTAGCTTATTTAGAAAATTAAACATGTTCTCAAATAAGACTTTTGTGATATTGCACATCAGTATTTCAAACCTTCTCATAAAACTATGAAATAGAAAGTGAAATCTGTGCTTGCTGACCTTTTATTTACTTTCGCCAAATTAGCAAGAAAATAATTTTTGAAAAATTTTAAAAAATGGAAGACATTACATTCAGTTTGTTTTTCTTTTCAATTTCTCACTATTTGACAAAGTATAAGGCTATTTAAACATATTTAGTGTGGTCTTAAAAATATCATTGTCACGAATGGAAATGTTTTGGATTCTACTCATTAATACCTAGTAGTTGATTAGTTGATTAAAATCTGGCATAGTCAATAAAGAAAACTCAGATGATTTCATTTATAACACTGGTCAACACAATATTTTTGGCAGGAAAAGTGAGACTGGTTTCTGGGGTTTTCAAGGGCGCTGAATCCGAATCTGACATTTGTTTTTTCAAGTTGGCTCTAGTTTTGGAGATATCACAGGGGGGTCGTTCGTCTGAAATCACCCATTCGCGACCATAACTAAACGTACAAAAAACGGCTAAATAGTGCAAAAATGTCAGATATTGATTTTTATGATAATCCAAAACCACAAAGACAGTGTAAAATCTCAATCTAACAAGTTAAGTTAGATATAACATCATTTCATTTATTAATAAATGAACACTTTTCATATATTTCGAGAATATACAAAAAATTTGCTAAAAATTTGCTGAATTTTAATTCTCCAAGGGAAAAAAACATTTACATAATCAGTTATATATCATAAATTAATGCAAAGCATTATTATACACTAGATTCTTAGTTACAATGAACACACAAAACAATATTTTATTCACAAAAGTGAAATTGACGTTTATACGATTTTCGCTTGTGAGCAACTTTCGGGCAGTCTCTCAAAAGGTTCCAGCAGTAGTCTGCCATCATGTGCTCATCCCATTTGCCTTGATACCTCTCTTCCATTGTTTTGATGTCTTGATGGAATCTCTCTCCTTGCTCCTCACTGTAATCACCAAGATTACCAGGAAATCTGTCGAGGTGGCTAAACAAGAAATGAACTTTGATGCTCACATTTGCCCCTAGTTTTTCGTATGCAGTAAGCATCTTACGGACCAATTGCTTGTAATTGTCAGCTTTGTGATTTCCCAAAAAGTTTGTCACTACATCTGTGAAGGACACCCAAGCATTTAACTCAACCATGTTCATATGATTAGTGAAGTCAGAATCCCTCATGAGCGTTCGAATCTGAGGTCCATCGAAGATGCCACCTTTAGCTTTTTCGATGGAAAGACCTGGAAATTGCCTGCATATGTACTTGAAGCAATCCCCATCTTTGTTCAACGCCTTAACAAACTGCTTCATGAGCCCTAGTTTTATGTGCAATGGAGGGAAGATGATTCTATCCCTGGGTACCAAAGGCTCATTGATGACGTTGGCTGTGCCGACTTCGAGACTTTCTCGTTCTGGCCAGTTCTCCCTTCTCCAGTGCTGGATTCTTGCTCTGCTATCCCACAAACAAAGAAAGCAGGGATACTTTGTGTACCCACTTTGCTGACCAAGCAGAAAATTCACCATTTTCAAGTCCACACAAATCAGCCATTTATGAGTGTTGTAATTTAGCTTTTCAAGAACAAATTGGATACCATCATACTCTTCTTTCATCTTGGTAGAATGGCCAAGTGGTACAGGAGCAAACTTATTGCCATTATGCAAAAGTACAACTTTTAGACTTGCTTTCGAGCTATCTATAAAGAGACGCCAATCTGCTGGGTCATATGACGAGATCCCCATGCAGTTAAGAAGTGCAGAAACGTCATTACAAAAGATCAGGTCATCTTCTTTAGAAAAGAAACGAAGCAAGCTGCCTTCCCTTGTCCTATAGTATGTTATAATGATTCAATAATATCAGAAAATTATTATTTACTGCTTCTATATTGAAGTATTTCAGGGAGAATTTTAGCAGTTTAGGCTTATTTGAGGCTATCAATATCTTCTAAACTAGAGCCAATCAGACAAAACCAATGTTATATTCGTAATCAGCGACCTTCAAAACCCCAGAAAACACTCCTAGATGGTCTGCCAAAGAAAAAAAATAAAAATTTGTTGACCAGTGTAATTAATACATTTTGTTTAAATAAGAAAACCAAAGTGCAGTAGTGCTAAATTGAAAATTTAAAGTAAAAACAAAAATTAAGTATTAACAGCCCCTTTAGTTTTCTTAGTTATGTTTTCTTCCAGTGATTATTTTCCCATTAAAAATTATGTTAATTAGCTCCATAATTAGATTTACTAATCACTGATGGTAAAAGTTCACATTAACTTCCCAAGATCTGATTGAACTGTCTTACTTTTACAAAATATTTCTTGCTAGATCACATTAGCTCTGTTTCCAAAATCAAAATATAAATTTGAAATCACAATTTCAAATAAGCTAAAATTAACAGGGGAGATAACTCTCATTTTTTAACATAGAATATTATTCGTTCTCCACTCAGTATTTTTTCAATAAGAGTTTCTAAAATAAAATAAATACCAAATCTGTTTTACTTTGAGTATAAGTTTATCAGTCTTTGTACCTTTAATTATAGATTGATTTTATTTTTTACACTGGTGTTTTTTTGTTTGTTTTTTTTTTTTAATTGTTTCATTTATTTTAATTTTATCCCAGCTTCATCTCGATGCAGTAATGAAAACAGGGTTGAAAAACAAAATCTCCCTGAAGAGAATACTGTTTACAACTATTCTTAACAAAGCTGAGGATGACTGAAAATATTATGAGTTTTTTTCATGATGCTACTGAGCTTTTGAACTCTTCAGGGCCTGAAGTCCTTTAAAAGATTATAAAAGGTGATGGCAATTACAAAAGTGATCATAGCATCAGTAAAATTTCAGGCTGCTTTGGCAAACACCATTCCTAAGTAGACAGATCCCCCCCTCATTGGTTATTGATAAAGTATGGACAGAAATAACAGAAAATGTTTGCTGTTGTTGTTTCATAATGTGATGTAAAATCAGTTGTTTATCTAAATCTCTTATGCAGATAACTATAGCACTAGCTAACCATAATATGATTGTTGGTATTAACAGAATGAGAAAAAACTAAAGGGTTTTGGGTAAGTGATGGTGATTTTAATGTCCATCCATTATGTGCTGCACGCAGGCATTAGCTGCATTGCAGCAATTCAACCCAAGAAGCAATAAACTAAGGAAAAATTTATGGTCTGCTAACTTTGCAATAGCTTAAGTTAGCATAGGTTTACTCTGTAATACAGCTGGTGATCTATCATGCCTATTCAGCATCAGAACAAGAAGCCATGCTGAATACTACTGCTAAGGGTGTCAGAAGACAAAAGAAATATAGAGCAATCACTGCATGTGTTCATTAGAGCATCATTAAAACACTGGTTGATCTCGTTAAACATTCTTTGTTGGATTTAAGAAACCATCCAGGTCAGTTTATCATTTACTAGTTCACAAGGTAAAGACAGATGTGTGTGTGTGTGTGTGTAGTAAACCAGTGGAGAAAAGTACTATATCTGCAATTGATGACTGTATCCAAACTAACAGGTATCAACAGGATAAATATGAAGAAACAGAGAGAAAGCATACAAACCATTAGATGATGCAGCTACAAAGTACATGAACAGAAACAAATAGACTATGTATGCAAAATTGTAAGCAATCTGGAGCATAGGGTTTGAAAAAAGAAATCAGCTTCTACAAAATTTTGATGGGTTTTGTTCCAGAAAATATAAAATTGGCTAGGAAACTAGGTGCGCTGAAGGATTTGTGTTAAAGGCTAGCAGATTTTGTGCACTTAGACAGATAAATAACAACTTAGCAGAGTTTGATCAGTGCAACAGATTTAGTTATTTCTTTGTTTTAGCACAATTTTTTGGAAGTGTGCCAAATGTGATCATTCTGTTTATGATTGTTTTGACCACATTTGTGTTTACATCACACTGTATCAAAATCCAAGGCCTCCTTGAACTCATTAATTGACCCTATGAAAATTTCAGAAGAAAAGTACAAAATGAATAAAGGATACATCTGATCGTGGACATTTAAAGTGGGATCTGCTGCTGCAACACTTGCTAAAATCCCCTTTTAGGGGTTACCTCTGAAATCATGAGATGTGTCAGGTGGTTAAAAAAAATGATGCAGAAGTAAACACCCTTATATAAGGGTTAGATGAGTGGTGAATTTTGTTAAGTAATGGTTAAGGTGAGAACTTCATAATGTTACTAGAAAGGTGAAGCAGTTTGTAGTTATTGGCCAGTTTTGCATTCAAATACACGCAGTGCATTTATTATCATCTAATGTAAAAATCCCACATCTATCTTGATGATAATAGTATGTAAACCCTGCACCAGAAAATTTACACCACCAGCTGAAATTCATCTCTTTATCCAGGTTTCCAGTTAATGTGCAAAGAAGGGGAAGAAAAAAGAAGTACTGAGGAGGCTTTTTACGTTATTAAAAATATTGATTCCCAGAAATGTTTTTGTTCTCACAGATTGCTGATTGCTTACCATGTTAACAGTTGCTTGGCAAAATTATGTGTTCTGAGAAGTCATAGGGATGCTTTGAAGAACAGATTAATAGCAAACATTCTCCCCACGTTCCATTTGACAAAGAACATCCAGAATGGTAACAGCAGCAGGTGGCATATCTTAGAAACATTAGAGAGTATGAAATCATCTATTACTTGTTCTCTCTCTCTCTCTCCACAAATCTTGAGACTTAACTAAGTACAGTTTATTAAGAAACATTAAACAGCATTTTATTCCACAAATAAGGGGATTATTTTGATTTTTCCTGCCACTTTTTTCATCAATGAAGAACTAGCTAATTAACTGATGTTTCAATATTTATTTCCCTGCGGTGGATAGATACAAGGTTAGAAAAATCAAACAAAACAACTCAGCACTGAAGAGTTTGTGATTCAAGGCCAGTTATCACCAAGGAAGTATCTGTCAGGAGTAATAGCTAATTGTGGTAAGATGGAGCGATTACCAACAGGAGGGCTCTCATTAGGTGATTCTCTTATTACGGTAAAAGGCGGAGAATGCAAATATAAGAAAAGCCTTCAACTCTGAAGATCTGTCACTTTTCAAGTTACAGTCCGTCTTTATTATCAGGCTTTTTATATGATATTCTCTTTGTAATTTCAGATTTCCATAAAATATTTTAAATAGGTCACAATGGCTAACTCTTTTCTGTTCCTTTAACTATCAACAGGGTAAATAAGCAGCTATTTTTTAAGCCAAACTTTCTCCAAAGACATGTATGTTCACTTCTCCTTTTCTGAACCATAATTAATAATACAACTGATGACTGACTGACTGACTGCAGCTCACTAGTTTAATAGCATTTTGCTCCTGCCAAAGATACACTGATTTTGAAGTCACTTGAAATTTCTTAAAAAAACCAAAAACTCAAGAAGACAAATTTTGTTCAAGATTTGAATTCTGATTTTCCTCTTCAGAAAAAAAATAAAAAAGCTGGAATTTTTTTTCTTTCATAGAAATTCTGAAGTATCAAGTACCTTGCTTGATTTCGTGTTCAGTGAATAATTATTTAAAATGATATTAAAGTAGATAAGTAAATATATTATGGGTGACAATTTTCCTATGTTCAGAACTCATGCAATTTCTGTGGTTGGAACTTATACCTACCAAAATAGCAATCACGACCTCTGGGCCAATTGCCAAATATAAGTGGTAAATTCTAACCAAAAAAGAAAAGGGGGAGATTACCTTTTAATGAAAAGCAATTTGTTACTTAGCTAAAGAAGGAAATTAATGCAGTTATATTGTGTCAGGTATGGATGGTTGTATTTATTCACAGATTTCTTTAGTCCCAAAACAACAGAAAACAAAAAAGGGATTCAGTTAGAGAAAAACGTTTCAATGGATAAGTATAAAAGTTACTGGGCACTTATTTTGATGTTGATGCTAAAAGTCTTCCTCAGGACTATGTTACAGCCAGAATTACCTAAACCCCACCCACCCACAAAGGAATTAAGCATATTCAATTTTTTCAATCATTAAACTCCATAAGCTAAACATTAAAAAAATTAAAGATGTACTTTTATGTCAAACATTTCTAAGGTTTACCACCCATAGTTAAACTATTAACTAATTTGTTTCTCAACTTTTAATTTAAGAGAAAATAAATGTCAAATATATAAAAGCAATTTAAGATTTAACGAAGTTCCACCATTTCAGATGGCGGATGGGCTGTCATGAGGCTGCTAGATTTGTAAATTCAAAAAATAAATCTGGCTATAAAACCCACATTCTCGCTAACCTACCATGTACCACTCATGTAAATAAAGTATCCAAAGTACATCATTTAAATTCTGCCTGTTTCACTCACCTCAATCAGGGAAATTTTTTAGGAAAATTTACATAAAAAAAAATTTTAAAATGGATGCAGAATTTTCAAAATACTTTTTTTTTTAAAAATTGGATACACCCAAAAAAAAAAACAACAACAACAAATAAATTAAAGAAGACTGCAGTTTTCAGGAGCAGAGGTTATGTAATACATTTTTGGAGTAATAGAATGGTGGGAATTCCTGCCTGTAGTCTAAGGCATTTATCCAGAAATGACTGTATCTAAGATGGCTACTTAATCAAAGACAAGTTCCCTTAAAACAGGCTTAGCTTACCAACCCTGTCAGAGAGAGAGAGAGAGATGATAGATGGAGTCAGAGGAAGAGGAGGAGAAGACAGGCTGAAGGCAGACAGACAGACACTGGGGATGTATTGCCTTTCATAAAACCAGTCTCCCCTCTTGTGAGCTGCTGCTGGATGGTGGAAGGAAAAATTACTATTTATGTTTCTCGCCCATTTAGCTATGTACCACAACAACAGTGTTACTGAATGGCTGAACAATTTCTGATAGAAAAAACTGATAATGGATACTTCAGGACAGAACAGGCATAGTTTTCCATAAGAATGGCATTAATTAATCAACAAATGAAAGAAAAAAGGATTTTAAAGCTAATGCTTAAAACAGGGATTTCTTCTCTCATTCTCCAGTCAATTTCTGCTGCTTGTTGGGCAAATATCAAAAAAGTTAAAACTGAAAATAAACAACAAGATAATCACAACTATGCAACAATGTTTTCTAAACCAGCAAAAATAAAAGTGTTTTTCTTAATTTTTAATTATGGAGAGCTTGAATATTTTAATTCAGTATTTAGCAAAAATAATAAGTCAGTACCAAGACAGCGATAACTAATTAGTATTTAAGGAAAAAAAAAAGAAGAAAGTATGTGGGTGGAAGCCATTTGTATCTTATTCTTAACCATCACACTTTTGAACCTGAGGACTTTCTATAATTAATCAGTATATTACCATCTAAAGATTAACAGTGCGTGAACAAAATTTAATTAGCAGGATACAAGGTCTACAAAACATGCGCTGGTCCTTGAAACAAGAAAAGTAATCAACTCATACATCTAATGTGTAAGACGAATAAAGAATCCCAGCTGTAATCAGATTCTTCTGTTAATTAAAAAACTACATGGATTAAAAACAATTAAATCTGTTTCATATTTCTACGTATCTGCATTCCACTGTCAAAATGATAAATATAAGACAACCCACTATCAGTCAGGCATGTAGCTATTTGCACAAAGAAATAACTGCACGAGCATCATATGAAACACAATAAGCAAAGCCACTGCATGTTACCTATTGTATATTAAGAATTAATAAACTGATGTAGAACACTTTAAGTAAATTAAAAAGAAAAGTTCTTTACGATAAATCTTTGAATTTTAATTACAGGTTCCGGGCTTTAAACTGATCACTCATCTAGAATTTGAACCATTCCAATGGTCCACTCAGCAACGACCTAAATGCATCTAAAATTGGAAGCAGGAAGCAAGGTCTGCAGCCTGAGTATTTAAAAATATATTCATTTCTTTAAGTGCAGTTTAAAAACAGAAAGTTATTGGTAGCATATCATTTGCAGAGTCAAAGCATTCTCATCAGTAGCAAATGACTAGCTAATGAACTTACATTTCAGTCACTGTAGCATCCCCATTTGCCACCAATTTAACTCAGTGAACAATGTATTAAAACAGCATCATCTAAGCCAGTGGTTCCCAAAGTGGGCAGTACCCCCCCTCCACCGTCCAGTGGGAAGATCCATGGGAGGATTCAGAATCAAAGGAGCGAAAGGACGTGTCTTTTTGTTGTTTTTTTACAAAAATTTGTTGATAAATGACACCCAGCAAAATAGATAAATAAATAATAAAAGGAAAAAAAAACATGAATAAGATTAATATGGAACCATTTTTAAAACAAATTAAATATTTTATTTTAAAAGATTCTTAATTAGATTGATATCCTATAAACTAGGCCAATCCGAGGATATATGTAGTAGGGTTTCTACCGATCCTTTCATCCAAAAAAACTAGCACACTCCATTGCCCTGGTGAAGCAATAGAGAGTTCATCATGTGTATATATGAATCCTAGATAACATATAACGTGTCTTCGCGTTCTACTCTTTAATACTTCCATAAAATAATTTAAAAATCGACGAAGCCAATGGTGACGGGTTAATACACACAAAAACATGGCTTTGTTTTATTTTGTGGTCCGAAGTCGGAGTTAAAGCCCGAGCGTTTGTATTGTGGCGACATGACCTGGACAGAACACGCCACTCGCCAGCCAGACCGGACGTCGTGGGGGACTTGGGATCATCACGTCTTCACCTTCTGCGAGGGCCAAGGCTTTAGGGTTGTAAGCATTACAAGTTATCTTCAATCTTGTACTGTACGTACACACAATATAAAGATATGCTCGAGTGGGAATGTGGGCAGGGTGAGGACAGGAAGGTAATTACGCTGGTGACATTATGACGAGAATTTGGGTATGTGGGTGATAAGGGGGGGAGAGTGTTAATAAGCGTGCGACTGAGAAATGGCGGAAGTGTGGGTGCGTGGGTAGGCGGGATCTATTCCGGATTGCAATTATTTCTTTTACTATAAATTTTATATTAAAAATCGGATTTTTTTGGTTCTAGAACAAATGTGGCTGCAGCACAGCAAACAAAAAAGTGTAGGCAATATAGTGTGGGATATCTGAAATATGGATTCATTATACCAGCACCAAATAACCAACAGCAACCAGTGTGCCTATTGTGTGAGAGATGAAGCCATGAAACCTTCCAGGCTCCTTGAACATCACTCTGATAAAGCAGACAAAAACTTAGCACATTTTCAGTCACTTCAAGAAAACCTTAGGAAATGTGTTTGCTAGCCCTTCATTACAAACCAGTGATGGTTTGCGTGCTTCGTACAACATTTCATTGCTAGATCTGGTAGGCCTCATACAACCGAGAAGAGCTTATACTGCCAGCAGTAAGAGAGGTTCTGCGCACAGTTTTACACAAGTCACCTGACCAAATTATTAAAGCTGTTCCTCTCAGTGATAACTCTGTCCAAAGAAGGGTGGATGAAATGGCTGAAAAAATTGAAGACACATTGTGCAACATGCTTAGGACAACGGAATTTGGCTTACAGTTAGATGAGTCCACTCTGCCAGGCAATGAATCTTTGCTTCGTCAAAGATGAAAGTTTGGTTTAAGAGCTGCTATTTGCAAGACAACTAGAAACAGATACAATATTTTGTGTTGTTGAGAAATTTTCCAAAGACAAAGACATCCCGCTTACCAACGTTCTTGCTTGTGCAACAGATGAGGCACCATCGATGTCAGGTCGTCGTCGTGGCTTCCCCGCTTTCTTGAAAAAAGCTGTACCTTGTGAAATCCACAGACATCTGGGCGCAAAAAACCTAAGTGATCAACTCCACAAATCAATCAGCACTGTTATCACAGCGATAAATAAAATCACGGCTCTCAATTCCTAACTGTTTCGACAGCTCTGCACTGAGAATGAAGATGATTTGGAACGTTTGCTGTTGCACACAAAAGTTAGATGGCTGTCAAAGGGAAACTACCTGAGACACTCCTATTCACTTTTTGAAACAGTTGTAGAATCCTTTCAAGACTCCAATGCTTCTCTCAGTGATGAACTGAGAAACCTCAAGCATGACACTGCTTACTTGTCAAATGTATTCACAAAGTTCAACGAAGTCAATTTGCAACTGCAAGGAAATGAGCCTAACCGTATCGAAGTCAAATCAGCCTTCTGCACGTTTCTGTCCAAGTTACGCTTATTCAAACATAGCATAGCCCGTCGTGAGCTCTTCTAGTTTCTGAGCCTCTCTGAATTGGAGGAGAAGATACCGGATGACGACCTTCAAGTGTATCATGCACACCTGGATGAACTGCATAGAGACATGTCCAATAGATTTGAGGATCTTCTTTTGCTTCAAATACCAGATTTGATGATCAATCCATTCTTAGATATCAGCAATGAGGAAACAGGAATGGTGGAGGAAAAACTGATTTCGATCCAAAATGACATTGAGCTGAAGCCAGAGTTCAAAAAATCATATCAAGACTTTTGGTTACAGAAAAACATTACTGAACGCTACCCTGCACTGTGGAATAAAGTCAAGATGTACTTTATTGACTTCCCAACATCATACTTAGTAGAGAGCAGTTTCAGTGCAGTTGCCCAGCTTCTTTCCAGACAAAGAAACAAACTGAAAATTACTGAACACGGGGATCTAAGACTTCTTCTTAGTGCCTTTCAGCCTGATGTTAAGAAGCTAATGTCCCTGCACCAAGCACATCCATCCCATTAAAAGTTGAGAGAACAATGCAGTAGGTGGGCTATAAATGTACTCTTTCATACTGCTAAATAAATGGGTTTACTACATTAAGTTTTAGTTGTGAAATACATACGCTTGTTTATAGTATTAGAGCGGTACTCACTGTTTTGAATTTGCAGTAGACCTTATACCAAGAAGGTGTGTGTCTGTATGTGTGGGGGCACTAGGGATGTGGCCTGGTAGCCAGGGCGGCTGCCCGAAAAAGTTTGGAAACCACTGATCTAAGCCATGTATGATCTTTATTTTACCAAAATGTCCTGATTCCCCTGACTTCTGGTTCTATTACAATCATATCATTGTCAGAGTCCCTTCTACCAAACCACAGTCTTGGTACAGCCTTTATCATATATAAAAACTACACTTCTTACGAAGAAACTCTTACACCAAGTTACAGCATGTACTCAACTGTTGTTAAATGGCAGTTTTACTTATCAGCACAGTTCTTTGGTCTTTGTCCAATATTGTTTATAACCTTAATTCAAACAACATACCATTGAGACCTTATAAAACACAGTCTTACAACTAGCACATTCTCATAGACATTAACCCAATCACCAAACATATCTGGAGTTTTTCTTTTCCTTACAAGTTTAGACAAAACCCGTGATTTTACTGTACAATTCAAACCCATCACTGATTGTAATGTTCCTCTAACAATGAATTATCTTCCTGCGAAACAACACTCTCTAACTACACTACTGACTTTTTGTTAATGATATCATTTGATTTCAGTTATGCATCATTTATACTGCACATTCTAGAAAGATTGCAATAGAGTGCTGTTCCCTTTTCTCTCCACAACTTCATATAGTAAACTTTTGTAATTTATTGTCAGTTTTTTGTTTCTTGTCGCACAAGCACCTACATCAGTTAAACGCTTACACAGGCAATTGTTCTGTCAACAGTTTAGCTAATACTGCTGGGCTTGCATAAAAAATCATCTGTGCTTCTGCATTCACCAATGTCTCTGTTAGCTACCTCAGATTTCAGTCACTCAAATTCTCATGCTTGTTCATGTCCCCACATAAGATACAACTTATAAACAAACAAATTTCTTCTGTGGTTTCAGGCTCTTGCATCTCAACTACTGCTTTCACTTTTCCTTCCTGAACAGCTATGCCAAGATCTGATAACACTAATCTGTAAAAGGTCATTTCATCTATGACAACACTAAGGCAAGTTCAGTGTCAGATCCTTGGTATCAGCTGTTTTAACACCAGACAGTGTTTCACGCTTTGATTTAGCTTCACCCCCTATTGCTATATCATTGAATATAATGCAAACTCTCAGGATGCTTTGCACTGTTTGCTGAAGTAACCTGTTAGTAGTTTTCCAGAGCACTGCAAATTCAAACATTAAACTTTTGTATCTGAATCTCCCTTTGTTTGTAATAAATGTTGTTATTTTTCTGGATTCTTCTTTCAATTCAATTTGATACTAATCGCATTTTAAATCTAATTTGGAGTACCATTTACATTCCTGTAATGTCTCCTTAACTTTGGGTATCAAGTACCTTTCAATTGCCTGACTGGCTTGGCGTATGTTGATACATATTCAAATATCTACATTTCCTTTGAAATACACACCATAGGCGACATCCAAGCAGATTGATGGGTTATCAACTTTTTCAATTATATCCCCTGCCTCAGCACTCTCTAACTTCTTTTTGATTTTCGCTCTCAGACTGAAAGGCAGGCAGCAATTACTGGTGTTATAGCTTTGTTGATGTGCAACTTAACTTTATGGTCTTTCAACTTACAAACACTCTCAAAGCACCTTTAAGTTCAATTTCTATATGCACACTTTAACCTTTGCCTGCTTTACTTATAGCTCTTTCACATCTCCCTCTCCCCATGGACCACCATTATTCACTCATGATCACGTAGTTTCACAGCACCTAACTTGATGACCATATCATGGCTCAGCAATGGAACACACTCAGTGTTTTTTCTATCACAACAAAACTGTTTTGTTTTTTCTGCGCTCACATCCATCGCAAAACCACCAATTACTTTCAGAGGCTCTTTGCACGCAGACAGACAGAACTTTCTGGCAGACTATTTCAACACACACTTCACTGTTTTGCTTTCCCCCCAACGTCCTTTTCAATCACATTTATAGTAGTTCCAGGATCACGTAATAGAAACAGCACAAGTCCTCACATTTGTGCACTCAATGAAATGCACATTCAATGGCTCTCCTTACTTCTCCTGCACTACACACACCCAAGTCTGTAGCATGGCTTTAGTATGACTTTTAATGTTACACATTTTAGCATAATGTTGTTACCCTTGTTATGCTGTCTTACAGATAAAACATGGAAGATCTGCATCAGTTGCATGCACCTCTCACTTTAAAAACACTTTTTTGTCTTTTCCTTCAATACCTGTCACTACTGTCTGGGCATAATGCAGCTTACCTCAGAACCATCATCAGCAGCCCAACCGATACTATACACCACTACCTTTATCTGCAAACCTATTTTTGTATTCTTGGATGCTAACTGTAATGTCTCTTCTAGGGTCAGATCCTTACCGCCTTAAAGCAGCTTACGCTTTAAGTTACATTTTCAGACACACATTCCAAGCTGCTTGATTACCCTGGCAAATGGAATCAGAGTTTAATCCTGAGAAGTGCTGTACGATGA
Source organism: Nautilus pompilius (assembly GCA_018389105.1). NCBI lineage: Eukaryota > Metazoa > Mollusca > Cephalopoda > Nautilida > Nautilidae > Nautilus > Nautilus pompilius. The sequence continues at coordinate 855,003 of JACATO010000357.1, forward strand.
TATGTTACAGTTGGTGTTTGTTTTGTCAATTGTACAGCACAAATGACCTGAAATGCTCTTGAACCCATGATCTGTTGTTAGCTATTAATTTTTAACATAAATTTTGACTAATGCTGGTGGAGCATTTCTATAAATTGCTAAAATGTACATTCATAAAGTTTAACTACTTACTACTAATAAAATGATGGAATAAGACCATATTTATCATGGTTTGCCTAATGTACACCTGTTGAATATATTTTGCATAAATTATATTCTTATGCAAATTAAATAAATAATAAAATAAACAAAAGGATTATCTAGAATGATGATGGCTTCACATACAGGTCTTGTTGTACATGGAATATAAATGTTTCAAGCTTTAAAATTGTACCAAATAATTGGTCACATACCAACAGGAAAAATGATGTACTGTCTAAAAACATTTTATATAAGCCCACGGTCATTTTTTGACCAAAAAATGAACAAGAGGCAAGAAATCCCCCCCCCCAAAAGAAGAGACTTAGGATGTGCACTTTAATAAGAGAATTTGAAATGACTGGCAGCCAAATAACCAAAAAAGATGTATACTATATTCTTCAGTATTATTCTAACTGGTGAATTCCATTAAAAAAGTAAAGACATAGAAAGATTACCTCTTGATCTGCATATTATTATAAAGCATTCACAAGTTTCAGAAATTTCTACTTATCTAAAACCATAGCAGACAGCTCATTATTCCCAGAAATCAACCAATATCTCTTACTACTATTTAAATCCAAAACACCAAAAACTAAATGGATAGAAGAGTGGCACAGAGCTCACAAAAACAGGTTCTCCTGATGATTAAAAAACTAGTTTTATGGACAGATGAGTCTGCATTCAGCTGTTGAGTGACATCAAAGCAAATACTGCGCAGAACAGTGCTGGGTGATAACAGTTAAAATGAAAGGATGAATGTTCTAGAGATTTTATTGAACGAAACAACAACACTGTAGTCATGTCTGCCACACCAAACCACCACAAGAATATCTTTTTAGTCGAGGATTCATGTTCAAATAAGATAGTGACAAAGGGAAATTCATTTAAAATGAATACAAATTATTTACAAGCGAAAAAAAACAACACGAGAGTTCCAAGAGAAATGGACTCGGCCACAGCAAATTTACCAATTTGTTCCATATTAAAAATCCTTGGGATAAATTATACTGTCAAAAATAACGCAGCAAATTTAAAATAGATAAAAAAAGACTTTGAGAAGCTGTCCCCTGTACTTATGGAGAAGCTTTTATAGTAAAGTGTTGCTACTCTTTGTGATCAACATGTTTTATCTGAGAGGGCTTACAAATAAAATAACTTACTATAATAATTCAAAATATTTTAATACCTTTGAAGAAATAATGCATTCTGTCGTAAAATAAAATAAACAAAAAATTGCATGAATGCTTTCATACACATGCGGTACATTTACGCAGCCAGTGCAGGCTTATAGAAAGAAGACAGATAGATTGTCGGTTTGTTACATATTAAAATCATCAGCCCAGTACTAAAGGCAGATCGACTAACTGCCAGCTTCTCCTAAAAGTGATTTCATTGGTTTGCTATTTTTCTTAAATCTCTTAATTTTAACAAATGAAAATTGTCAACCCGTGCGAGCCAGAAAACAAACAGAAAATCAAAACAAAAAGGTTAGCACCTCTAAATAGCAGACAGAGTGGTAGTCCAAGCCCACTGGAAGAATGTTATGGTCAAAAACCCAAGTTTTAATCCTAATTAGGACCAGTCTGACTTGGCATAGCTCCCTGGTATAGTTTCTTCTTGTCTTTCTTTACCAGCCAGGTACATGAGTTTCATCCCACATCTAAAAATGAAGTCCAGTAAGGACTGAACACACACAGGAGCTGGCCATGCTTGAACCACAGCCTGGATACAACAGGAGATAAGACAAAAGCAAAAACATTTTTCTTCATTAAAATAAAAAAGCATTGTGTACACCATTAAGTGAACAATAAATTCCTCTCGAGCTAAAATGTGTAGCTTCAATTAATCAATATAGAGCATTTACATAATGGCAGATAACATGACTGACTAAAAAAAAAGTATTTTTAGCAAGATACAATGATTTTAGGAAGTACAAATGTAATTATTAATAATGAATTTAGTTTTAGATTAAGGAAAGGAGAGGAGTGAATTGTCAAATAGCATGAGTGACATTTTGACTGCAAAATCACAAATGAATCTTCACAAACTTCTAGAGACAATACCTTTGTTCCAGGTAATGAAGTCTTTCTCTTTATCATAATTTCAATAATTAAAAAAAATCTTTATCTGAAAATTCAATCAAAACTTAAACCAAATTCTATGGTTGAGAAGATTCACTATATATTTAATCCAGATTTTACCCTAAGTACATTATTTATCAAGGGAATGATGTGCAAGCAGAAAGCTATTAAAACCTGGACTAGTGATGATGGATCTATTCTTGGTATCTTCATGTAAATACATTTTGACAAAAAGCAACTTCTGCCACATGTTTGATAGTTTTGGACATCAAACTGATTCATTTCCCTCCCACCAGTCCCAGACAGCATTTTAATCAAGGTACACCCAGAGAACAAGCCTGTCATCGAGCAGCTGCTAGAAAATAGATTTAGAAAAGAAACTCTGAGGCACAAAAAAAAACACAAAAGACATAGCAGCAAAGTGAACCAGAAAGTTATCAACAGACCCTTGTATGAGACTTATGTAATCCTTCTGGGAAAACTGCTATCTGACAGCACTCTCAATGGAATCAATAATAGTAGTATGATAAAATGCCATGAATTCATTCATCATTTATTTTAGAAATTAATATTAATTAGTAATATGCTGAGCAGATGTTTATGGAGTATTAAGAGATGATTAATCATTTGAGTACATTTGTTGCAATAAAGATGCTGGAAATTCTCTCTTATTTTTCCTACTGTTCTCTTTAGGATAAAGCAATTATTATACTCTACAAAACAAAAGAATGATTTTACAAAATCAAACATTATTTTTAAAATCTCTGAAAAATATTAAACTAAATACTAGAGAGATGGAGAGAGAGAGAGAGGAGAGAGAGAGAGAGAGAGAGAGAGATGGAGAGAGAGAGAGATGGAGAGAGAGAGATGGAGAGAGAGAGAGAGATGGAGAGAGAGAGATGGAGAGAGAGAGAGAGATGGAGAGAGAGAGAGGAGAAATGGAGAGAGATGGAGAGAGAGAGAGGAGATGGAGAGAGAGAAATGGAGAGAGAGAGAGAGATGGAGAGAGATGGAGAGAGAGAAATGGAGAGAGATGGAGAGAGAATGGAGAGAGAATGGAGAGAGAGAGAGAGAGAGAATGGAGAGAGAGAGAGAGAATGGAGAGAGAGAGAGAGAGAATGGAGAGAGAGAGAGAGAGAAATGGAGAGAGAGGAGAGAGAGAGAGAGATGGAGAGAGAGAGAGAGAGAGAGAGAGAGAAATGGAGAGAGAGAGAGAGAGATATGCATGAAGTACCAGCATCAGGAAAGGTGCAAAGGATCCCAAGCCAAACCTAGAGTCCATTTTAATAATCATGACCATGAATATAGAGTTAAGCTTGTGGTACTATAAGTCTTCTACTGGGATTAAAGGGAATAACCTATTATCTGTTTGCCAGAGCTCTATGTCCTGCCAACAGGACAGTATTAAGGTCATTGAATGCTCTGCTAGCAGATGTAACACTAATAGTTGGTTAAAAAAAAACTATTCAGTACTTTAGGAATTTACAGTAAATTAAATCCACCATCAAAGAAGTTGGTTTGTGCAAAGTGTTGAGAAACAAACAAAGCTACAGCTCTCTCAGAAAGCAGGAAATGCTAAATAAAAACACCAAAAGTATATTGTAAATGGTTTAAAGGTCTGTCATGTAACATGTAACAGCAAGTGAGGATGGGGGGCATGATTCAGACACTCAATTCGGAAAGAGTACCAGAACAACCAATATGCTAAAACACAGGCTCTGAACTCAGTCTGCTGGGACTGATGCTCCTGTGTTATCCTCATCATTATGACAAGGCTACCGGTCCCAACCTTTTCTGTTAGAGCTGAGGGGTGAAGGTGTGAAGTATAAACCCATGAAAGAAATTGGTAATCGTTTTACTTCTGCAAACTCAGAGCTTAAAGTGGAATCAATAAAGTTTAGCAATGCAGTGATGTGGGGCTTTTGGGGAGAGAGGGTTACAGAAATGTCATCACACAAGAGTCTTGTACTTGATAACATTAATTAAAAATTCAAACTGATAAAGTACTGAGTAATCTGATATTAACTGAAATGAGCTACTAATCAAATTGATAAATCATGTCGTTACATAATTGATTTATTAGAATGTTTGGATATTCTGTTACTTTAGAATGTGTTTGATGGAAAATAAAAATGTTTTACTAATTCAAATTTGGCTGCTGATGAATTTATTTCATACTAGACCAAGTGCTGCAGCTGCACGCATTGTTGAGTTATTTCCTATCTGGGTGGTGGGAGGGGGCACCTTGCAGTTTGACATCATCAGGGGGCCCCGGGGGAAACCCTGGAGCCAGAACTGGCTGCATGTGTCACGAAATTCAAACAATTTTAGACAAAATTTTTTTTTTTTTAAACGAAGCAAACAAAACAAAGAAAAGTAAATAAACTAAGAGGTATTTAAAACGTACAAATGAATGTTAGGTAGCATCTCCCTGCTATTTTGGACCAGAACCATTTCTCCATGGCACCTTAGATTAAATGTACCAGTAGCGCCATCTGGGCCTCAAGTTGCTTGTTGTTAAGAAAAAATTATTTTTCACCCTAAAATTGTAATTTTGGTTTTATTTTGTGTGTGTGTGTGTGTGTGTGTGTGTGCAGGAGCAGATCCCTTAATCTAGATGCATGGGTGGCCCCATGATTGATCAGATTATGGCTGTTTTGGTGCATCTCCCTGCTCTTCTTTACCCGCTGGTCACTGGGTTTCCTCCCGCATGTGAAAAACGAAGAGTTCTACCAGGATCTTTCCTTTCTTTTGCAACACTGCTGCAATGCCCAGTACAGGCTGCTGAGGAGGAGCAAAGTTGGCACCTGCCACTCTCCGGAAGCCAGTAATCTGAGAGAGACTTCGTTGCACTAATTGAAAAATTTCCTTCGTATGAATTTAAAGTAACAGATCAGCTGAGCCAGCCCAGGTCAGGGAGATTCAGGAGACTTTCTACTTGGGAGTTTGTTTTTTTTTTAAAAAAAAGGGAATTAGTGAGTCCTGTTTTCAGGGTATCAGATTTCTGAAATAAAAATAAGTAGAAATTCAACCAGAAGATCAGGTTTAATCCTTCATTTGATTGAATTTAGATGCACAATACACAATAGCAAAGGCATCAGAAAATTCACAGACAGGACAGAAGTACTGTGGACAGATAAGGCTGCCTAGGAAAACCTACTGGAACCTTAGAAAACCCAAGATGAACTGGTACACAAGAGCAGCAGAGGCTAATGGCTTAAAATCTGATGGAACAATTTGTTGTGGCTACAATCATAACAAGAGAGCACACTAACCAGCTACTTTGATATTATACCCTAGCATCCAAATGGCTTTTCTGATCAATACCTAAACTTGAAATACTGAACAAAATGAGAATTTAACAGGTAAAAATGAATAAACATTAAATATGTAGTTTTACTAAAATAGTGAAAACATTATGCAACTGCACACTGGGTCTAGAATTATTACAGAAACATTTTTTTTCACACCTCTAATAGAATTTACATATAATTTCAATTTTTTCCTTCATTTATAGTTTTTTTTTTAAAAAAAATAACAATAGAGAGAAATTTTAAAATTTAAATTAGTTTCTTTGTTCCTTTAATTGTAAAATCTGAATAAAAAGAAAGGGGAGGTTCAAATCGAAGAAACTTATTTTCTGTAACCATACAGTCAATAAAAGTTGCTAAAAGCAGGCATCTGATGTTAACTTTCATGCAAACGTATTGAAGGATGCCAGAATTAAATCAATAACAGATCCTCCCTGTGTATAGAATTAACAAAGGTTTATTCCTCAATCCATATCAGAACTTCACTCATATACAGATGTTAAAAGTTTTCCAAATGGCACTGCTTGAATGTAGCATCCTCGAAACATCTGCTTGCAGCAATCACTCTCTCAGATCATTTTTCAATAAAAGCCCTCTGTTCATACAGAAGAGCCAAAGTCTGGTGCTGCTTACAAGGACCCAACCACCAAGTCCATGATTAAGCTTGAGGGTCTGGTGAAGGAGCTGGTTTGGCCAGCAGTCCATGTTGACCACAAATTGTCATTGACCAATCCATCCCTGTCTCTATAGCACAACCAACCAAACTCTATAAACTTTCACCTAAAACAGGTTTTTCTGATAATATACAGTGAGATCTCACAGTTTGAAATAATCATTATCAAAGTCAACTAGGGAATTTTCTATGCTTTCCATCTCATAACTTCTGACATTAGGGTCAATTTTACTAATTAGGAAAAAATAAGAGAAAAAGAATCAAAAGGATAGGAGAAGCATTGAGGTGTCGTTATCATTCTTTTCACAGATATCATTCCAAAGTTTGTTCTGATTATGAACAGTAAACCTTTGTTAATACACAGTGTCCATCTGTGCCGCTGACTAAGGTAAATATCCCACAGGTCCTGAAGAAACCAGCTCTTTATAAAATCAATAGCATCAAGTCCATTGCTGACAGTTGGAGGACTGGCAGGAAATAAGATTATACAGTACAATCATACTGGTTACATCCCGAGAGATTCCTCTTCTTAAATATAAGAAAGTTAGACCAAAAAATTAATTTGTTCCCAAAAAAATCTAGGGAATTAAATGTAGTTTTTTGGTGATCATTGTACATAAACCACAACCTTCTTCAAAATGAGGAAACTCTAATACATCATATTTAACTATTTATAAATTCCATGAAAGAAGAAAGAAAAGAGGTCTGATTGATTTTTTTTTTCCTTAAATAAGACATGCATCAAAGCCAGCCACCCTGTGTGGAACATTCTGTTTTATCACAGACCTGGACGTCAGTAGCGCAATCTATGGCTTTAGTCTTTGCAACGCCTTCTGATAGGACCCCGTTGCTGATAGCATATTCTTGTCCACACAAGTACTCAGATAGAAGCTATAATCCTTCTGTAGATTGAATAAGGTCAACGCACACATATTTATACAGATAAATAATAGGAATATTCAAAAAAAAAAAAACAAACCAGAAAAGCATCCAACAGTTTCATATGAGCACTCCTCTGATCACACTCACACTCACTATTTGTAAACTTAACAATGCAATGAAAGACTTGTGTGACAAGGTTCAAAAATAAATTTTATTTTACATGACTGGAGTTTCTACCAAAAAATATGCTAATATATATGTAACTTACGTACTAGGAACATGAATGGGGTATGTATGTGAATGCATGTTTGTGTACAAATGTGTGTAGATACATGTGAGCAAAGTGTACTATGTGTATGTGAATGTGTGTGTGAAGGGGGTGTGTATGGGTATTTGTGTGAGAGAGTTGAGTTTGTAAGTATGAATAAGAAATAAAGGGTAAGAGTGTAGGAAAGAGAGGATGAAAGTGTTGAGAAAGTATGAGGAAAAGACAATAGAAGAATATTTGAGGAAGTATGAGAAAAATGGTGAGGGGGTGTGTGAAAGAGAATGAGAGAAAGGGTTGGGGATGTAAGAGAAAATATGAAAGAATGAGGTGGAAGTGTGAGAGAATATGAGAAAATTGTGGTGGGGAATGTGAGAGGGAATATAAGAGATATGTGGGGAAGCATGTGAGAAAGTATAAAAAAGTGGGGTAGAAGTGAGAGAGAATGAAGAAAGGAAGAGTGTGAGGGATAACGATAAAGAAAGGCAATGGTTCCCAAATTTTATATAGTGGCACCCCCTCTCACTCACAATGAATATCTTTTGCATGTGATAATAGCAAAATCAATTTTTTCTTTGCCTGTCGTTAATCAGTTTTTTAAAGTATTAAAAAGAAACTTTAAATTATACAATTTTTTTAATTAAATGAAAAAAAACTACTCATGAAGCCAATAACTCACTTCTATTTGGCTGGCTTTTCAGCACAGTTCCTTGAATCGTGAAATAGCAACTCTCAGGTCCTTTTCTGTAATTGACTGAGAAGGCACTTTGTCTTTATGGCAGCTACAGCAGAAAATCCCATTTCACACAAACATGATGTCACAACAGGTAGAAGAAATTTCATAGCCTTGTCTGACAAGATGGGATACTCCTCTCTGACTTGCAGCCAAAACATAGAAAGATTTTCTGGATCAAATGACTGGTAACAAACCATCACTTGACAAGTCTATGAGCTGTTCTTGTTCAGAAGTTTTCAGTCCAAAGGCAGCGTTAGCAGCAAATGGATTTCTTATCAAGTTTTGGGACATCTACAGTCTTAAAATAAAATTAATACTGCTCCTGTAAAGTGTTCAGTGTTGCTTCCATTTCACTGCTGTGAAGAAACTTTTCTAATGTAGGGAACGTGTCAGAAACTTTATTTTCTAACTTTCTTTTCCATAATTGTAGTTTTCTCATGAATGCATTCACTTGGTCGTTCTGGGTCAAAATATTTGAGGATTTTACATTGACTTATTCAAATGGTTCAGTTTATCAAAAATATCTACCAAATATGCAAACTTCTGATTTAAATATTCACCATAAAAACAAATTAGTGTCACTGTTATTTTCGTCATTGAGGAAGATGCCTACTTCATTCCTTAGATCAAACACTCACATAAGTACTTTCACACTGGAAAGCCAGCATGATTCACAATACAGAGCAGTGTTCTGCTCCCATATCTTCACACAGCTTTGTAAACAGCCTTCCTTTCAATGTTATGTAGTTGACAATTCTGGCAACATCTTGAAGTCATCTTCAGCTTCTCACTCATATCATTAGATGCAAGTACCCACCTATGAAACATAGCAGGTGAGGCCTTCTTTCCGACCAGTACCTGAAGTCCTACATGTTGACCCTACATTGATCGAATTCTGTCATGCACTTCTCCTATTTTATGTCATTTTCATATAGAAATTTGTCAATAATATTGAACACCTCTAATGATGTGGCTCTTTCATTGATTGGTTAGCAAAACATATCCTCTTTAGTTTCATTTTCTGCAACATATCGTACAAAAGTAATCAAATGAGCATTGTTAACTGCAGTAGTTGCCTCATCTACTTGTAACCAAAGATGGGAGGTTTTAAGTTTTTCAATCAGCTGATCACGGGTCTTCACTTATACCTGGACTTCTTTTTCTGACTGTGTTATCTGCAAGTGTAATACTGCACAGCTGTTTGGCACCTGATTCCCTGTGTATTGTTTTGACCATATCAGTAGCAGCAGGTAACACCAAACTTTCTTTTATCGAATGAGGCTTTTTCTACCTTACAAATTCTATATGAAACTTTGTACAAAGCAAGCAAAGCTTTTGATGCAGCACTTGTTTGTTTGTTTTTTTTACAACTGCCTGCCTTTCTGCATTAAATCCTTCTAGTTTTCTCTGGAAGAAGTCTACTTATTTACCAACATATCCGGGATGCAGTGTTTCAAGATGCTGCTCTAATCTATTAGGCTTCATGCTCTCTGCAGAGAATAACCATCGAGGCTGTTTCTCTCCATTAACGTCAGTACCTGTGGATCCAAGGGCAGGTGTTTCTTATCGTATTTTCTTAATTCTCTTTTCTTACATCACTTAAGCCAGCCCTGCCGCCCTGACTTGAACTTGGCTCACTTTCTCTAACTTTCCTCTTGTAACCAGTTAAGAATTTCTCCATCTTTTCAAGGGCACTCAGTAATAAGGTTAATAACTGGTAAACCTTTCAAATAAGTAAAAGAACGAAAGGACTAATGGAGCAATAGACATTTAGCAACAATGAAGTATCTCACAAGGTGGCCTTGACACAACTGACGGAATACTCCAGCAACACCACTGGCCACATTCCAACATTGTTCCTCTGTATTCTACACCCATCTCATAAGATTTTTAAAAAAAATTTATTCCCACAGGATATCATGAAAAAATTCTACTAAGGAGTAAATATGAGAGAGCAAGTTATATGTTCATTAGGATGGTTAGGTTATCACAGTGGTGGGATTCAAATATTTTTAACAAGGTTGATCTTTGGGCTGCCGCGTTCTACAGTTTAGCAAATCAAATTATTGATTATAATTATTTCCCAAATTAAAAAAAAATGTCTAAACAATGGTTAAAGCATCACTATAATAACATCGAAGAGACCATATTAGACTATATAGTTAATGAACTAAGTAATACAAAGATATATCTATGTATATACATGTTTGATTGTTTGTGCTTTTTGAATTATTATTACTATTATTATTAATTATACATATTACTGTTGATAAATTTTATGATTTTATGTATTCTTCAGTTTTCTCATTTCATATTCAAAGACTAATGGGGTGCTGATCCTCCCCCCCACTCAGGTCTGCTAGTGGTTGTGCATAATTATAGAACATTTCACTTACTAATAAGGGATGTTTTATCTATTTTCTGCAGCTGTAGAAAGTTACTGTAGATATTTCTAAAACCAAGATGAATCATGCGATATGTAGCAAGAATAATTGGATTCATGCCTTATATTTTGATGATAAAATAAGTTAAGGGCTAACAACAACCAGTTCACGGAACTCATGAAATTCCAAGAACAGGTTCACACGAACTGGTGCGAACCGGCTGAATCCCACCACTGGGTTATCATTGTCTCCCAACTCTTCCACCAAAAGGCCACCACCACCAGCCACCATTACACCCCTCACCTCTGGTGTCACACCCCATAGTTTTGAACACACTGAAGTAGGATGAGGCTAATGTGAGAAAGAATGAGAGTATGGAAAATATGAAAAGGGGGTGGAGTGGGAGAAGTATAAGAGAGATGGTGAGGGAATGTATGAGGGAGTTTGAGCCAGTGATAAGAGTGGCAAGAAGAGTGTGATTGTAGCTTTATTCTCCCAGTAGTAATAATTAGTTAATTTTGAAATAACCACAAAAAACATTTAGAGAATTCTCACCACAAAAAAACAAAGACTAATGTGCTGACATTTCATAAGAAATTTTAAATAAAGGAAAGCAATTCATAAGATGACAAAACCTATAAGTAAAACTGACAAGAAGTATGATAGAGCACTGATAAATGGTAAATTAACCCTAGACAGCCAACGAGATTATCTTAGCTTTAATATCAAAGAAGAAAGAAATAAAAGATATATTTGGAAATAAATACAGAGAAAGAAAAAGAGTCACAGATGTGTAGGGATACAGTAAACAACTGAGTTACTTTTATTAGGTGTATGCTGAATTCATAGCAGCCAGCATATTGTATCCAGTAATCCATTCTCTTTGGGGAACTGAGAAAGAGAGAGAGCAGTCAAAACACTGAATTGATGATGTGGAAAAACTTTGCACGCCTAATAGAACTTTTTTTTGTTTAAAATGACTTAGGCTATAATTATGCCCACTACTCAATAATGCTGCAACCTTTCTCTGATATCAGGTTATAAATAATTCCTAGAAAGGAACAATATCAACAGTGCCATATTATTATCCACCATACCTTCCCATCATTTAAACAAATGTTTGATAATGAAGTTTTTTTTTCCTTTTCAAGCAACAGTTTATATATATAATTTATAGAATTGACAGATGCTAAGCTATCAGCTGCAACCCGATACAGCACATTAAAATTAAAGCAATTTGTTTGCTTTTATCCAGAATTTCCTGAAGCATATCCACCAACACTGCACTAATTCTCATGTTGCTATTTTCATGCTATCAGAGTACATTTATATATGAAAAGTCTGGTTCCACAACATAATATATCTATTGTCTGGAGAAAAATGGCAGTTTTTGGTTTGTAGCATCTTCACCCTGCACAAAAATTTGTGGATCTGCAATTTATTGATGGAGTTAGGGTGGAAGTAGCTCACAGAACCTGGAAGTGGCATTGTGTTTTAGAAGCACGCACACACACACACACACACACACACACTAAGCTAAGGATTTGCCAATAAAATAATTCATGCACAAAAGTTTGAAAATAAACTTTTTTTCTTTTCACATGTTGATTTTTCAGCGAAATGGAGCTATTTCATTAGTTAATCCACAATTATTGCGACATGCATACACATTATTATATACATCATGAAAACTGCTTTTTACCTAACATAAGATAAAGAAAATATAGCGGTGAAACCTAATTCAAATAATTTACTTAGCAACAAAAAGTAATATACATCTATTTTTTTTTTTTTTTAAAAAATATCCAAATGAATTTTTCAAAAGCTATTACCAATATCTGAAAAATGCTTTCAAGATGGTTTATGGTTTTACATGGCTAGTTAACCACACATTAAACACCAACCAGAAACAGTTACATGGGTGTTTTAGGTGATGATTGGTATACTATAGCATCAAAGAATAATAATAAAAACAAGCAAACATACCAAAAAAAACTAACTATAAAATATAGATGTTATCTCCCAAATTCCCCAACAGAAAGTTTTAATTTTTCTGTCAATTTGGTGGTTTAAATATGACCCTGCAATCTCTTAGGGCCGATTGTAAAGGAATGTTCCTGCATTTGTATACAATTGGAGGGAAAATAGTGCACTTTAGCAGGGGAGGTTGTGAGACCCGACATGGCTCCATTGGGTACATAAAGTAATGCTGCGCAGAGAAGGCTCGTAAAAAAAGAGGGTGAGAGATGCCAAGATGAACAGTGTGCACTGCCAATTGGCTGCCACAGGTATTACTGCTTGGCAGATGCCATTTGTTTACTTACTAGACTTAAAAGAAACAAAGAAATCTAGCTTCATAATTACTAAAATAAATTTTCTTTTACATGGCTGCAATCATTTTTGTGTTTTGCTACTTTCACGCAGATTTGATTTAATAACTTCCACTTAAAGCTTGCCCTGGTATCTGATCACTGCGGCAAACCATGTAACAACCATTTGCTTCCAAATGCTGACAGAGTTGTCAAAAACAGATCATGTGAGTAAATGACATACAATGCAAGAATTCAGGATGGTTTTGACTTATACTGCAAATCAACTTATATCTGTTGGATAGAGTCATTGAAATTGCTTTAATGAAAAAAGAAAAATGAACCAGTGTATTCTTTTCTGAAATAAATTGCATACCTGTTAATTTGAAACAGACTACACAAATTATTGTCCAGAATATTTGCCGGTTGGGTGAGCATTCACTGTAAATGCGTTCATTGAAGCACGCAAAGTTATCCAATCAGTAACAAGCATCATTACATTCTATCTGTCCTTTTCAATCTTAATTATATGTATAAATACTCCCACCAAATCTTCTACTCATCTCAAAATAGCTCCAGTAAGGTCACACAAGCTGTAGTACACAGCAGCTTTTAAGCTGGAAGTCTTTAAGTTTGCTGGAAAAAAATGGTGGCATTATGGCTGTGCACAGGGAATATAGATAGCATCAACAAGAGATGTGTTAGGGACTGGCATAAAGCAAAGAATACATTATAGACTACAAAGAAAATGCAGAAGGCAAATCACAGCCACAAAGCTGGATGGACTAACTTTGGGGATAAGTTGGAGGAATATGTTAACCCAATGTGCTGCTTGTTATGGACTTAGTAGTGTACAGCTGAGACTAAAGGCCAAACAAATCACAACAGATGATCACTATCTTTACATTTCTCCCCATCTTTCTTTTGCTTCTGTGAGGCATTCACCGAGGTGATTTCCCAGAGGTGTGTACCATATTATCCATTCAAAGAATAGCTGACCATGCTGACCTCTGCAATGGCCTGGTTGTAAGCCCCAAATGTTAGACAATTTGAAACCAAGATGAATATCAACTCTACTATCAAAAATTAAATTGCAAGTTGAATTTCAGGATTTGATGATGCTGCAAATAGAAGTATCAAAGACAGATAAAGCTGACACTGGAATTTGAATACCAGAACCGATAATAATGTTTGCAGTTTGTTTCAAATATCTCTCCATGATTACAAACTTGTTGAGAATCTATTTCAACAGCCCATTTAACCAGAAGATCATCATGCAAAGTAGTTAAAAAATATCTTCTTAATATATGAGATCTGAAAGTACCATAGATAGTAATGTGATGCAACAGCATCATGAAGGGTCTGACATATTGTTTAGACTGGTTGAAGGTTTGGCTAACTACCATAGTTGATCTGGCCTCATTTTATATTCCAAATCAACTCATCTATGAATAAAAAAGAAAGAAGAATGGGGAAATTAGCCAATTGGACTTATACTCCACATCAACTATATGCCAAAAAAAAAAACACGATAATATCAATCACACAGATTAGAAAAACAAACAAAAAAGAGCAAGATTGAATGTGATTTACTTAGGGAGTAGTTCTACATTTATCATCAGCTTTTCTTCTTCTTCTTTTTTGCTACATTTGTTGAAAGCAGTCCTAGAAACATGTCAACTGCTATGTACAGATAAACAGGAGCGTGTAGAACTTTCAGCATTTTGGCAGTTACTACTAACTACTGCCCAGAATACAAAATACTGAAGACTGTTTTTGTTGGCAGATGCTTGCTTATAAACAACATTACAGTAGCACACTCACAATTGAAAGATCAAAATGTTAGATTTCCATTACTGAGACACTGCCAAGCTGGTGACTCATCATTTTAGAAACTCATTCTTAAGCATCCTTAAACAGCACTAAAAACACTGCAATTCGTAAAAACTAAAGTTTATATTTGTTAATTTTACTATATGAACTTTACTGAACATGCATTGGGAAGGTCTTGTTGCAAAACATGTAGTCTAGTTTATGAATAGAAGTTCAGTTCATAATGCTTGTGTGGTACTGCTTATTTATGCACAGTTCATGAATATTCATAAATATTTAACCTAGTTTGTGTAATCAGCTGGAAATCCATCATGAATAAATATCTATCAAAACAATAGTTAAAATGGCTGGCCCCTATTAATTAACATTTTATACTATGTTTTTAAAATGTCTAGGTTCATCACCAAAAAAAAAAAAAAAAACTTATCAGTGTCAAGCTCAATGGAGGTTTTTGCAAACTTAAGATAATATTCATGTTCTTTTGTTGGTGGTTAGCTGATGAAATTTATTTACATGCCTTCTCACAAAATCATTCACGATCTCAAATGTTCAAGTGCAATTTTCTTCCTGAAATGAACTGAGAAGCCGAACTTATTTTCAAAATTTTTTTAAAATTATTTTTTAAAATTTTTTTCTTGTGGCAGTAACACTTTTTTTAAAATCTTTGTGTGGTGCATGCGTGTGGGTGCAGGTGTAAAGTTCGTGTATGTGTGGTTATCTCCGAGGAGAAGGGAATGGAAGAGGCCGAAACCTTGGATGGAGCAAAGCTCCTGGAGTAGGCCAAGATGGCCGGTTTGAGGCGCCGAAGCACCTCGTGTAAATGGGCCAGGGTTAGGGACGCTAGTGTGACCCATGTTAGGTGAAGCCGAAGCTTCTAGTTGGGAGTGACCGCTTCCCAAGCCAAAAACCAATCTTGGGGAAAAAGGCCTCAGCACATCAAATCCAAAAATCAGTCTCAACGTGCCTAACCTTTCTTTTTTAGAAAACTCACAACAAAGCTTCTTCTTCTGATTAAACAAGACAATTAATTTGTAAGAAATTTAGGATTTAAAAAAAAATAGTTTACAAGCATTTTTTTTTTTTGCTTTCCAGGTTTTAGAAGAATTGAAGATTATTAACAGAGAAGAAAATGCTGAATGTGAATAAACAAAGTCGTAATATCCCAATAAAATAAAGATCACTCCACTCTTGCAATCACCGAAGTTATGCCTCTCAAGCCATGAGACGACGACCAGGATACTTATGTACCACACCTTATCTTAAAACCAGTTTGTCACAAAGAAAACAAGAACATGGCCAATTTAAATCTAGCCCAAATTACAACAGTTCTTACTTGAAAAAAAAAAAAAAACAGAAATATCTGCGCGGTTTCCTTTTACATCATATTTTTTTTTTGAAATTATAATCAAAGTGCTACAGAAATCAAAATGAAACTGACCGAATATCATTACGATGACACTATCTCAGCTGGGTTTCATTTGAAGATCTGTCCCTAGTATTTAGCAGTTTGCAATGCAAAATTTTTAAGAAAAAAGAGTTTGTTTATACTGACTGAAAATTCTCACATCTTCATGAATAATTTTTATTTTTCTCTTAAGTACATTAAAAGAGTTTCTATCATACGGCATTTGCCCTGCATGAGTAAATTTTCTTGATAAATTCTTTTTTTAAAACTCTCTCATCAAGCAACATATCGCTGAGTAATCCATCAAAACTAATTCCGGTACACACACAAACAAGAATATGCATGGTCCAATTTATTGCTCCATAGACACTGGATGCTATCAATGAAAGTAAAAAGAGCGTACTCCCTGACATCACTTAGTTTTGTACTTCTACCAAGCATTTCACAATAACTCTGTGATTAAAGTTCTTTAAAGGACATATACCACTCTATCTCTGTTGTTAATGAGATTTTATAATCTACAAAAATCGGTGCTGAGGTTACTTTACAAATTCATTTCAGCTAAAAACAGTTTCTGCCAGCACACTCCCCACATCCCAACTCCTTCTCTAGATGTCAAGCATTCTACAATTCCCTGAAATGTCACCTGTTGGTACTGACTGAACTTCCAACCACAATGAACAAAGAGTGAAAACTGCTGCTGGTGAAGCTATGCTAAATGTCAGATGCATTTAATTTTGTTAGCAATCGTACATCACTTTAAGTGTCCTGCCCTTCCGTTAATAATGGTAGAGTTGGTTGGGTAATGACGACGATGGGTGGGGTGTTTTTTTAAAGCATCAGATCAACAGGAGGTGAGCTGGTTCACCAGCAATGAACAATTTAGTGGAATAAATAATTTAGCAGAAACTAAAATGAGAAACACCTCTAAATTAATGTGTACGTTTGTTTTTTTTAATGAAATCAGAACTGCTTTGACAAAATGCTTTGAATAAAAAAAGTATGGCATCTATAGGGAACTGACTGACTGGGTGGTAAACAAAGAAATCATATATGGGACATCAAACATCCAAAGACTGCGAGTCGAGGAACCATCAGAAAGGTGGTAAACCAGCCTGCTAGTGAGAGCGAGTCTGAGCAATTTTATTGAAAGAAAAACAAAACAAAACAAAGAGAGATAAAGATGATAAAATTAAATTTAATCTTTGATAATAAGATGTTTTGTGTGGACATCAAATAGTAAACAAGCACTTGCTTCAGGTGTCTCAAAAGCTGTCAGAGACACACACACACAGTGACCAATGTACTATTTTGCAATTTCTTTAAAACTGCTGACTGTTTAAGGCAAATATGGGGTGTTAATAAAAATGTACCAAATTAACTGTTTTTATATGATGCCATTTCATTGCAAACAGAATACAAGATGACATGGATTGCTAGAAACTTCCATTTATGCTAATGCGTTTTTTTTTAATTAAGGAAAGACCACTGGGAATAGTTGTAAGAGCACCAGTAATTCCCAATTAAATGCATAGATGGGGCTATAAACAACATCTTAAAGGTCAATGCATGTTTATGATTATAGTTCATCTATACTTTTAATTAGGAATTACTGGTGCTGTAAAATTTATCCTCATAATTTTCAACCTTGCTGAAGAATACTTACAGTGTAAATACCTGCCAAGCAACATGGACTGTCAGCTGAACATGAACAAGTAGAATTTTGTTATAAAGCATTTTTAAACATTTTTCAAGCTTTACAGATATAAATAATTTAGCAAGCAAGCAGAGCTGCCAGAACAAATGAAAATGAAGATGAGATGGTGTGATTACTGTTTCCATTGTTCAGTATTAATTACCTTATGAGAAGATCCACATAATTACGCAAGATGTACATAGAAAACAGTTTCCATGAAAGTTAAGGTTAACAAATAGAAATGTTTAACCAGCCTCAAAACACTTACATAGAGTTCACTATAAAAATGAATTTAAAAATAAAGAAGAAAAAGATATTTAGGAGTTATAAACAGAAGGGTAAGGTGGGTCTGAGACAAGAGAACCATAAACACTGACTATATGATAAACTGCAAAACTTCAACAATTCTAGTTCAGGCATGGACACCACATTAAACAAAAAATATAAATATTTGAATGTTAGAAAAGGGTTACAATGAATAGGAATAAAACATTTATTTGTTTTTTTTAAAAGCTACCATTGATTTTAATTTACTCTGATAAAGTGAAATATAATTTTATGAAAACTATATTAACCATTGTAAGCAACATCAGGAAAGTCTTGATTTTTGTTTCTATTGTATAAAATTGTATTATAATGCAACATAAAATCTGGATTTGTCATCTTAGTGTGGTTTTGGTGGTCATTGAGTCACCCTCTATGGATTGCAATGTAAGAATTTATGATTTTATAAAAAATTATCACTGGATAGAAACTTAAGCACCAGATTTTATACATTGTTAACACAGGGTCATGTGAGCAGAATTTTCTTTTTACTACAGAAACTAATTTAAAATCAGAATGTTTCTGTAAACAAATCTCTCTCTCTCGGTCTGTCTGTCTGTCTGTGTGTGTGTGTGTGTGTGTGAGAGAGAGAGAGAGAGTGTGTGTGTGTGTGTGAGAGAGAGAGAGAGAGTGAGATGTGTGTGAGAGAGAGAGAGTGAGAGTGTGTGTGTGTGTGTGAGAGAGAGAGAGTGAGAGTGTGTGTGTGTGTGTGTGAGAGAGAGTGAGTGTGTGTGTGTGTGTGTGAGAGAGAGTGAGTGTGTGTGTGTGTGGTGTGAGAGAGTGAGTGTGTGTGTGTGAGAGAGAGTGTGTGTGTGTGTGTGTGAGAGAGAGAGTGAGAGTGTGTGTGAGAGAGAGAGTGAGAGTGTGTGTGAGAGAGAGAGAGAGTGAGAGTGTGTGTGTGTGTGTGAGAGAGAGTGAGTGTGTGTGTGTGTGGTGAGAGAGTGAGTGTGGTGTGTGTGTGTGTGTGTGTGAGAGAGTGAGTGTGTGTGTGTGTGTGTGTGTGAGCGAGTGAGTGTGTGTGTGTGAGAGCGTGAGTGTGTGTGTGTGTGTGAGAGAGAGAGAGAGTGAGAGTGGTGTGTGAGAGAGAGAGAGTGAGAGTGTGTGTGTGAGAGAGAGCGAGAGAGAGAGAGAGGTATCTTATTATCTGTGTTTAAATGACCATTATATATATATATATACATCACTTACAACAGACATTTTGAATTGATCTCAACAGATTTACATTATTAATCTTCTTGGTATCCCCATATATTTCAGTGGAAGTAGATATTGATCCTAAAACCTCAGAAACCTTGCAAGCACGTATTTAAAAGAGATTACTCATTAGGAACCAATAACCACTTCCCATAAATATAAGGGAATACTCATCAAAGAGTTAAAATGGAACAGAATAACAAAGGGATCAGCCTTCAAGGCAAATATAACAGTGATTATCTAAGAAGAGCAATCAGGGAAAACTTTTTAAAGAAATAGCCTAAAGAAAATTCTGCAGTTTATATAAAAATTCTAAGGGATTAAGGTGCATATGACCTTTTGGATACCAAAACTCCCTTCTTCATATTTTAGAACTTGTTCTACTAAACTGAATTTAACATTAATAACTTCTTGAGACTTCATGAGTATTGCATAATACTGGTGTATAATCTTTTAATAAAAACAAAGCAAAGTAATTTATTTATAAAAAACAAATTTCAATAATTAAGATTTTATTTCCATTGTAAACAAAGATTATACTAAATTAATCATGTTAAGTTCAGTGCATCAACTACTAAGCAGACAACCAATCTGTCCATTTAGTTTTGTTTAAAATGCATCTATCTTCAATAAACCGTACTGGCCAATAAAGATCGCAGTTTTAGTACTTCTATATTTCTCATGCAGGCAACCAATTCATACCTTTCTAAAGGATAACTTTTCTAAATTCTCAAACCTTATCAAGTCTTACATATATCATGATGATGATATTATCAATTTAAAATATTCAGATTTATTATCCAACATGCATGTAGATATTTCCTTCCTCCCTTCTTTTAAAGGATTAAGTTTGAGTTTCATCAAATGAACGAAATTTAAAAATATAACCAAGTCTAGAGAGTAATTATTCTATTCTAGATTAAAAAACACTTACTATTCTTAACAACAGTACAATGTACGTGACTAGGAATCATTTCTCTAACCCTACGTCTGACTCAAAAAGCATATATATATAAATCTTACTTCCTGTTTTTTTTATTCATCCCAAAAATTTCTTTAAAAAACATCTGGCATTTTGACAGTGGATGTTTGCTAAATTACTGCACAATGATCAGAGTTTTTATCGAAAGGTGTAGATCAATATCAATAAACAGCCAACAATAATAATCGATAGCAATCATTTCATCAAACCTAATGCAACAATTGCATGATGTAGTAAATATAAAGACTAATGAGACTGACACATTTTTACTCTGTCTAATTAACTTCACATATCTTTCAGCTAAAGATTTCTTAGCATAGCAGAGTACTGAAGACCAGAAGCTATTGCAAACCATATTATAATTGCTGCTGCCCAGGTTAGGAAGCCATTCAATCAGTTAGTTACCAGCCCCACACCGATAGCAAACTCAACACTGACCCCTTATTGATCAAACCACATTATTTTGTAGCTGTCTGAGAAATCATTTCCAAAGTCACTGACATATCAGCATCACTGCAATAATTTCTTCAAGTCCACAAACAAAATATATATATTATAAGTTACACTTAGTCCACTTGCCACAAGATCTGGATTTTCTGTAAATTTGTTCAGTTCAAAGATTATGGTTAATGGATGAAGCAGAATACAGATACAAATCATGGATCTGGAGCTTTAAATAAAATCTAACATAATTTTGGTGCTATTCTGGCATGTTGAAAATATGTTCTATTTGTTATGCTCCACTATAATTCTTGTCGTTGTTGTGGTTAATATCATCCTGTTCTTAGAATCTATTTTCTTCCAGCTACGCTCCTTCATACTAAGTGGGTGGGGACTTGTTTTTTACTTGCAATGAATAAATAAATGTTTCTTTTCTATTCACAAATATTAAGCTTTTAAATCTAAACAAAGACCTTCAAGAAAGTTTCTTCTATCACCCTCTCCCCCCCCTCTCTCTCTCTCACTCACTTGTTCTTTCTATGTGAAACCATTTTGCATGGCCGCTTTGTCTATTTAAATCAGCGCCATGTGCTCTGTTCGTCCTCGTCATTTCTGGAAGTGGGAGCGATGATCGACGTGTGCGCCCAAACTATGCAAACAGCGACGTTTAACTGGTGGTGTAGCAAATTTTTTTTTCCCCAAGCTTTTCTCATGATTAATAACAGTAAAGGAAAAAAAAAAAACTTTTTCTCACTTTGCACCGCTGAGGAGTCCGACTGGTTTCCAGAGGTGTTTTTTGGTTTGTTTTTGTTGCAACCCTAGATTTTCCCAGTGAGAGAAGAAAGTTGCAGACTGCACACCACCAAAACGTGTGTGCTTCTATTAATGCGATGGGCCCCTGCTTTCTAATCCATACAGCCACTAAGCACTAAAAAAAGTAGTAAAATTGTAAAGGAAATCACATTAATTCTTCATTAATAAAAAATAAGAGGGAGAGAAAAGGATCAAAAGATATGTTACCCAACCACTGCTCAATTTTACATCTATTAAATCCAAGTAAAAGCCGGACTGATTCTAAAAAAAATAAATAAATAAAAAAATAGGTTTAAGAATGAGGATTGTATTGAGTGTCTTCTGTTTGGTAACAAAATATGGAAAATACCTTAGTTTTACCACAAAGATGTAACAAGGTTTTGTTTGCAGCCAGGTAAAACATCAGATAGTTTCCATAATTCATTAGTACTGCGATGAGCAGCCATATTCAGAAAGTATTGATCCTTCCATTCAGGAAGGGGCTAGAAAAGTTGCCCCTAAAAAACAGCCTGCTCCACCATCACTATGTGAGCAAACAGCAGTTGGGCAGGCTATCCATTATTGCAGTAAAATAATGTACAATAACAACATACCAAATAAAAACATACATAACACACACACACAATCGCTAAATATTGCCAGAGGGAATGTAAAGACACAGTTGGGTCAGAAAGTTTAGCTGATCTCATGAGACCTGAAACCAGGACTGCCTTGACTGCTAGCTAGATAAAAGATCAATATTGCTTCCCTCAGGGAGACAAGGCTAGCTGAGCAGGGTAAATTACAGGAAAACAGGGCTGACTGGCTGGCTCTTCTAGAGTGGTAGTAGACCTGTAGCTTCCCCAAGACAGCCAGGTGTAGGTTTCACTATTAACAACCAGGTCTGAAACTGCTGCTCAGAATTATGATCTAATAATCAGCATGAAGAAAACCAAAGACATAGGCCAGGGACATCTAAAAAAAATCATCAAGCATCATTATGTGGTGAACAAGCATCAAGAAAAAGAAAATGAGGTGGCCAAAAGAGGAGATATATCTTTAAAATTATTGTGTTTAGAGATTGTCTTGTGGAACTATCTAAGAACACAATGTGTTGTGGATAATGACTGATCTTCATTGAACATGGACATACTGCTGACCAGACCAGAAATTGGATAGAATGGATTACCAAACTTTACAGAATTTATTCATTTGATAAACAAATATTTTCAGAGTATCATATAGGTATGCTCACAAGTTCAATACAGCAAATAGTATGCAAATATCTTAATTTATAAAATAAATTATATGCAATAAATCGAATACAAAAATTCACAATAGAAAACTCGTTTATTTAATACTTTTTCCTGTTCCAATTAGTGATGACCATTGAACAGTCCATTTCTAATGCAAAACAAGTAGAGGAAAATAAATTCTCTTCAAATGATTAAATATAAATTTTAAAAAAAATCAACATGATAAAAATATAATAGCAATGAATTATGTTTACAAGTAAACAGCTTGAAAATAAACACACTTCCCACCAAAAAATGTTATCCATTGTTTGCAAAATTTTAAAAAGTAAAAAACACACAAGAATTTTCTGCCAGTACATGCCAAAACTAATTTTGTCTGTCTGTCTGACTCGGAGAGAGAGATGGCGGGAGATGGTGAGAGGGAGGGAGGACGAGAGATGCATGTAGTGTAAATGTGTGAATATGCATGTATAAGAGTCAAAGCCATGTTCAGTTTCTCCTCACCAATCAAGATGGCATTCTTACCCCTTGGGGTGCGCTTCTTGCTGGAATCTCAAGCTAAACATTTTGACACCCACCATCACAGTTCTTTACTAATGAAGTCCATAATCCACATTTTAAGAAAAATAAAACTTCCTGCATTTAGATTTAATACTGTGTAATTTTAAGAGATATTTATATAATAGTTTATGAATACAAAATTCCCTATTCTTTTCTATGGCTTGTTTATAAGATTAAAAGTATACTTAAAATATAGATTTAAGTTATGTTTAATTTGTCTTAATATTTATTGACTTATTTTGATAAATCTCCCTGATGTTTGTGCTACTGACAAGTTACTGCTAAAGAACTATTTTCTAATATCAAGTTTAGCAGATGGTTTAGAAAATTTGCTTTTCTTTAATTAATAATTAAAAAGAAAAAACTCTTTACATAATCAGTGTCTTGGATAATTTTAGCAATCTCCTTACAAACATCTATGAACTAAATTAAACAAATCCAATCTTTTGGATTGCATTGAATAATTAATTTAGGCATAGAAGGCTGGTATAGACTTCTAGAAAGTCAATGTTGAACCTTTCCCGATATTTTAAAGACCTAGATTTAGCACTACTAAGCTTAAGGCCAATACTGACTGAAATTATTCACAGAGTTAGCCAAGAAGCTTCTCTATTACAGTAAGGGGTAATAAGTAGACAGAGGAGTAAACAAACAAACAAATACACCAACAAGTAATTTCTGGTTCTGCGAGAAAACTGATCAATACCAGACTGTCAAGGAAAGATCTCAGAGGTGAATGGGGACATTATAATGTTGACTGTAATTTAGCATACTAAAGTCAAAAGTTGTTCCAATAAAAGCTCTGTAACGACACTGCTGGCCTACAGATAGCCGAGAGAAAATCCATTACTGCTCTCCGAGACATCATGGCAGCCAGGGAGAGAAAGACAGAGGTGATCCAGTGCCTGTTCATGGGCTGCCTTATAATTTCCTTCAGAGATCTTCTCAAAGAGCCTGTGATATTCAGTGCTTGATGTGAACTAAATGAAATGAACTGCTACAGTTGCAGCTATGGAGAAGTGATATTCACCTCTGAGATATTAAGATTTTAAAAACAAAACATTTTTAAAATGTATAATAAAGATTAATTACAATACTGTCACTTGAGATGAACAACTGATTCAGAAAGGTAAAAATTAGAATTCTTCTATGGTTGTTTTATATTTAAAAAACACATGATAGTTTAAAAACTTGGCTCGTTTAGTACAAAATTAATTAATTAACTAGAGATTGTTTAAACACACACAGAGAGAGAGAGAGAGAGAGAGAGAGATGTTGAGAGGAGAGGGTGAGAGAGAGCGAGAGAGATGTGAGAGAGAGAGAGAGAGGGGAGAGAGCTGGAGAGAGAGAGAGATGGAGAGAGAGATGGAGGAGAGGATGTAGAGAGAGGGTGAGAGAGAGAGAGAGAGAGAGGAGAGAGGAGAGGGAGAGAGGCGAGAGAGAGAGAGAGAGCTGGAGAGAGAGATGGAGAGAGATGGAGAGGGAGGAGAGGGAGAGAGAGAGAGAGAGGAAGAAGAGAGAGAGAGGATCTGAGAGAGAGAGGAGAGAGAGAGAGGCGATGGAGAGAGAGCTGGGAGAGAGAGAGAGGTGAGAGAGAGCGAGAGCGAGTGCGAGAGAGAGGGTGAGAGATGAGAAAGAGAGAAGAGATGTGAGCGCGAGAGATGTGGAGAGCGAGAGAGAGAGAGGTGAGTGAGCGAGAGCGAGAATGTGGGAGAGAGAGAAGAGATGGAGGAGAGAGAGAGATGTGAGGCGAGAGAGAGAGAGATGTGAGAGAGGAGAGAGAGAGATGTGAGAGAGAGAGAGAGAGATGTGAGAGAGAGAGAGATGTGAGCGAGAAGAGCGAGATATGTGAGAGAGAGAGAGAGCTGTGAGAGAGAGAGAGAGGATGTGAGAGAGAGAGGAGATGTGAGAGCGAGGAGAGCGCTGTGAGCGAGAGAGAGATGTGAGAAGAGAGAGAGAGATGTGAGAGAGGAGAGGAGAGATGTGATGAGGAGAGATGTGCGAGAGAGAGAGAGATGGAGAGAGAGAGAAATGTGAGAGAGAGAGAAATGTGAGAGAGAGAGAGAGAGCTGTGAGAGAGAGAGGAGAGCTGTGAGAGCGAGAGAGAGAGATGTGAGAGAGAGAGAGAGAGATGTGAGAGAGAGAGAGAGATGTGAGAGAGAGAGGAGCGAAGAGAGAGAAGAGAGAGAGAGATGAGCGAGAGAGAGATGTGAGAGAGAGAGAGAGAGATGTGAGAGAGAGAGAGAGAGAGAGATGTGAGAGAGAGAGAGATGTGAGAGAGAGAGAGAGAGTGAGAGAGAGAGAGAGCTGTGAGAGAGAGAGAGAGAGAGAGAGAGAGAGAGAGAGAGAGAGCGAGAGAGGAACTATTAACGAATATTTCCTACTTTTATATCAATAAAAAGTTGTCATATGTATATTTTTTTATTGGCCTGGCAGAATATGTACTTTTTGAACTGATGAACAGATAAATTCACATTTTATCTACCAGAAAAAAAAACAAAAATCTTTAATTTACAGTCAGGCAGTCAGTCCTTTTCACACCTTAGGCAGTGCATATACCTAATGGTTAGTCAAGACCAGTTTTCCATTACCATGGTTTAGAGTGCTTACCAGGCTTGGTCAAAGAAAGAACCTTTGAACTTCCTTCCCTAGCTTTGGTTTAAACATCAAATACTCATTTATAGCTAAAGCAACTGGAGGCAAGCATCTGGCTACAGAGGAATCTTGAACTGGTGACCTTCTTGCTTCATGAATAGGCTCAAATAAGGGTTCTGCCATATGGACAAGCAAGCAAATCTGTTAACATTTCTTTGCCCACTTGTTAAAGGGCTGCCAGCATTTGACTTGGTCACAAACTGTGAAAGCAGGCAAAAGTTGTTTCAATGAAGCATCTTTAAAGTTATGTATCAGAACCATTAACCCATTAAAGGTAAGGTCCACAACATTAAAAATGTACTTTTAGCCATGTTCTTCATACCTCATTTAACTCATCTAATATATAAGCGAAGCTGGTCTTTGCTTCAGATTCTGGTTTGCTATCATACAAATGGAATGAGTCAATATTTTTTTGTAATTATAAAACATCAGGTGACCAATAAAATCTTCTCTGACAAGATACAGCGAGACAATATGACATGAAAACGACACAGGAAGAAAGAAAGCCATTGGCAAAGTTAATCGTTTTACCACTATCTATGATTTTATGGTGTATTAGAAATTATTAGCACAACGTTTTGCTGCTTCACCTAGCCAACTACAAAAGATATCTTTATCATTATTTTTTGTTTCTATTTCAGCTGAGTTTCATTTAAAAGGCCTTAAGTTATATATCCGTCACAACAACAGATATAACTCTGGAGAGGAAGTGTACTGCTTCAAAAAAACATTGGACTTCTTTCCTGCGCAACAGGAGAACCCAGCAATTCTGACTTTGGAAACAAAATCCCTACCAGGAAGATACACCAAACTAAGGTGACCAGAAATAAAACTGTGGCTCCCAGTCTTGGCCAGAGGCGTAGCAAGGGTTCTCAGTATCTCGGGGGGCACCTCTGAAATGTTTTGATTATTTGTTTGTGACTCATTACCCACTTAATGACAATCACAAAGAATTAATCACCGCCTTATAAAGAGCTAATTTAAAGTCACAATATAACATCTCACAATATCACGACTGTAAACCTGGAACTAACGAGGTATCGCCGACTGGGTTTTCTTACAAAATTTGTTAAATTGTAAACCATTCTGATATTTATTTCATCCAGTATCATTCAATGTCATTGAGTAATCTCTCAACCATGCAGAAGCAGTCACTTGTGGTATGCATGTATTACGAAACAGATTGATAAAATACTACTTATGTTTACAAATAAATACAAAACTGTGCATATACTTAACTAGATCTTGTACAGGTAGCATTCTGGTATTCATTGTTACATTATATATGAACCTTTCGTGCTTTTGCTGCTGTGAATCAATTAAACTATCGGAATTTAAGGTGGTGAGTACGTCCTTTTCAATTCTTAATATTTCCGAGTTACTCAGTCGTTCTCGAGTCACTGAAGTTCTCAAGTCTGTCATAATTAATTTCAGCTTGCTGAAAGACCTTTCACAACTACTGTGGAAATTTCATGGGCGGAGGTGGCTAGATATTAATTGACATTACAATTTATAGGCCAGAGGAAATTTTGTGCCTCTTCAGACCTGCACTGGGGGGAGGGGCCCTCTGCTAGGCCTCTGGTCATGTCAGTCAAGTAATCTGATCACCGGAGTAATGGCCACTCTATATCCCTAGCAAAAATCTACACTTTGTTATTCAGAGTCTTATTATTTTTAAAACTGACCCAAATCAAGCAGAAGCTAATGAGTCAAAGCTGCTGTAAATCTTACCACCAGAATGCTCACATAGCGATATGATCAGAAAACAAAGAAAATTGTATGGTACAATTATTAGACAGTGGCCATAAAATTTCATTAGGCATATATAGAGTTTTAGATGATACAATAGCAACAAATCAATGATTATTTTGCAGAAGACAAAAAAATACAATTAATTTCATTATTTTCAGTTGATTTGTACTTTTTGACTCTCGTATATATACAGGGTGTCCGTAAAGTTACTATACAGTCTTACCAGTTTACGATCACGTCCCAATTGAACCAGCCTGGAATAACTGTCTGGGCAGGAATATCGTCTGATGGAATTGTGGGTCCACAGTTCTTCGACGGAACTGTTACAGGAGAAAGGTACCTGGACAAACTGAGAAATGTCATCGTACCGGCATTGAAACAACGACCAGTAACTTGTAAGACTGTATAGTAACTTTACGGACACCCTGTATATAAAATGTTAGCATTAGAATTTTAATGTCTATCATTTTAAGAGATTATTAAATAGAGTTATTGAAATTTTTTAAAATTTATCTAGTAAATTGTATAGAAACTTTAAACTGCATCAGCAAATAAAATTGATACCAATAAAGACATGTAGAGAAAGTGAGAAAAAACAGTGATCATGCTGTGAATTATTTCAGTGCATTGCAAGGATTTCCCACAAAATTCCATAAATGAGCCTTTTTGTGTGTTATAAACCAAAGATTGATCAAAATCCAATAATTCCAAATAAACACTCATAAATGAAAACTCCTCTGACGTTGTTATCAATAGATTGTGCTTTCCATGATAATATGGCTGATGGGGACCAAATATGGCCGTTGTACTGCTGGAATACAAGGCCAGAATTCATCAGCCAGTTTCCATAGTAAGGATTTAGCAAAACTTTAAAAAAAGATTTTTTTTTAAAATAAGCAATAAGATCATTAGTGCATTATAACTGGAGTAACTGATTTGTATTTTGCTGGCACTCCATAAATCTCATGTGTAAAGAAAATATTTCAGTTATGCCACTGTCTATAAATTCACTTTTCATGCTGATGTCGCTATGCAGGCAAATAGGTTAAAGAAGGGCTTCTTTTGTTTTCTTATAGTCAAAATTTCTTAAGCAAAGGTCAATGATAAAGAGAAGATATTCTAAAAATTTACTAGGATGTTTGATCATATTTAGATGATGAAAACAGAAGGACGGTAATGAGTTAGCATAGCACAACCCTGTAGTACACACAGATTATGTTGTTGTCCAGAGTTAATTTTAGTTGGCTTTTCTTTCACATGCTAAATTAACACAAACTACAAAATGTAGGTACTATAAGAAAATCTTTTAATTTGTTATGTATGCAAATTTGTGGTTACCTGCCAAGTTAGGTGATATAGTGGTGGTCAAAACTGTGGACTCATCAAAAATACTTCATACATCGTATATATAATCAATTTGTGAATATAGTTAAATGTGTATTAGCATCATTGTTAGAAAACATACATGACAAAATATTACAATACATTTCTGGAGCTATGATCTAAAAAGAACTTTTAAAAATGTATCTGACAATGGAAATATAAAATAAGCAAATCATAAAGTACAGAATAAATAATTAAAATGTGCATGCATTCTGTAGCATGATAAACACTTGAAGTCTGTCGGCAGAATTGCTCTTAACAAGCCCAGTCGTTCCCAATGTAAATAGCTCAACAAACAGTGTTTCTCAGTTTGAAGCAAACAAGACAAAAGTTAGAAAAGCAGCTACAAGTATAGTTCACAACAGAAAAGATTATGAAGAAAAACAAAAATTGACAGAGCAATTATTAGAAGATCTAAAGCAAATTGCTTCCTTACTAACACAAGTAGCAACAGGCCACAATTCAAATGCTCAAAGCTCCATCTCCAAGACGACCATCAAAAGGTATTTGATTTAGTTGGTTTGATCAGTTGGACAGAAGCTCAGAAGCCCCTACTTACATGTAGAAATAAGAAAAAAATAGCTTAATTGTGCTGGGAAGAATCAAGATTACACTACCTATAGTAGAAGGTATTGTGGTCAGATGAGAAGCAATTTCAAATATTAAAAAGAAAACAGCATGTCCGAAAAAAGGATGGAGAAAGATTCTGAGAGGGTCTTTCAATATATGCATTTTAGCATGGAAAAGAAAATTTGAAAGTATGGGCTGGTTGAAAGGTTTTCACATTGGAAAGTTAATCAAATTTTCATGTTATAGCTTCCAAGCATTGATTCCTGGAAGGCCTCATTTAATCATGCAACAACTGCTCCAATTGTAATGAATATCCAGAATCCTAAAAAAAAAGATGAATTGGTCACCTCTATCTCTAGATTGCAACCTTGCACAACTCAACCAGGATGAACTAGAAAAAGGTTAAGAATAAGGGGTCAACAAACTAATAAAATGTCCATAGTTGTGGAATGACTTGTGTAAAAAATGGTATTCTGTCTCCAGAACATTTGAAGAAATTAATAGCTTCAAAACCAAAAATAAGAGAGAATAGATAGTGAGCAAAAAAATGTTTTGATCAGAAAAGTATTACATAATCAAACTTTCAATATAAACTTACCTTAACATATTTTGTCATTTATATATTTCTAGCAGATGATAAACACAACTATATGCACTAACCAAACACCATTTCTCCCCACTTGGTTTAGGAAACTGTCACTGGGGGTTTCCCTTTGGTAGTTACACTGATATAAATAGCAGGTAAGGAGATAATCTTACACAAGCAAGCACTGGACAAAAATCAGAGAGCATCTATGTCAGTGACAGGCACTTTCCTTACTAATAATAGACTATAGATGTTTTGCTCAGATGAGGTGAATCAAAGAATGACCCTCTTTTTTTAATAAACCCTGGTTTCCAAAATGTAAACAAACAAAAATATTTCCAAAATGGCTAAAATTTTATCCACCTAATATTCAACACAAGCACTTCTTAATGTAACAACTTTTATCAAAGAAATATGTAAATGATTCCCAGTATAAATAGGTAAATTACCTTTGGTATAAAGACATAAAAATACTAGTTTGTGTTCATGTTGATTTTGGCTCTGTTAGTATATTTGTTTTGAATGGCATTGTTACAAATACGCAGCCATCCTCATTTGGCAGATTCTCTAAGGCAGAGACATAATGGTAGGATAGAGGCCAAATAATCATAGACCCAAGTAGCCAAGTGGCTAAATGAGAACACAAGTGTGATATCTTTGCTATGGAGACAATTTAAAATACATGGAGATATTGTCTAGAAACCAGTTCAAGGTAGACCACAACAGACTGCTGCTCTTTCTCTTTTGGCTCAATGAAGCAGAGCTCCAATACCAACCCAACTTGCTGCTCTTTTTGTTACCAAAAAAAGAAACAGATCTCTGTGTGAAATGTTCCATGATATGTCAGCACCATAAACAGGAGTGGTTACAGATGCCTTGTTCACTTTACTCATGAGTCAATATTCAACCAACATGGTATGTATGTATTTATCAGGAGGAAGCGTCATAAAAAGGAATCACTACAATGGTGACAATGTGATGGTCTGAGTAGACGTACAAACCTGCAAGTGTTTTGGGGAGCTACCCTAACTGCAATGAGGCAGAGCTCAAAAAATTTTATAGACAACAAAATTTTCTAGTTGCCAGCCACAGTAATAATAGGGAGGTAAAATGAATTTTTTTTTTGCTTTATAAGCAACCAAAGCTTGGCTAATCAACCAAATACCAAAAATTGCTCATGTGATTTACATTTATATGTGGATGAATTCAGATTAGTTTTTGATTTGGTATATAATTTTTAAAAAAAAGACTGGATTACTCAGAATAAGTCTTCAAATGGTAGACATTAGAAATATTAATGCTAGTATCTGTTAACTGAAAATGAATTGTATTTTTTTTGTTTTCTGAAAAATAACCATTGATTTTATTGCTGTTACATTATCTAAAACTACAAATAATTAATGAGTTTTCATGGCCATCACTTAATGACTGCACATCAATGTATTTTCCCAGTTTTCAGTGTTATAATAGCCATACAGATTTCTTCATTCTGATGATAAGATTTGCAGCTTCCTTAACTCATGAGCTTTTGTTTGATGGGGGTCAGTTTAAAAAATAAAGACTGTGAATAACAAAGTGTAGATTTTTACTTGGGATATAAGGTGGCCAGTGCTCCAATGGTCAGATCACTCGAATAATTATCCCACTGCCTTTAAATTGACTGAAGCCATTTTAATTTGAGGGGGAAGTGTTTATCTTATTTACTTCGTTTGGAAATATCGTCGTAAATCTTTTAAAAAAAAAATAAAAGTAGTGAACAAAGCAGAAACCGACAAAACTGAAGTATTTATAGTGTCGCAGGCGACAAAGATTTCAGGGAATATTTTATTCCACTTTTATTCTTCAAAAAATTTCTCCATTTAATATTAATAAATTTAGCACAAACTCCCATTCAAAACAGCAATGTAAAGAGTAACATCCAAAAACAAAAGGAAAGTGAAAAAAAAGTTGATGAGTTCAGTATTTGAAATGGCAATATATTGTGTGTGGCTGCTATGCAGAGAGGTTAGACAATATGAAATGTTTCCTTAGTACATGGGCTTTACTTTATTTCCCTACAGCTTGGGGCCATCATAAATGCATACAACAGAGATTCCTGACAGTCCATAAATTAAAGAGATTTAATTACTTAGTTCTGCTAGAGATGTCACAGAAACCATTATAGGCAGAATCCAAACTAAATAATTCAAGCACAGATTTTTCTAATGTCCACAGTAAGTTTTCATTATGTAGAACTCATGTGATTATGTGAATTCTCTATAATTTCAACTCGTGCTACTGGGTAGATGCCACAGCCACAAGTTACCCATCACGGACTCGTGTTATTATAACCATTACACAAAACATTAAAAATTTTGGTTATTTCCATATGGGAATTAAAAAACTCACCTGATTAACATTTACCTTTGCCAAGACACTGCCATTCTATGCTTTGCTATGGAAACAAAAGCCATACCTATCTATTAAAATGCACATTTAGAACAGCCAATGGTCAGCCTTAAGGACTGCCAGGGTTGAGGGCCTCAGTTTAATTACAAACTAGGGATGGCTAACACCTCACTGGCAATGTTTCACCCACATCTAAAGTTTACGTAGTTGAGCTTTCTCTGCCAAAGTCAAAAGTGCTGAACCCGTCATAGAGCAGCAGGAGCAGCAATGCTCTCTCCCACAGCAGTACGCTCCTTCACAACACACACACGGAAACCTTTATTCAGTATTGCTTTGACTTTGTTTGCATCAAATAAGAGATCCTAATACAGGTGTTTTTAAAAACCTTTCTCTTGTTTTCTCTTAGCTATAGAGCAGAACAAGATCATGTGTATTTTCTTGTAGAATTTTAAATAAAAGATGAAAAGACAATAATTCAGATGGCAAATTTTTTGTCCAAATAAATAATTTAAAATACATTTTTATGTACAATGCCAGATTATTGTCCAGCAGTTAATTTATTCAGTACAGCTAAAGTGAATGCAATTGTCATGCACACTGATTTGCAACATTTTCATTCACAAGTGGAAATCCATTGTTTTTTTCTTAATCCTCTCTCCTCTTAAACAGTATTCCTCGGCATTCACCAAGCCAATATATATGCATACATTAAGATGCCACAAATACCAAAAAAGTTAAAAACAAAATTAGAAATAAAAGCGAACAATTAGTTTTCTTATATATCTTTCCAACATAAATTATAATTTAAAAAGTTAAGTGAATAAGAGGTGAATGTGCCTGTGCACAGACAACAATGTGTAGTATCAAATGGGGTATAATTGTCACATCAGCAAATCTTTAAAATTGTGCCACAAGGTTTTATTTTAGGTCTACTAATGTTGTTTTATTTTGACATTGTAGTAAGCATCAATATAAAATATAAACAAGTAAATATATTCTAATGCTAATACTTAAATAATAATAATAATAATAATAATTTGTAGGTAAATTTTAATAAACTGGTAAGCTATGAGGAAAAATGGAATTTAATGCTAAAAAGTGCAAATTATTCAATCAGGCAAGAGAGAAAATTAGTTGACACTAAACTGTAATATGTAGCTTCAAAAAAGGATCTAGGAGTCAAATGTTAGCCAAAATCTTGTGTGCTGTGCATTTCAGCTACAAATAGAGCAAACAGAATTTTCTGAGTTAACTAGAGTATGAAACAAAAGTTACGAAGTTCAGTTGCAGTGTATTTATCCACTTGTTACAGGTGGAGTCCATATAAAAATGTATATTGGCTTATTAGAGAGAGTCCAGCATAGTTTGCAGTTCTTAAACATTTGTAATATGCTAAAAAATTAACAATATTATTACACCTACCAAGTTTGAATTTTAGAGGATTTTTCAGAACAATAAGGGGTTCTGAACATGTGTTCAAGAAAGATTTCCTCAGCTATCTACAGTTACTAATGCATACTAGGGAACATAACTACATATTAGTTAAATATTTCTTCCACATAGCAGATTAGACACCAGTAAATAGGTTTTTAATAACAGAGATGTTAATTAGTGTCAATGATACAGGAAGCCATTTTTTTCTATATTTTTTCTGTCTTGGATAAGCTTTAGACTGCAAATTGAACAGCCAGCAAAATAACAATTCAATTATCACCGAACTTCACCAAAAGTGACAATATTAAATTTGACAGAGAATGTTTTCACTCATGCTGCTATGCAACATTTCTTTATTTTCCCCTGATAATGTGAACTTGTATTTTATCACTAAATGATAACTTTCACAGCTACTAACCTACAAAGAACTGGACAATCTCCTGGCTCCACCTCACATTACAACAAAGTCAGATGACAAAAGGATAATTGAGCTAAACCAACCAATTGGAGGAAAACAGAAGATACTACTTGGTGTAACAGGTTTTTCATTTTAAGTAAACAAACGCGTACAGTATTGATATCATTCTAGTAGTGTGCATTGGTATTCCATACTAGTCCCACTTTTTATAACTGCATATGGACCGTTTGTGTAGGTTAAATTACTGTGCACAAGCATTTCCATGACTTCATGCATTTCTGCACACCACTGACAAGATTTTTTTTAACATACAAGAAAAGCAAATTTCCTTTATTTCTTTCGTTTTTTTCCAGCTGTAAGCATTTTTCAAAAAAAAATAAGTTTTCAATTAATGTAATTTAATTATGACTCAAGTTTCAAGTTTAGTTTAATACATATTTCCAACCTAACTCAGTTAAAACAAAAGTTTGTTGTTTTATCCTTTGTCATTATTATTTACAGTTTTCTTTGACCAATCAAACATCAATCATGACCTTTTATAATAATATTTCATACAAAACCTTGAGAGTTTCATACATTTGTAACCAGTAGTATTATGGATATCCGTGTCCACAAGACCTTTTGCCTATGTCATCTGAAGAACCGAAATTAATTTCCATGACGTAATAGAATTATTATTAGACAACTTCCTCTCAGCCATGCAAAGGAGATTTTAAAATACAAGCAGGTCTTATAGACTGGACAGCAATACATTAAAAACTGTTCTGTATTTAGTGAATGCCAATCTTCTACCAGCTGATGAAATAGATAACATCTTTTCCAAACTCAAAATAAGAAAAATGTGTCTATAGCAGTAAAAACAGTAGGGGAGACTGCAGCTCTAGTAAGTCCTGATTAAACTATAGCAAGGCTGTAATCTACACGGTGTACACTGACCTTCGGTCAACGGTTAAAGTATATGTCATCATTATAGCTGAACTATATATTTAATTAGGAATCACTGATGCTGTAACAGTCTCCCCTACTCATAAGTACTTCACAGAAACAGGAGGGTAAATTAGGGATGTTTCTACCACTGCACATTATGTAGTTAATAAACCTGCGCTTCAGCAATTGCATGTCATTATTGACACCAAAGAATTGTTCTTGATATGGTGGCAATTCTATTTGCAACAGTTTATTTAACAGGTATGGGCTGGTCTCAAACTCACAACTTTTTGATTGCTAAATCATTTGTGTCTTTTATTTCTACTTTTTCAACACAAGATTTCATAATGGCATATGCTCACACCAAAAGCTAACATACATGTTCCATGAAATCAATGCTGGGAAAATAGAGGAAAATTGTTTTTGTTTTCTCCATCTAACTCTCTAGACATGCGCACGAATCTGGCAATGGCTAGGAATTTAGTTTTTTTTTTTTTAAATAAAGACCATGTGTATACCCACAAACTCAAAGAAAATCACGAAATTCCAAAAAGTTCTACATTAGAATAATTTATAATAATTTGGATAAATTCTAAAAAAAATTTAATTTATATTTTTTGTAAGTGATGATGAGGTACTCTAGCTGTTGAGGCAGAAGTCTTCTAAAAATTTTAGTTGTAGAGATGTCATTCATGCCAGTATTTACAGACCAAAGATGCACAAGAATTACACTGTCACCTCAAGGATAAAATGAGTCATAATGGCTACAGATGAGAACCACAACAATTCGAAATATCAGCAGATATAATTAGTTCTAAATCCACTTAGCATTGCTAAAATATCTAAAGGCGCATTCTAGAAAATAAGTTGTCTGTATCCTTCAGTTAATATTCAAAGAGAAGCAAATGGTCCAGTAATGTTTCCTTTTCTCATCTTGTTAATACCCAATTATTATTTTAAAAATTTACCAAAGAAATGTATGCCAAAGATATGGCCTTTTCTCTGCATCAGAAAAATATACTTAGGAGAAATTCAAACCCAAATGAGAACAAAGCTTTGAAAGAATGAAAAGAGCGGTGTGAATGTTCTGTCTTATTGTTTGTTTTTTTTAAAATTTCTTGTGTAATAGCTTAGTCTCAAACATTTTCTTCTTCATTCCTGGTATTTCTCTGCGCTACATTTGAATATTTTATGGAAATATTAGTCCCTCTCTCTCTCTCTCACACACACACACACACACACACACACACACAAAACTGAGCATGTTGGATATTTCAGAAACTAATTAGAAATATAAATAATACCAGAAGTGCATAAAGTGCAGTATAATTTATTAATATATGAAGTGGCCTTTGTTGATGATCACCTTAGTGTTAAGAGCTGGTGATAATCTGTAGCCATAAGAACAGCAAATAAAGCAAGGTCTGCATAGCTTGGTTATACTTTTTAACACTGTAAATGGCCAGTTCCACCCAAGTTCATCCTGCTTCAATCTGTGAGGGAAAAGATTTCAACTTTGCCATTCTGTGAATTTCAATACAATTTAATAGCACTTTTTGCTGAGCTAGGACAACTTCTGATTGCAACCAACTAAAGTAAACTTTTCGCATCACACTGTTTAATTTTGATTCTTAGAACTTCAGATCTAAAAAGTAAAAGGCGAAATATCCAGTTTAAGGAAAGCATGCCATAAAGGTCTGGCTGGCTGTACCACAGAAATATTATCCATGTTGAAAGCATTTCGGTTTCAAAAAGAAAAAGAAAATGTAACTAAATATAAGCAGATGATTCTACGTGCTGTGGTAATGAAGTAGGGCTAAATTCTAAAACACTAAATTTGCATAAATTAACTAATAATTAATTACAGCAAAAATGTTGAAAAATAAATTCAGTGTTAAAATGAAACCCTACAGCTTCTACAACATATATCTAACTAAAATATTAAATTTAATAATTTAGATTAAGACCTGTACATGGAATTATCCATATACTTAATCATGCATTCTGTATGTGTGTTCACTCTTACCTTCCTTTCAAAATGTAACACACACAGACAGAAGTATTAGGCTCCTACACACACTGAGAACGGCCCAGGTCAGATAAGCCTGTAAAAACACACACACACACACAGACAGAAGTATTAGGCTCCTACACACACACTGAGAAGGGCCCAGGTCAGATAAGCCTGCAAACACACACACACACACACACAGAGAGACAGAAGTATTAGGCTCCTACACACACACACACAACACACAGACAGAAGTATTAGGCTCCTACACACACACTGAGAAGGGCCCAGGTCAGATAAGCCTGCAAACACACACACACACACACACAGACAGAAGTATTAGGCTCCTACACACACACTGAGAAGGGCCCAGGTCAGATAAGCCTGCAAACACACACACACACACACACACACAGACAGAAGTATTAGGCTCCTACACACACACACACACACACCACAGACAGAAGTATTAGGCTCCTACACACACACTGAGAAGGGCCCAGTCAGATAAGCCTGCAAAAACACACACACACACAGACAGAAGTATTAGGCTCCTACACACACACTGAGAAGGGCCCAGGTCAGATAAGCCTGCAAAAACACACACACACAGAGAGACAGAAGTATTAGGCTCCTACACACACACTGAGAACGGCCCAGGTCAGATAAGCCTGCAAAAACACACACACACACACACAGAGAGACAGAAGTATTAGGCCCATTCGCACACTGAGAAGGGCCCAGGTCAGATAAGCCTGCAAACACGTTCCAACAAGAGTTAACAGAAAATTTAATGCACACAAATATTCCACTTGGTATCATTAGAAGCAGAACTTTGCAAACACGTGGCTTAAAATAAACTCATAATAGTTGTAGTTAATCTTTCTGAAAGATTAAAGCATTTTTTACAAAATTAAAGTTAGAAAGACAACAAAAGTAATAATAAATTCAGGTTAGCCTTTTCAAAACATCCAATAAATTAACTCCTTGCAAAACTATGGGGTTCAACTAAAATTCAGTCCTAGATGCCATTAAGAAATATTTGGAACAGGATACACAAGCAATATTGACTTAATCTTTAATGCTGGGAAACCAGTAGTGTTTATTATTTCTAGCTTTACACCTCTATTTTGTGTTTTGAGAGGGAAATTAACAGGATTTCATTACAAAGAAAACAAACACCCCCCCCCTCAAGAAGTATTTCACTGAAGTGAAAAGTTGTTCTCCGATACTGTGTTGGCATCTTACAAAAGCATGATAGCCCACCTACATAGCCTATGTACAAAATAACATCTAAAGGTGTGGTCATGTATATATTAAGAATATAATTCCCATTTCTCCTCCCTAAAAATTTTAGTACCTATAAGAGGAGAAATTATTGCAGCTATCAACCGAGGGATTTGTCTGAAATGTTAAAAAATACAAACAAAGCATTAAATAGTTGTTGTTTTTTTTCACTTTAATTTAGAATTCTTCTGGAAAAGGGGTTCTAAGTGGGAATCAGATAAAATGTTCTTTTTCTAAAATTTCTCCAGATTTCTTTGGTAGATTCAGCATCAAGAAGTTGCGGGTCCGACTCACGAAAATTGGGCTGAAGCACTGTTTGCAGGGGTTCATACATAGCAAAGGTTATAATATAATAGATGCAGGTACAAATGTCCTAGAGAGTAAGAGTATTGATGGAGGCAACTGGTATCTGCATCAATTCTAAACAGGTGAGTGGATGGCAATGTAGCATCACGCACTAAAAATGATTGGAGGGAGAGTTCTCAGGTTCATCTCAGGGGACGACGACAGGTGAGTGGATGGCAATATAGCATCACGCACTAAAAATGATTGGAGGGAGAGTTCTCAGGCTCATCTCTGGGCTAAATTAACATGGGAAGCTAACAAAGATCCGGGATGGGGGGGAGCACTGACTATTCATTACATATCACCTTGAACAATTTGGGGTAATCACTGAGCAGCTGCAGAAACTGGGGATTCCACAGCCTGCCATTCGAGGAACAGGGGATCCGGGTTTAGTTGCTTCACCTTAGCTAATGGCTATTGTTGTTCTGTAAGGGACCCGGCGTGACTCGAACCATCCTCCACTAATTGCTATGCAGAACAACAGTCTGAAAATGGCCAGGTGCCTGCCTTCTCTGGAACTTCCGAACAAGCAGGGACCTGAGAGGCGGCAGGCAACACGGATCCGTCCATAGCACCTTCACGACCGGAAGGAACTACTGCTTACTACATAAGACGTGGACTTCTAGTGCTGAGGGGTTGGGGTCGGGGCAGGACGGGTGTGCAGACCCAACGGAAAGTAAGCTAGACAGCTTGAAGCCAGGGGAGGAGTGGGGACAGTTCTTGATTATAGCGAAAATGCCACGTGACGTCAGAGGGAGGCTACACAGCAGCCAGGCCGTGATGGCGGTTGGGGGACGGGAGAGGGGACGCGATACACACACATACAAACTGTGTACACGGGTACTTACGGTCCGATTCCAGTAGGAAGACATTTCTTTTGAAAATAAAGTTGCAACCTTCGCTGTCGCAGGCGGCCCAGAGCCCGTTGTGGTTGCCCTTCAGAGAGGTCCCTCTCTGCTCCAGCCAGTAGGGGGTCGCGAAAGAGATGATGATGGCCAGGTTGGTAACGACCAGGCAGACCAGGGCCAGGATTGTCACACACGTCGCCCTCATCTCGTCCGTCGGAATGTCCCTGCCGCTCCGCTCTGGGGTAGGGGGGGAATCTGCTGCTGTCGCTCTCCTCGCTCAGATCGATGCGGGCGCCAATCAGCAAACGGCGGATCTCTCTCTCTGTCCGTCCGTCCGTCCGTCTGTCCGTGTGTGTGTGTGTGTAGATATGTCGTCTGCTGTGGGCCGCACCGTCTCCGGGGACTGACTCGGCTCGAATCGGACTCAGGCAGCCAGCCAGCAGCAGCAGCCTCCTCCTCCCGTCTTCTCGTCGGAGCCGAATCTCGGTGAATGGACCGGTTTCTAGGTCACGGAGAGGGAACCGATATGGCCGCGCTTCCTTCGGCGTCCGGCGAGATCCGGGGAATGCGCAGGGGCCTCCTCGCAGACGGATAGGAGGCGTTCGATCACGAGTCCGGTCTGTATTTAAGAAAGAATGGAAGCCGACCTAACCCCCCCCCCCCACTCCACCGTTTCTAATTCCTGTCGTCTGCC
Source organism: Nautilus pompilius (assembly GCA_018389105.1). Classification (NCBI taxonomy): domain Eukaryota; kingdom Metazoa; phylum Mollusca; class Cephalopoda; order Nautilida; family Nautilidae; genus Nautilus; species Nautilus pompilius. The sequence continues at coordinate 895,606 of JACATO010000357.1, forward strand.
GGTGAAGACGCTCGCGAGGAGAATGGAGGGGTCGCCATTCCAGCAGACCGCTCCGCATTTGCCGTAAAACGAGAGTAAGGAGCCCTACACGTCCAAGAGAAAGCCAGGGAGAGGGGGATTGCCCCGGATATATCTTAAAGCTGATCCGTAAACGAATATTTCCTTCATGTACGTGTGGCACAAAGGTGGGGAGAAGAAGGTCTGCGACATATTAAGTCCCAATTAACCTGGAGGTTCCTTCCACCCCCCCGGAACATTAATCGGATTAAAGCCAACTACGAGGGAGAAGAATATTTCTCCTCCCCCCCCCGGGGGCCCCTCGCCGCCTCCGTCCAGATATGGCAGCTTAAGTAATCAGTTAAGTTTCTTCTCAATCGCTTAAGCTTCCCCCCCGGCCCGCTCGATGCAGGTGGATCGCCTTCGTTGTGTTGCATTGTGGGACCGTTTCTTGATTACCGACAGAGTGCACCTCCGACCCTCTCTGCCCCTTTGATCCTTCTGATAATTAACTAACAGACCAGATCAAACTTGTGGATAACTGCGGGCAGAGGAGCAGCAAGAAGCCATCCATCCGGTCGTCCGTCCCTTTTGATTATATTCACCTTATTTTTGCAGACTTTTCCCTTTTTTTTGGTAAACAAAGAAAAAGGGGGGAACCGGAAAGGGGGAGAGGTAGAGAAAATACCGTACGACTTCCTTTTTTTAAATCACAACTCGGTTAGCTTGTAACAATTCCAACTTGACGGAAGTAATAAAGATGATTTTAAGTCATTAAAGGTATTTTAACCCCCCACCCGCCACACACACAAAGATGAAGAATTGAAAGTTTCGACTTTACAGAAATGTAAGAGAGTCACAAATAGAAACATCTTAAGGGAAACGGGACCCACTCCTCGAATGTTGTAATACCAAGGGACGTGTAACATGCGGTGTTGTGGTACAGCGTTGCCTTGGTAACTTAAGGGAATCTGGAGGCTGTCCGCGGTTCCTGTTTATTGGCTGACAGTGACGTTACCGTGGATATACACATTAGTTTGTCTTTTCTACCAGGGAAAGTCGGACAGACAAACGGGATTCTTCGACGCTTCCGAGGAAAAACGACGGTGCGCGGTTTTGCTATCGAAGCGGGCTCTGGAATCGGATAAATTAAATAACCCAGTTTGACAGCTCTGTTAAGCGGAAGTAACGGCCAGAAAATTGAGTCTGTCTGCTTTTATTAAGCGAAAACTGAGATTTGATTAAATGCAAACCAACCGCATTGCCTTTCCCTTTCAACTCCCACTATATAATGGTGCCTGTTTGTGTCTGTTAGCCTTTAATAAGTAAAAACATCTTCGACTGCTTCATAAAAGTTATTAATTCAATAATAAATCATTCATATTTTTGTGTGTGTGTGTAACTGTGCATTTTATTTATTCGTTGTGATTTTTTTCTGCTTTCTTCACACGCGCACATATATATTTAAATTCCTAATTCATAATGATAAATATCAGATGAACCGGTGCTTGCCAGTCACGTGATATGCTTTTGTCGCAGTAGCTCAGGCGAAACGCGAACAGCTGCGAGAAACAGCGATACCATCATGTGACGGGTAAATATCGACTTACAGCGGGAAGAATTCGGTCGCACCGTTCGCCCTGAGTAGTCCAGCTCATGGCTGCTGCTGCCGCGCTAGCAACAGCGTCCTTAGAACAGCAAGGCAGTTTTCTTGCGAGTGACTGCAGAGGGCGCTATCTTCCCTTTCACAAATATGATCAAGATTTCGGTTTATGCGGCGTGCGGACAGCTCGCTGCATATTTAGGCACTAGAAACCATCACAGTGACCAACAGGGGTCTGTCGAGTTCGATTCCCGATCATGCAGTTCATTTTGGTTTTCTTTCACACACCTTAAAATGAATTCTAGTAATAAGGCTTCACATCCTCCTCGTGACGCAGGATAGGCAGCGTCCTCTGGCGGATAACCGCTGCACTACGCTTCCTCACTTCAGGGTTATCTCGTTGTAAAGACAAATGTCCGACACAGCTCCAACCAACGGGATAATGTAGACCAATGCAATGACAATACGTTAGGCCCTACCAGTCTTAGACGCTGTTATTAAAAGGCGCAATAAAGATTCCGAAAGTAGTTTAAGAAGTGTGGACTCTCGGCTAACCAGCGAAATACGAGCCGGGACGGACAATGGCTTAGCACGAAAGAAAGCTGTCGTCAAAGGACCATAACCCTGAGTGAGACTCCAGGCGTGTCTAGCGGTTCGTTGAGACAGCCTCCGTGGCGTTATGGGGGCATGAAAGTTATCTTCTTTCGCGAATCCCCAGAGAAAGGCAGGCTCGTATAATCAAGGGAATACCAATGTCCAATTATTTCAAAATCTCTCCCAAACTAAATAAATGCAGGAGTACGCGGTGTGCACGGTATTTCAGTCATTAAAAGACTATTTGAAGGAGATTATAGCTATGTACTTAATATTTTTAAAAAAAAAAAAACTGCAAGCAGGAAACCTAATATCGCTTCCCTCCGAAACAGGATTTAGCAACTGAAGATCGAGTATAGCGGAAAAGCATACTTGATGAGGCTAAGTAGAGCTTCGTAGAACTTCAAAGTGCATGACATACATAGTACTGAATATGAGGCTGAATGATACTGCTGTTATCTCTCAGCTGAAGATGTAGATTTAGTACAAATTAAGAAAATTACGAACAAAGTAGGTATTGCAACATCTTAAATACATACCATGAGTAATGTAAGCTCGATGATCATACTACACAAACAAATCAGGAGGTATGAACTAGCCCATAAAACTCTGATGTCGATCCTTTAAAAAACCTATGGACAGATTTAGAAAATACAATGGCTGCCAACATCACCATCATCGACAACAAAGCCCATTGAAACATTGCAGTGCAGGAGAGAAACGTTTCACAGCAAAGCTCGGAATTCTCGCGAATGACCCATCAAAGTGTTGTTATGGCAGCCGTAGTGCAACTAACGTATAAATACATATTTCTGGTAGAAAAGTCTGTCTTCGGTTAACATTTTTTTAGAAATGTTCAAATTTCTGAATGGCGGGATGACTTATGACAGTATATTTGAAGAACAACAACAACAAAAATAATAATAAAAAGGTGATTCTTTTCCGATGCTAACTCAGAGTTTTATAGGCCTCAGTTTTCCATTTAAAAAGTGGATTTTCCGTAGTTGTATTTACGCCCTTGATTCTTCCAGAATCCACGTTGAAGTATTGACGTCTTTCAATGACCCCCTGGCGGGAGGGAGTTAAAACCCTTGGTCCTGATAGATATAACCACGCCACACAGACATGTTAGAGAGAGCAGCCATTTCCTGCTAAACGGTAGTGCCAAGCCCAATGGCGCTTCGAAATCTCATCAAATATGCCTACAGTACTGATAACCGATAAAGGGGAATTTTAGAAACTTTCAAAACAATTAAAGGTTTAAGGGTAATTCAATCTTTTGATTATTATCAGTGGTTATAACTACTAGCGGTCGTATCTATAAGCTCACAAAAATATGCCAGCATTTCTTCTTTTTTTAACTAATAGGTTTTTGACTGAATGAGGTAAACTACCAGTGGTAGGTATTTTCCTTCTATTTTGTGGCAGCTATACCAATCAAAACGTCAAAAAAGAAGAAAACCGGCGTTAATATAGCACTGTCATTTCCTTGGTTCGCAAACCTCTCGAATATTAGCAAGCCGACTGTTTCTTCTGGCCTTTGGCTTAGTCGAAAACACAGAAAGGTCAAGTTCAGCCGGTAAAGTTTCCAGTTTTCCGAATTGATAGGGAGAACCTGAACGCTTACAAAGGAATCCAACATTTTAATATTCTTCAAAACTGAGGATGTTTTTTTCTTCTCCTGAGAAACGTCACCAATCAGAGAAAATGCTTTTTTTACATTTGTTTTCGTTGATATGGAGAACCAATACTTGTGAGGTGATAACCCGTTAATTTTGTGCTGAAGTTTGGGGCGACAAATCTGCATCTTTAAAAATGAAAGTGAAAGTCTTCCGTTGGAGTTGTATGGATCACGTGTGAACTTCTTTACCCTTTGCTATATTACAAAAAAAAAAAAACAATCTCAATGGGAAAGTTTAAGAGGAAAAGACTTACTGTATTGCTTTCTTTCGGGGAAGCAGAAAAAGGAAAAGAAGTGTTTTAAGAATTTCCTGACAAGCTAAGCATTTCCTGGAAGGCGGAAAAATACAACGAAAAAGTTTGGATCCGGGTTCATTTCGTTGATAAGATACGAAAAGGCCTCTTGTTCTCGCTGTTTTTATACAAACTGCTTTCGACGAGGAGGGAAAGGGAGGTAACTACACTGCTACGACGAGGAGGGAAAGGGAGGTAACTATACTGCTAGTGCGCAGTCCTGTTTCTACAGAAAGAGAAGAAGAAAAGAACGAACCCATAGTAAACTAGAACAATGGAAGAAGAATACCAAAACAAAGAAAGGGAAACAATCAATGGTAAAGCATGATTGGGGGGGGGGGAATGTATCGTTGGTTTCTATAAAATAAAGGGCTTTTTAAAAAAAAATTCGTGTATTTCTTCAGTCACGTGATGTTCTGACTTCCGGTGTCCATATTTATCGCAGGATGGACTGCTATCGGTCGTTCTGCTGGGAGAAGTACAGTAGGCTCCAAAAATACTTGGACACGTTAATACATATGGTGCTCTCACTAAGAGGAATTTATCGCGTTGAGATGCTAAATGCTATACATTGTTACTGTTATATTATTAAATCTGAAAGAAACTGAAGTTAAAGTTTCATTGAATGTTCAGTTCTGCATTCTATGTATATTTCTATTGGTTCCGGATTACTCTCAGAGTCGCCCCATTTGACATTCACGAATGCGTCAAGCCGTAATCAGATTGGTGAGTAGTATAATGCCACCCTATGACATAAATTATCACACACACACACACACACACCCGACATTGATATAAAAGGTAGAAAACCGTTTGATTAGAAAAAAAGAACAAATGCCAAGAAGAAGGAAAAAAAAAAAAAACAGTCTGCACAAAGAACGCATTCAATGGACCCTACAACAACAGCAGCAGCAGCAGGTTTTGTGGATATATGAAACAAAGTTTGAGCTTTCTGCGAGTGTTGTGCCATGATTCTTTAAGACATTGTTAGATATCAGTGAGGTGCCATTCCCATAGCAGCTCTTAACTGCGAAATTTTCAAAATACAACAAACTTTATTTTTTGTCCCGATCATTCTGGAGGCTACTATATAACCAGCCTTGCCGACATCATCATCATCATCTCATCATCATCATCATCATCACTGCATACAAAAAACTAAAACTAAATAATAGTAATTTGGCCCATAGAAGCAATCAGGCGTTTCCGTTTGTGCTTCCCTCTCAGTCACACCTACGTACCCACGATTTTCCTTTTTGTATGGAATAATAAGAAATAATGTTTTAATTTAACTGCATCACGCATCGTTACTAGACATAGTCTCTTCAAAAGAGGTTTGTATTCCATTATTAAACGTTATCGCCAAAACGACGAGACACAACCTAACTCCCTAATACAGCGCAGTTGGGTTATATACGTCAATACCACAGACGGCAAATGTTATGAATTCCACCCCGCCACAGACCTGACCTGTTGTCATGGCAACGAAGAATCCCTGTCTCTCCATTCCATCACTGGGATAAGGCAGAGAATTCTAGGAAAGTTTCATTTTCACTCAGTTTTCTAAAAAAAAAATGATATCTAAATTAAAGATAAGAATCTTGACTAATTGTTCTGCATGACTTGGTTTACTGCATGCATGTTTTCCTCGATTATTGCCCTCATTCGGGTCTTTTTAAGGCTCAGGCGATTGAAGTAATTCTCCATTGGTCAGCAACACCGTATTTCCATCGCTAACTCTGCAATAGAGTTTATTTTGCTCGCCTTTAATAGATCCCTAGTTTTATTAAGCGACTTAAGAGCTACCTAATTTGTTTAGGAAAAGATGAGGCTAAGAAGTTGGGGGTCCGGCTCGAAATGGGGGGAGATGCGGTTAGATTTGGACGAGAACTCTAAAACGGTACTGCCTCGGGCTGGCTGACCCACAGCTCGCACGATAGTAGTAACCCCCCAACCACCACCACCTACCGTTCTCCGTCTTCTGTATGAGGAATTCGTTGTCGTAGAACCAGTTGCAGCCGATGTCGTCGCATCGGGCCCACAGACCGCGATGGGTGTTCTTGTCCTTCGAGAGCAGCATGGGGCCGAACTCGACCCAGTAGGGGGTGGCGAGCGAAATTATAATCGCCAGATTGGTAACCACGAGAAACGACAGGGCCAGTATGGTTTTCCAGCTGGCTCTCATCTTGCGGATCGACACGGCAGCTTCTTCCCCCTCGGTACGGATGAAGAAGGGGGATGGGTGGGGAAGGAGGTTTGTAGGTCACGCGCTTACGCTGGTACTTTGGGTGGGTGGCGGCGGCTTCCAGGAACGGGGCGGCGGGAGGATGGAGAGCAGCTCGCTGCTTGTAAGTTACCAGCGTGAGCCAGAAGAACCGGAGCTGAGATCCCCCCCCCGGTATCTTTTTACCCTCATCCCCGGCGGTAAGTTAATTGTTTCCAGATTTGAACAATTCGGGGGCCGCACAAACTTTTTCCTGTTTTTTTTTTTGTTTTTTTTTTTTTTAACAACAACAACAAAGAAAAGTTTTTTTTTTTTTTTAAATCTTCCAATGAAATCCCGCGTTCCTGCCCACGTCACAAACCCACGTTTGAAATCTCGCACACGTGACGCCGCTTTCCCCCCCCCCACCTAACCAGCAGCCAGGGAACGGACGGATTCTTAATTTTAAACTACTCTAAATTGTATGACAAGAGCGGAGAGGAGGGAGCGCGCGTGTGTGGGTGAAGAGCACGGACTGGTGGCCGGGACGACATATTTCGGCGGCTCGTGTTGGGTTTTCCGATTTGCTCAGAGAGAGAGAGACTCGTTTTGACATCACGTGACCTGTCGTGTTTCCGGTTAAGTGAACACCCGAGCTGAGCGGGCGAATCTGTCCTGGGAGGGTATAGATCGTTTACCTTCCGGGGACCAGGAGGGGCAGCGTTTAGCTGATTACATCGACGGGGGGGGGCTCTCAGTCTCCTTGGCAACCACAGTAACCGTATAAAATGTATACCCGCCGATTCCATACTTTTACCTTCCTAACTAATTAGCATAATCCATCTACACGTGGATTGCCGTGTGATCGGGCGGGCGAGTGTCGTCTGACAACTGCTCCTCCCACTCTCTTTAAAACAAAATACATGCATTTGTCAGCCTTCGTAAGTTAAAATATAAGCGGTGTTAATGACAGCCATTGGAACCCAACCTGGAATCCGGTTTACAATGTGACCCCGACCATTTTTATACCGCGCGCGCGCGCGAAAGGAAGAAACACCAGCGGAGTCCCTTTGGAAAGTTTTTCTTTCAACTTACAAAAAGTATTGAGAATAATAATAATAATAATAATAATAATAATAATAATAATAATAATGTCAAGGCGGCCATTCCGCGGAGCCGACTCAATTTCTATTTGCCGCGTGGTTATGGTTTAGGGGAGGTAACTCTATTATTATTATTATTATTTTTTTTTTTATTTTTTACGTGTGTTTCGTGAGAAATATTTTAGACAGTAAATACCGGGAAACGTTTTTAATGTTTGAAGTTCAGGCGGAAGTCTCTATTTGAATTAAACTCTCGCAACACGATCAGTTAGATGGCCACTTCATTTTTGAAATATTTATAATTTAGAATTTGCTTCTTTTTTTTAATCGAACGTAAAACCTTCAATAAGTTCTGTCTAAAATTCTTAAGGGTAAATAATTCATGCCTTTGCCTGTTAAGGGTTAATTCTCTTAATAAAATTAAATTTTTGTGTAATAATAAAGTATTCCCTTTCAGTTTTAATAATTCCATTTTCGAATTTAAATTGGAATTTACAAGCACAAATTATTGAAATTTATTGTTAGATGTCCAAATTAGATTCTGGAGAATCATTGGTGTACCTGCCTGCCCCCGCCCCGTCCTCCCCCCCCCCCGCTTCCTTTATTTACAAAAAGCAAATCGGTGCTGGCATGAAACAGGTAGGTAGCCTTTAATTGTTGTTGTTGTTGTTGTTGTTTTTGAATCTGGACGCAGTTATCGGAGCTGAGTAGCGGCCACCTGGCGGCGGGCCAGATTCCGTGTACGATGTTGACGAGACCATGAGATCGGTGCGAGTCGGCGAAATTACTGGTATATGGTCGTATTTGAAAACCGTGAGTGCTCCGCCCCTTTGGGGTCGGGAAAGGGAGGGGACGGCCTGTTAAAGGATAAGTCGTGCTAGCAGCACCTTTAGGGATCCGGTTGGAGGTGGTGGGGTGGGCCCCTCCTCCCGCTGTTGGTAGGTACCTGGTTTTCTGGCCAGGTGTCAGCTCACCTGCCTCAGGTTCCCCCCTCTCTCGGGCCGGCCGGGCAAGTTAACCCTAACCCCACTAGAACCCGTCCGTGGAGTGCTGGCTTTAACCGAGAATGCCCCTGTAACCATTTAGCAGCAGACAGGTAAATAACACAGAAGGCGGCCTTAGATCGATCGATCGATTGATCGGCTATCGAACTCTCATCAGAAAATCTACCAACACAGATCAGCAGCATCTCCTTGGTGGCGGCCTTCCCCCTACCCAGATGCGCACCTTTAACCTGTTGTCCGACAGCCGACTTATTTGTGTTTGGGGAAATCTAAAAAAAAAACAGAAAACAAATTAGGAAGAAGGATCTGTTGTTGTTGTTGTTGTTGTTGTCCACGTGGTTACAGTTCTGTCTGATTGGAAGTTTCTCTAGCTTCTGTGGGAGCGACAACTAAAAGGGACCAGGCCAGACACGCACCACACTATAATCTATACACTTGTCTGTTGTCAGATTGACTGGTCGGAACCATGGTTTCGCTACCTTGGTGCCTTTCATATCCTGTGTGTCATCCTAACAGTGCAAACCAGAAACAGGGGAACCATCCAGGCTCTGTACTTTGGAGTCATGTGTGAGTAGAGACGGAGATCTCATTCCGCAAGTTTTGCTTTTTATTAACTTTTTGTTTCCTTTTCTGTTTTGAAGCATCTGCTGAGCCATACTTACCTGTTGGCTGGTTGCCCCGCTGATACTTCTGATTTCGAACCACCCCATTTACCTGAATCCTAAGTTAAAAAAAAAAAAAAAAGGTGTTAAAGACTCAAGAGTGCACTTCCCTGTTTGACTAATTAGTATTGTAAATGATTCTCCTATTTTGTGGAATTTTCTCCTCATTGCTTCATGGTATAGAAGAATGGGGTCTGATGCATTCATGGTATCGAAGAATGGGGTCTGGTGCATTCATGGTATCGAAGAATGGGGTCTGATGCATTCATGGTATCGAAGAATGGGGTCTGATGCATTCATGGTATCGAAGAATGGGGTCTGGTGCATTCATGGTATCGAAGAATGGGGTCTGGTGCATTCATGGTATCGAAGAATGGGGTCTGATGCATTCATGGTATCGAAGAATGGGGTCTGGTGCATTCATGGTATCGAAGAATGGGGTCTGATGCATTCATGGTATAGAAGAATGGGGTCTGATGCATTCATGTTTAGAAGAATTTGGGTCTGATGCATTTATGGTATCGAAGAATGGGGTCTGATGCATTAATGGTATAGAAGAATGGGGCCTGATGCATCATGGTATCGAAGAATGGGGTATGATGCATTCATGGTATCGAAGAATGGGGTCTGATGCATTCATGGTATCGAAGAATGGGGTCTGATGCATTCATGGTATCGAAGAATGGGGTCTGGTGCATTCATGGTATCGAAGAATGGGGTCTGATGCATTCATGGTATCGAAGAATGGGGTCTGATGCATTCATGGTATAGAAGAATGGGGTCTGATGCATTCATGTTTAGAAGAATTTGGGTCTGATGCATTTATGGTATAGAAGAATGGGGTCTGATGCATTCATGGTATCGAAGAATGGGGTCTGATGCATTCATGGTATAGAAGAATGGGGTCTGATGCATTCATGGTATCGAAGAATGGGGTCTGATGCATTCATGGTATCGAAGAATGGGGTCTGGTGCATTCATGGTATCGAAGAATGGGGTCTGATGCATTCATGGTATCGAAGAATGGGGTCTGGTGCATTCATGGTATAGAAGAATGGGGTCTGATGCATTCATGTTTAGAAGAATTTGGGTCTGATGCATTTATGGTATCGAAGAATGGGGTCTGATGCATTAATGGTATAGAAGAATGGGGCCTGATGCATCATGGTATCGAAGAATGGGGTATGATGCATTCATGGTATAGAAGAATGGGGTCTGATGCATTCATGGTATCGAAGAATGGGGTCTGATGCATTCATGGTATCGAAGAATGGGGTCTGGTGCATTCATGGTATCGAAGAATGGGGTCTGATGCATTCATGGTATCGAAGAATGGGGTCTGATGCATTCATGGTATAGAAGAATGGGGTCTGATGCATTCATGTTTAGAAGAATTTGGGTCTGATGCATTTATGGTATAGAAGAATGGGGTCTGATGCATTCATGGTATCGAAGAATGGGGTCTGATGCATTCATGGTATCGAAGAATGGGGTCTGATGCATTCATGGTATAGAAGAATGGGATCTGATGCATTCATGGTATCGCCTTATAAAATTTAAAAATTTATTTAAAAAAAATTGTTTTTTTTTTAAAAAATAACTAGATAATACCATCTACTCTTGCTGACTAGAAGCCTGTTGCTGCTGGATCTGTCAGGACATATACTGTGATATAATTAAGTGCTTCTTAAAAGAAAAAAAAATAAGGATCTACTTAGAAATAGGTTAATTAATTAGAAACACTGAATTTGATCGTTGTTTATTTATAGAATGGCAGTAGGTCTTTTTATTCTATTATCACAGGAATACCCCAACTTAGATATGATTTACGTTCCAGTCGGCTATACCTAAGTCTATTTTTTACATAAGTCGAACTCGCACCTGTATGGCTTATTATCTTGCATCCACAGTGTCAACAAATTCTCCATCTTGGCAATCACACCATAGATTTTATTGGATGGGCAGATCCTTTGTCTCTCACTATCATGTTAACCATCAATGCAGCCATGCCCAGGCCACGCACAATGGAAGACAAAGTTTGCCCGTCTTCATGTTTCTTTATTTTGCTCACCTTACGCTTCCTTGTGGAACCACTAGCATCACTTCTCTGCTTTGGCGCCATGTCTTGCAATGGAAAAATTACGTAAAAATGAAAAGATTTACACACAAGTAAACTCACTTGATGGATACTAACACATAACTGAGAGGGGGATGCTGGCTGACTAACATGCTCAGACTCTAGTGCGCATTATTCCATGGCTCTCAGTAGTTCCAGCTCATACCCAGGCACCCACACGTAGCACTATATAACATTTTTTGCCACATCTTGAATTTTTTCTTATTTAAAGTCAGGGTATTCCTGTATATTTCTGGTGTCCCTGCTTTTAACACTTTTGTTTCTATTAATATTAAAATTCCACATTATTATTATTATTATTATTATTATATGAAAAAAGTTTTTTTTCTGTCTTTAACGGAGCTTGCTCAATTTTCGAGAAGATGCTGGGAATAACTGGTATCCAGAGTTCCAGCTAGCCCTTTTTAGCATGGCGCCACGCCATGCCTCTGGTCTACAGCGCCATGCCTCTTTGTACAATGACATGCCCTAAATTTACAATGCCATGCCCCAAATGGTGCAAAACACAAAGCCCGATTTTCCTTTTTGTACAGGTATACAACCGCCGCATGCAGAACTTTTTGAGCGTCCCCTGGCGGGAATTTTCCAGCCGCTCTGCGGAGTTGTAACTTGTGCGCGTGCGCATTATACGCCATTTAGTTTACGCTTCGAAGCATAGCACGAGTACACAAAAGACCTAACAAAAGAGCGGCAGTCTTAAGAGTATTTTTCTTCAACGTTTTAACATACAATCTAGCCTAATTCAAGGTCGTCAATTAAAGCTATTGCATTTCATTATATTATGAGAACTTGTAAATGTATATATACGTGCATTGACTTTGTTGCAAATAAATGTGAACTTGTAGGTTTGTATGATTGCATAAGTTAGTAATACTTCACTTAACACCTACATCATACTAGTATTAAACTGTTATTTATCAAATTTGTCTTGTCATTAATGCAAATAAATGTGCCCACAATACCATGCTTCCGCACCGTGACTGCACGCGATGTGCCCTGTTTTATAATATTTACCATGCCCGTTTGAAAACCTAGCTGTAACACTGGGTATCCCTTTTTCTGTTTTGTAGTACTGCTCGTTTATTCTGCTGAGTTTCTCAATGGATGGGCAGCACAAAATTATGGGCAAGTAGAGTTTTTGTTTTACTGCGCATCAGAGTCAGTCTCATGATGGCTGGCTGAGTCTTTTTGGAACTGGCAGTCTGTCTCTCCCACACTTTCTCTTATAAATATGTATTTGTTTTTCAAAAATCTTAATGTGTTTATAGTGAACTCGGTCTTTTCCACCATTAAGACAGTTTACTGACTTAGGTCACATCACGGGCCTGTGGTGTTGCAAATTCTGAATTTTCCTGTAAGTATTTATCTTATTCTGCATAATAATTCTCCACTTGCAGAATTTTTGAGAGATTATCTGTTCAGTGGATTAGCACAGTTTGTAAGAATACTGATGTATTAATTTTCTCATGGTAATTATTTTGGATTATGTGCCTTTTATAGAATGGATCTGTAAATATTTTGACTAAATTAAGATGCATGCATCCTGATGATGGTAAATGCATCTCATTTTAAAAAAAAAATGGCGCACAAAATACAGGCCAGTTAGTTTCTCAGAAAGTTTGCAGACTGACTTAACAAAATCATCTCAATTAAAACAATAATCTAATAGATTCCCAGGGTTAGGGTTTCTGAATGAAAGAAAAACGTCGTCTAACAAATCTATAATTTTTGGAAGACTTGATGCTTATTTAGACTTCAGTGAGAATTTTGCTAAAGTTCTGTAGAAAACATTAAGGGAATAGATGTCTGTGGCAGACTTTTTACGGTGAACTGCATAGATGCTTAGAAAATAAACAATGTGTGTGGGTGGAAGATCAGAATTTTAATAAGTTTTCAGGTTATATTAAAATTTATGCTGGAGTTAATACCGAAAAAGACAAATTATAAGTTTGTCTGCATCTTAAATATACTGTGTTGTGTTACTGTTATTCACTTTTAAAGTTAACATGGAATTTGTTGTTTTGTTTTGTTTTTCTGCAGGCTATTCTCCCAGCAGCAGTATTTCGATAGTAATGGGATGTTCATCTCTCTGGTCTTCTCCGTACCCATTCTTGTCAACTGTCTTGTGATTGTGGTGAGTGGACATTTTCAACTGGGCTTGGAAATTTTTGTTCTCGAAGTTAGCATGGCACTATGCTTATTGATATATTTGGAATTAAGTTCTCTAAATATCTTTTACAAAAAACCAGTTATTTATTCTGGTTCCTGTAGCTAAGACATTTGAAAGGATTTCTAAAACATCATCTGAATTTTATTTAAAATCTTTTTTGTTAACATTAACTCAGTTGCTTGATGAGTGGACCACTGTTGCAGTCTGACCTGGTTGTTGGGGGTGGCTAGTTCAGGACAGAGTTCTCTTGATGTAACCTGTGGATTATTTATGTAACAAATGTTGAGTGGGATCTATTTTATTGACTCCTTTAGTTAGAAATTACTCCAGAAATGTCTTGATGTGCATGTTTACACTAGGTGAAAGACTTTTCCCTTGGGAATTGTGTTTTATATACGATTTTGAAGAAAATATTATTAAATTAGCCCCAAATTTTCCATCTCACAACCAAAAAAAGTGTGAAGGAATCAGTCACCTGTTAGTCGACCGACAAATTCTTCCACATTTGCGATGAACTTCAGTATTAATTAGAAGAGTTGAGAAATAATAATTTTCCACCACCTGCTGGCTGGGTAAACTTATAAATACTACTAACTTGGTCAATAGCAATTCAACAGAATCAAAACGTGCCCTTGTTTTAACCATATTTTAAGGGCATAAGTGAAGAGAGTTGACAAATGCTGAGAAACCACCACGGAATATTTAAATCCTGTCCAAATCCATTAAAAATTAGCTGGAAGGTTAGATGCGCAGAATTGAATGCAAATATAAGGCCACAGCTATAACCTGACTCCACAAAACCAGGCCCTTGTAGAACAAACTGTATTCTGGAGGAGAAACCAACCCTCCACCCGCCTATCCATGATATCTATGGAGAGAAAAACACGAAGGATTGCTGTGTCATCAAACCCATCGCCAGTACCTGTAGGGTGGGGGAGGCATAATTCGTTGTAATGAGCGAGGAAAACAACTGTTGACGGGTTGGTTTACCTACTATTTTTTTGTAAATCTCACATCAACTCAATTGCGCACTGAAATTTCCAACAAAGTAACGAGAAAGAATCATCTTAGTGGTGCCCGCAAATTAAACATCTGAAAATAATTTTCTCTTGTTTGTTTTGCACAGATCATGTGGCTGTGGAGTGTTGGGAATTTGATAGCTGACGTGAAGCGGCTGAAATATCGTAGAGCAGCAGTGATGCACGCAAGAGCGGAGCGAGCCAAGAATCAGTGAAATCAATCATTCCATTTGGTGGTGGTGATCAACCAGTCTACCATGTATAAAGGAATCACATATCGTTGTGGGATCCCCCTCCCCTTAAATTTTAATATTTTTCATTTATAAAAAATAACTGCACATGGACTTTCCCTTTGGCAATCACAATAATAATAATAATAATAAAACATGCAGAATGTAGTACAATTGTGAATTAACCCGTTTCATGAGAACAAGGCTGTATCTTTAGGCCTGACGTTGTTGTACTGTATCAATTTTTCATTTTAATGCTGATGAAATTGTGATGCTTTTCTTTTTCAAGATGACAACATTTGAAATAATACAGCTAATGAACCTTGATGGTGGCACTGTTACTAGAATGGTTGGGGAATGAGCCCGAACTTCAGATTCTAAAGGTTGACTGACGTCGGTATTGAGCACATTAAGTTGTGCAATGATTTTAAAGAAACTGACGACAAATTACTATGGATAGAATGATGTTGACAGC
This sequence comes from Nautilus pompilius, assembly GCA_018389105.1. Lineage (NCBI taxonomy): Eukaryota > Metazoa > Mollusca > Cephalopoda > Nautilida > Nautilidae > Nautilus > Nautilus pompilius. Next base: position 910,777 of record JACATO010000357.1, read on the forward strand.
CAAAAAACGTTGCATATCAATCAGTAATAAGTACACACCTGCCTTTTTTTTTTTTTTTTTTTGTTCCAAGCATTATGAAACTTGTGATACACCTGGTGTGACCCAAAGTGCCTGCTTGCTAGCTGGTTTACATCTTCCTTGTAGAATTCTTCATAACTCTCCCACAGATCTCAGAAATAAAAAAGAAAGAAAAAAATAGTCAGTTTGGAACGAAATTCTAATACATTTAAAGTTGTTTTGTATCTTTTGCTTACGAAAGCCGAATTGAAAGACACCTCTCAAAATGAATGTAGAGTGGAAAGATTTAGATTTTACTCAAGATTTTATTTAATAACCTATAAATTGTGTAGAAGAAATAAGCTTAACATTTTTGGAAATTTGTACAAGTGTATCACTTTGCAGTTGATAATTTTCGCAGGTTCATATGTCATCCAATGTCTGCCAGGACGAAGGTAACAAGGCAGAGTTGTAGTGTACAGTTGGTGCCATGTTTGTTTGATCCTGCACCCACTTTGGCAGGTAAAGCCTTGCAACCTCTCTTCATTTTTAGATGTGGGAGGAAACTTGCAGCTTGGTGAAAATAAGAACCATTCTCGGGATGTACAATAAACCAAATTGGTCTCCATAGAAATTGACGACAAAAGTCAGTGCTCCCCTGCATCATCAAACAGGCTGCTCTTATTCTTGGGAACTCATTCAAGATTCTGAGTCTCCATCTGACGACAGTATGTTACCAAAACTGGCATATGTCTGCAAAGGCGTAAGTGATGCAATATATGTACACATACACTGGCTAGCCACTTTATTAGGACCTAATGCCTCATAATAGTTTGGGGCCCTGGCGTAGAATGCACAAGGTGTTATGTGCCCTAAAGGATATATTCCGATTTAGTCATCAATATTGTATGCAATGCACAAAGTGAGGTAGGCAGAGGATTGTGATGGCCATTGAATCCTTCAAATTCATGACACACACACGATGAATTGGATTAAGAGATCTGGTTCTGGCAATAGGGTGGATGATCATTTTATCTTGGAACTAGTCACCCCATCAGGCTATACACACACAATCTTTGGATACACTTTACTCTCCTGAAAATACTGGGACCAGTCTGGACAGTTGGGGCCACACAAGAGGTTGAGTGATTCATGTGGCTTCCCCACCAATCTGCACAACCAAAAAAAAAAAATGGTGAAGCTTCACTTTTTTGCCAGCTCTTAGTCCAATGTATCCGTTCCTTACACTACACGAGACATCTTTACATGGTTTATGCGATGGTCTCCTGCCGCAGTCCATTTGTTCTTTGCAAGGCACAGCTGGAGATAGGTGTGGATTTTCCTGCATTTAATATCAATTGACCTTTACTATCCCGTCTAGCCACCTGTTTGTGGCCACAGCCTAGTAATGAAACTATGTTGTGTTTACCATTCCTTTGTAGACTTACTGCAAATGTGCTTGTCCAAGTCGTATATAATACTGCAGGGATCACCTGTCATCAAGTGGTCAACCAATTTGCATCTGCAACTTGGGTCTTCATAAACTGGCCAGCCATTGTATGTTAATTAATTTGGTATATGAAGGTTTTTGGCGTTCAGATTGTTACCTTTAATTAGAATTGGTCTGCCTGAAAAAGAAAGAAAAATCACAGCACCTTCAAATCCATTTAATGTTTCCTATTTAAATTTTATTACATTAAAAGGAGACAAAAAATTTGATTTTGTAGCAGATTTTTTTAGAACAAAAAGCAACATTAGAAACAAATGTTTATGCATGTTCAAATAAAACTTACTATGGGTATTAATTTAAAAGAAAAGTGAGTTTGTATCGGTACTGGACATTGTTATCATGAAAAACTGTAGATGATTTAGAGAAATTTTCAATAAAATTCCAGTTTTATGGATTCTCCCAAACTTTCTCTGTTGCAAAATCTTCAGATGACTACAGTGAACATCACCCTTCTCTAACGCCGCCACCAGAGCTCCACTATCTCATTCAACATCAACTTGCCGAATGATTTGACTAAGGCATTCCAAAAGAAAGTGTAGTGATATAATCTCATTTGAAGATATTTATTAAAGAATTTTTTCCCTTTTAAAATGAAAAATACTCACTTTCCCTCCTGGCAGATGTGGGCAGAGAGAACCGATCTATTTAATTTTTGCCTGTTTAACCTCCGCCCAATCCTAGATGTGATGATGTTAGAATGGATATGGCACAGCCAACACTAGAAAAACTAAATTAGCTCTGATATTTAAGGCTGTTTAGATTGGAAATTCTAGTAAAAAGATCATTTTACATTAAGTCCCGACTAGTGAGCTGTTACTCAGACAACTACTGCAGTCAGTCGGGACTCTGAGCAAGTATCAGTATTGTTAATGTTCTGATGACGACACTGCACAAGAGAAATGAAACATTTTATGGTTTAAAAATAAAAACAAACAACAGAGTGATTAATAATTTGATACATTAAATTCTTTTATTGAAGTGACCAGCGGAAAGGCTTGATTTCATAAAGCCATGACAACATGACTTTCAATTTCCATTCCAGAAAGTGATCTGTACAGGACAAGAATTCACCGCATGTATAAAAATCCATTCTGAGCAGGACGCCGTATGGCCAATCACAAATATCAGTTCATCCTGCCTCGGTCTTGTCACAAGGAATTTCAACAGGCATAGCATACATTTGATAAATCTTTCAAAACAGTTACAGGGAATATTATCTAGACTACATATTACCAGCATGGAGTTAAAACATGTCCAAGATGCTAAAAATTAGTTTGTGAGTGTGGTGACAAATGGACTAAAAATGATGACAAAAAAGCAAACAAGATGGGAGGGGAGCAGTTGGACACAATCACAATTGTGGACAGACTGTGGCGGGTAAGGAGCGCATGCAAGTACATACATACACGTGTTAAATGACAATGGTGGTACTGTGGCCTTCAGTTGATAAAATAACATTTACCAATATTTGATCCAGATATCCGACATCGTGGATGACCTCGGATGAATACAGGGTTACATGCACCTTTATGACACACCTGTCTGTACAACACAAGTAGTCGAGATTTTACACACACCTGTTATGTACAGTACAATAGAGTAAATTTTTGTCGCTACTCAACTGAGCTTTGTCAATGATTCTCCTACCTCCTGGATCAAACTTGGCAGTTTACTAAACTCACAAGGTAATTTTCAAGGTCATGGACAGGAGATAGCAATTGCACATAAAGGATTTTTATGCCAGAACAGGACCCCATAACTACAGGGCTTTTCTTTTCTTCATCTAATATGTGCATTCATAACACATGCACAAGCAACCTTTAATGTAAATGTTTACCTGTACAATCAATGTCAGATGAAAACTTGTGCTGGGCTAGAAATTTACTAGACATTTTTGCCTCATCAAACAGATTAAAGATAGAATTTAAGCATTTATACAGATAACGTGTTTCAGTCATTTAGTTTTGTACAAATCCGCCACACACACACACTGTAAAATGTACTGCAGTAACTGACCCATAGCTATCACACTTTATCTCAGTCCATCAAATACCAGAACAAGAGCCCTTCCCATCTACCCACCCACCATTACCTGCCCATGACTAAAAAAATCTACTTGCCCCCTTGACGATGGTGTTCACAAATGGCCTTATTACCAACTGGTTGTGGAGTCAGTCAGCTTTGCCTTTTGGATTGTTAAAGAAAACGACACCAACCCAAGTATTCATACCCTGCAGTTTTCAATACAATGGCAACTAGTCATCAAAACTAAGCGTCATTTTTCTGACCTACAATTAATAGTTGCTTCTGATCACATTTTTCCTCCTTTACATTAATCATTCTGCATTGATTCACTTCTAAACCGGTGAAGTCCTAATACATTTACGATCTCTCTTTGTGTAGCTTAAGGCAGACAACGAAAGCGCACTGGCTTTCAGCCCTCTCGTGTGCAATCCCATTCGGCACGTCACAATCAGCATTTATTTACCTCCAGTCAAAAAAATGGACCTAATCCTGCACGTCTGCTGGAAAGATAAGGCTTTTGGAATAGAATTGCACATTTTTTTGTCTCAAACAGAGCAATTAATCAACAAAGTTAGGCACGCATTCAATCATTTGTCTGTTTACTGCTATTTCTGTGCACAAGGTGCACTTTTTGCATTATTGCCCCCTTGGCCACCTCCAAAGTGGCAACATGAACTAATGCAACAAAAACAAAAAAAACCAAACCCCTAGCAAATATACACAGTTCCATGTACACGAGGTGCTGCTTACACATTGGAAACGTATTCTTCTAAAATGTTAAGGTCCAGTGTTTTGTCCTGACTGATAGTATTGCATTTCCAGACTACCCAGCAAAGCTATCGAAATAACAGTAGTTGGGGAATCTAGTTTTTAAAACATCCCATCTCCGCTAAAGAACTGTACGGATTTTAAAATATTATAATCACTGGAGTTCGGGTTAAAGTTACTTTCAAAGAATTTTCTGTTTGAATTTGCATGAATTAACTTATCTAAGGAAGAATGCTGTGGGCATGCATGTGAAACTCTCTCATGATGAGACTTTCTCAGACTGCCTGCTTTTTTTAATTTTGTTGTTGACGTAAAGCCTTTTCACACAAGCCCGTCCACCAAGTTTAACTGGCAGAAGTACGTCACTCATTGCAGTTCTGAATTTCCAACTTAACACAAAAAAGTCCCTAACATTTGCATTCACAGGTAATAGTTTGTCTTCAGTTTCGTGGACAAGAATTTAAGAAAGAGGCTTCGTTCTAAATGTGCATCTAAAATCAAATTGGTGTTTAGTGTGTTGTTCTCTTGGTTGCGAAGAACAGTATGTCCCTTCATATGAATTAATTCTAAAAAATGTCCACACTCCAAACATGCAATTACTATCAGTCAGTTACTATTGATGCAGTCTTCCTCTGCATTGTATAAGGCTCTTTATTATATAACAGAAGGCACCTTGATTCTTAAAGACACTGAGAGAAAAATCCCTGAGTTACTCAAGCCGACACAAGAAAGGTTGGCTGATCTATTTCTAAAAAATTTTGAGTGGTGGGCTAGTAATATATATATTTGATAAAAGGATTGGGAGAGAAGTAAAAGCCATGATATTCTGAGCAAGGGATCTAGATGTGTGATGTAGCAGTAGAAACAAGATGGAATCAAAAGACTGGAGACAACAAAATCTTGTCTCGCAACTATGAAAAAGGAAGGTACATGGATACATTTCATCAGAAATTGAACTAATGCAATAACATTAGAAATGATGACCATAAAACAACAAAAAAAATTATGTATACTCTGTACATGGTAAAGTTAATTAAAAATTCATTTTTAGTAGCTGGATTAATTAATACAAAAAGTTGAGTAAAATATTCAGGTAATATCAAATGTTCAAAGACTTAAATTACCAATAGATTCTGTCTTTTTTCCCCTTTTCCCAAATATTTTCATCCAGGTAACAATGCAGATAAAATATTACTTCTAACAGGAATAAGTTGTTTGTTTATTTCTTTAAAAATTCTACATGTACCCTTTATATCGATCTGAAATTCCTACATTTATCAAGTAAACAAAAGTCCCAGAACTATTTTATTTCATCTTATAACATTACCACAATCTTTCAAAACGTTTATCTCAGCAATAAAAACTTCATATCTATTATACAAAAATGAGAGGTTTTTTTTTATAAATATATATTACATTTTTTAAAGGATTAAAATTAATTTGTAGTTTGCTTCCACGTGTCATTTTTAAACAGTATACTTGTGTAGAACAAGAAAATTCCAAAAGCCAACACTATCACCTGACTTATCTGGACAATCTGCAGAGGCATAAGGTCCCACATTAGTTTCATCATTAAACGTTTGACTACAAAATAATAAATGGGTTTGTTTAACAATTTAAAAATAAACTAACTGTAGTTTTCAATTTACTTTGTGAATAAACCAAAATCATGGTTCTTGTGGAATTTCCAGGTTTTATTAGAACCCCTTAAAAAAAAGTTGGAATAATACTGATGATACAAGGGGCCAATATTAACTGCGGCTACATGAAACAGAAGTGATTGTTCAATAGAATTATAGTCTGAACCACCAACAGAATCCCAATACTAATTTTTTGTTTATTTGACAGTGATGAATTCAAGAAGCTGTCTACGCGTGTCAAGTATCACTTGTTGGGTCAAAGAAAGAAAAATGAAAAACTTCTCAAAAAGTTCCTGATGCAAACACAAAAAAAGGAACAAGATGCAATCTGTTTGTCAAGAATACATATAAATAAACAATGTTTTATAACAATAACAACAACAATAGTGTTCCACTAAATTTCCAATCGTTACGAGTTCATTGTGTTAGAGCAGGTTCGTAAACATTTATCATCTTGGCTTCTACAAACTGCCTTTATCAGAGATTTCATATCAATAGTGATAGAAGAGGTGAGGATGATGATGCTAAAACAATTTGGCTCAAGAAAAAACAAACAAGGAAAGTGACTCTGAAATGTTTCCTTCACACCGCGTCCTAACACTGGGAAATCTGAGAGCCATCAAGGCATGGTTTTCCTCTGAGCAAACAGATCCAAGTTTTTTTTTCCCCAGACTGACTGGCATTTCAGCATCATGTTTATGCTAAGGTAAGCCACGCCGGAAGAAATTCTATAATCGGCTGATGTGTGCAAGAAAGAGACAAAAGACAGGCTTTTTACTCACTCATTTGAGAAAATGCCAGAAAAAATTCCTACCCAAAACAAGTTTCCTTAATTTTCCGCAAGCATAACCACCAAATGTTTGTGTCTTCTTTTGTAATCACTAAATGCAAATATAGATTTAAAAGTGTATCTGATGTAAAAGATATCGAAAAGGGCTAATGAGAAAACATGAACAAAACAGACTGGCTTACAGGTGTTGAATGCTCCACCAACTTGCTGTTAAAAGCTGTAACCTCTAGATTAAAAAAGATGATGATCTTTTTTCGTAAGCTAATTCCTGGCTACCTTCGATTGAATGACTTTGAGCTGTATTTACGTATAATAATAATAATAATAATCACAGGTCCTGTTTGACCAAGATGGGTAGCGAGCAGAGAGACGCTTGACTCAAACAAACAACACTTGGCAGTGTTTAATCACAGTTTGGGTAGGAGAAAAATCCAAACTAAGATGGTTCTACCATACACACCTCTCGTCTATGCAGATTACCTAAGCAATGCATGGCTACAGCCAAATCCACACATGCATCTTGGAAGCAGTTTTCTGACATAGAAAAAAATGTCAGGTACTTAGTGATGCTTAGAAAGCAGGAGGAATAATTGTGCCGAGCTTTAAAAAGAAATGTTATTATTAAAAAGTAATAGAAAAGATTCCAGTTTACAAATAAGCATCCAGGATGCACCCAATCCGACCTTTTTTTTTTTTTTACAAATATGATGCTGGAATGGAGTATGATACTGTAACCTTCTACGGGCTATGAATCACACCTTTACTTTCAGGTTTGATCATCACTGCGCCACACAGGTAACTTGCTTGCTGGTCCAGTTACCTTGAACATTCCTATTCTCTCATCTTTACACGTGTAAATTTACCACATATTCTATGTCTTGTCTGATTAAGTGACACAAGAGACTGATTATATTCCATATCCATCAACATTAGCAGTGATCTGTAATTAACAAAACTGACAGAATGAGAGAGAGAATCCCCGCCACCGGAGTCATGTTACTACTAATAAACAGCTGCCAACTTATGGGGTCACAGGCTGTCTCACACCTTTGATGTGGAAACTGAAAAGATGGACATGCAAATGAGTGATGCCAAAGCATGAATTGAGAGCAGTTTCAGTTTACTTAGGAATGTTACATAACCAGCCTGACTGCATGATATACAAGAATTTAAAACAAGTTTGGGGGGATGGTTAGGGGTATCGGTTACTTTTTTAAAAAAAATCACTCCTCAAAAAGTTAGTCCTACAAATCCTCTCCATCCTCTGCAATCTCCCAGGCTCTGAAGCTGAACACTGCCACAACAATGAACAAGAGGCAGCTATAAAAAAAAAAACAACAACAACTCATTGTTTCTCATTTTGGACAGATCAAGAATAAGCAGCTTATCACAATCCACCACTAACTCGATCAGGTGACACCACACCATACAGTTATTACTGGTCAGTTGTCATTTTATTTTTAAAAAAGGGTGGTTTGGTGAACACTGGTTTAAATAGAATCCACTACAACTCCATAATACCAGTCTGGGATTCTCTGGAGCTGTAGAGAAGAAACAAACAACAGGCAAGTCAATTGCCAGCTGCCACCATCCTGTTTCCTAGTCTTACTTAGCTACATCATTCTCCTCCTCTCCACCATAAATCAACTTGGGCTAATTTTCTGCACCTAATCAAAACTATCAGTTACAACATCTTAAGAATTTAGCAGTTTAAACCTTCATATAATCTTTAGTGCTATCCTGCTTGTTGGCAACAACAAAAAAAAACATTTCTCTTACACTGTGGAAGTTCATTAGGCATTCACTCTCCAGACATTAGTTAGCTGTTAATATCTGAGCAGGCAGATGGATCTCTTAGCTTCTTTCAAGCTATCATCAACAAACACCATCTTCTTCTCTCATCCAAGAGATTTCCAAAACTACCCTGCCCTCCCAACCAAAAAAAAAAAATTACAGTACACTAACTCTAAAAATTAGGTTGATTACAACTCAACTGAAATCTAAACAGTCAAAACTCTGTCCCACTTAGCTTTGTCATTTCCTGTAAACTAAGTCATGTAATCAAGCAAATCATACGAGCAGCTGGCTTGGGTGTGTGCGCGCATCTGACTTGAGCTTAAAAATGACTAATGAAAATTGCAACAACTTTAGTTTTTGTTAAACGCAGATATACAACCATAGCCGATAGAGCTGCCGACTCGGTCTATCTTAAATCCTGCCCAGTCATTTGCAGACAATAACAAACAAAAGAACAAATGAGAAACCAAATGCTGAAGGGTAAGTTCTTAATTAATGTTAGTTCTCAAGGATTTTATATCCCAAAATGCTCAATGACAAATTGTGGCCTTGAATCACAGATGAGTACTTGGCTCCATCCATACGTACCACAGCTGACTGTACAAACACTAAGAATATCATACAATAAGACAAAAAAAAAATCAGGCAACATCATCGCTATGTACAAGAAACAACTTCCAAAATATATTTCAGGATTTCTTAACAGGTAATATGTAGACATTGAAGTTTGTTGTTGTTTTTCCTTCAGTCAGGGGGGGGGGTGTGGTGTGGTGTGTGTGGAATCGTGCTGAATGAATCTCACACACATACACACACAAAAAAATAAGATTAATAATAATAATAATAATAATAATAATAATAAAAGATAACCTGTCTCCATCTGGCTTTTTGTTTTTTTGTTTTTTTTTTCCTCTTCTCAAAACTCATGCAGCAGGAGATGAAGTAAAACAACCACCCACCAGTCTCAGTCTCTCGCCCCTAACAACGAGAACAGTTCCATCCGCAGCTTCCTGTCAAATCGAAGAGGTCGGGAAATACACTTCCTCCTGTACACTGTGACTCGTAGTTAATCTGGCCCATTCCGTTAAAATAATAATAATAAAAAAAATAAATAAAATTTCGTTGTAAAATTTAGCTTCTCTCTTGAGAATTCACAGAAGGGAAAGGGAAAGGAAAAAAACAAAACAAAACAAGAGATAAAAGGGAAAGAAATTCTCAAAAACTCGAAACGGCTGTCGAGAGAAGAGAGAGAGACGGGTGGTAAAGTGACAAAAAAAAAATACAAACCAAAAATAGTAACTAACCAGTAAATCAGGGCCTCACTAGAGAAAAGGAATGGGAAACCAGAAAACTCAAAAACCTTCTCTTCTCACAGGATCAGTTTGCACTAATATGTAACTTTATATATATATATATTTAATTTTTAAAAAAAGTAGTAGTAGTAGTAGTAGTAGTAGTAATAGTGGTAGTGGTACGACCCTGTTGCAGTGTATAAAATCATAGAGTTCGTTCTTTTGGCTTGACGCCCAAACAAAGAATGTATGAAGCAAATTCTCATCAATATCACTCAATGCATTCATTTCCGTCGGAATTTCAGAGTGGTCATGCCAAACAAACTGTCATGGTTGCATATCCATAGAGGGCAGCACTAGATGACGTACCCTGCAGGCACTTCACGATCAACAAATTCTGAGCACAGGTCACTCTCAGAATCATCAACAATCAACCCCCCCTCCAAATCCACCATTCCAGGAGCGTAATATCAGTCGGAAGATTAAATGCAGTTCAGGGTGCATCAAACCCGTTCTGTTTTTGTTTTGTTTTTTTTTTTCAGGCCCCGATCGACGCTGATAATGATTAGTTTGTTGCAATGCAAGTTCTCCATCCTACTGCTTGCTCATGTCCACACACCAACAGCAGCAGCTTAACCAGAACCAGGCCACTTAGTGGTTCCTTCCTGTGTGTGTGAGTGAGATGAAGGACCACGAAGGTGAAAGCTAAAATTCCATTCATGTCATTCTGATAGTAACTGCTGGAGGAGACTGCTTTTGGGATCATTGGACTTCCTATCATCAACAGGGTTCTGGAAAAGACAGACAAGAAAGAAAGAAAAAGATTTAGCAAAGTGCCACCAGTGGCAATGAACAACAAGATACAGCTTAACCATCCCAATCGACACTGGTACTGGCAGATATGTGGTGTGTCCCCATCCCAGATATACCTACTGTGAAAAACAAAGATTTGCGTATGATAACTCGACTGCAAACAAAAAATAAGATTTTTAATAAGCAATCACATAGCAGATTAACTAATTTCTGTAAATGTTCAAATTGATAGATCAACCAGATTATTTTCTGTCAAAGATAAGTGATGTATTTCCTAGTTCCAAGCCAAGACATTACCATAACAGATTTGTGTCCACAGTATCCTTTTTATTGTTAAAAACAGACAATATTCTTTAATATACTTTTATTCATCCCCCCCCCAAAAAAACAAAACTTTGTCAAGTATTAATGCAGGACTATTTATCAACTTCCCATAATATAACACTAAGAAAACAAACTTCCTAACTAAACACAGGCCCCAATTTCCCCACCAGCTCTCTCAACCATACTGCTTGCAAATGCTATTGTGACTACGTCTAGAATCTGTGGCTTCTAATCTAATGGAATTTTCATCAGACATCTTTTGGATAAGTTGGGTGCTAAGCATTGCATTGTGGGAAGCTTTCATGATATGCATGCACAACTGCCATGAATCTAAAATTATTACAAAGCATAAAAGAACAGATTTTTAGCCAGTGTAGTGTAGACAGAATATAATGCCAAAATAATTTACCCCAACTAAGCTTTTCAGGATGTTCTGGCAATTTAACTACATGTGCACTACGTCTGATGACCAGTATCCACCATGAGGGAGTGGCAAAGTCTAATACAACTCAATACGACCAACATACTGAACTTTAAACCAGCTTATTTAGCTTTCCTGTGCCATGACAATAGCAGAACTATGTCAAACACAGCAGTAAGTTTACAACCCATAAATGTTTCTAGCCCCACATACACACATTCCCTATGACAGGACAATGCTGCTGCAAAATAGCATCCAAGCTTGTGCAAGACCTGTGATGTTCTCCCATGCCCAAGTTTCTCCTCTTGCCACGACCAATGCTGAAAAGAATTATTCTGGCAAGAGCTGAGCAACAAATGACATAAACAAGCAAGCAAGCACATGCAGTATCCACAGGTGTATCCTTAATAAGGCACAGTATTAGAAAGATTAGCTTATTTGAGGTTTCTAAAGATAACACGAAGTTAATGTGGATGAAGAAAAAATAAACAATGGAAACTTATGAAATGGTTTTGAAGATTTGGCAGAAGGTCTGTCATCAGACACTGACTTTGACACAACTGGTGTCCGAGTTTTATGATGTAGTCGGATAACAAGCCGGTCTCTTGTCCTGCTGCTGCTGAAAAGATTACAAGCCAATGTAGTCTAAGATGAAATTCAAAACTCTCTCATTCTACTGTGATCATGCAAGTGTGATTTAGACTGAACAAGAACAAAGTTTTGACCACCACGTGCATGCGCACACAAATGCACATGTGCACTTCAGCTGGTGTCCTTCGTAACCCGGCTAACAGACTAGCATCATCAGATGTTCGAGGATAAACTGCTGATGCACACGCAGCCTTCAAACACCTGATGTACAACTCAGCATGACCCTTTTTCTATGGTTCAGCACGATTTCCCTGCATAATATTTTAAGTGATCTCACAATTTTGGGAGTTCCCGGGGGGTCTTCTATCAACGACAAGGCCTCAGAGCAGGTCATTTAGGGTAGTCCAATACACCCCCGTCAGTAAAATCAGCTCCTATACAAACGAAGACAACAACGAGCAGACATGAACAACCACCATCAACTAACAGATTTAAACGGCCAAAGTTCACGAATCTTACTGATAAAACACCGTATTGTTCATCTCTCTCATTTCAGCAACTCTCTTCAATGTTTTTGCCCCCCCCCAACCATGTGAAACTATCTCCTATGCCTATGAGTAAACTCTCTTCTTGTTCTGTAGGTGTTTATTTATACAAAATGGAGCAAATCTGAGAGAAAGATTTCAGATAATAACTCTGGTTCTCAAACAAAGCTTGCTTCGTGTCATCATCATATGCTTCGGTTAATTAAACATTGTGAGTATACAGTAGATCCTCATCTAATGTCGTCCCATGTTACATTGTCATCTTTTTTTGTTTTTCTTCAATTAAATTTTTTTCTAAGATACGGTTGATTCAATTTTGTCATTGAAAAGTATGAAGAAAAAAAGAAGAAAAGACACTGAGGTTAATACAATGTGTGTATAGTAGTAAGTCTGCACTTAAAGTTGAAATGGACAAGTTGTTTCATTACCATGTCGTGAACGAAAGTACCGACGGCCTGTGTCACATTGTAACTGCTTCACTAATACGTCACTCACACTTTGGCTGCTTTGTTATGCAATCTAAGGGATACAGTGTATCCTCCAGCATCCCAGTCTTTGTCTTGCTTTCACTTGGAGCGGGCGTTCGTGCAGTAACATGTGGCCTTCAGTACTGCGCCATGTTAGTGTTTTTACCCCATCAACATGTCTTCAGAACGTTCACCAAGTGACAAGAAAGTGCCTCGTGCCAAGAAGCAATGCAAGAGCCTCTCCCTTGCCACTCAATCTGATGTTCCATGTCATTTTGATGCAGGAGAGCATGCAGTGGACATTACCGCCTCCTCTCTCTCCTATAACAGTGAGGACAATTCGTACGAATGCTAAAAAGATCAAGACTAGTGCTCAACATGCTACACCTGATGATTTGTGATGTGATTTCTGCCCAGTGCTCTGAATGTCAATGAGAAAAAAAAGGAGCATGAAAAGACAAGTAAACACACACACTTTCTCATCATCCACCTCTCAACTCACTTCCCCTCACCATTATCGCTAAGTACAGGCAATAGATACAAATTGTTTATTTTTAGTTATTAAGCTTTTTTCTCGCTTAAGGTGTTGAACTTACAAAGATAAAATGGGTTTCAGAAGCATGCTTTTTGCCAGATAAAACTTAACTCCCGTATCTTAGTATTATTTATGGGGAAAAGTAGATTCACTTAGTGTTGATTCACCTAATGTCACACTTTTCAAAAACACAACTATGACGTTAAACAAAGACTTACTGTATATTGTTCAACTGGCTCATGAAACAGAAGCAACAACTCCCAGACACAAAATGCAATTTTAAAAACATGCATCATATAATTCTTTTCTTGCAGAGCACAGTTAATGTCAGAATTTAAGGTCAATCTCTGAAAACTGTATATATATGCTTAAAATATTTCAGATCTAGGCTACATCATGTCCAGTTCTTTTGAGAAAATGCAAAATGTGTCTTGCTATCCCCATTGTCTGTCTTTTAGATGTTCATCTACCTGGATATGTGAAGATAACCATGCTGTATTAGCTAGTGACATGAATCGAAAACATTACAGGAATAAACCAGTTAAATCAACCATTCTGTTATTTAGAAATAATCTTTTCATGATAAAAAAAAAAATAAAAAAATAGCAAACAATATGTGGCAAATGATGTTCCATGGATGAGTCTTGCTTGATAAAAGACAATGAGAATTTATTTGCACAGATTGATTTTGTATAAGCCAAAGTCAGGTGAATTAGATAGACTATCTGCAGAAAAACATGACAGACTTAATACAGGATGCCAGTGTCCAAAACAGACAACATATAATAAAAAGAGAGAGAATTCGAGATAAGACATTTTTGGAAAAAAACAAAACAAACAAGAACAAAAACAAAGTCCAGCTGCAGTGTCAGGTGTTTCTTTCTTCTTTTTTTTAAGCTTTCAATTCAAAACAGAAAATATTTAATACTTGAAAGAAAATATAAAAATACTCTTACAACTTGCTTATCATTATCATTCATCCAGGTTTGCTGAGTTTTAGTACAAAAAAAAAAACAAACAAGTCAAGAGTGAGACTTCAGCTTTCCACATACATCACTGGAGTTCCTTTACCCACAGAATGTCAAGGGTTAAGATGCTCGACCCAGTGCTACATACTTGGATAATTACCTACCTTCATCAGGTCTTTATTAATATGTAACATACGGCAACCAGTGTATATTCAAATGAAGTCTGCTTTAATCCGAGCAATAGAATTTACTCTGGAGGCTTGTGTTTGATTGTCCAAAGAGGGCCTAAGTTTGATCATGGTTTCGCCTCACCCTCCTCTACCAGCCTGCCAATGTGAGTTTCCTCTAACAGCTGAACAAGGACTCAGGCATGCTGTGCTAGCACCAGCCTGTGCAATTATCTGTTCACCCCTACATCCTGGTCATATCTGTGACCAAAAATCCAAACCAAAGACTCCATGAAAAAATGTGCCCACAATCCAAACACAAATGAGGAATTAATACAAAGAGACTATAGTCAAGTGTACTGACTTAAGTGCCATAAATGTTATTTAAATTTCTTCATGTATAGTAAGGCTTGGATTTCCTTAGCTGTTTATAGTTTTGTGTTAATTAATTTTATACTGTTTGCAAAGGAAGTACAAGCTGGTAAAACATATATGCCACCTAAGTAAGTGTTTTGCATCAGTTAAACCTAAGTCTGATGAAAAAAACAATTTTAAACAATATTTTAGATGTTGAGAATAATGGACATGAAAAGGTAAAAGTCATTCCAAAGACAAGAATACACGTAGCATTATTCACCTCCCCAAAGGTTTGTTTTTTTCTTTTTTCTTTTAGAAGAAAGAACAAGGAATTTACATTTAATCAAAGCAGACAGTTTTAACCAGTTAAGGCACGGGCTACCATAATAGAAGACAAATGCTATTGAAAGAGATGGTGGCTACCATGATCTAGAATGCTGTTTCTTTTAGTTTCTTTGACAGGAAAGCAAAGGTTAAAAAAAAAAGAAAGAAAAAAGGAGCATACCCTAGGTTCAGTCTGAATCACACTGACGTGAGACTGGTCTTGCTGACCTGGCGGCGGCTGCTGCTGCTGCTGCTGCTGCTGCTGCTGCTGCTGCTGGCCAGAGGATTTGGCTGGAGACTGACCACCACCGCCGCCGCCACTGCCACCTCCACCACCCATCTTCGCTGTCAGCTGATTCCGAAAAAGATTAGATGCCTTAATTCCTGGGTCATCTTGGCCTGAGAAAGAGAGGTGGGGGATGAGAATGAACCACATCAGATCACAATCATAGGAAGTAACACAAAACAGAAAAACTATTCTTCCACGACTTGACTAAGAGATGAGCTGCTTGCCAAAATAAAGCCTGTGCTTATTTATATGCTGCACAGAAGAAACAATGATTTTTCTTCTTTTAACTAAAATTATTTTTAAACACAGGGGGACTGGTATCAACCAAATCAGACAACAGTCGATAGAAATGATTTTCTAGAGAGAGAAAATGTAAAAAAAAAAAGAAGCTATAGTTATGTCCCTTGAATTGGTGAAGCAGAAACTATATCATATAACTAAAGTCTGCCGATTCTTGTTTACACCATTAAAGAGAAAATATTAATTCATTCTTGTGACAACAAACAAAAATATTATTACAAATTGTCTGTTGATTTTTTTTTTTTTCATATGGATTACAAAATAGTTGAACTGGAATGAGCAATATAGAATATCAAGTTATTTTTGTTTACAAGCATCTAAAAATTAAAATACAGTAAATGAGAATAAAAACATTCAAGCCTTAAAATAATAATAATAATAATAATACCAACATTTCCATAAACAATGACCTCTTTATAATAACCTTTGCACTTAGTTATTTCAAATGAAATCTAGACCTTTTTGTTACCTGGTGTATAAAGATTCATTTTCATTTTCAGAGGTAAATAAATGGAAATGTACAGATCTATGTCACAATAATTTGAATGCTATATTTTCTGTACACGCATCTACTTTGTACAATAACTGTTTGGAAAGTCATTTTCAATATTTGGTAAGAGCATCTTTTACAATGGGCAGAGCTTGTAGATGTAAAATTTTAATGGTGACCTGGTCTAAAAGGTACTAGTGTTCCTTCAATGGCTGTTGAGGTTGGACTTAGTCATATGGCCTTTAAGTTGTCTGTCTAGATTTTTCACAGGTGCTTAACAGGTTTGAGGGGAGGAAGAAGTAGCTGCAATTTATTTGGTATCTTCAAGGCTGTAAGGCACATCTTCATTTAGAATATGATTATGGTTGAAGATCCTTTGATAAAATAAAGACAGGCCCATTTTTTGAAAGATATATATATGTATCTGGCAGAATTTATATGTCCACCAATTAATGTACTGTTAACACTCCAAATAGTTGTGAAATCCTTTCGCCAGACTCATGTATCTGTGAAAAATATAAACTGCTGCCGATATGCATTAGACAAGGTGATTGCTTCTAGTTACCATGCGCCACCAATGACATCTGATGAGCAACTCTTCCAATAAGCTGTTGCAGAGCTGAAAGGGGTCCAGGACAACCACCAGTTGTGTGAGCGTACATGTGGTGTTTGCACTTTTATCCTCAAATAGATTATTTGGTGCTTAACACCTACAGACAATAAAAAATTTTACGGTACAAGGACTGCTGGCCTCAGATCAGCTAAGTTCCTGGCTCTTTGTAGACTGGAAAATATCTTGGCTACCTCATGCTTTCTAGAAAAACAAGTCATTTTACCTCAATGGCTCATTTTAATTATAATTTGAAGGTTGGTCAAGAGCTACGGTTTCCGCTAGGAGGCATAGATCAGATCAAATCCACGAGGAGTCTGCATAAGAAACAAAAATTTCTAGCGTAATTTAGCTTTTACCAACAACATGACCAGTGGTGATGGCGTGTATGCAGCTAATGTGTCACCAAGCAGACATTTGGTCTTACCTTACCTAACCAGCAGATGCATTCCAAAAATTTTGTTTGAACTGTTTACACCGGATAAAACAAACTGGGAAAGCTCTTATTAAGTAAAGAATATGGAGAATAATAAAAAAAGAACAAAAATCACAACGGCCGGCTACGTGTGAACACGAGACAAACGCCGCCAGACCACACATTCTGGATCATGTGACAAAACACCAAGTGTTACGTGGTTTTATTTAGAGCACAGAAATAAATACTCAAGTCATGTAAAAGCTGTCACTCAACTTAAACTATTTGATGAATTTTCACCCTCTATCTTCCTTTAGTGTCCAAACTAATTTAAAAAAAAAAAAAAACTGATTTAAGACTTTGGTATATTTTTCTTCTTTTTTAAAACATCATTTATTTATTTTTCTTTGCATCTTAAATTTCATTTCAATAAACCATCTCTTGTACATTTGAATCGCTAAAGCAAATGTGTCATGATGGCGAAGAAAGTAAAGAACCAGAGATTAGTGAGAAGAAAAAAAGTACATCTGCGAGACTGTCGCAACTAGAGCCCCTGTGCTGCGAAAATTCCTCTGTACATTGAAAGTGCTTCATAATTAACTGCAGCAGGCAGACGAAAATGAGAAATAAACTATGATTAGTTCTACTGATGTCTCACTTTCCTACAGCAGCTGATAAATGTGATGAAAAAAGGAGAGAAGAAAATCACAACAAAGCTATTTATTTATTTATCCATCCTACCCCAAGCCAAGAGGAAGAATAACTGGACTGACATTTTGATATCAGGAAAGTTACTTTTCTGTATTTTGTGTTCAATTACTAAAATGAACTAGTTTACCAAGAAGAACAATTTAAGATCTTAAAAGAATGTCATTTATTCTCAAGCTTCCAGTTGCTTAATAATCTGATCTATGGTCTCTCTCTAACTGCCAACTTGATGACCGAAAAACTTCATCCAGTGGTTAGAAGCTCACAAATGTAAAAACATTGAAATAAACACACCCTAGTCTTGTGTATTGTCGCATACTTCTTTCATAATTTTTCTTGAACATCCTTTTAAAGCAATTAGCTTATCTTCAAGTTAAGAACATAGGATAAATTAGGAACTTAAAATCTGCAAGATGCTTCCTGATGTATATAATCTGAGAGCCAGATAAGAGAACTCACCCTAAGGGAATTCATGCTAAATTATTTTTTAATGTAAATTATCACATACATATGTAAAATTCATTTGTTTGCAACTGGCAGATGGCTTAATATAATCGGTGTCATTAACAATTCTTGAAAGTAAAGATGGAGTAAGCATAAATAGCAGTCCTCTTCCAAACAATATCACGAAATATCAACGAAAAGATCTTTGAATACACTACTCCATGGTGTTACAGTTTACAGGTAATTATGGAGGAATGACATCACTATAACATCACACCTGAACTATCTTAGGTAAATTATCAAACCACAATTGTTCCAGAAATCATGAAGCAAACTTGCATGTCAGACATCTTCTGTCAAACCAAACTACAATATAGGCAACAGTCAGGTTCCAGACTGAGCAAGAATCTGCCACTAGGATCACTCGATTGTTGAAGTGAGGCAATTCACAGTGGACTACATGGCTCCTATGAACTCTTTTGTTTCAGAGAACTCCACAGTTCAGCATGTGCTACATGCAACTTAAAGAGCTGCTAGATCTGCTGGTCAACAATATACAGTTGTAACATTTGACCCTTGCAGTCGGCAAAAAAGCATATGCAGGAGTGTGACACCAGCCCCTCCAATTCAAGGATGGTTTTGTACAGCATGGCATTTTCCACAACCTGCTGTTATTTGGGAGCTCTCGGGAAGCTACTACTTGGCACTGAATCAATCCAGTGTTAATCGGAAAGTAGTACAACAGAGCAATGTGTGTACACAAATGTACCCTAAAAATCCTGAAAAGGCTGCTGTTTAACAGGTTTTTTTTTAAAGAGAGACTAAAATGCAGTCGCTAGTTAGCAGAGATTAGTCCATTGATGAGGTCTTTCTTGGAGTCATGCAAGATGTGAGAACTAATGAAATGTGAACACCTTCATAAAATGTACTGCAAGTATAGAGACAAGGTGTGAAATGATGAAATAGGATGAAATGCCCATTTTAGATTCAGTACCTGAGCAGGCTGGTTGGTGATTCGTTCGAGCTACAAAAGAGAACAAATTCAATCTTCACCTAGCATCTGTTCAAGAGTTGTGCCCTTTGCTGTTCAGTGTGGACCATTAAAACTATGCTTGGTACCTGTTGGTCTACTTTCTGACTTTTATCAACCTGTCACATAATCACCCGGAAGCAGACAATTTGCTGAAAAACTGAGTTTAGCATGTCTAGGTCGGATATAATAGTATCAAGAAATCTTGTTGACAACAATTGAACAGAGATCAATCACCATGCAAAATAGAGGCAGTGGCGATTGTTGGATTTAGCAGAAACTATCCAGCCTACTATAGGTGTGTGACAGGACATTCTGGAGAAAGAACTCATTCCAAAGACTCAGCACTCAAAGACATATGACCATCTGAGATTAGACACGTTGAAACAGATATGCAGTCACTAATGACTTCCTTTCTAAACTTCATAAATCTCTTTAAAGTTGAAATCAAAACAAAGCTGTTCTGTCTTTTGTCTGGCACAGAAGCACCAGCTGAAGTTGGAATAATCTCCTGAAGGATGAAGCATTCAAAACTTTTGTTCAATATGGATTTGTTGACAAAACTCTGAAACTCAATGGACCACTTCCAAGGCAGTCCATCGAGATGTTTGGTTCTCTTAAAAAGAGAGCAAAAGGCTACAGAATTTGAAGATTAAAGTCATCCAACTGATAGCCCAATGTAATCTCTTTGAACAGCTGATTATATTCACTTTGAAGAGAACAATCTGTTTGTAGAAGATACTGTCATATTCACTAGGTCCAATTCCATAGGTGGTAGCTGCACTAAAAAGCCTTCCAGTGTAGACAGACATGACCAAAACAGACATCAGCTTGAAGATGACACAACACTGGTTGACCATCCCGGCCTTGATAACTTGGTGCATACATTGTTCTGCCTCAGACATTTGGAGAGACAGACGAGTGAAGAAATTTGATTTAGAAATACCTACAAGAATTAATTCAGCTGAGAGGAAACAATGAAAATTTTTGGATGCATAACTGATAAAAGGCCCACCAATGAAGCTGCTAAAAAAACCTCTGAAATAACGATAAGACTAATTTGATCAAACCTCTGTCAAGAGTGACAAAAGGAGAAATATACCACACAATTCCAAGACTGTCAGATCTCTTTGTCTGTGGCAACAGCTGTACCCCCTTGACATCAACTCATGGCATCACAATAAAAAGCTCTTTCATCCCAGCACTCTCCTCATCGCAAAAAGAAGCTGAAACACAAATCCCACTGCACTTTTTTTCCATTCGGCTGCATCTTTTATAAATGACTTCATCACCTGACACTAATGTGTTCTTGTTACTCCCATGTTATGTTGAGTAACTACGGCAGAACATGTACTTTGACATAGACATTAAAACAAGACGTTGTTAGATATAAAATGCTTTACCAATGTGTTCAACAATTATTGCAATGCATAGCTTTTCAACCAGTGCCTTCCTTCCCAAGGGAAAGATCACAGCCAAGACAACACTGGAAAAGCATCCTGTGTTCATGGACATTTTCAGGACACACAGATGACATTCCTGAAGGTAATCAGACTAACCTGGATAAGTTTGTTTGCTCTCTGTATGATAAACCATCATACACATGCAAACAAATTGCACCATGACCTTTCCAGCAGAAATTTCACACAGGATTTGGCCCAACACTTTCCACAATGCTGACCACTACAAAGGACGGACAAGTTCAACTACCAAATTCATGTATGGAAAAACACAAAAGCTGGACAGGAGTGGAAGTTCATCGAAAATGGAGATTTTGAGTATGGCTGGACTAAAGGTGATACCTTGTCACAACAGTTGATAGACATTCTCGTTGATGACAATGACAATTCAACTGTGCTAGCCTACTGTGAGTATTATTTCATAAAATTAATATTAAGCTCTATCCATGTGTTTGTGTCTTTTTACCTATGTTAATGTATATAAGCAAATTAAATTTGCATTAAACAAACATTATAATATATTGTCTTTATGTTTTACAAGCCAATTATGATGCCATAACGACATCACAGAACACTTTCACATTATATTGAGACTATATCTATAACGAAATGAAATACCTTCCCATCTATATCCAACTTCATATGGTGTGATATGTTTAAAAGGTATTATTGAGAAATATCCATCCCTACCCACCACGATTAACGGACACACAGTGGTTTTCCAGATATTTCCTGTAGAACAAGCAGAAACTGCAAAACTACATCTCAAATTCTTAGGACATAAAATCATTAAAAAACACTGTCCTGTGTGAGTGTGTGTGTTTTTATCTGGCCCGTGAACAAATATGGTCAAGGAAAGACAACTTAGCAGTACAATGATTATAAAATAAATGGGAAAACAGCTCACCAGCTAAAAGAATTAAGTTCCCAAAACTAAATTCTATTTTAAGAATAACTGATTTAAAATATTTTTAACATTAACCATAAAATAGTTGACATTTTAATTTTAGCTGATTATTAAGTATAGTAGAAAAGAAATAAAACAGAAGACTAGTTTATTACCCTTTCTACGGTAACCAACACAAAATGGTTACTACAAAAAAAAAAGAACAAACCTGGTAGGAATTACACTGCAATATCTTTTATCTGCATAACAGAATAATACTAAATAAATTTCTTTATGCCTATTACATGCTTTTTTTTTCACCAATAAAAATATTTATTTGAACATTTTTTAGGTGAATTTCACAAGATTTTGTACAAATTTATAAATAATCTTAATTTTACAAGTAGATTAGATTAAAAAGTAACAAGTATCAAGTAAAAAATATGCAAAATTTATAATGAGGAAGAATATGAAAGTCAAATAAATTAATGGTTAAAAGAAGGGCTTTCCCACTCACCTGGCACAGACATTGCCCGGAACTGTTCACATCTTTGCTTGGCTTCATGCCTTGCTTGTGTGACAACAACTTGTGATACTATCTCTTCCTTGCCAGAGCTGTGGTAGCCTCCATGGGGCATAGAGTTTGCCTGGTCATTACCAATAACTGAAAGAAGCAAAGAATGATGGCAACACTAAGAAAAAATACCACCACTGGGGTCCTGTTTTTTGGTTATATGTTGAATGCTCAGATAATGTAGAAACCTGAAAGTCTATTCATTTAT
Organism: Nautilus pompilius; assembly: GCA_018389105.1. Classification (NCBI taxonomy): domain Eukaryota; kingdom Metazoa; phylum Mollusca; class Cephalopoda; order Nautilida; family Nautilidae; genus Nautilus; species Nautilus pompilius. Next base: position 933,522 of record JACATO010000357.1, read on the forward strand.
CAGTTAAACCAAAGTACAGATCAAAGAGAAAAGGAGCTCCTATACATTAATTTCCACATAAGTCATTCGTGTTATTTCACTGTCAATTTGTAAACTCTGTTTTAAATCTGCTAGCTCAATTGAAGACAAAGGAACAAAAAAAAAGCAAATTAATTTGAAAAAAGATTATATAGTTTGTACACTAGAGCCACCAAATTAAAAATGGGTTATGTCCCTTTAACAAGTTACATGCTCCTGAATCTAGTGTGCAAAATTTATCTTCAACGTGAAAGAGAAAAAGAAAGAAAAAGATTCAATTTTCCTGCATAAATGAATAAAATGATTAAGAAAATTTACAGCACCAGGAGATAAATCATTTTATGATGCTTAGTAAATAGACAATCTAACTAAACTGATATTTTATTTCCATTATCATTATTATATTAAATAGTAGGTGAAATTTTCTTTGAAGAAAAAATGGCATGCAGTAACAATCTGATTTTATAGATATGGTTTGAGTGTTCGAACTGTTTTGAAAAGTCTGGTTTAGCCATTGGTGTCACATGGAAAGAGAGTCAGGTGGTTAGAAATTAAAAAACTGGGACTTGTTATTCAGATTACATAAAATAATAATTTTGAGTTGTATATAATTTTCTAGAAAAATCAGCATATCTTGCTAAGAAAATCAAACATTAGATAACTCTACACATCACCATATACCACTTGTAAGTTGGCAAGGAAAATAAAATAATCGCTGAAAGCTGGCCACAAAGAACCCAATAATGCAACTACATTATACAGATTAGAAAATCCCTTGCTGGAATTCTTCTGACTTAAAGAGTCAGAAAAACCATAATGTCCAACTAGACATCAAAATTGGCCAGGTCCTGTCAGAAGGAAACACTAACTCACTGTTTCTGCATCTCAACTTACTTTGCTCCAGGAAGTCAAGGTCATTGTTGAGATCAGACTCATGCTGTGATTGTGATTGCAGTGATGGCAGCTCCACCTGTTGCTGTTGCTGATGATGATGCTGCTGTTGCTGCTGCAACTGTGACTTGTTTTCCGAGCGAGCATTGCAAATGTTCCGCAGTTCCTGCTTCACATATTGGTGTGTGGAGGACGTGCCAGATAAAGAAAGCTCTCCGCTGGAGGACACAGATGTTTTTAAGCTGAAATAAAAAAAAAATTTTAATCTCCCAACATTTTAAGTAACTAATTTCCTTTGGTAATTTTACTAAACAATTTCAGGGTTAGACAACAATCCAAATATGTTTATAATAGTGTCATCATAACCGGAAAAGAAAGAATTTTTAAAAAGTGACATTAGTTAAAATGTAGACTTAATTTACTCCTTAACATCTTTTGGAATAACTCACTAATATCATTAATTCTCCAACAAATTTAAACATTTGATACTTTTCATACATAAGCAGGAGCTTTCCTGTCAAGATTATCACAAACAACTGTGTGTGCATAATGGCTGTGCATTGGCAGATAGTAAGGTTCCTCGTGTCTCTATAATATACATCTAATGAGTAGTTTTTAGTACTTTTAACATTTAAAAATTGTGCGTTCCTTTAAAAAACACTTTTTTAATTCTAAAGTTTCTGTTTTAAATCTGCTAGTCCAATAAAACTATAGTGTATAATTAAACAAGTGATGTTTCTACTGAGTTAGATTGTAACTTTACACTAAGATTCAGATCTAATTTCTCTCTCTAAATTTTTTTGATAATCTGAGAGTTTGTTACTGATAAACATTACTCATTTATAAATTCGATGCATAGCCATGTAGCCACAACTGAGGACTCTTCTAGATTTATTAAATAAATAATAAATCATTTATCAGTTGTAACTGAATTAACTAATAAACAGTTTCAGCAATCTCTCCCCATCCAAATCATTGGGAAAAGACTCTTTGATATGTTGTTAAATCACAGGTGGTTTTTTTTGGCAGTGTTCTGAGCTGGTCTTTAACTGGAGACTTGCTGGTTGCTAAGACTTTGATGTAGTTTTTGACTAGTGCTTTAGCCCACTGAGGGTATCTGCTAATTATGGTGATAACAAAAGATCCCTGAAGTACAGAGAGATCTGAGGTCCATTAACCCAGTTACTCTGCATTAAGGGAATAGTAAATATCCAAAAACTTTACTTTCTGTAAATAACACAAGCACTTCCATTCTTACCTCAAATGGTAAACTTGTCATAGATGAACAGAGATCTTTTTTTTTTAAATTAACAAAACGAATAATAAAAGGAACATGATAAAAGGTGTGGCAAATGTAACTTGAAATATCTATGAAAATTTAGCTTACCTGTCAGCAGTAGAGAGCTTGGGATCCAGAAATGGTGGCATCTCAAAATCCTGAACACCTTCAGCAGACAAGGAAACTGTGGTAGACTTGGGTTGAGAGTAAGTAGGTGGTGCTGCGGAACCCATGGGACCCTGCAGAGATGAGGAGATTGCCATAGTTTGGGGCGAGTAGGTTGAATTTAAGGTGGGGCTCACTTGACTGCTTGGAGGCTGAGAGGGACGCAGACCAGAGTTTGGTGACACAGTGTGTGGAGACATCAACATGGGGTCAGGGCTGCTGCCAAATGGGCTGTGGGGGGTCCTTGGTGAACCTCGACCTGAGCATGACACAGACAAAGAAGAAGAAAATGAAACAAGCAATTCACAGGAGTTGTGTGCAGTTAATGCTACCATCTAATAAAACCAATTCTTCTGAATGCAATTCAATAATATTATCTGCAGACATGTACAATACATACATATCCTTTTCCCCCATTATTTAAATTTTTTTTTTCCACGGTATAAAATCTGAGACCTCTAATCTACATAACCACCCCTCAAACTGCAGGTTACTTCAAACTCTTTACCAGTGTAGGGTCAACAAGTTAAGCAAACATGTTCAATATACCTGGTGGGAGATTGAGTTGTCGCTGCATTGCACGAGTTTGGTTGAAGAGCTGCTGCTGCTGCTGCTGACTGTACACACTCATCTGACCCGGACTGCCTCCAAACTGAGCATCAGGGAAATGAAAGCGATTTGATCCTTGAGCTATTGGACTTGGTAGAGAGTTCCCGGACATTGACCGATGTCTCTGCACACTGCCAAACTGTGAACCCTTGAAGAAAGATAAACAAATCAGAAAAATATAAAATAAAGAAAACTAATAAACAGCACCAGCCACACTTTGGTTCTGTGAACTGACTTCATCCTCTATAAATTAGAAACAACACACACAGGAGTTTCCAAATTTGAAGGTAATCTTGTGAGCATATTAATCCATGTAAATGTGAAATGTTGCAATCTTTTCTCTAGACTTCCGATCACTTAACTTGGTTTTTAAAAACCTGGTTTAGAAGACATGACAGATTTCAATCTAAATCCTAGCCAAAATTTAAATTATATAAGAACAAAATGTAAATAATTAGTTACAGATACTTCAATACCTGAGAACTAGAGTCAGTGATCTGAAGATTTCTGGATATATGGGCAAAAACAAATTTTCACTGTCATATAAAACAGCTGCCACGTTAACTCTGCGGCTTAGTTACTTCACACTGCATATGCTAGAGAAGGAAAGAAAACAAACCACACAACACCAATGAACTCAGCAGTCATGGAGAATGAAAACATCCAGTTGACATTTAGCTGTTTCTAAGAGAAAACCAGAGATTTTTTTTACTTCTAAAAGTTCTTCAAACCTTGTTTAAAGAGTTCTTGCCGACCAATTCTTCTTTTAGGAAAGAGAACTTCTCTTTAATTAGAACTTGCCTTCCTGCTGGAGTTAGCAGCCAGAGCCAAACACTTAAGAATAGGCAGACTTTAAACTGTGCCAGCTCAGACTGATGCTTCATCTTCATTCATTTCTTCCTTACAACACCTTCCATCCTCACCTGTTTTTATTCTTACAGTTTCTCATTAGCTTGCTCCACCATACAGTTCTGAAATCATCTACTACAATAAGCTAACAGTGTCAATCAACCAACGACAGAACTAATGACATTAATATCTTTTACCTCCTAGATATAGGATTATTAAAAGAAGGAAAAAGGAAGGAAACAAGCGATGGGTATTGAACAAATGTTTGAAGCAATGGCATTGTAAAAATTTTCCATAATAATCGTGCATGACTCCTTCCCCCGTGCTGACAGCTAACTTTAGACAAACGACTGCCATTTGTTATGATTAACGTCTTCTTTCTTTCACTGAAGTCATAAACTTATTGCGAGATTAGTTTATTTCTGTGTATAAGCTTTTGCTGATATACAATAGGGAATCTTGTGGGGGGAAAAAAAGAGTTAACCAATTATATCTTTATTAGACTGAGACATTTTTGTCAAATCATACATAACAGAGGTCAACTAAAAATGTAGTAGACCCTAAGGTTAAATAAGATGGGAAACCTTCAAAGTCTGATGATTAGCAGGCTCCTTTATGAATTAGTTGGCCTACACACATACACTGTCTCTTTTTTAACACCTGTGCTTTGCAGTGTAGTACTTGCCGATAGTGCAATGTGACGGTATCGGTTTTACATTATAAAACTACAAAAACATCAAAATCTGTAAAGGATTGATTTCCTTTCTTTCTTTAAAAACAGAAACATTAAAAAACAAACAAACAAATCCATTACAATGCTTTAGCATACAACCATGACACAACATCAAGCACAATGCACATACTACATTAATTAAGCAGGTAAACATTTTATTTCCAGGCAGCTAGGAGCCACAAGTACAAAAAAAATGTCTAATTGTCTTCAACAGATGCACTATCATTATTATTTAATTTTTTAGTTTTTTTTTCTTCATAACTTTCCTTTACAAATTTTATAAATTTAGGGCTAAAACAAACGCCCCTCCATCTGTTCTCACCTTAGATTTAAAAACAATGAAAAAATACATAACAGTAACACACAATGCATGATTTCTAGTTGTTTCTTTTGGATTACAGTGCGAACGGTTCTGGAAAAACTCAAAAACTTATAACAAAATAAAGTTATAAAATTCAAACATGCGCCTGGGGCAAATAATCCATACAGATGTTGCCCTTTTTTTTTTTTTTGTAATTAAGAAAAAATTTTAAACTACAGTATTTGTTAGAAACACACACCATTAACTATGAATTTACCATTAATACGCGTATTAGCACATATACTTACATGAAAGAAACTTACCTCAAAGGCTTTAAAAAAAAATCAAAATACCCTCTTTATGCTATTGTTTTATTAAAAGTCTGAGACTAGAATCACAAGTGTTTCATATACATTATACATAAAATTCAGAAGCTATAAATGGGCCACGCGAATCAATCAATGGTAAAACCTCTACACTCAAGATGAGAGCAAATCGGCTTCAAAGCTTTGAGAAGAACAAGACATTTCTGTCTTCAAGAGAATATTTTGCATGGAAGGGATGCAGAATGAAGCATTAAAAAAAATCTAATTTCCTTAATATTCACATAAACCCTTTCTATTTTTCCAGCGACAGTTGGTTTTCCTCACTGCATTGTATTCTTACCGACCTGGATCAAGCGAAGCCAGAGTAGTCCACACACAGAGCTAGCTAAATACTGTAACTTTCAATGTCTTTTTTTTACCAAACATTGTCAAGGTTTGTGGCACACTCCCACATCTACAGGCCATTCATGAAAACTTTGAGGAAATGAACTTGTTTTTCACATGCACACCTCCATTTGTCTGGTCAAAATAGGAAAATCAGCCATCTGCACAGACAGCTACTCTCCGTTATTTGTAGCGAAAATATAGTGATTCCAACTTGTTTGGATAAACAAGACTGAAGGGCACACATCCCATTTCCTTTTATAGGCATGCGCGGATTAAATTTTTTTAAAAAACTATTTAGACAAATTACAAAATAGTAGCAATCATTAAAAAAATGAACCCATGCCTGTCATGCCAAGGAAACTGCAATTCTTTTTATTTCAATTGTTGATGTCTTTGGCTGTCGTGTTTTTGTTTTCCTTTTAAATGGGTAGATCATTTAATCACTCTTGGCTTAATAGGTTCTAAAAATCATGCATAAATGAAATCAAATCTATAGCCCATTCTTATGGATTTTGAATGCCTTTAACTAATCCTTTTATTTTTTAATTATTATTCCCCTTATTTTTTGGTCCGTTGAATGCTAATTATTCCACATACAAAAATGTTTAATTAATCAAAAATAAAAATGGACAAAATCCACCTGAACTCACTTCAGCTGGGAAGCGCATCTTTGTGAAAAATAGTCTTGCTGGTGCTCATCTCTGTTGTTACAAGTAATCGATAAGAAGTCCATTTCTAGCCCCCCGTCCCTCCCTGCTCCATTCAGTATTCAGGCCCAGCCTCCACTCACGCAGGACTTAACATAGGTGGGTTACCGTGAAGCAATTGTCTGAGGTTATTTAGTACCGTGAAACATCAAAAGTATAATGATAACAATACACATTTCAGATTTACCATGCTCACTGGACAGCAAGCAGATATAAACTCACAGCTCTCTCTCTCTAAATGTGGTAACTTGGATACTATCATAACGACAAAGACAGACTTACCAAATTTACATAATTGTGGTGTGGATTTGTAGTTTGTAGGAGGTAACCGGGTGGATTTTTATGCTGTCTCAAATTGGCAGCCTTCTGAAGTGATAAATCAGTATAAAAAAAAAAAAAAAGGACAGGTAGAAATGACAAGCAGAACAGAAAAACAAAACAAAATACAAAGCAAGCATAAAGCGACTAACTATAGAACAAGCCATGTTGAAAACTATAAACAGCAACCAGGGTGGTAGTTTGCTCTTATTATCACACATTAATGCAATAAGGAAAAAATAGTATAAAGCATGAAATAATAAATTTCTAATCGAGAAAGAGAGAAACTCCATCTGAGTCACAGTAATGATTATTTCAGGGTCAGATGGTTTATCCATCACAGTATCAAAGAGTTAAATTCATTAACAAACCCAGAATATGCTGAAGTTTTCTACCTCGAAGAAACTAGTCAACAATTTTTGTCCTGCTCTACTACTGCCATTATGTTTTTCATGCCCAATATACAACTAGCATTTATATTCATGTACACCTTAATAAAAATAGGGTGATGTGTCATTGAGAATAAGTGAATTTCCCACCATCTTATTAGTCGTAACTAGGGTTGTCACTTTTAATTTTGCAAATTATGGAAAAAGATCACAAAAGTCTTGTACTTACGTAGAAGTCATATTTCCTGGCAAATAGATGTGTTTGGGAAAATGATAATAAATTACTATTTAGAAAGTGAAAATATTGCTACAGAAACCAAACATTTTTATTACATTACAATAATGAGTAAGTTATCACTGTTTTAAATGTGTAATTCTTGTTTTCCAACAAAATTTATAAGACGACTTTTTAAAATTTGTCTTCACACAAAGGTCAGCTAATCATGAATTCCACTTTCCCTTTAATTCCTCTCTTCTGACCATATATTTTTCATGATCAACAAAAGCACTTCTGAATGTGTTTAAAGAATTTCACCCACTGCATGTCCACCCTGTCAATGTTCTCCACCTTGGGCATGACCTCTCACAGTATGCAAAACTTGGTATAGAGTCCATCGCCACTGATAGATACAGTACTTCAGACCTCAATAATAGTCACAATATTGTCAAAACCAGTAACTGTTTAATTCCAAGACAGAAAAATACTTCAGAGGTGTAGAGTCAAATGAAAACCATGTGAAGATATTCAAGGCTTCTTTTATAAACCTCAACTGTTTTTTTATGTTATGAAAAACGTTTGAACAGAAGAGGACAACTTCTTTATGCACTGATTAACTTTATAGTCACAGAACTTGGCTTGGATTCTTTGCTGTAAATCACTTAATTTAGCCATTAACTTATAACCTTTGCAATTTGGATTATCTCCCTTCCTAGAAAATTAATTCCCCTTACCACTAAATTCATGTAAGTGCATTCAAAAGACCACACATTCAGTTAGTAAAAGATCTTCTGTAATTTCCTCTTCACCGTTACAAGGAAGTATGCCTTCACTGATTTCCATGTGTTTAGTATCTCCATTTTACACATATTTGACCATCTCATAAAGCATACAACAGTTGCAGTTGGCTTGCAGTAGTGTTGGCTGTATGCTTTTCAAGTTGCAGAAGAATTATGGAAAATAAAGCTAACAGCTGCATTGTCTTTATGTAAGACCACCTTTTGATATTCTAGTTCCTTTCTTCCATAAGAGAGAAAATCTTTAATGAAATTCCATTAGTTATTTTTAAAGCACAAACTTTCTTTAACTCCAATGCGTTTGTCAAAACATTCTTGTCCCTTTTGCTTAGTGGCATATATAATGGGAAAAGGTTTGCTATGTTCTATATTTGCTAACAATGCTTAACTGAATGTTGAGCAAACACATTCTCCACCAAAGTTTTTGCTTTTGTTCTTCTATAGTTTATTTTAAGGCTAGCTTTGGAGTTAAAAAATAATTTGGATGCAGTTTTGTTCCACATTCAATTGAAGATAGCCATGATGATGCATGATACACTAGTGTCAGTTCTGCTACAATAAGTTCCTCATGGCTATCTTTTAGTGTTGTGAATTTGTCAATAGTCTCATTAATAGCCTTCGTAGCAAATGCTGACATACTTTTGACTATTCATATGCTACTTAACGTTTCTAACTCCTTCCATCTTTACAGTAAAGACTGCAGAGCAAACTATTCCCTGCCATTCATTCATCTTTAAAGCAGGAGTGCCTTGTTTTAATCTTCATCTTCAGGAACATCATTGAACTGATTAGATTCTTCTTGGTGTCCCAATTCAGATCATCAGTAACCTCATTCACCTTTTCCATTTTGAAAAGATGAAACAAATTTACTCATTCGAACCACCAGAAAAATGCAAAACCATTTCATGAATTCAGAGTTCATGATAACCCAAATTAAGCAAGTGACCAGCTTTCATTATTCCACTATTGTACCACACCAAGCCCTGTTGTTGCCCAGTTGTACCACCTGCCAATTCTTCTGACATTTCAGCCAATCAGTAATTACTTCTTGGCTTTTGCATGTGTTGCTGATTTCATAACCAGAGCATTTAAAGATCTCACTTTGCAATGGTGAAAACTGGCTCACTGAAGATAGCATGAGTAATGGGTTTAAGACAAAAGAGGCAAATTACTGTCTACATCTATCATGTGCTACCATTTATCAGTTAAGATCTATAGCTGTCTGCTACTTACATACACCAAGATGCCAAAATCATCAATCTATACTATAAAACTACCTCTCCTGACTAATATATAAGAGCGGCTTTAGCAGCTGTTAAGTTTTATTAATTTAGGAAATGTTAAAAAGTTTAAAATATGGTTGAAACAATGTCCATATTAAAACCAGTTTTCAGTGGGGAACATTGCATCTGAAGTATGTACTACCGATGCTAGTTATGTAATAGTGACAACCCAGTATTAAGCAAACTATACTAATTTACAGTAGATGTTGTAATTTTTGGATTAGACAACAGGCCTAAGTTGGATTTGACCATGTTCTCTTGTAATAATAAAATAACAAAGGCAGAATGTTTTCAGTTAACTGCAACTCACATCCCACACTCAACAAAATGGAGGGAATCCTCGTCATTTGACCAAAACACTGGTTACTGCGAAATTATCATCATTTTAAGCTTGTTATTTGTGTAGATACTCCAGCTTTAGAAAAGAGCTGGTGTTGAGCATAAGAAATAAGCTCTCTGTACTGCTGCAAAATAAAAAATCTCTCTTGATCACGGAATGGGGCTGGCTTTGATTCTTACCGTCATTAGTGTGACTTTACAAATGGAATTATTCAATCACTTGATTTCTACTACAACAACAAAAAATAAAGCAACTTGCATTAAAATTGCCTATTACTAAAACTATAACTAGGATTATCGCTTCAAATGCAAAAAGAAGAAAAAAGGTTTTGAATGGAAATATATTATAAAAAAAAACCCCAACTCTGACAGAAGGATGAGGTGGCAAACAAAAATGGAATACTGTTAAGCCTGCAAGCAGGGTTGGAAAGAAAATAACATCTCTGTCTGAAGATGGAGAACAAAGCAAAAGGAAAAAGTAGAGATGATTCTCCCAAAATTTTGTTGTTGTTTAAAATGAACTTTTCAGATTGTTGACAAATTTGTTTTCATGATTAAATGGCACATCATTCACTCTAACCTTTCTTTGTTGCCCCTCCTTTTCTTTTAGTGTCCGTCTTTCTCCATTGTTTCTAGTTTCTACCCTGTTCTCCCCCCCACCTCTTTCTTGCCTAACCCCCCCTCCCTGTTTTCATCTCTCACTCTTTCCCCCCCCCACCACCTACCTGCTCTCCCTCTAGTCCTCTCCACTATTATAGTCTCTTTCATCTTTCTATACTATTTCTATTTTCATCTCTACCCCCCTCACTGTTTTTCCAATAAAATTTCTAGGGCTGATTAGTTGAAGCACTTTGATATTTAATGGTTTCAAGCTGAAATTAAACAATGTTAGTGAGACAATAGAACGAAAAACCGACAGTTCCATTCAAATGGTACGTAAAATGGACTGGTAAACAATACTCAGTTTTTGCACAAACACTCATCAAAACACAACTATAGATGATGGAACAAATGCACAAAGAAAATCATAAACACGGGAAGGCAGAACTTCTGAAGATTGGAAAAATAAAAAAAAAAAATACAACATAAATGGGAGGTGACCAACATTTTAGGTCATAATTAATACAACCTTTATATAGTTATACCTAAGAATTACCTCAGCAGTAATTTGGATAAACATATAAAAAGTAAATATGCAACAAAATAAAGACGTATTTATTTATTTATAATATATATATGTTCTTTCCCTCTTTTTTATTAGATGCTAAATAGCATCAATAGATAAAATAATGTGTATGAAAATGTTAGAGAATAAAAATAATGCATTTTAACAAAATTTTGGAAATCTGTAAAACAAAACTAAATTTTGATATAAATAATAGCAACAACAAATTAATGATAATTAATAGTAGTAAGTTCCAACTAAATCAAATAGCTTGCTTTTAGTTTTAAGTAATAATAATAATAATAATAATAATAATAATAAGCTACACTGACCATTCCTTTCTGGAAGAAATATTTCAGGAAATTTAGCAGGAAATCATTTAGGGTAATAATCTCCATGTCAGCAGTCAGTGATTCCTGTTACTCTGCTTTGTTTTGGAACCATAATAGATGGCAGACTGAACAAACCCAACCACCTGATAACTTTTATTTCAATAATGTAGTCCTTTTCAAATATTTTGAAAGTCCAAGTATCTTTGATCTCTAAACAAAAATACAGAAAGTTGACACTGGCAACAGGTGTCTCTCCGATCTTTATGTCTGTTTAATGGATTTCTGAACGTGTCGCCATCCTCAGGATTCTTGATACTCAGCTGTTATCAGCTTGGAAGGATCTGCTCAACCAGAAATAACCCACCACCTGATTGGGGGGGGGGGAGAGGTCTCAGAGGTGCTACAGTAGCAAGAAATTATTCTGACGCTGTATAGGACGACAGCAGAAATGAATTGTTCCTTTATCAACTTTTGTTATTTCTTTTTTTTGTGTGTGTGTCCTAGGATGAGAGAGGTTCGTTGCCACGAACCTTGTGGAGAGCCATCTTTTGGAAGCAAAGCTACCCCCCCCCCACAAAAGGAGAACTGGGAAGATAGGATGAACAAAGAGGTAAGTAGAGAAAGCATCAGTTATAAAACAAACGATACCATGCTGTGGAAAAACGACAGAACAAGAATTAAATAAAATTTTAAAAAAAAAAAAAAAATTTCTTTTTCTAAAAACCCACAATGTGATTAGGAGAAAACTTATGTTAGTTATGCTAACATACACAAACAACTGTTAGAAAAGCAAAGTATAAACATTTCTTTGAGGGGGATGAGCCTTCCGACTAGTATGACTGGCCTGCACTCCTGCACAAAAACCAACAGTTACCTCCACCAAACACAGAGCCTATTGTCAATAGCACAACTGATTAAACTCAATGCATCACACTATACGTCTTACTGCTTCTAATGAACAAAAGTCTTAGGAAAACCTTACCTGCGGCGGGATGTTGGAAGTCTGTGCCATGGATCCTTGCAGAGTGGGCTGTGATGTCCGAATATTCCATTGAGGTTGCTGTGAAGCCGGGCCATAGTGTGGTGACAACTGTGAAGGTGATGTGGTTGGCACTAACATAGGGCTGATAGAAGAAGGCGGCGGCTGCTGTGGACCTCCGTAGCGAGGTGAAATTGGCTCTGGAAGGGCCTGGTTACGCTGTTGCAAAGTGCAATAGAAAATGGCATTAGTTTTATCTTAGCAAACATAGTAGTTTTTGTAAGAATAGATAGTCCTGACAGAGTGATTACCTTAACAGAAATAATGATATAAGCATACAGTGTGCTCTTAGGCAGGTACAAGCACATCTATACATATATATACACACACATATTAGAGATATTCAAGAGAGAGAAGACAAAAGGTTTGATGTCACAACTTAGATTGCAAACATAAGGATGTACAAAGGAGATATCAAAAGCCATATCTACAATTTATTTATAATTTTGCAGAAAGATGTGACATGTAAAATGAAACCCATGATAAAATCATATCATTGAGCATGAAGTTTTAAGGGTGTCACATGTCTACAGGTTGTTTTCAACTATAAGTATTTATAACAAAGAAACCCCACAATTATAAAAGCCATCGAGCCATGATGAATATTAACTCGGCACACTGGATTATTTCCCATGTACTCCGCCATGAAACATCCCCTAGTGCCTGTCTGTGGAAGGGAAACAGATTTCCAAGTCTAAACCATCATGCAGATGGTACTACACTGTCTAATGTTAAATATTTGGCTAATGGAAAAACCAAAACTTTTTATAATTTTACTCTTTAGTTTTTTTTTTTTCTTTTATCTCACATGTTACACTTGAACTTATTATAAATGAGATTAAGACTCCTGAAGTCCATATATTCACTTCACTACACAAACACTGGTATTTTACTGAACAAAGTGCACTAGCTCCAATGTGTTCAGTCCATGTGCCATGTTCGTTTGAAACAGTATTTTGTTTTCTTCTTTTAAATGCCAATTTTTCATACAACTGTAAAAACCTGTGTGCAACTTAAAAAAAATACAAAAAAATTAATTTGGCTGCCTTGTGATCTTCCTGGTACAGGGTATAATGTACTGAAATTTTGTACTTCATCCATGTAAATTTTATGTCAAAAAAAAAAAGACGACCAATTTATATAACTGGAGAAAAACAGCACAGGCCAAATCAAGTTTATAGTGAACAAACACACGACTTGTGTCTTAATTCATAATAATACCATAATAAATTTATATATTTATATCTTTTAATTGAAAGCACATCTTTAAATTTACAAAATTGTTTCTTTTGTTAAACATATCTAACTTGCCTACTACATAAATTACTAGTGAGCAGCCACTTCTAGTTTCAAATTTGACCTGAACTATAAACGACTGACCAGGAACTCTTATGCCCAAGATGTTATAAGCATCCAAACAAAGCCAATATTTTTATTTACCAAGCAAAGAACTCAAGTCATAGAAGCTAATATCAAATAAATACAACAACAACAACGAGTATTTGAACAGCTGATAATGTGGAACATTTTTACCTGCAATGTAAAAATCCTATTTTACAGACAATAATCAAACACATTCACAGACCTACATGAAATATAAACCAATAGCTAGGCTATTCTATAGTATTTGTACACAAACAGACAAAACACAAATAAAATTCTAAATTTTCATAGTTTAAAATATTCTGCTAACAAATACTGGGGAGTTCATTTGGTTCTAAAGTTTAATTACTTAACTATAAAAAAAAACAACCTAAACATAAAATTAACTAATTTGAAGTCATTTTGTTATTAAGCAGATACCTGTTTGTTTTATTAATGAAAATTTATAACCAACTGTATTTCAAAATGTAAATTAATAAAAATATGACCTATAAAATCAGATTAACTAAACTGTTATTATTATTTGCGCACACATTGTTTTTCTTATTTAATTTTATTTTAAAAAAAAACCAGTTGCCTTTTAGATCATTTCTATAGTACATCCAACCTTTGGTTTCTAAAGCTGAAACATCTTAGCAGGCAGCCAGTACTGAAATGTTGACACTGTGCTGCTTTAACTTGTACTGGACTATTCTTTGCTATTTTTCTAAGCTAACTATAAAACGGGCAAAAAAACAACTGTTTAGAATCTGGCGTTAAACCCAAACATCATATACACACACACATTCTAAAAATTAGATAGCATGGATTTGCTTACCTGCCATTTAGCTAATGAAAACAAATGTATTTGTCTAAATTTTGTTTGGATTTTTTTTAGTGACCTTTGACACATTTAATCTGAAAAATTGTTACTCTATAATTTTAACCTTGAGAACAGTTTACTGTGCTGAGGGAAGTTATACTGAGTAAAGAAACTAGAGTCAGGTAAGATGCAATACTTAGAGGCTGATACTAAACACGAATTGATAAGGGCTTGTAAATCTGCCACAGAGAAATGATTATTTGCCCAGGTTAGTGTTTATTTATTTATTAAATTAACTATGCAATAAAAAATGACTAATTGATAACAGTATCCTTAATTTGTGGTGGAAGAGATGCCAGTAGAAACAGTTTATCTTGTGTAGCCAAAAGAAAATTGCAAAACAACTTTGTAAAGGTTTTATAATTTAACTTTAGCTATAGAAATACAGGAAATAGTATGCATATATTCTGAGGTTAACCCTCATTTTAAATCCATGAACCATGTTTTACAATGCTATGGAGGAATTACTGGTAACCATTTCCATTTCCCACATTTTTATTTGAGCTTTATATAATCAGAACATGGTTTTCTTTTCTAAAACATACACTCACTCACCTGCAGATTGCAGGCATAAAATGATAGTACCGAAAAAGAAGAAGAATAATCTAGAAGACAAAACAACACCTGGAACTGTTGATTTTGATTATTTTCTGTTTTCAAACAAAATAATATTCTTTTTTTGAAAAATACAGTAAAGAAAATCAGGTCACAAAGTGACCATGTGGAATTGTCTCAGATTCCAAAACATAGCTTGCAACTCAAACCTCCACTCCACATAGTTAAATTACCAGGGAAAGATGACTAACCAGTGATTAGGAAAACTACAAGAAACAAAACAAAAAAATGGCTGCCTTAAACTTGAACACAAATCTTTCAGTTTTAAACTCAAAACCTGTCATTATTTTAAAGGAATACAACCAAAACTTACAGTAGGGCCTACACAATGTAGTCATCAATTATCTTGCATCCAACATATTAAAAAAACAAAACAAAAAAGTTTTATAATTTTAATGATACATGTTAATCAAGTGTTCTTTTATCTTTAAATCTCAGTTGTCAGGGTACCTAAAACCAATCTATTTTCGCATTAAATTTGTTTTAATAGTGAATGTAACTTTTAGACAAGTTTTCTTGAGTGAAGGTGTGTGTGAAATATATTATATAATGGTGTGATATTTGTCTGTGTTAAATACAAACACATCGCTGCATGTTGTACTGTCTTGTTTAATTGCTTTTGTGTGTGTTTTAGATACCAACTTGAATACATACACTTTCTAAGCAAGAATAGCCTGAAAAAAGATAAACTGTTTAAAAAGCAACCTGAAGTTATCTCTTCCTATCCCAAGTGGCAGGGAAAGCACTTTGTTTATCATCATTTACCAAGACTAGGATTTTGGAAAGTCCATAATATCAAATTTGGATGTGTGGTTTCCTTAAATGGTAATTCATCACACAGCTGCTTATCTTTGAGAAAAAAAGATAGTAGTAAAGAACAAGCAATATGAACCCCTGCAGTTGTGGTTTAAGGTAGGTTTGTGATACATCCCATCACAGAGCAATGCACACATATTGCTGAATCTCACCTGTAGCGTTACATTTGGAGCATTGCCACTGTTCATCAGCTCAGCCAGGTTCTCCGGGAATGGTTGGACACTGGCGTTCTCCATTCTGACACTAGGCTGAGAGTAAAAAAAGACAAAAATGTAGTGAAATGATCAGAATGAAGAGCATGCACTGAGAAAGGACAATCAGACAGACTCTTAAAAAAAAAAAAAAGTGCATGTGCAAAATGGGTAATTCCAAACAAATTATACGGAAATATCCATTAAGGATCTTGTTAATTCTGTCATCAGGATGATTAATAAGACATCTTTAATCTGTTAATATCAAAAGGACCTGTCCTAACAAAGCTGCAATGAAACCAGTTGAATTTATTTGATGTTCAAATCACAAATTACACTAGAAAACAAAAACAATAAAAACAAAACTTTTTAATGTAAATGATATAAAAGCTAGATAAAGTCAGCACACATTTTAATACATACTACATCTATCTAAAATAAGATAAGTTTGGCTACAGTTACAAGAAGGAGGAAAGCCCCCAAAAATATTCATTGATTTTTATTATCACCAACCGCTACTTTACTGCCAATTATTTCATTCATTAAAAGTTTTTAAACTTCTAATATTAGTTACAGCAAACATTTAAAAACTGTTCTTGTTCACACAGACTAAAACCCTAATTAATAGAACATCCATTCCTGAAGTTAAAACCATTTGCACATTAAAGTTTTCTTGCTAGACCTCTATAAAATAAATATGGCATGCTTTTATTGTAATTCAGAAAACTATTTTTACAGAGAAAATTTACACAAATATATAATTTGATGCCATGAATTATCTCCCATAGACTGTTATATAAAACAATAATAAGGGAGTTAACTATTCTGTACCCTGTGACAACACTAGCTTTTTTACTGTTGCAACAAAGTACAATAGTTAGTGCATATATTACTTCAGAAATACAAGTATCACTATACTGTATTTTTAAGAGATATATGTATTCCAGACAATCTTACTTTGTATAACAGTACCATTAATGATATATAATTCCAACCATTTCTAGGATGAGGATTCCTTAAAATAGGCTATTTCTTAAAGAAAAAACACGAAGAAAGTTTCTAAATTTCTAGCAATCTATACTTTTTCTTTATAGTTAATTAGAGAAATAGGCAGCTATTATAATTCAAACAAGGCGTGCAACATTAGAGAATGATTTAATAGTATGTTTTTCCAAAAGGTTAACTCTGTTACTATGGGTAATTTACTGTGAAAACAAAATTTAGGCACAGTGCAACCAACATTAGTTGTGGAGCAAACACCACAATGGCAGTCAGCAAACAGATCACATCACAATCTCCTTGCGGCTGGTTCACTGCAAAATGGTAAAAACCAGGTCAAAGTTACTGTAAATTTAAAGTTTTCAGATAGCCATCAGCTGACTGCAAGCTGGTTAAATCAATGACAGGTTCAGCAGAGGTCAAAGAGTGTCCCATGGAACAAACAGTCATTGATCCCAGATCCAACAATACTTGCTGGAATAAGGTTATGGGTGACCAGATAAATTATTAGAAATTAACCTAATGATGCAGGATTACATGCCAGGTGACCATTTTTTGGTTCTTCCTTTGACCAGCCATCATCTACGTACTCAGCCTGAAAAAAGTGCCCTTTTGGCTAGTTCCTTGATGACAGATTACATGTTGGCATTAGAGAGAAAGAGAATCAATCATGTTGCTGTTAACGTTTTTTAGCACAATCTTTATGGTGGTGAAAATCTAATGGTTTGGGAAATGCTGGGAGAAAGATTTCTTCATCGCTCAAGGTCATAAGACTGGTCAGAGGTACCTGGATGAGAGAAAAGAATGGTAGTCAAGTCTCTTCTAGTCCAAACATGGCCGTGACAGTGGCAACCATATCAGGTGTAAAGATCAGGCATCTCAGTTCAAGCCTGTACAGATGTGACGGCTACGTACAGTCCTAATGGCCATACCATGCCAATCATTACTTATCATGCTATTTTCCATTAACATGTAATTGAATCTTTTGGATAATTTTGCTATAACTTCTCCATAAGTAGAATTTAAAATGTTGTCAAATTCCAGTAACCATAGGTTTTTTGCAACCACTATAATTATAAAAGTTGCATTACACTTATAGTAATTTCGTTAGTTTTTGTTTAATATGTTCAGAGTTAAACCTAACATTCTGCCAGAACTTTGTATGTCAAACAATTTGATTTCAGGCTTATTATAAACTGTGTGTTTATTAATAATAGCATTTTGAAATTCATTTAGTTTATGTGGATTTGGATTCATTTATGAAGTTCTTGAATTGCATTGTGAGCAAGATTAAGCAAGTACAAAGAACAGCATAATCCTCTAAAGATGAAGGACAATGGATTAGAAACTTTTGTTTGTATTGAACTAATCAAAATATCACCAACAGAACTATGCAAACAACCAGATCTTGTTATTACACCCGAGTGTTTTCCAACCAAACATTCACCAATGTCTAACACTTAAATTGTGACCAATTCTATAATACAATCACCATAAGCTTACAAAGATGTTCTTTCTGTGTCAGTTAAAGCAAAATCAGATTAGGTTCATTGGTGTAAAGTCTCTGTCGGCTTAACTAAAACACAATGTTCTAGCAGCACCAATCAATAATAGACTAATGAGTACAGACGGACCGACTCCACCTGCACAATGGCAAGCAGATTTATTTAGTGAACCTCCTCCCAGCAATTCTGCTTATTGTCAACACCTGTAGTTACTTCATGATGTAGAACTGTTGCAACAAGGTAGTCTAGATAAGAACAAAGTCACCCTAAATCAACTAGAGTTATAAAGCAATGATTTGACAGGGTGAAGAATGGAGCAGAGGTAGGAGCGCAAACCTGAGAAAACCTTGGAGAGAACACCGATGAGCTGAATGGGTGCTTTGACATGAAATGTGGGTCCTCTTGAAGCCGTTGCCGCTTCCGGCTCTGCTTTAGCTTTTGCTGCTCAGACAGTGTTTTCAGGACAGGATTGACCATGGCAGGCATAGCATGAGACTGTTGACCACCCTGCACTGCCACCCTCAACATACCTGGAAAGAAAATTTTAAATTCTCCTGACCCTCAGCACTTGGAGAAAGGCTACCAATTATCGCCTCTAAGTTTAGCAGTGTGCCTTGCTGATATTTTTAATGAGGTTTTTAAAACAGAAATCACGCTTCACCTATAATGACTGGTGCCATATTTTGTACCTACTGTAGTGCCAGGGTTAAATAATACTGGAAAATACATGAATGAAGCAAAAGATGCATCTCATAAAAAAAAAAAAAAAGAAAAGGGGAGATCTCTGTGACTGATCAACTTTAAAAGCATGAGAGTCTGCATCAACGAATATGGTCACAACTCTGCTGACAAGAAATCAGGAATTCTAGCTGTAATTAAATTTCCAGTTTCTCTGGTTTTCAGCTAGCTACCATTTCAAAATTTTAACTGTGAAAGCCTAATGATTCCCCCACTTTGAAATCTTTTCTATGCCAGAAAAAAGAATCCTGGTAAAAAGTGTTTCTGAATTTGGCTTAACCAATGAATAAAGCTGGTTGGCACTGTGTAATTTATCAGATACCCATCCAGCGCTAAGTCACCTGCCATGAAGATGTGCTGCACAAAGGCCACATCTTTGCACCTAAAATTTCTGCTGATCTCAAGTCAGAACAATGTTCAAGTCCTTTCTCGGGTACATAGCTTGTGGGCTGCAACACTGCCAATGTCCAGGCAAACATCAGCCACACCAGTTTCCAAGGTAAATGGAAAGACAGCTACATCATCAATTTCAGAAATTGCATTGAGAATTCTAATAACAAAAGCATTTATTTGTTATCAATGTCTCTTGAGAAACATGAATGCAATAAAACCAAGCAAAAATAGACAAGAAAGCACTACAAAATAAAAGCCTAGAAAGAATGCTGATTTTATCGGGTAAAGTTTAAATTAGAAGACAAGACATCACCTATAGCCAAGATTAACCAGTGCTATTTGGAGTATGAGCAAACCATCTTCAATGATTCTAAATTTAAACTAATTTTGATGTTGTATTTATAAACAGAAAAGTGCTCTTTACCTTGTGATTGGGTCATTCTAGGTGATGGTTGGCTGAAATTAGCAGTTTGACTGTATGAAGGCAGTGCTGGGGCCTGTTGCTGATTCTGCACAGGCTGCAGCTGTTGTTGAGGCTGTTGCTGTGCCTGCAAAAGCTGCTGCTGCTGTTGCTGTTGTTGTTGCTGTTGTTGCATCAACTGTTGATTAAAAGGAACATCCAAAGAAGCCAAATGGCTATCAGTTGACTGCTGCCCAAGACTCTCGTAACTCTGGCTAGTGGATACTTGCATTGGTGTAGGAGGCTTGGTCATTGCTTGGGCTTGACTGAAACTCGTGGATATTGGCTCCTCACTCATCAGCTGCTGTTGGATGGCATGAATGGCCAGCTTCTCATTGATGTCTGTGCTGTTGTTGCTTGATTGGTGGTTGTTATTGTTGTTATTAAATCCAAACAGGTTGTAGATCTCAATCCATGAGAGGTTGGGGTCGTTTAGAGCTTGCTCCAGCAGCGCCTCATCATCTGGAGACACAGTACTGTTTGGCACATTGGAGGCCACTAGTGGAGCAGAGGTAGCAGCAACAGCATTTGTGGCACTGCCATTGTTGTTATTGTTAGAGTCCAGCTGGCCTGAAGACAGGTCTTGCTGAAGATCAACTGCCTGCTGCAAAATCTGAGCCAAGAGATAATCTGTTGAATCTTTCCGTGAAATATTGGCTGGGCCAGCAACTTTACTGATTCCATTTGATGTTGGCAGTTGGCTAAACTGCTGCTCCTGCTGGCTGCCAAATTGTTCGCTTATACTCTGAATGTTGCCGTAATTAGATGCAGGTGCTGTATAGTGCTGGCTACTGCTAAAGGCAATTCCGTTTTCACTGGAAATCCCCTTTCCAGGCTCTGTGTTGCCAGGAAAAGGAGCGTCCGGGTTGGTCCGAGGATTATCATGAGAATTTGGATTTGCGCCCTCTTTTTCATTTTCTGTTGATGAAACATTTGGTTTCTTGTCCATCGGTTTAATGTGTAATATTTTGTCAGCCACATTTTTTGGAATTCTTGGCTGTGGTGTAGATGTTGGACTTGCAGTGATCTGGGTGTTCACAACAATCTCTCGAGATGCTTTCTTTGACAAGAGCTGTGCCAACAAAACATTTCTCTGTGCTGCTTTACTTGGAGCTCCGGTTGATGTTGGCTCACCATCCATGGTATCTGATGACTCGCCTTCAAATGATGCCTTGCGCTTCAAATTCTGGAACCGCCGCTCAGAGTTGTCTGAATCCTTCTCCCAGAGGCTTGTCAGGATGTTGGTCAAATGTTTATCCTGCAATGTGGGTGGGGTATCCATCAGTTTCAGCATGCTGTCATCAAAGCTTGTTCGTGGCAGCAGACCGGACTCAGGCAGGCTAGTGTGTGTTGTTGTTGGCAACTGAGGACCAGAGAAATGGCGATGGCGTGAATTCGTGTCGTGTTCCTGACTAGTACTTTGCTGCAATTAACATAAACATAAAAATTAAATTTCATATTAAAACACACACCATGCATGCATAAAAAATACACAAAAAGTTGCATGCTTTAGCTTAATTATTTCTAACGGCTTTTTGCTGAAATTATGATTTTTGTTAGTTATTTTAATGATCAACTTTGAACACCATAAAGGATCTACATGGAGCCTATATACAATAGTCTTATGACATGAATTATCTGATGGTTGACTACAGAAGAACTATGTGGAGCCAATGTAAAATAGTCCTCTGTCACTATGTCAAATATCAGCGGGTACTATAAAGAATCTCTGTGGCATTATTGTAACATGGTCTTCTGTCACTATGAAATATCAGGTCATTAACTTCGAAAGCTACAGAAAACCTATGTGGCACCAGAGAAAAACTGTCCTCTTCTGTCACTGCATAAAATATCAGTTGAAACCATTCGGAAGCTTGCCAAGCTATGGATTCCATCAAATGGGTAACTATCCTGAAGCTCAACCTTGTCAGGCAATCAAATGGTCTGTCGATGTTCAATATTTATACAGTGCACATTATTTTAAAAAATGACACTTAAAACAACCACCAGCTTACAAGTGCTAAAGGTTTGTATAGTTTATCTGCCACAATGAATACACATATAAAACAACAAAAAATACTGACATATCTCACTGTTTGTTTATTATCAAATTAGCTTGAATAATAAAAGAAAAGGTTATAATTTTGTAATCCTATAGGAAAAAACAGAACAGGCAAAATGTCACAACCAAAGTGGTGAGGGGGGATCAAAAAAATTTGAAATAAAAATGATACAAAGGCAAAATCCTATAAGCAACGGACTATACCAGAGATTTCCTTCCTGCATCTCCTCGGTAATGGTAAAAATAAATCACTTTGCAAATAAGGTTTGCTAAGATTCAGAAAAGAAAGTTGGTAAAAACTCAGAATAATAAAGCGGACAGAGGAAAACCCTGTACACTCGAAAATACCGCTTAACTGATGGTTACTTACAGCAGGAGCTGTCCCTGTGTAGCTGTTGTTGGTCTCCTCATCATCTTCAAATAACTTCTGCAGTAGATCTTTGGAATAATTTCTACTAGATTTGTCTGAATCCTTTGACGACTGCTGGTCATCACTCAGTAATTGCTGTAAAGTAATTTTTTTCTTAAAGCATGTTACACAGTTACAAGCAGCAATTTCAGAACTATTTAATGTGAAGAATAAAGAATTGCTATATCTACATAACTGATAATCTAATTTTTATTTACATACATTTAACACTGACATATTTTCAAATATTCTTTTATAACTCAGTGCTCAAAATTTGAAATAATACTAGTGTTCCAGTGGTGCAACAATATCAACGATTGTAGTAAACAAAATTTGGAATTGTTTCACTTTCCAACTGATGATTTTAGTCACTTAGCAAACAAAATCAAATGTTCCATTTCAAATAATCTTTTCTTCTAAAATTTCCTATGCAATATATTTGCGTTCAGAGTTTTTAAATATAGTTTTTAAACTGTGCAGAAATTCTACGTGTGTGCTTTTATTTTCCAACTCTAGGGCTTTTCTGTTGTTACAAGCTTCTTCTTTATAAATATTCATACATGAAAATCAGAAACAAAAACAAATCAGAACTTGAAAAAAATGGAAGAGAAAGTACTCTATTTTTTCCAGTAAGGTAAGAAAGCAGCTTTTAGTGTTTCCTATCAGTCCACTCATGTGCTACAAAAACAAATCTGCTGCCATTCCTTTCTTGATTGTTTTCAATATTAAAATGAAAGTAAAAACAGCAACAACAAACCAGGTGCACCTATAGACCATATCTTAGAGCTAAAATCTACTATTGCAGTGAAGTACCCTACTTCTGATACAAAGTTAAAACTTCTCAAATTTTATACAACTTTATTCAAAAAAAACCAAAGGGGATAATACTGCCCACGGCACGCCACTGGTTTTGACAAATTTTAGACATTAATGTCCTTAAGATTTAAACCTGGGGAAAGTTTCAATGATAATAGATGGAGAAACATAGATAACATTTCTGACTCAAGCTATGCTGGCTGTATTCTGGCAACAATTGTGATTCTATCCCACACCATAACATAACCCTCTCCATTAGTCATGCATGATGATTAACATTTGTTTCAGTGTGACTGCAGTGTTTACCCCTGACTTTTACTATGTACTAAATTATTTAATTTTATAAAGTTGATCACTGACACATCAGAGCAACAACAAACACATATTATGAGCACCAGATCTCAGTGTCTTTAAAGTAGCTGATGAAATAATTGAGATTTGGCTTAAAGAGGAAAAATTCATATCACAGTGCATACAGGGGCATTGATAAATTATGGATCTGGTATGAACGACTGACACTAATTTTACCAACAAATGAGTGACTATAGCTTTGGTTGACTTAGGCTAAATCTCAGCTGTTTGTATGCATTTTCTACCAGCAGGTATTACTGCCAAATAACACTGTTGTCACAAGGTGCTGGCTTTGCAAAGAGAGCACATCGTTTTTTCAGAAAGAGGATCAAATGGGAGACAACAATGAATTTGTTCCATCCACAAGGGGAAAACCAAAATTGGAGGTTCAGGAATATATTTACAACAAGGACCGGAACCAAGCCAATGTGTACTGCTGGCATTGCTAAAAGACAAAATCTGTAAAGTGAGGACGATGAACAGTGACAATACTGTAGAATGGACAAAGACTTTGCAGTACAAAGGAGTACAACCATGCTTCAAAAACTTCAAAGAAACAAGTTACAGCCACATTAAGTGAGGAGATGAGATGAGATCAATAATATGTCTAACCATTCAATGCCAAGTAGCCATGCTCTACAACAAGTAATAAAAAGAGCACAAAAGGAAGACGACCAGCCAGAGCTAGCTATAAGAACCCTGGAATTTACCATACCAGAAAAAAAGAGAGCTCTTAACACTTGCCAAGCATTGGATAATGGATGAAACTTTTAAAGCTATCTCAAAGCTATTTGGGCAACCATACACTTCATGCACCCAATGGAATGGGCAATAATGTGAACGTCCTGCTGCATGTCTACACACATGAGCATCAAGCCAAAAGAATGTTACATAAGACTGTTTGAAAATTTATAAAATTACCGTGTTTATCTTGGACAGGAACTGAACCCTGAACTTATCATTATAGTGAAAGTTGTGAAAGCAGCGAAAACATAAAATTGTGCCTTGCCGAAAGGGGCAGATCAGGCCAACATGCAGCAGCTTAAAACCTTGCCCACGTTTTGAAGAACCTACATCCAAAATATGGAGCCTATAGGTGCTAAGGTTTGCCCACCAAAGAGTAACAAAACAAATGCACAAAAATTTAAAAATATGTATTAGATACTGCAGCTCTGACATTCCTTAAGTCATTTCAAATTCTTTCAAAGAAGTAAAGATCATGATCCCCAGAGAAGCTGATCTAGTGATTCAATGGTTCACAGATAATTGCGTTTATGCTAGAGTGAGAAGAACCTTCAGAAAAAGATTACGTTAATAACACTGCACTACTTAACGAAGTCGAATGGAGGCATAGCACAAAAGATTTAAAACATTAGGAAAGCACACATGGGCATAGGATAGAAGAGCTGAAGACATTGTTCGCAGTACAGCTCTTTCATTGACAAAACAGAAGTATATTGAAAAAGAAAACAAACAAACAGCCACAATCCTAGGTGACAAGGGAATAGAACAATGTTGAACTACTTAAATAGTATCACCTATAATACCAAGTTATAAATTGATAATGTACTTCTCAGTAAAATAAATTGTCAGTCAAAAGTATATCGATTACATTCTGTCATTCAGTCAAACTGATCCCAAATGAAGCTACCTGTGCAACTCAATCACACAATTTCAAAACCTGGTATAATACATCATCAAAGCCACTCTCCTGGACTAATGCTGAAAACACAAATGCTTTGCAGACTTGCTACAGATTCTAGAACTATAATGGAGAATTCCACAAACTTTCCAGTTGATTCTTGTGGTGATTTTGCATGATACATAAAAAAAAATCCCATGTTTCACACAGATGGAGGGATCACTGATCCACAATCCAAGTGTTATAGCTATTTTTAAAAAAGAAACGTGAAAAAAAAAAAAAAGGATCCTACCTTGTTTGTTGGGTCACAGAGTTCATGCAATGCATGTATAAATACATATGCACTAATGTCAAACCAAGGCCTGAAGATATTATAAACAGACACACAAATTTAAACTTCACACCCTTAATATTTCAAAAAGCATAACTACAAACTCTAATTTTTGCGAGCTGCATAGCTTCTTTCTGACAGTGGCAGTTTCACATGAATAATTCTTGCTTAAATGGCCAAAAATTAGCTTTAATTTTCACATGAACAAAAATCTTAGGAAAACCCCTAGTTTTCACAGAAACCGGTGAAACAGATTTTGATACACAAATTTATTAAAACAAAAAACAAAACCAATTTTCAAATGAAGTGAACCGGAATCCAACCACTCAAACAAAAATCAACAACATTCATTGAAAAAACTATCTGCAATTCTTTCCAATGTGTTAGTGCTGAACTTACTTTGAGTAACTCATCATTTGATGACTTTTTTGGTTCAGCCTCATTTTTATCCAGTTCCATGGCCAGGTTTAGATTTGTGGAAGGAGAACCATCTACGTCTCGATCCATCTTTTTCTGTTCTTCATCATCATCTTGACTCAGAAGTTTCTTCAAAATCATATTTTCCTCTTTTTTTCCTGTGCGCAAAACATGTTCCACATCATCATTTGATGTGCTCTGTGGCTTCTCCTGTGGTGACTGCCCAGGGCCTGGTTGTGGTGACTGCTGCACATTCTCACTTGGCGATTTTGTCACAGATTTATCCACCCTACCTTTCAAGTTGTCCATAGGCAAGCTCTCTGCCTTAACATACCCAGAATTCTGATCCATTCCCATTGCATTCTGGGTCAGCAGTTGGCAGAGTTTTGCTGGCCGCTGATTGATTTTCTTCTCACCAATTGACTGTCCATCATTTTTCATGTTCATGTATTGAGCATCCGCGCGCATGCGCGATGATTGGTTGCTAACAGATGGAACAGACGTGTTCATTGGTTGATAGTCACTTGAAGGGTGACACCAGTTGGCCTGTGTAGTAGTCATCCCACCTGAAATCATTAGAAGATAGCAAAGTCAGAAATATTTAAACTTGTTTTAAAAAAAAATTGTTTGCATCAACATTGAATCACAGATGCACAATAAAAGGTACCAAATTTCTCAAACAATTACAGTAAGCCTCTGTTTTCATATCTGATTTTTTTAAAAAAAAATATTTTTTACTTCCTTGAAAATTCATATCTAATGAAAACTTTCACTAATAATTAATCCAGCAAATCCTTTTGGTAATTTTGTAACAGGGAAAAGGAAGCCAAACAAAGATAATATAAGACAAAAACGTACCTTGTACTAAAGCTGTTAATTCTTGAACACTCTGCCAAGTATCAATGACAAATCACTTAAAAGTAAGTTTGTTTTTGATTTACGATTAATTAAATTTTTATCTGAAAATGTTGAGGGTTTTTTGCTTTTTTTTATAGAGAAATCTGTGTTTGTTACCATTTAGTTTAGTTGCCAAAAGATGATAAGAAGCCATCATGACTTATACAAGGCAACCTGGGTAAAAGATAATAAAAAAATCCATGAACTAACAAGTTTTCACTAATGCTATCAACAACAACCACTCTTAATTTATTCCTTCATTAACTATTCAGTTATGAAAAATGTCTACCCCCTGCTCATTTACAATAAAGGAGGGAGAGGAAAATGTGAAGAACAATATGGCAAAGGAAAGATAAGTATCAGCTCATATGTTACTGACTTCAAAGCATTACAACTATGTTCATTTTTGTTCACTTCTAAAATTACTACACCATAAAACAGCAATGTGCAATATTGTCTCTCATATTACCCAACAACCAATAAGTGATAAAATAAAACTTTCCAAGAAAAGAAGTGAAAATGTCCCTCTAATTTTTAAAGTAGGTTGACCTGAAAAGGTTGTACACAGTCAAAATGTAGAGTATTAAATATAAAATAAATAAAGATATGGAATGCCAATGTTTCCTACCTGGTGGTGAAACTGTGGGCAGACTGAATGGAATGGCAGCAGGACTTCGTGTTTTTGGAAACGTTATACCAGGGCTCCTCTGACTGGGATAACCCGAATGCCCCATTGGGCGCTGTGTAGGGTAATGACTCACTGATCCCCGTGTTGGCTGTGTTGCTGGAAACCCAGGACTGCGAACTCCACTATCATAGGGCCCACGAGGATGAAAGTTTATTGGCATCCTTTTGCCGGGCATCTGTGTCATTAAAGCGTGTGGTACCTGTGGTGGTGGAGGTAGCGGCGGTGGCGGTGGCTGCTGTTGAGCCTGAGCTGTTCCACACAGTGGCAAGCTGTTCCACGTGCTGTTCACGTCCATGTTTCGCGAATTCCCTGCAACACTGTAATTCACATTTGTTAAGTTGCTGTCCATGTTGAACATGTCCCAGTTCGCGGAAGGCAGCACATCCAGACTGCTCGTCAGGTTCTCCGTAAGGCCCCTGTTCACAGTCACAGCTGCCGGAGGTGTGTCCATTGGGAATGAGGACGTGTTCCCGAGAACACTAACATTTGAGAGATCGGGCATGTTAAATGTGGAGGTGAACTGAGTATTGCTCGTTCCAATAATGGACTTCAGAAGACTTGTGGAAGCTGACCCTTTCAGCTCAAACTCAGAATCACACTCCCTAAAAAAAAAATGGAAAGTCATTACACCCACTTATCTAAACCCCACTACGGAAACTCAAAGTAATAGATCTCAAAGTGGTGTCTCTTCAATGGATAACCAGGTTGGGGTGGTGCCAAATTCCCAGTCTCATTGGAATCCATCCCATGCTATTGGGAAAATATTGGAAAAAGGGTAAAAAGATGGGGAAGAAACTTAGGGTGAACAATAACAACTCAATTATACGTAATCCTTGTCAGAACAGAACACCAGCAATCAAACAGAGTTGTTTTATAAACTAGAGTATTGATAATCAAAATTCATTTTTTTCGAGGCTCCATTGAAGTTATTTCACTATCTGGTAGGGCACAGACAAAACTATGCATTGGCAACAAAGTTTTCATCAAATCCTCACTCCTCTAAAAAGCACTACATTAAAAAAAAAAGAAAATTTCATACCAAACAATAGCAAATATATAATAAACATCAAGATAGAAAAACTAATTATTTCCAATTTCTCTCTCTTTTTTGCAACAAACTGCTTAGAATTAGCTAGTTAGTTTGGGCATTTTCCATCTTATTAGTAGTAAGGAAACTAACAAGCCGGCCTATATACCTCAATAATCTTTCCCTGCTGCCATCATCAGGAGGTGCAAAATTAAGTTAATTTTCCTAAAAAAATATAAATCCATACTGTGAAACCTACTGCAAAATTAACATCACTACTGTCCAAACCAGTCCTTGGCATCAAGCCCTTATGGTAACAATGGAGGAAGAACAATGAAATTTAGATTCATTAGTTGGTTTACAATAAACACTTTTTGTTATATAAATAACAAAAAGTCAATAACCTTTCATTCTTAATGCCTATAAAAACCCTACTAAAATAAACAAATATACATTAAAAAAAAAATTTTTTTTTTACTTTTAAAATTAAGAATGACGGTCTCATTTTTTTTTCCTGTTTGTTTTCTCTAGTCTTTGTAGCGTTTTCAGCATACCTGTGAGGCGATAAGATAGCTAAGAATCACATAATTTCTAATTAAAAATAGTTTCATCAGAACTGTTTCCTCAATGATCCTTCAGAGCCCCCCTCCACTTACAGATGTTTCTTCATCAAGATATCTTTATAGTATTTCCCTTAGACTAGACATAATTGGTATCTTTAGATTCTATATGTTACTAACTAAACAAAATTTTCAGATTTTGAAATTTAAACCCTCAGAAAAAAAGAAAAAGGGATGATATTAAATACTAATTTTAATGCTGTTCAAAATAAAATATAAATAAATTTCTTATCTCAGAATTAAATTTCATTAATTACATTGCATTTATTTGCAACTGTTATTTAACATTCTCTAGTAGCAGACATACCTTCACAGTCATTTCACTGTTACTAATAAAACTACTTTCCTAAGTAAGTATGAGCTGATATTCGCTGATTAACTTCAACGTCCCCAGGTATTCCAATTTTTGCAAACCACACATGCATTATGGTTTATGTAGCTCCCCTACATATCCAGCCAACCTATGTAGTAGTTAGAAGGTACTGAAAAGGCCTACTTTCCATCCAAGGAACACAAACTGAAAAGTAAGGGATACAACTGGCCTACCTGATAATTAAATGTGTTGATGATATACACTCTGCCTCATGACTGATAGAATTTCTAAAAAGAGCGCTTGTGCTCTGCACGTACACATAGTGGTTTTCTTGCAATTTGAAACGGTAAATGCCACTCTGGTGCTGGCCGTTCTTTACCACTACAAAATGAAAGCGAAATAAGATCAGTAAGAATTTTGAAAGACAAAAAAAAAAAAAATAATAAACGAGAGAACAAAACAGCAAACACACAATCCTGGCTGGTTGGCTGGTGCTGCTGCATGACCATTCTCCTATTTTGGAGAAGGCTGAGCTTCTTTACTTTGGTGATACATGTCTGTCTGTCAAAAACGTAATGCAGACAGTTCCATGACGAGCTCGTTAAGGTCAGAAATGGAAATGTGCCAGGTCTGTTAATGGGAAGTTGGAAATACCACCACCACCACCACCTGACTTTGTGTAGTCTGTGTCACCATGGCAGTCAACGCTTGGTGAAAGCTGTGCCGCCAATATCAGCCTCACTAAGTTCACAAATCACCATGACATTTTCTTATTACAAAGCAGTAAACCAACTTTTTCTTTTAATTAACCCTGTGCATTTAGAAGTTTCTTCATAAAAGTAACATCTTCAAGTATAAATACGGGAGTTTAAGAGAAATCTGATCACACATCGACAAGCCAAGACTTATTCCCAAAAATGTGCATTATAGCTTCTGCTTTAATTGTGCTGAAGAGAGACCCATCTGTAGATTGATACTATGCAGAGTCCATCTGCTGATAATTAAGAAAATATTTCCATGATGCAATGCTGCAAAGACCTACAGACCCAGCTGAAAGTCAACTACTTAAAAAAGCCCACCAGAGTTAGCAAACCAGGACAAATGTAATTATACTCATTTCAGTTAAAAAAAAAAAAAGACTTTGTTGTTCAGTTTGGGATGGAGAGGGAGAAAGCAGCTTACATAGTGTTACATAGTAAAAATTATTAAGCAGAGAAAATCTTTCTTCTTGCATTAAAAAAAAAATGTTAACATTTCAAGGCTGCAACTTTTTAAGAACCACCATCAGGCTGAAGTCAAATGAGGCACAGTAATCTCTAGGCTAAAAAAACTTACCATCACAACCAAATGAAGGAAAACCAGTTTACAGACCACAAACTTATGGCAAAAAAAAAAACAAATCTGAAATAAAATGTCCAGACACTGCTTATACAAAGCTTTGGGCTAAGTTGTGTCTTTCTTTTGATTTTCTAATAAACTTATTACAAGGTAGGTTATTTAACGACACAAGAAGTCAGCCATCTCAGTTTCAAATTACCCAGATGAAGTATTATTTCTGCAGCAACAATTCAAAACCAATCTTTTTCTAAAGCATATTTTCACACTTGTGAATTTTATCCTTTAAAAACGTCGGATTTAACTTTCTTTCACAGTAATTTTATAATTCAGAATAATTAAAAATGAATAAGATCTGCCTAATTTAACCCTTTCTGCACAAAATGTTTTTGTTTGCCATGCCACCTTTTTCTTCTTTTTCACAATCACATGCCAGGATTTTCTTGCCTTCTTAATAAATAAAATTCAATACTTGGACTTTTATTTAAACATTTGTTTCACAAAATATATTTTTAGAAATTTCATAGTTATCCTCCTTTCTGCATTTATTAGAGTTAAAGATCAGACCAGACCTTTAATACTGACCCCAAAATGAAGGACATCCAGCAATATGTTTGTTCAGGATTTGAAAAAAAATAAAAAATAAACATTCAATACTCCAGCCTCATGGTGCTCTTTCAGAATTAGACCAGCTGTTCTCAATCATCAGGTAACCAAACCAGTTCAATGGAAAAACAAAGCCACACCCCCCAACTTCCTTACCTTCTTGCAAGTGTTTTATCACCAAATGATCATCATTTGCATGACACAAATCCTGAAGGCATTGTCCAATAATGTCACTGTAGTTGTGCTGGATACCAAAAACTTGACTGGAAGCAGAACATCAAGTGTGATGAAAAGTGCAATGAAAACAGTAAACAGCCTTGGTTTTTGCTAGTAAATCAGTTTTAAAAAAAATCAAAATTAAATTGTACAAAGTCAATGAATAGATAATAAAAATGCAAGCTAATACTTCAGCAGGTGTAACACAATATTTTCCAATATCCAAACACACCTATATTAAACAATTCATGGCTCTTCCAGTCACAGATGTAATTTAATACTTTTTTTCAATATTGGGGAAAAAAGTTAATTAATTGGATTAACTGAATCATCTCAACTTGTTCTTGCCAAAAATGTTATCAAGACAACATCTAAACAACCAAAACTTTAATAATTTTGCAGTTTGCAACAGTTATAACAAAATGAATCAGAGATACAGTTCACCAAAGACATAAATGAAAATGACTGACCTTCTGTCACATTCAATTATCTTCCCTTGTAGATCCTGCTTGGTTTTAAATTTTTTCATTGTGCTTGTATTAGCCTTATCATTCACAGCAACTCGTCTAGCTATGCACAGTAAACATTGCTGCCGTTCTGCAAAAGGAGAGACGAGACGAGTTACTCTACTAAAACTCACTTTAAAGAGCCTACATTATTGGACTGCTTGTCTGCAGAAAGCCCAGAAAGGAAGACAAATTTTACAGCATTGCTTCTACCACAATATGCATTCTAGCTTTTATTACACAATATCCAGTAATCTCATCACTTTTGGAACCACCAAGGAAAGACAGCAAACCAAGAGAAAAACACTTTCTTCTTTTTAGTAACAACACAGCATTAGTAAATACAATCAGGCAGGAAGCTATTATCTGGAGGCAGTAATTACATATAACAGCTTTCTATGACAATCTCAAGCCAAGGTAAAGAACACAGAAAAATGAAAGTATAGAGATGCCTCACACAATACTTCCTGGTCTAAAAGGTTTTATCTATACTTTTAACCTGCCAACATGTGTCTTTCTGTCTGCAGCACAATTTTACTGGCCTCATCCACTGAAGATTAAAATTGTGTGGCAACAGTCACATGGCAGATTTCTATCTATTCATCTAAGAGAGAGAGAGAGAGAGAATAATAATCATGGTCAAATTACAAAACAAAAAGTGAATCAAAAATAAAAAACAAAATATCTGCAAGTAGAAGAGCCGATGACAATTAACGGTAAGACATGGGGTGTACGACTTAACGTAACCCCTATTTTATTGCATAATTTTTTGGCTTCATCGCTTCTTACAACAGTCACCCTTATTGATGTTAAAGAAACTGTGCTGTCCCTGACTTCAGGATACCCTGTCTAATTAACCTTGAAGATAAGATAAGATAAAATAATAGGCTAATAAGATTGAATAAATTACTTAATCTCTGTATCTACTGAAAACCCCTTCAACCTGCTCATTTCCTCATCAAGTACTGTTGTTTCTACTCTTATGCCCTAATAACGAGTCCAGTTGGGTTTTGGAAGATTTTTAAATGGCACGAAAGCTAGCCAGATGTTACAAACTTGTGCCTTTATTTGCACCGCCCTCAACCCCCCTCCAGCATCTACATCTGATTGATAAATTAATGTGCAAAACTAAAATATCAGTTAAAAGAGAGCTGACTATCAAACATTCTTGCTGCAACCATAAGGCCACTGTTCTTGCCAAAGACATGAGAGGCAATCGCAAACAGGGCTCTTTTCTCCAACCACAAAATCATTAATTAACAACGATGAACAAATGGCATTATTTCAATTCAATGTGTGGGTTTTCCAATAAGCTGCATGAAACTCAACTTAAATTTTAGCTAATGAGAAACCAATACCAAATGTCATTGGTTTTTATCAACATTATCTTAAAAATCTCCCCACAACCAAAAGACAAAAAAAAAAAAAAATATTATCATCAGCAACAAAGCTCCTTTGACAGTTGCTACCACAAGAAAATATCACCATCTGTTTATGCTGACTCTTTATCATTACAGTTTTCTCATAAGACAATGACTTTTCCCATCTTATTAAGTCTGTTACAGTTTACATCTAGTAAGGTATCCCAATATTTTTACTCTACTCTCTAATGCAATGATTGCTTGTATTGTTTAAAAAAACTGTTACAACCAGACCTTATTTGTTGCCACATAAAACCCCTTAAAGTTGATGTTTAATAATAATATTAAAAGAAAATATTCCAAATGCCCCAGTCACTTAGAATCTCATAGAGAAAATAAAATGAAAGTAAAGGGGAAGAGAGAGAGAGAGAAAAGATATTTTTCTTGTAAAGAAAAGTTTCCATTATAATTACATAGCAACCAACATTTATTTCTCCTTATTTACCAAATAATTTATCCTTTCACAGAAAATAGATTCAGTGACCGTGAATATTTTTTCTAAAAAATGTAAATTAAAATACATGCACACACCATAATAATTTCTGTTATTTAGTTGGCACTCATGGAGAGGAGGGGGCAGAAAAGTACTCATATACGACGTGTAAAGACCATATTTAATTATTAGATATTAAACCATCCGCCAGTAATTCCATCGAGGGAAAAAAAAAAAAAAAGTAAATGAAATTGAGAACAGGTTACACGTATGCAGTAGTATTTTTTGTATCTATATCTGTAGATTACAACTGTGAACAAATTAGCAATCTTCAGTTGAAAAGAAAGATAAGTAAACCAGCCTTGCTAATTAAATTAAGGTAGAAAATTGCTTTTAATTCTTTTAAGAAAAACTTGAAAGTTAGACAGTCAATTTTTTTTTTTTTAACGCACTTTACACAGTGTTAACGATTTTAAAAAAATAACTGACCTCGGCAGTAATCATGTTTAATACTATTACATATTTGTAGTTTATTCCAATGTTGCTACACAATTAGCACAATGTGTTTCTAACTTGCTGCTCTACTCTCACTGAATAGTTTCCCCTTGCATAGCAAATTGTTTTCAGAATTTAAAATCACACGTAAACATAATTTCAAATTAAAGTGTCAAAAGCGACTAAAGAAAAAGGAAAATAAAATGTGAACTAAGGAAACAAATGAAACATTTTTGTTAGATAAATACGTAAGTAAACAAGTCAGACCATGTAGTCTGATTCAGTACTCGGGCCTAAAATATATACATTATACATACAGTGATTCAATTTTGATGCCAAATTCTAAACAAGGTTTCCTATAATTAATTTTAATTTATACAATTGTTTTATAGTTACCTTACAAAAAACAGCAAATGAAATAATCCTGTGTAAGTTCAGATAGCAAAGTTGTGTGGTTTTACCATTCAGTACTGACTGCTAGCGCTAAGGGGGTCTCCTGTCTAAAAATCATGGACTGTAGTTTGAAATGAACACACACACACAAACACACACACACACAAAGAAAAATAAATCAATTTAATTAATCCTTTAATATCCTATGTTGAAAATTTTCAAATCCATTAAAAAACAAAAACACAAACTGATAATAAATTTTCATTAACTGAAAAGCTGAAAAGCAAATAAATATTGATTTAAAGAAATAAATACATATTAATTATTCTCACATTTAACTTACTAATTACCAAACCAGAAAATCAAGATAGACCAGACTGTTATTATTTGAAAACTGTAAACCATGAAAATTTTATTCCTTTTTTTGTTTGTTACTGTCACATTCCTCATCTTTGTTCCAAATTATATGAACAGAAGAAACACGCTATGTGAGTGATCTTAACAGTTTTGGTGCGAGTAGTTTTTGGCAAACTAATGCACCGCAATAATTAATTTTTAACTTTTTATAGTAAATTACTGGGAATTGTTGTTTCACAGCTCTGGCATACTAAAAATGTTAGTTCTACTTCATTGCACTTTTCGAAAATTTAGTACAATGCACGAAGATTCTACATATATATATATATGTATATGCTACAGTATCACTAAGAATTTATGGACCCTAATATACTGAGGATCTTAGCTGCTTCCTTCCACATCTAAAAACAAAGAGTTCTAGCATGGATTTCACTGCTGAAGTTGGCAGTGACAGGCCCTCTTGGCACAGGAAACGCTCTCTAGTGGGATGACCCACACCATGTTCCCTTGCCAGGGAACCCTTATGGAGCTTGATAAATGAAAAGAAGAAATTTGCCAAGAGATAGCTCATCCCCCCCCCCCTCTGCCCCACCATGCTGCACAGAGTAGCAAACATACCAGAGTCGTCTTGTGAATCAGTGAATTTTTCCCCAAGGCTGGGTTGAACAGCAGTGGATATATGCATGTGCACAACCTCCGCATCATCACTGTCATCACCTGCAGTAAAAAAGAAAGACAGCTTTTACTCTCAAGATGAGAAACCCAAGTTCCCATATCTCTCTCCTTTAATTGAAACAACACCTATAAAAAATTTGCTGTGCTTACCAGAATTGAAAAGTGTGCTAGAACATGAAATGACAAATTATCCACCATGTAAATGTGGGAGACTGGCAAGATTCCATTTGCCTTAAAAGCTGCCATTAGCCAGGTTTTTAATTCGTTTCTTTCAGAACTTTGAAATTTTGGCACAGCTGCACTTGAAACGCATTTTTTTTTATTGGCATACATTTACTAAATGAGAAAAAAATATATATATATATGCAATATCTAAAGATTTCTCTTAATAGTTCATCACTTAAAAAATGAACAAGAAATAATTTAATTCTTTTCTTAAGCATGACAGACAATATCATTCATATAACCTTATCTTTGCATACACACGCGTGCAATGTTGAATGATGTCATCAATATTCTAAACTGTCCTCGCTATTTATAAAAGTCACCCTTTTTGCTTTTTCTTACAATACAAATATACCCCCCCATATATATTTATCAGATCTTCCATAAAGCATCAGAATTTAACAAAAAGATACAAAGATTATCTTTCTTTTTAGAAATTCAGCACCTAACAGGATTGACAAACTGACAACAAAAATCTTAAGATTTTCCCCCCCTTCATTAAGCACTAAATTTCAAGAGAAACGGGCAGATTTTTTTTGTTTTACAATCTTAACAGTTGAAATTATTTAAAATTATGAAAATTTAGCTGTCAGATGGAAATCCCACAATGTAAGCTTTCCACTATGTTTATTCTGCTGTAATGAAAAAATAATTAACTAAGTTCTGTTTGTTTTAAATTCCAATTGGAAGAGTCAACTTAATTCCATCTACTATGTTTGTCCACAGATTCTGTCTTTTAAAATGGGCTAAACTTGCATTTTCTCTACATTCAAGTGTTAACTAACTTCTTGCTTGTCAAACCTCCTCTGTTGTTTTGAGTTTGATTCTCTGATCAGAAGCCTAGGGAAAACTCAAGTCTAATAAGGCTTGTATCTATCTAAGAGGCTGTTTTTAATGCATATTTTCACGCTCAAACACAGCAGAAATGTAGATTATACAAATACGAGAAACCAGTCAAAAGTATCCACAATAAATTTCAATTAATCGCGTCTTGTTTAGTTCTACTGATGCACTCTAACACAGTGAATAATTATGTAATGCATTTTTTTCTCATTCATGAATGTAAAAATTTTATCCAGTGTAAATACAACAAATAGCACTACATTAAAATAGTGCATTCATAGCAATTTGAGAAAGAGGAGCCTTGTTTTGGGATTGGGTGGGAGTAATCCCACAAAACATAATTGCTATTACAACATAACTAGATCTGTTTGTTGTTTGCAATTTCAGAGTGACAAGGGAGATAATAATGTTAGAATTTTCTCCAAAAAATAGGACACTACATAACATTAGTAAAACACAAAATTGCATGAATATAATCAGTATTATGAGTAAGTTAAAAGGAAGTTTATAGTGAATTTCATTTTGCATTTTCAGATTGACATGGGAAATAATCTTGGGATGAAATAGCAAAACTTAATTTTCCATTTGAAAGAAAGAAAGAGAATCAACTAAATCCTAAGTAACAATTGAACAATCACAACATTTTGCATGTGTCTATTTATTTGTCCTTTAAAACATCTTTAGTAAGGGTGCAGTGACATCTTGAATATGTCACTTGCCCTCTGTACTTACATGGAGGTTTGATCAGCATTCGGCAGTTGAACATCTTTCCTTTGCCAGTGGAGCTGTCAGGCCATCCAACACCACTGCCTGAAAGTGAAATCCAACATTCACATTGATCAGCACCATTCTAACAAGATAACAGACTAAACTTTGTTCATCAATATCAGCATGCATCTTTTTGACACCTGTACAAGTGTTGTTTTTAAGCTTAGAACCATGACAAAGGCAGGATAATCAAGGAGTGCAGTTTCATAAACATTTTGAAAAAAAAAACAAAACAGAACAGTATCTACAAAGGTGCGGAACTTCTCAGAGTTTTTTCCCTAATGAATGGATGCTAAAGCAAATTTGAGTAAGTCAAAGCACCACTGAGTGGATCAGTCATTATGTGCTGACATTAACTTTGATGAAGAAGGAAAAAAAAAAAAAATTCTCTGCATTTAGCAACAGGCAAAAAGAGATTATTAAAATTCCATTTATTCAGTTATCTCTTTTATCAAATTGCACAGGATTGCCCAACACATGCATAAACAATCATGACTAACTGTTTGTTTACTTGCATTAACTTGTAAAAGAAATTGGTTTCACAACCAAGTGAAATATGCTGATTGCATATTCCCTCCACTTTTAGCAATGGAATATTCAATAGCCACTAAAGCTTCA
The DNA here is from genome assembly GCA_018389105.1 of Nautilus pompilius. Taxonomy (NCBI): domain Eukaryota; kingdom Metazoa; phylum Mollusca; class Cephalopoda; order Nautilida; family Nautilidae; genus Nautilus; species Nautilus pompilius. The sequence continues at coordinate 972,092 of JACATO010000357.1, forward strand.
TCAAGAATCCCACACACAAGCTTATCAGGGTCTCTTCACATGTGCTTGCACGTGATGCACTAAATTCTGATGAACCACTCAAAGTAATTAAAGCAAAAGCCACCTTCTCACCAAAGTCTCATAAACCACTGCCACTACTGGTGTTTTGACAACAGATCTGACGATTCCAGCTTAACTAAAAGGTAAGCTTCTCTTAAATGTGAAAGCAGTCCTTTTATTTATTTTTTTAAAAAAAAATATTAATTAGCCAGTCCAATGATTTAAAGATCCATTTATGGCTACTAAAAGGTATTTATAATAAAAAAAAACAACAAAAGTACTGTCTAAGTTTGCAGCATTACCTCACATCTGGAAATTTGGCTAATTTAATAAATTTTAAAATCCCTTCTTTTTTTTTGAAAAAAAATTCTAATTACAAAATAAATAAATAAATCCAACATCCAATAAAGTAGTCAACCAGTTTTTATAGATTTAATGGAAATGGACAGGCAGTGAAAAGACAACTAAATTAGCAAACTTTCAGTCATACATAGATCATGCAACTTGCCATCACCCTAATATCAGAGAAGAGACATTCAAAGACACCTACAGTTGAGTGGGTTAACATTCTGCTTACCTCCATAAGAAACAGGAAGAAGTTTACTGCTGAATAGCGCATGATCACCCACGTGTATTATATTGTAGATACTTTTCGACACCAGGTCCTCCTGTTTAAAACAGAGGAAAAAAATTGAAACAGACCAGCAATTGAATCAAGCACTCAAAAGCGACTCTCACATAACAATACACTTCAAAGTATGTAAAAAAGAACTGGAATATATATATATATTATAAAAATTGTCTGTAAATTAATCATAATCAATGTCTACAATACAAATTTTTTTTAAAATTATATAAAGTCAGATGTATTAGATAAGTTTTATGCTTTTGAGAAAATTTTCAACAAATTTAGTAAACCATCTTAACTGGCCATTTACATGCCATGCAGTTCAGATTAGGCTTCTGAGTCAATGTGACTCATCAGAGAATCAATGATACGACAAACAGAGCGAAAAGACTGGTCAGAGGGCTTTTCTATTTCACTATTATTCTTAAGATAACTACACTGCTGCTAACATTTTTAGATAATAACAAGGAATATTCACTATGTGAAAGTGCAACACATTTCTCAGTAAAAGGTGGTGTGAAGATTGGGGGGCAGAGAATGTGCCTAGGTAGATGCTTTGCAAAAAAAATATATTCTGAAAAAGACTTGTTTTGTTTCAAGGCCTGGGTGTGTATATATGTCAGCTGTTTTATCAGTTTAGCATATGGGTGCCCCCCCCTTTAGTTCTGCAAGCAACTCTGGTGAATGTTCAAAGGAAAATCATGGCAATGTTCTGGCATTTTACCTTCCTCACAATTATGCAGTGTGGACATGCTTTCACTAGTGAGAGAGTGTGCAGATTCACCCCTCCACATTCACTTGAAAGATTATCAGGACTCCTTTCATAATATTGCACAGAAGGCAGCAATATTGGTATCAGCCAGTTGCTAAACTATTTGCCTATACAAGTAAATGACATGCAGTATACATTTTCTTTACCACCTTAAATCAACAGGCAACTAACTAATCAGAATGGAATTATTGAAATTCCCAGTACAATCGGTATCTTAAATTCTAGCAAGAATGGGAATCTTTTCAGAATGCAAATCAATTTTCTGGGAAGATAACACTCCTTTGTTCAATACCTAAAACACTGGCAAATAGCCAAGAGTTCATCATTAGAGGGATATGTTGTCTTTTATGTACAAACAGATGGCTATGTACACTAGTGGCCAACGAAATAATTGTTTAAGCATCTGTTTTGTTACTGATTTATCGTGTATTTCTTTTGGTAAAATAACATTCTTAGTCTAAACAATACTGGAAAATGTGCATTGATTAGAGTTCACTGCTTTATTACTCTATTTTTGTATTGTTCACAAAAAATTACTTTGTAAAGAAAGAATGATTAGTACAGAGGCACTATGAATATTGAAACGTTGCTTAATTGACTTTATAATGCCAAAAGTTGTACATTATAACACACCATTCCATTCTGGAGCCTGACACATCTATTGCCTCCTCCATTTGCAAAACCATGAAAACATAAATGGAAACTTTTAGATTTGAAATCGCCACCCAAAAAGAACAGAACGCAGACAATGAAAACTCAGTATATCATACCACAATTTTCGGCCACTAGTATACAGTCATGAACTGGAGTTTTTCATCACCCAAGAAATTTAACAAAATCTATTTTCAAATCATGCCCCTGTAGCTTGACACTATAGTTATGACCACTTCTATCTATCTAGTCCCACTTGTCATGATTCATGAGGTCTTTTTGGAAACCATGCATTTGCACTTAGATTTAAAATTAATTTTTAAATTTTGGTAATTTCCATTAAGTATGCAAAAAACTACAAGATGATACCAATTCAATACCTTAATGTGACATTATTATGCAAATTTGCATGTTTAATTATACATTATTAAAGGAAATTATAAAATTCTGGTCTAATGCAAAACTTTTGGCCACCACTGTAGAACTGGCATATAACTCCATATACGAATGTGTATACTAGTACAATGGTACCTCGACTTACAAGTGTCCCGACTTACGAGTTTTTCAAGATACGAGTCGTCTCTCGGCCGATTTTTTGCTTTGAGTTACGAGCCAGCTTCAGAGACCCCTTCCCCCATTTCCGACGCACTCACAGTATGTGTGGTCTACCCACACACACTCTTGCACCCCTCCTCCCATATATTTGTGTGTTTCCTATATTTGGTGTGTCTTGTTCTTATTAAATGACTATAACTGCACAAGTGGACTTTGTTTGTGGTCGGACGGATAAGCTAACAACTGGCGTCGCGAGCGCGCACTTATTTTCTCCAACCATGGGTCCGAAGAAAGTGAGTGCGAAGGACAGTGCTGAGAAGAAGAAGCGGATGATGTGCACTGAAGTAAAGAAAGAAATTATCGAAAAACATGACCAGGGTGTGTGTGTAGTGGACTTGGCGATGCAGTACAAGCGTAGCACTTCTACAATCTGCACCATACTGAAGCAGGAGTCGTCGATAAAGGCTATAACGCCAGCCAAGGGCGTTGAAATAATTTCTAAACAGCGGACATCTATCCATGAAAATATGGAGAGGCTGCTGATGGTGTGGTTGACTGAGCAGCAGCTCGCAGCAGATACCGTGACGGAGGCTACGATCTGCGATAAGGCACGAGCTATTTACGCTGATTTGCTGCAGCAGACCCCAGCCACTTGTACGGATGAGGCATCAGGCGAGCCGTTTAAAGCCAGTCGGGGCTGGTTCGAGAAGTTTAAAAAGAGGACCGGCATTCACTCCCTTGTCAGGCATGGTGAGGCAGCGAGCGTGGATATGAAGGCAGCTGAGGATTACCTCAAAACTTTTGCTGGAATTATAGCAGCCAAAGGATACATCCCCCAGCAAGTCTGCAACTGTGACGAGACAAGACTTTTTTGGAAGATGCCAAGGAGGACTTATATAACGGCAGAGGAGAAGAGGATGCCAGGCCACAAACCCATGAAGAATAGGCTAACCTTCACACTGTGCGCCAATGCAAGCGGTGACTGCAAGATTAAGCCGCTGCTGGTTTATCATTCGGAAAACCCCAGAGCCTTTAAGTCACGTAAGATTCTGAAAGAAAAACTGCAGGTTATGCGGAGGGTGAATCCGAGGGCGTGGGTCACCAGGCAGTTCTTTGTGGAGTGGGTGAATTTGGTCTTTGGTCCTGACGTTAAGAAATATCTCCAGGAAAATAACCTACCCCTGCAAGCCCTTCTCGTCCTGGACAATGCACCTGCTCACCCACTTAATCTCGAAAATGACATCCTCGAAGAGTTCAAGTTTATTAAGGTTCTTTACCTGGCACCTGTTCCGCCGCTGCTTTGAGGTGACGGAGAGCACAAACCTCACTCTTCGAGAGTTCTGGAAGGACCACTATAACATTATGATATGCCTCAGAATTATCAATATGGCCTGGCAGGGTGTTACAAAGAGGACCTTAACCTCTGTGTGGAAGAAGCTGTGGCCTGAGGTTGTGTCTGAAAAGGACTTAGAAAGACTCGAACCCGAAGCGGCAGTGGTGGTGGAGATTGTATCCCTCAGCAAGTCCATGGACATGGATGAAAGTGACATCAATGAGCTCATCGAGGAGCACTCCGAGGAACTGACAACAGAGAAGCTAAAGGAGCTTCAGACGCAGCAGCACACGGAGGATTTGCAGGAAATAGGTGACGCGGAGGAGGCAGAGGAGGTTATCTCTACAAGTGCGATAAAGAAAATGTTGGGAATGTGGGAGAAACTTTCAGACTTTATTCAAAAGAAACACCCAGAAAAGGTTGCAACTGGGCATGCGACGGCGCTATTCAATGACACTTGTCTAACTCATTTCAGAAACGTTTTGAAATGGAGGATGAAACAGACCTCATTGGACAGGTTTTTATTGAAAACTCCTGCAGATGAAAGTGATGAAAGCGTGTCGAAAAGGGCAAAAACAGCGATTAAGATTCAGTCCAGCCTTTCTCCTCCACCTCCATCAGCATCCTCAAGTCGTCTGATCTCCAAGGTACATGCTGTACATTATACATAATAAAACCAGTTTATTCCAGTTCATTCTATCGTATTGTTTTTTATACAATATTTGTTATTTATAAGTATATTTTTCTTATTTAAAAACATGTAACAAAAAATTGCGGTGTTTTTTTTTTTTTGAGGGGCCCATAACGGATTAATGGCATTTCAATTCATTTCAATGGGGGAAACTGATTCGACATACGAGTAATTCGAGTTCCTTCATGGAACGAATTAAACTCGTAAGTCGAGGTACCACTGTACTAATATTTACAAGAGTTGTTTGAAAGGGTAGATAACTCTGCAAAAAGAAAATCTCTAATTCTTGGACTGTAAAAATAGAGAGAGAGAGAGAGACAGACAGAAATGTTTACAATCACTTTAATTTCATGATAAAGCTAAGCTTGTAATAGTTTCAAAATTAAAATGCTTGAAAACATAGTAATTTTTACAAACAGTTCAACCTTTTACCTACCAATATTAAGTAAACTATTTCTTTCTGTCTCCAAGATTTCAAAACACACACACCAAACTCATTAAAATTTTCTTTTTTTTAAAATTCTGTATTTATTAAATTTTTCAAGTACATCTGCACTTGCAATGAAATAAAACTGAAATGGAAAGTTTTTCATAAAAATGGATAAACTTCAGCCTGACCAAACCTAAACATCTGAGCCATTAGAGAAAATGACAGAAATGTGTTCCAGAAAAAATGCAAACCATGGATGATGGCAATCATGTGGTGTTATAAGCTTCACCAATATCTCTGTTTCATTTTTCAAATGCACTAGTGCTGTTAATCAACACACTATGACCAAATAGAAGAAAAACACCAGAATTCAAATCAACAGATGCCACACAAAATATGTCATGCTTATCCTCTGTTGATTTATGAATAAAACAAAACCAATTATTTGTTCTTCTGAAGGATCCCCAAACTAACAGCCTCACATGTTCGTGTCGTGTCAACCAGTAGTCACTTCACAATTTTCCTAACAAGATGAACCACCAAGCGTGTTTACAGATGAAAATGCCAAAACAAACATGTGATTGACAATTATTGATCAAGAAAAAATTTTAATTAATGCATTAGCCTTTTCTTCTTTTATTGTTAAATAACACTTTATAATGAAGGTCAAAGTCATGCAGCAACGCCAAGAGCCATAAGAAGCCAAACTTGCAGAAACATTCTGCATGGTGGTGTGAAAAATGTTGGCATGTATAGGTGCAGACATCCCCTAAAATTCATACCAAATGACAAATGGAAGACCTTAAAGACGGAGGTGGACACAATGCTAAGCAAAATCGATTCCCTCGAAATTATGCCTTTCTTCCTACATGCTAACTATTAACTACAAATCTAAATTGTTCCTTTTTCCCAGAGCGCTGCCCTACAATGTTCTAATTTGACTGGCTAACAGTGTTGCACACTATACTATAACAAGACCGCTACGTAAATGCTTTACACACCAACTTCCACTATCTAAATATAGTCCCAAATCACTGTGATCATTGTTTAGTTTAAATGTTGTGCCCAAGGTATACACTTTTACAACCCAAGTCGGTGTTGGAGGACAGATTTCAGTGTCCCACATGAAAAATATTTGAGAAGAAAAAAGATAAAATAAGAAAATTAAAAAAAAATGGTCCTCCAGTAGCTTCAAACAATTAAGAGGGGCAAAAAAAAAAAAAGAAAATTAAACAATAAAATCATTATTTGCTTTGATTCCATCAGGTTGAAGATGTTCTAGCAGCATCAAGCTTAGCTGTTAACACTGGCAAAACAAGCATCCCAAAAACTTCTTATCGTGCTTCATGTTCCCAATCTACCTGGATGGTAAATATTAAATAAAATAGTAACTTTTTTTTTTTAATTTTTACTTTGCTAGGCAAACTAGCTTTTAAGTGAAAGCATTTGGGCATGCATTACCCATACACTGACCCAGATAGGAAAGAAACCAGACTACTTTAGTTCTGCAGCTCTGCCAAACTTCGTAGAGTACTCACTTGTGTGTACTTGAGGTAGCAAGTCACATTTTCCGATACGTACTCTACAATTCCCTGGCTGTTAACAACGAAGAAAAAGCTATCCAGGGCCTGAAGGTAAAAAAAAATATACATATATATATAAACAACGATTAAAAATAAGAGTAAATATGGATTATACAAGTAACAACAAAAAAAAAAAAAAGCACAGAGCATCTGTATACAATAAACACTTACCTAAACAAACTCCAGAAATGAGAAAAAACATAATAATGCCAAACTCGGGTTTTTTTGTAAATCTTTGTTACTTTAAAAACACCAAAAAGTACATATATAATTTAAGGCAGGTTCATTAATAACAAGAAAAACAAAACAAAACCAACGCATCTCAAACTGAATGTTGTCCTGTGGGAAATTCGAGACTCTTTTGCTACCTATACCTGGAGAAATTACGCTCAATTTCTATATAACTGGGCTTTATTGACTTTCTGTGAAAGTACTTGCATAAGAATACATGTGGTGTACTTGAGCATCATTTTTGTTGTTTCTTTTACACCACTATGCAAATCTGAGTTAAGAGTACAAGGGATGTTTCAATGAAATCCAGCAGACATACTATTGTCATAATGGTATCCAGCCTGATTTTATTTGAAAATTCTTTGTAGATATGCACATTATTTTTCTATTTTTTTAAAAAAAAAAAAAACATTTAAGATATAAACAATACAAAAGGTATGGAATATACCTCTAAGTTTTTGTAGTAGCCACATTACTAAACTTGGGCAGTGATTTCTCAGACAAAAGGAAAATAATTTTAAATGATTTTTCTAAGACAGATGTAGTAATGACTACATTTTATGCTTACTATTATGCACCAGGAGTTGACTCCCCAATAGTTTTTTTTCTAATTAAACATACATTCAATGACTGTGATATATAAACAATAATTATATAACGATTAACTTGAAATCAGTACAGGTGCTGGCCAGAATTCTGACATCGCCCAAATAAAACTTGTATCCAGTAAAATCACATGGTTAAGTAAGTTGAAACCTTATGCCTTTAAAGATGGTTTGCAAAATGAAAATCAATCCATACCACCACTAATTTCAGATAAACTGTACATAATTACTGGTGCCATGATAAATAATGTATTAGTCAAATGACTGTAAAACAAAATGCGCAAGTAGCAAAATTTTAAAGATCCAGAGAAAAGCAGCAACATGAGATAGGAAAAAGAATTGAAGCTCTTCCAGAGAGAGAGAGAGAGAGAGAACGACTGGCAACAAAAAATTGAAAAACCTGGCTACAGAAAGTTTAGGTAGGATTCATGGCAATATTTTATTTTTAAAAATGAGCAAAAAGTGCAACCCCCCCCCCACCACCAAGAAAAAACAAATTTTATATACTGCCTGGGTACCAGTGGTTAGACCACTAAACTGTCAATGCTGAGGGCCTGAGTTTGATTCCTGATTAGAGTCAGCTTGGTTTGGTATACCTTCGTAGCTTGGTTTCTTCTCACCAGCCAACCATGAGGATTTTCTATGGACCCTCCAGTTTCCTCCCACATCTAAAAAATAAAGTTCTAGTTGACCTTTCCCCATTGAAGTTGGAAGTACCCCCTCATGTTTCAGAATAAGATAACCACAGCACTACACTTCCTCACCAGGGCCATTTACAATGTATGTATGACAATACTGCATTGAACAATAAAAACAAAAACAAAACAACCTTACCAGAAGCAGAATTAATAGAATTCAAATTCAATATGGGATTCGTAAAATTGTTCAAAGCTAAGAAAAAGGAAATTCCCCACAAAAGCTCTTTCTCTCATGCATGCATTATACAACATAACATGGTATTTCTTGCCTAAGGAAAATTATTAGTCTTTCAACCCATGACAGCTACAAAGACACCAGCCAGATCTGGACAGATGTAGTATCTCTGAAGTAAAACAACAGAAATAGAAACTTCACATTTTTTGCTGGAGGTTATCGTTGTATCACAGAGCCAAACTGCTCTAGCAAGTACAACAATACACAGCATGTAAGCAAAGTTCTGATGACAATAAATGCTTGCCATTTTACCATCATTAATTTTCTATCATATTTTAAATTGAAATTTCGCTAAATACCAATGAAAGCAGCAAAGCTAGCACAAAGCTGCTTTCTTCTTCTTTTTTGGGGGAGCAACAAAGAAATTATCAACTCTGGTATTTGTAGATATTCTATCTTATTCTAAATGGGTCCTCTCAATCAGGTTTTGTCAAAATCAAGGAAAATAATTAATATTTTCCATTAGCCTTTCGTCATTACTGACAGAAACCATCTACATAAGGTCTTCTTATACTCGTAGCATTTAGCACTACATTTTCTGACCAGTGATGGAGAGGAGAATCCAGCAGTAACTTGATGACGCTTTCTTGAGACTTTCCCGATGTTGCTCGATACAAGTATAATCTCTAAGTGTGAATAAACAAATGAGCTTTCATGGAGTTTATATTTAGCTTCGGCAAAGTCTTTTTTCGTTTCTGATCACTTATCCCAGCCTGTAGATAGATACTCAGGGTTCACAGGCTACACCATCACTTATTCAGAACAGCACTAGTTTACACTGAATCTTTTATCTATATAAAAGGCACTCCTAGTACTTCCGGGAAGGGGGGGGGGCACTGGTTAATGCAGTGAAGTGGGGGTGTAGTTTGCAACATTAAGCAACCCTCTCCCCACAAAAAAGACAGATTACTGATGAACATTTCACTTCAAAACTGAAAATATTTCCTGTAACTACATCTTTGGTTTCAGAAAATTTCAGTAAATCTAAACTTTCAATACACATGTAGGCAATACTACAGACAACTTTTCTGGCAAGACTGCTTTGTTTGGATCATAGAAGAATATAACGCTGTATAGCATTTGATGTCATAGCTATGCAGGGTTGGATGGTGTTCAGTTGTTTCACAGTAGTGCAAAGTGCTTGTTGTACGGTATTAGATGACATTAATTGTTAGAGGAGCCCACTCATAGAATGTGCTATCATTTTGCTAGCATTCACCTGGCTGGTACAAGTAAAAAAAGTCAATGGGTACTGGCATAACATACAAACACAACTGATGAATTCAAAAATATTAAACTGTGAAAAAATATTCAGTAAAGCAACAGAAGCTGTACACAAAATTGTAGAGAAGAGATATTCTAAAGACAGCAAGTCTATCTGTGTTCAACGTCTTGAAGAGCTGTATAATAGCAGGTTAGTCTTAAAACCAGCTTAGCCCAACACCACCAACCAAAGATGGGACCATACTTTCCACTGAAATCTAATTTAGCTTTCTAGAAAAATCTTAGTGTTGGTTTATAGAAATTACATAACTTACTGTACATGGACGGAACGAGAACAATCAGTACAGCGGGATGATTATCGATTTTACTACAGTTTTTCTCACAAATGGTATCCGGTTTGTTCAGTGATAGATAGATACATGTCTGATTTTCTCCTACAGGGAAACAAATACCATTAAGTTTTGTTAACAAGTCAGCAGTATCTTGTGGGGCTTTTAACCTTCACATCATCCACACAGTATAAAAAGTAAATTTCTCCAACCAAAAATCATGGATAGCACAATGTAATGTCATATAAAAACAATGAGATGCAATTGGCAAAACTGAATTTTGCAAGTGTGAAAGAAACTATTTAAATGGCTAACATGAAAGCAAAACCACTACATAGAAATCCAAGTGAGGAAGGTTGTAACCATGTTACCAAGCTCTCATATAATAAATGATGGTGATCAGTAATCAGTTTTAAACAAGTGATTTTTATTATCTGTATTAGATATTTTTAAAAAACACATTTCATCTTTCCAAGATTATATAAGTTTATGTTAATTGCAAAATCCCAAAACTAATGCACATCTTTAACATACAAGGATGATCAGGATTAGATATTTCCATGTCCACAACAGCTATAGTGATTTCTTCCAAAGTTATATTCCAAATTAATATTGTCGCAATAAATGACCAACCATCTAACACCACCTGCTTGATTTCCATATCCAAAATTTTTAAAAGTGCAGGCTGATGAACAGAACACACAAGCCATTCACTTAACTACATCATAGGCTTTTTGTTGCTTTTTTTAATGCAATGAAACACACATATATCCCATTTTCACAAGTTTGAAAACAAAACTGGGTCCAGTACTGTTTTTGATTTATACTAATGATATTATAGACAGTGTAATAAATGTTAATATTAAGAGGTTTGCAGATGATGATAAGATGTATGTTAGTGTTAATAATGAAAAGGATAGAAGTACTTTTTTAGGTAAATTTGAATAATCAGATTGGTCAGTTAATTTGACAAAAAAAATAGTAGTTTAACAGTGAAAAATTATCCAGACAGGAAATATAAAATAAACTATAATCAAAATTATATGGATGGCACTAAATTGGAAAAATGCAATTACAAAAAAAAGAATCTAGAAACAATTGTTGACCATCAAGATCACAAATGTAAAGAGGAGAACATTCCAGATGCACATAACCGAAGTAAAATGTTAGAGAGTAATTGAATGAAATACCAGAGATAGAAGATAAGAAATGGTTGTGATGTTGTACAAATCTTTAGTTTTCTCAAATCTTCAAATGCTATGCAGGTGTGAAAAAAATTTAGATACTGAGTCATAAGAAAGAGTTTAGCTCAGATTTCCTAGAATGTTCCAGGTTTTCAACAGTTGGAATATGATGAATGATTATAAATATTAAATGTACCAAGTTTGGATTTTAGATGTTCAAGAGATCAAATATGGGTTTTGAGTATATAAATAGGGATTTTGTGGGGTTTTTTCTACTGATTCACTAATACTAGAAATCATAATTACAAATTATTTAAATTCCAACTTGATTAAATATCATATTTTTTTTCTTTTTAGTAAAAGAATTGTTAGTAAGTGGAATAATTTACCAGCGAGTGTAGTTAATAGTAATAGCATCACTCCATTTTAAGATTCATGATGACGACCATTTCATTTCCCTGGAAGTCCTTGTGTAGACGATGATGGCTTCCTGTTCTTGTACTTACTAAATTAAGCAGGTAGGAGCCATTTCTCAAATTTACCATGTTTCTAGTATCTTATTTTAAGAAAGAATAGTGGTCTATTTTAAAAACTATGTAATAAATTGTTTGACCTACTCTTTGGTACTTTCACAGATAAGGAGGGTTTTTTTTGTTTGCTTGAAATGAATTTTACACAAAAACAGTAGCACCTCATATATTTCAATTCTAAGCAGCAAAGTTCACAAAGTTTGTACTACAGAAGTTAATGTCTGTATCTCAGCAGGACAAGCAGCACAAAATTAAATGGCAGAAGAAATAGGCACTACAAAAAGCCTATGAAATATTTCAAAAGATTAAGGCTGATATGCTGAAATAACATGCAATGACAATACTGTAAACTGAGAGAGACCAATGATAGGAAAAAACAAAGTAGTCAACTATTTGTATTACCAGAACTTTTCAGGGTGTTACTGACCAGCAAAACAATGAGCCAGGTTCACTCTTTCATAGGAAAGCCTTGGAGTTTGCTGCTAGTTTGTAGATCATATTCTAAGTATTTAATGGCTAGCTGTAATCCTTTTCAAAGGGATGTAACATGGCTTTTGGAAAATTAGAGGTGGCAGTTGTCATTGTCAATGCCTGCTAAGTTAAATCTTTCATAGCCTTTTAAAGACTGCATCACTTTACCATGGATAAGATCCCAGACCTGGTTTTCCAAGACATTAACTATCAGGAGCCATGTACAGAATTGTGAGGATGTTAAACATTTAATTGGTTAAGAGATTTCTTAGACATCTCCAATTCTAATTCAGAGGATGGATAAAAACAAGATGCAGTCAGACTTCTCCAGCAAATCTCTGTGAAACATGATGTTGTACTAAATATAACTGGTAACTGATTCATCTGGACAATGCTCCCAACACCTATGATATCCAGTCACAGGGTGGGAGTATCCCATGTGGAAAAATTATTGAGAATCTAAACAGCATTTCTGAAGACTGGTGAGGCAGTGCCTAGAGACAAGATGTGCAGTATCTGACAGACGCAATGACCTACATCTCCAAACAAACTGAAGATTCTCCTGCACCACGGCATGAGCAAAGAGATGAAACAGCATCTCATCTAAACAGACAATGACCATTAGCTCATGGGACCAATTTCTACCCTATGTACAGATTATGCATTTGCTAATTAGGTTTGCATTAATATTTCAGTACTTACTGCTAGCACAACTATATTAATCTTGTCATAAATCTGCAGATCTCAACAACATGCATGCTATATTAAAGTATTACCAAAAAAAAAACATAGATGTGCTTATATAATAAACACTTTGTTTATCTGATGATAGAGGAGCCTGGACTACGTTGACTGGTCATCACACCCAACCTGAATTAAGAGGCCAGTTTAGATGTCTTTCATGAACATTCAAAGAAAACAGGTTTGACAGCACATGCAAACATTTTTTTTTCATTTCAGATCAAATGTGGTTTGTTCAAAAATAATCACAGATAAAACATTGCTTTCTTTTAAAACTGTGCTAAATATTGGGCGACCTTAAAATTACCCCTCCCATCCCCCCCAACGCAGTTGTTTATAACTCACAAGCTATAAGGCGTTAGGAAATGCATTTCCTAAGTTTGCAGATTCTGCCACTTTAAGTTATGTGATGTCAACTCTGACGCCACCCCCTCCCATCAGATGGAAGGGTGCTCATTAGCATTTAGAAACATTCTTGGCAACGACAGTAGTCATTTGCATGCAGCTGTATACCGTGTGATACAATGTCTGTAAGTGCTACTAAGAATGGCAGCAGAAATTGTGAACATTTACAGTATGTAACAAGTAAAAATAGTTCAGCAAAATGGTAATAAAATTTGTTTTGATAAATTGGTGTTGATAACTCAATTGCTTACCGTTTTCTGTTGTAGTTACCCATTGATTTCAGAAGAAATTTAGTTTTAGAACTGACATGGTTGTTTTAGCATGCCATCTCCCAGCAGAAAAATCTGCAAACTCCGGGAATACATTCCCCATGACACCTGGTGTATGCACACTTACTTTGTTGACATAAGCATTATGGTTTGAAAATTAGACTGCATGAGGTAATTTTCTGGTCACCTGGGCATTTGAAATTTATTTTCAGGACAATTGCAAGGTTTTGTAATGGTAAGTGGATTATGGCTTAAGAGAGTATTTATTAGCTCCATAATTCTCTGTTTTCATGTTTGCTTAATTCATCCAGTTGACAAAATTTTTTAATTTTTTTCTTTTCATTAGGACTTTAAAATTACAAAAATGATAGATTTTTAAAATAATAAAAAAATGAAAGCATACCTATATAGATATGCTTTAAAATCTGAATCATAAGTTTAGTTTATGTTACTCAACATTAGTAAATATAATCTGTTAATTCCAGTTCCTCTTTCCTAAAGAATTTTCTGAATAGAATACAAGCATAACACTAAAAGCATCCAAACCATTTCTGTAGTTTTATAACAAATGTCACCAATTTCAAGTTTCTCAGTCAGTCTGCTTACTAATAGTATAAAGTGTTTCTGACATATACTGTTGCCAGCTTAACTGACTCTTGGAGATAAACTTGTCATTAGAGAACTCATTTTTTGGCATTATCTGAAAATTCACAAAAGCAGTGCAAAAGTTAATGTTTTTAATGACCAAAGTTGCATCCATGGGTGAATAACTATACAGGATTTTATAAACTATGGGCAATAAAGAAAATTAGAAAAATAAAATTCCATACCTGACTTACTAGTTGCAATAATTAGCTGGTTTAGTGTTGATATGTAAATCTTGAACTACTTATGACAGATGACTAGCAGAAAAGGTACTTTTGGCATGAGTCAATCCTCCTCATAGGTTAGCAGATACTGTCTGTGAAAATGCTAATATTTTTTTCTGTTAAAAATGTGATTATTCTCACTGAGTGTAGTGAAGTATAAAAACACTGCTTTGTCATTGTTCCAGTATGGAAAATGGAGTATATAATTTTTTGGTGTAAAAAAAGTAATCAGAGTTGTCTCCCCTTTTCTATCAAGTTGGTCAGATGTAATAAAAACAAAAATATCTACATATTGTTATAGCTACCAATTTAGCATAAGTCTTCAGAAAACTTGTGCATACAAATTTAAACTTTCTAATGACTTTAAGAATATTTACAAAACTTCTAACAGAACTGTCCATATCTCAAAGTTACTTCTCTTATCGTGAGTGCTAAAATGTCTTCAAAAAAGATCAAGAAAACTTGTACACCATGTTACATAATTATGCATTTCATTATTGAAACTTTTGTTTTAGCTCAGCAGCAGCATGCCATTAGCCAGAAAGCATATTCAAAACTCATGGCTATGGCAGCAAATAAGGTGTGGAGATTCCAGGTGCACTGCACACTATGTGAAGATTCACAAGTTGTTATAGAATTTGTTTTTGATTTCTGAAGATATGTTTAATACTCAAAAGACAGCTTCATTTGGTTTCATTCTGCTATCATCTATGCATAATCAAGGCACTCACTGCCACAAAAACTACTGAAAACGAGACAGAAACACTGATAAAAATCGCACAAGTAAAAAAGGGAGGGCAATAAGCAGCATATCTGCAAACAAAACCATGTAAAATGGCACTTTGAGACCCCCGATGTATATAGACTATTCTGCCAAATGAGGAATACTTTTCCAAAATGAAACTTTCTAATACAAACCAAAGAAATACATGATCAAATTATAAACTCCAATTACACTATTAGCTATTATACATAAACTCCCAAATAATTCCAGAAACATGTATCCTTAATTACTAGGGAAATACTACAGATGTGTGTACACAGTTTTCCTTAGAAAACCAAACATACTAATTCACAATATAAATTTTACATGAATATAAACTACTTTTATAAATAATATCAAATTAGTTGCTATACATAATTACATTTTTAATGATAGAGATTATAACCTGAGATTCTTAAAAAAAGAAACTGCGCGTTTGCACGTTTCTTATGGAATTCAAAAGTGGCTAATCACCACCACCTCCCCCATTAAAAAAATATATTCTTCTCTTTCAGGCTTGCAATGATTCCAGCCCCTCCTCTTCTGGTGTATTTATCAATTTCTTTTGATTTTCAACCTAAATTAAGCATTTTGCAACAGGAAAGGGAACTTCTTTTATGAAAGAAAAATGACAAACTTTGAGAAGTCTATTTTCTGGAAGAAACTTTAGAGGTATAAATGGTAACAGTATAAAAGTCTGTAGAACTCAAAGGACAACGAGCTAAAACCATTTCATCTGTAGGAAATTTCTTTTCTCCCAGGTGTTTGTTCAGTGGTAAAATGTCAGTTGCCAAATTTTAACTTTCAAGTTGATGTAGTAACACACCATAAGTCCATAAATTAAGTGATTAAACCTTTTCTTCTTTTGATTAACATACCAAACAAATCACAAAGTAGTTCACAATAATAGACTTGTGTTCACAGAAATATTCCTTACAACAAAGCCTTTGCGAATGCTCTCATTTTTTAGCATATCTCTACAGCAGTTCAATGAAAATGTTGCAACAGTTATGCCTCTGACCAATGTTCATTTGTTTGGGAACCCAGCACATAAACACCTATGGTAATGCATTATTGTTTGAACAATTGATGATAATCCAACATAAAAGTGATGTCAAGTCTGATCATATATCTACTGTCCAGAACTTTGTCTCCTGCTGTCTTTAAAGACTCATAGGCTTGATCCATTATTGTGTGTTCTCTTCCTTTTAGGAATCATGAAAGCCTTTAAACACTTTCAATCAAGACAGTTTCTGCACCAATTGTCAGGCACTGATGAATTTAGCAGCTTGGAAAATTTTCTTTCATAAGAAATTACACAATTATTTGCTGTTCCACACACATACTCACAACTCTAGCCACCATTCTGAAAAAGTGAGAGCTCACACTAATGCCTTCTCTAATATGTCCACCTACACAATACAAACAGGACATTTAGCAAAACATAAGGAACCAATAATAATAATAATTAAAATTTTAATCTCATTTCCTGTTGTATGATCCTTGTATACAGCAAACATTATCTGCCATTATCAATGTGTTTTAAAATCACCATTACTTGCATTCATACCAGGAATTTATCAAGAAACAATGCAAAGAATGGATTGGTTTAATAGATTTATTTTCAGTTCAGTCTAAACCATTTGTTACCATTCTCCGCATACCTTGTCAATATTTACATTTTAATCAACTTAATAGCATGCCATACCAAATGTGAGGAAAAGCCATTTCTCTAGTAAAATATTTATCATAGATGGTAAATAATTTTCAAAAATATTGATATTTCCCATGCTTTTATGCTTAAAGGATTTTTTTGTTGTTGTTGTCATAACCTGTCACTAACAAGCAATGGATGGTATGGCATATTCCAATGAATAATAAACATTATCTCAATTTCTCTTTCATTTTGTTCTGCTCACCTCTTTTATGATAGATAGATATATAGTAAATAGTTTTAAAGAGAAAGTAACATTGTATTTCATATTTGTTCTGCTCAACAGAGAGAAATATCTATAAACTGGGAATAAAGGTATGGATAATTGATAAAGATTTAGTGCATGAATAACAAATCAAAATTATTCTTTTGGTAAGTTTTTTTTTTTTTTCAATCCTTACCTTTACTGAAATTACCATCAAACTGATTAAAGAAATGAATGTTCAAAATGGCATTAGTTAGGCATTATAATATTTTGAGTTAAAATCATGAAAATACACATCTTTGATCCTTTACAAAATATTAGAATAACCATTACATAGTATATATTTCTGATGTTTTTTTTTTTCTTTTCAAAACAGTAATGTTAAAAATCTAAAGAAAACAAAAATATTTCTCTTCATATGCATCTCAGCTAAATTGGATATTATGGAAGACTAATGGAGCAAGTATTCCTCACTAATTAATGACCTATTGTTTCATGATTACTTCAAAGACAGGTAGAAAAGGATCAAAATGCCAAGTGGTGTGAACGAAAACAAATGATTATTTGCCTTTATCATGTTTCGCGTGAAGTGGAACTTAATGATGGAGTCAATCAAGTTTTAAAGCATATGAAATAATGAGAACAAATTGATGCTTTGATCTTTGGCAGACAGGTATTTCTAAATTTTTTATTTGTATCCCTTGAAATCGAGTAGAATAATGTGTTAATATTTTGTTGGGAATCAGTGCGTAGTAATTTGTTCTATTAAAAAAAAAAAATTTTTTTTCCACTTTAGTTTGGAAATCAGAATATAAGTGTATATTAAAATTCCCATAAAGCAAGAATGTTTGATGTATCAAGCAGGTGTTGGGGGGGGGGGGGCAATAGGCAGGCAGAGACAGACAGACAGACACAAAACAGCGTTGGTAAGAAAACACATGAAAAGGCCATACTATCATATCACATGAATAAAAGAAATTGCATTGAATAACATGGCTAAATATTCATATTCAGTTTGAAACTTATAACTGAAATAGTTCACTCAAAATAAATTTGGTTCAATTACTTTTTAAAAAAAGCCTAATTTTATTTGTAATAATGGAACTCTTAACAGCAGAAATTACTGGGATACGTTTTTAATGATGATAGTATCAGCCAATTAAAGAATCACAATGCCTTTCCTGAGGTCCCTTCCATAAGCAGTATTGTTTTCTTACCTCTTTTTAATTACAAAAATCAACAATCAACCAAAAGCTAGGGCTTCTGTAAGCTTCTTAGTGTGTCAAAGGCATTTAATCAAACATTCTCCATAAATCATTCAAGTAGATATGCAACATCAACGGAAGTTCCCCAAGCTTTTCAGATACTTTTCTTTAATTCCAATGCTGAAATGCAGCAATGTACTGTCAGATTTTGTCCAATGTCTTTTTCTTCTATTAAGTGTACGAAACATTACAATAAGAATTAATGTAGAAACTATGAAAGAAATTCTCCCCAAGTCAAGCAACATGCAGTAGAAAGTCTGTTCCATTGGCAGATGATTTATGCAAAGTCTTGATTGATTGCTTGTGGTCTCTGAATATATTTATGCAGTCAAGACACAAAAGGCAAAACAAAGCAACATTCTAAAACCAAGTTTTGAAAGAGAGAGAGAGAAGAAAAATTATTCGCAGCATGATTGGAACAAGCCATCCATCAGCTGCCGTTCATAGTGTTCATTCCCATAATGGCTAACAAGTACTTCCTTTGTTTTAAGTATTTTTTTTTTCCTTGTATATTGATATTTTAGTATCACTACAATTAATCCTTAAAACTAAACATTGAGCAAAGATGGATAGATGGAAAATACTTTCATAGTTGTCTTCTTACTACAGGCATATATTAATAGTGTCTAATTAACAGTTTTTAAAAAAATTATATATACACGTTAGAAACTTTTTTTAAACCAACACCTTTATTTGAAATTAATAAAAGCAAGGTTCAGGTAGCCCCTCCTAATTAGGCTCGCTAACTAGTGTTTCCCTTGCTCTCTCTTCTTACCAGATTCCTCTGGTATCTCTAATCAGGAAAGTTCTAGGCGAACAGATTATCAAATCCACAGTTTTCATCAAGCTATATATCTATTTATTTAGCTTTTCCATCTTAACCAAATTAATCTTTCTACTTTTTATATCTTATTTGCATATGATGATTAAAATCGTGCATTAGTCACAACCGCACATTTTGGTTTGGTTTAAATGTAGAGCAAAATAATTTGCTTTTCTCTTGGTCAAAATCTAAAAAAAAAACAAATAAAAGAACTAGAAATCATAATGGAAGCATTCAAACAAACTATTGAAATACATGGAGCATAGACAGGTATATTTAGCAATAAGACTACCAATCTTTGGCGAAACAGAGGAAATATTTAGAGAGATAAACCGTATAATTAAATATTTAGGATTGCAGTGAAACCCCTTTATCTAGAAATCCAATAAGTAGAAACACCTATTATATGGGGCAAAAAGGGGGGGAGGGGGACATGACCTCCAACCTGTGATCCATTATCCAGAATCGCTGGGGTAACTTTGGTGTCAGGTTTAAAAAAACTGCAATCAATGAATTATTGCCAACATTCATTTCACTCCAGTTTCCTCACACCAAGTTCCTTTAGTCATTTGCCAACTCCATCATTTGCTTCCAACTATCTTATTTGCATAGTGAATGTCAAGAAGAGCATTGTGTGGGAAATTGAAGCAAAACGAGCATGTGTTAACAAAACAGTTTATTGATTGTTGCAGTTTTTAATAGATCCCAATTAATAATCTCACTCTCATAGTTGCCGCTCCACCATGTGGTGTATGGTTTGTAGTAGACGCATCCTAGTTGTGTACAAGGCACATGTGAGCCAAGTGGTGCATTTTCCTTGATTATTACAAAATAATGCCAAATCCAAAGCATCCTTTCTGCTCCTGTTATGGGTGCTGGTGATGGTAGCAATGATAGCAGTGACAATAAGAGAGGAAAAGAGTGGTGAAAAAGATGAGGCCAAGATGATGTGTGCCAGGCAATTAAACTGTAGCATTAAACTGTAAACAGATGTGCTAAGCATGTAGCAAAAAAGGAGTTAATGAAAAACTATCATGGTATGTGTGTTGCTCAGCTCAAATAAAATTATGGTATTGGGCAATTGACCATCTATAACTAGAAGAGCCAAAAAAGACAAAATTTTTAAGTTCTACACAAAAAGTGACTCAGTCAAGGAAATGGCTAAACACAAAACATTGTGTGGTCTGCAAAGCAGTAATCTTAACAATGTTTTGTACGAGTAGTTTTGACAGCATTGTTGCCAAGGTGTGCCTGTGTATGCGCCAATGTTGTTGAAGGTGGCCAGGACATATCACAGTGAAATGAAAACTGAAAATGACTGATTACTCAACTGGATGATTGCAAAAAATTTAAGAATTACCATGGTATCGGTCACCTCAAAGCAAGTGATGAAAAGTTTTCAGCTGACCACAAAGCTGCCAGAAGGCATGTGAAAGATTTTTCCAAGTTGGTACTGGAAAAAAACAGTATTGGTGAGCATAGACAAGTGAAAACTGCTTACAATTGGTAAAAGTGGTTGACCTTGAGCCCTCAAGAAAGTTAAAGTTTTCCCTGTAATTCACCAGTCTAACAAACAAGCTTGGACTATCCAAGAACTTACAAATGACTGGTTTGATAACCACTTCAATGTTAAGGCAGAAACAGTGTCTAAAGTTGGGCTTCCAGGAAACTGCAAGATTATGTTGCTGCTTGGTAATTGTTCTGCTCCCCTGACTGCTAAAACAATGACAACCCGCAATGTTCTTGTCACCTAAATGCACTTTCCTGATTCAGTCAATGGATCAGAGATTTATTAAGACAATTAAATGCCATCATCATAGTGAATTTATGCAAAAATTAGTCAATCATGGTGGACTTGATGAAAGTGAAAGTTTAAAGCCTTTCACCATAAAGGATGCAGTTTGGAGCTCATGTTTGGAATGCTGCTTTGTCTCATATTCTTAAGCGTGCATGGTACAATATCTGGCCTGCTTCGATGTTCTGAGGATGCTGCTGCTACTGCTGTTGTTGTTGTTGAGCGAGTTGGACTTTTGAAGAGTTCAAGATATCACAAGTAAGTTGCTACTGAAATTATCAGATATGCAAATGAACTCAGTATGACATCAATATTATGGTTCATCAAACTTAAAATTGGAAATTACTGATAAACTTAAAAACTGTAAAAAATGATGACAGTGATGAAGATGAACAAAGGGTTTCACAATAAAAAAAAACTGACTATGACAGATGGAATAGGTACCTATACCAGTTTGATTAGTTTCCAAGAGCAGAAATATTTCAATATGCAACAAGATATTATGCAGATGTACCAAACATAAAACAAACTTATAAAGCAGAGGCCTAAATGTATGAAGGGCCTAAATACATGAAGCAAACCACATTGGTATTACTATTCCAGAAAGCTTACAATGATTTTGTTTAGCAATCTACAATACAGAAATACCAACTCCATCATTGATCACCCTACTTAAAATTACAGAGCCAAAATTGATGAGTCTCCTGCACCATCAGTGTCTGCTACACCCAGTTCATCTATCTCATCTCCAGTTGCTTTGACTTTGGCTACCCCATATAATGCATAATTCATCTACATCACATAGGTTTCTTCATTTTGAAAGTAAATACATGGAGGATTTATTGATTAGTACAGTACAAATGCTTTATTATACACTACAGCATATTTGCTTGTTTGTTTTATATACAATACATGTGTACAAAGTATATGATACCAGTTGTTATTTATAGTCATTTGGAGGAACATATCACGCTTCATAACATCATGTATGTGATATCCTTTAAAACAGGAAATATTGTTTATTAAGGAACACCCTTAGTCCCAACCATTCCAGATAAAAAAGGTTCTACTCATTTTTAATTTCTTTTTTTACATAGAATTCTTCCATAGTCAGAGCAGTGGTAGCTAAGTACTACTCACAAATATGTTAAAATAAAGACTTTAACTTACATTTCAATTAATTAAACAAAACAATACCTCCTAAAAAGCTTAATCTAATTTAGTAAAGAACAATGCACCCACCAAATGAGAGACAAAGGGGGGATATTGGCTGCAAATCATCAAAATATATATCTATCTATTAAGGAAAAATAAATTTAACTTGTTTTACATTTTAAAAAGTATATTATAAAATGACATAGTTGTCTAAGGTCTAAATAAAGGTCAATGTGTGCCTGTTAATCAGCACAGCTGTTGTCTGAACTATTATAGTATAACTTACTTGATATTTGCACAAACAACAACAACATGTTCACATTGACACTTTTTTGATACTCTAGACTCCACAAAAATTCACCTTTAAATATTCAAATGCAATGCAGCCTGAAAAGCATTACTCACTGGACTATGGTTAGCTTACAACTTATATAGTAACTAGTCTCTGTTTGGATTCATTAAATTTGTATGCATTCAGCATTGGTGCCATCTTTTGTAACTTGGTAGCATACGAACCAGCTTCCAGTAGAAATTTTCAAAGTCCTCTAATTAAACAGCATAAGCTTTCAAATTCTCTTAGTTAAAACTCTCCAGTACATAGCAATAGTAAAAGTTCAAATGGCTAAAATCAGTAAAACTATTACACTCAGTAAGTTGTGCATCAACAGTAAATTATTATAATAATCTCGTTGCCATTACGAAAAAGCTCCAGTGGCTTACCTTGTCTTTAACATAACAAAGCTAATGATGCTCACAGAGCCTCTGAACACAAACACCCTTAATGTAGTCATTTCTTTTGGAGACAACCATGGAGTTATAAGGCTGTAAACATCAATAAAGGCTCACTTTAAACTATTGTTTTGACTAAAGAATTTTAACAACAATAAAATATTACATAAATGGTAAATCAGAAAAACAAAAAATTTCTTTAAAATTAGATTCCTCTCAGTTGATACTAATATTGTCTCACATTGACTATATAATTCAAACAAAGTAATGATGATAATACAGACAGTTTGAAATTGTTTTTTTTTTTTTTGTATTTTTCAGCTTATAAGTCAAATTGACTAATTTTCCCATATTCCTTTCCTTAATTCATAGATAAGTTGATTTGAAATATAAGAGGAGGATAGATCAACTACAGCAGTTAGCCAAACTTTCAACCAGCCAGAACAATGTCATATTCTTCACAACAACATTGCACTGCACCACTGTTTATGTTACTTCCATGAGCTGCTTGTGCTGATCATTTAACTATTTTGTGAACAATCTTCCCAATAAATGGGGTGTTGAAATAATCTTTCAACACATTTATAACTATGGAGATATATTTAGAACAAACTGCAAATGTTATCTCATTTCTGGTATCAAATGCCCTGCTGTCTCTCTTATTAGTCACTGCATGATTTAGGGGATCATTAGGTGATCCTGTATCATTCGCAATTGAATTTCCTACTTTAAAAAAGCCAAACATGTCAATTTTATCTATTTTCAAAGTTTTTATTTGATTTCTGAGATACTACATACAGCACACTTAAATTCAGAAATTCAATTTCATTTTTAATAGAAAGAGTTGATATTCAGTTTGGTTTCAAAATGTCCAACATCTGGGGTATGGAACTAGGCCAACATACTCGGCTATTCTCTGACTAGATAATATAGCAAACACCTTTGGTGAATACTGCACACCAGTGAAAGAACAGAAAAATACAAAGATAGCAATCATCAGCTGCAATTTGCTTGGCCTTTAGTCTCAGCTGTACAGCACTAAGTGCACAACACAGTGCATTGAGTTAGCATTTATTCCTTCAACTTATCCTCAATGTTAGTCCATCCACCTTTGTAACATATCCTTCACTTTATGCTAGTCCCTGATATATTTCTTGCTGACACCACAGTTCTTGTGCACGGCCATATTACCACATTTTCTTTAGCAATCTTAAAAAGTTCCAGCTTAAAAGCTGCAGTGTACAACTTGTGTGAATTTACAAAAGGTATTTTGAGATGAGGTAGATGATTTGTTGGGAGTATTTATATGTATAATTAGAATTGAAAAGGATAAATAGAAAGTATTTATTAATGAACACTTGCTCACCTAATCAGCAAACCTTCCAGTAAATAATTTCTGTAGTCTGTTTCAATCAAACAATGTTATTGTTTAGTTCAGAAAATAACACTCTTTCATTTTTTTTATTAAAGCAATGGATAAGTTGATCTGGAGTATAGGTTGAAGCCTCGACTCATGGGTAAAACAACCTATCGACTTATAAGCAAAGTGGCCTGTATCGGGTAAATGAAGATTTTCCCTTTTACTTGTTTATGGTTGTCGGACATTTAGCATAGAGATAAATAAATAACAAAGAAATACGTCTAAACTAAACTGGGAGTAAAATTTGCATAATAAAAAACAAATATTGCTTAGAACCTCTTTATCTTGATAATGTTATAAACTGAAAATTGCTTTCACATTAGTAATTATACATATGTTCTGCATCCTGCTTAGAAGATGTTTTAGTTACAAATTTCTGATTGGAAGAACTGTTTGAATATTAAAATCTCTCTTCCAGAAAGTTTATATAAATGCAGCAAATTTTATGGCTGAATATTCTGCATTCATCTCATTGTTAGACACATCAACCAATCTAAGCATAATACGAATCTTGCAAATATTTCAGATAAACAAATCTAGTGTGCTTCAGGAAAATGGAACACAATTAAGCCATTACAGAGAATTGGTTGTAACAAAGGGCAAATAAAAAATAAATTTCTGAAAGGACACCTGCTAAACTTGGAAGAATGGAATAGTATCAGTGTCTACTGCCAATGTAAAACACTAATTTGCCATCATGCATTGTCTAATAAAAACAAAAAAATCCTTCCCTCTATGGTAAATACAAATTTAAGTGGTTATGTGAAATGTAATGTGATCCACCAGACCTAATCATTTGTAAGCAGTGAGAAAGTGAAATGACATTGTTCAGCACCAATCCTAGGAAAGCTGAAGAATATCAATGACTTCATAGCCAGCATGTTCATTAAGACATTCCTGAAATAGCAGAGTTTGCAGAAAACTACTTTTGGTCATATAGGCACATACATAACACTCAAAGCCTTTATGCAACACGCTGGCATGGCAAGTAACAGATGTAATTAATACAGGAGTCCAAGTTCACTTATGAGAAAGTCCATCTGAAAGATTGTGACTAGGGAAATGGTCAACAGTTGTTGCTAATGTGAACCAAGAAATTATTTCACCCAATATGCAACAGATAAAAGCCAGCTGGTGTAGTAGTTTTCTCACCCCCACCCAATGCAACATTCTAACAGTCAAGGCTGATAGGGTTGTTGTCATGATCTAGGATTGTTTAGCTGGCATAGTAAGGTGACATCTATTAATTAATACATTGTGGCAGACAAAGTTTATTTTACATTTGTGATGGGATGTTTTAGGATGACAATGACACCATCAATGGGGACTTTTTTTTGTAGGACTGTTTTACAGAACATGCTTGTCACTTTATCATCTCATATTGCCATCTTGACTAGTGAAATCTTTGAACAATTCCAAAGAGCATCTGTGAAACATCTAGGAACAATAAAGTATCAGAGACCATCCATCCATAGCTTCTGTTTCGCTAAACCAAGTACAGTAATACCTCAATATATGAAGGAAATGCATTTCTAGAGCTTTGTTCATACATTGAAACTTTGTATATTGAATAGCTTATAATATCAGTACTAAGATGATGTGTTCCTAACCTTCATAATTTACCGTTCATATTGTAAATAAAAATAATTTATATTGAAATATTTTTACTGTGCAGAATTTCAATTAAAAACAAGCATAAATAAAAGAAACACAGTGCACTGTATAGTATATTTAAAGTGGTTTTAGGTGCAGCCATGAAATTTCACTGTCTAACACATACCTCAGCTCTGTAATTGTGCAGATTGCAGTTTTCCTTCCTCCACTGATAAAGAACATAGATTTATTAAAAAGTCATGAAGTGTGGACTGTTTGTCTTCTCCTATTTCTTACTAAGCATTCTCTCCACAAGTAACTTTTTGAACAGTTAACCTCGAAGCAACTAAAGGGGTGGCAAACCTACCGACTTTTAATTTTATCAGCACTATTCAGAATTGTTTTAACTGTAGGGCCAGATAAACCAAAATGTTTACCAATGTCCATCTGATGTTCACTAACTTCAATTCAATAACTTCCAACTTTTGCTCTAATGTGATGACTTATCCTGGTTTTTTAGCTGCTCTATCACAATCGTTTGATTTTCTTTGCTCAGATGTATCGGGTATAAATTCACCCAATATTTGTTTATAATAAAAGTCAATTTTAGAAAGCTGAACACTTAATAATAACGAAAAATAACAGTGATGCCACAATTCACACCAACAAAAATGGTGGTAGGAAGATAACAGTAAGGTTTGAGAGCAGCAAGTTGTAGTGTCCAAGTTAGTAAGCATGCAATTATGACAGAAGAGTCATGTCATAACTTGCCCTCATCCCATAGAGCAAGAGATTGTCCATTTAATGAGATGACCTATCAAAAAAAACAACAAAATTCTGTAATGTCAAGTGCTTTGTTCTACAAGGCAGAATTTAGGTAAAGTAGGACAATAATGTGGAAAGTGAGCACTTTTGGAAGTCAGGTGGTTATTGCATATAGTCAGTTACTAGCCTCTTGATTCAGATGCTGTGGGTGGCTGACTAACAAAGCTTACATAATGCAGGGAGCATGTGATCTAGTATCTGGGATTTTATTTGAAGTGGACAGTGGGTTTGATGGTTCATACATGTCTTCATTTGAAACTATGATGCTCAGTGACAGAAACTTGACTTTTATGGAATACAATTTCAGTGTATTTATTTATTATTTTACTTTATTTTTAGCTTTCTCTGTAAAATAATGTTAAAAAATAAAGTTTGTTATACCAAAACTTTGTATGATGAATGTTCACATATCAAGGCATTACTGTATACACAATGGTATTCATGGACAAACGATTACAAATACCACAGAATATCTTGATGCAACTTGTGAAATCCAGGCCATGATGCTAAATAGCCTGTGTCCATGCCATCCAAGTTTTAGGGATGACAAATTGCAAAATACATAGTAGCATCTCAACAATTCTCATTTCACTGTATAAATCATTAGTGAAAGTCTTTTTTGGAGTAAGCAGTTCAGGCATAGAGCAAAAAATAAATAAAACATATCTTGGAGAAAGTACAAAAGTGATTTCTGATGAACCATACTGAAATTTCAAAAAAATATTTTGGTAAATAATGCATTCAATAAGATTTTTTCTAGAGCTACAGCATCCACAACAAGAAGGGCATAAGTTGAGAATTTTAAAAAGTTCTAGATTAGACATTATAAAATTATAATTTAGAAATTGTACTATCTTAGCTTAGAATGCTTTACAAAATCAGATACCAGAAGTAACAGCAGCAATGTTTGAAGACAAATTTTTTTTTTTTTTTGGGGGGGAGAGATTTTTTTCTGCAAAAACAGACTTCGTAAATCTATCTAATTAATATCAAATTTATTCTTAAACATTTTCACACTTAAGTAAAATGATTGTAGTTTGTAGGCATAAGGTTGTTGCACCCAGCAAATAATCTAGCGAGGATGAGATAAAAAGTAGATAACATTTATTAGATGATTATTTTGCTAGTGTCATCTCTGAACAGGTTGCTAGTAATATAACAACATCCAAAACTTTAATTACTGTATGTGTAAGAAATATTTAAGTAACAATGTATTTAGAAGTTTAACATAATGAAATAAAGAAAAACTACCAGGTCCTACTGATATAAATTCTAAAAGTTGCCATCCATTTTTTGCATAAAGAATATGTATTTAATCAGTCTCTCAGCTTGTAAACTGTTACTGAAGCAGAGGTGGTAGTAAATGTCACACCACCATTTTATATAAGGACTGACTGAAGCTATACAAATATGGTTTTCAGAATGGATATTAGCAATTTTCTAGAATTTTTAAATGATGTAAGGATCTTTATTTAATGTAAATGAAGTTAATTAACTACCTTGGTGCAATTTTAAGTAAAAATTTTGGAATATGTATATGAATAATACCTCAATGGGCAGCCACTGTTCCTCGGTTTGTACCAATCCCCTTATATTCACATCCTTTTTGGTATGAAGTCGTTACAAAAGTTGTCGGGTTTTTTTGTTATGTTAATTTGGCGTTCATATTTTGCATGCTTTTGAAGGTGTATGTAGATAAGTTAAATATTGTTTTGTAGCGTGTGCTTTGGCAGACATTATGCAAAACCTTTTTTTTTTTAAAAACCGTAAATGGATATTTGATTCAGGTTCTGGGTGAAGCAGGGATAGAAATGTTTTTCCTGCCATTTTGCTTCATGAGTTCAAACTGGGCCACAGAGCAAGTGAAGAAACTCTTAACATTACACAAACATGGGGCAAGGAAACAACAGCAAGCAAGCCACACAGTACAACGACCTGCAAAGTTTTGATCAAGAGACGTGAGCCTTGAAGGTAAGGAACATAGTACATCCTTCCAGCTGTGATGACGACCGTCTGAAAGCCTCGGTTTAAGCTGTTCCAAGAAAAATAGTTCGAGAAATTGCTGGAGAGCTTGACGTAAGCACTGAAACTGTTTCCTGGCATCTTGATGCATTCAGCAAGGTGGAAAAGCTTGACAAGTGGGTACCTCATGAGTTGAATGAACAAAAAAATCATCGATTGGAGGTCTGCTCTTCACTTGTCATATGAAACAAAACCTGTTGAAACTATCACAGCTGAAAGGTAGTCATGAATTAGATGTTGTTCATCAGAAACTCTCCAAACAGCCAGCCAGCATTGGTAAAGTGAAGAGGCCCAATCCTGCTCCACAACAATGCTCGTCCTCATGTAAAAGTGACTCTTCAGAAACTAAACGCGTTAGGGTACAAAGTTCTCCCTAACCCTGCCTATTCACCAGACCTTTCTCCAACAGACTACCACCTTTTCAAACACCTCGACAGCTTCCTCTGTATGAAATCCTTCTCCAACCAAGCAGCAACTGAAACTGCCTTCCAACAGTTGAACGACTCCAGAAATCCAGATTTTTTTCAAAATGGTATAAATGTGCTTGTAACTCATTGGCAAAAGTGTACTGATTGTAATGGAGCTTATTTTGGTTAATAAACTTAACTTTCAGCAACAATATGAAGTCTCATTGTTGTGGTAAAAAAAAACCTGACAAAACGTTTGTAACAACCTAATACATAAATACTTGTGTAAATTTACTCTAAATCGTTTTCTCTCTAAAATAAATACACAAACAAATATTCTTTTGGCGCATCAACTGGAGTTATTATTTTGTAAAATGAGAAGCCTTATGCTTTTTCAATCTTCATACTATGAAAGATTAGATAAATAATTTTTAAATAAAATATTTGTAGTTTATCGAAAAAAATCTTCCTTTGGTTTTTTTTTTCAAGCATACAAACAAATTTACAGATTAAAAAAAAAAAAACATTTTGAACATTAGTTAATATGACAAAGTCTTTTGCATATGCCTGCCAGGGGTGAGATTGTGGATGTTGTGATTAAGCCATCAGCACTATAAACAATTAAACAAGTTCCTAACATCAAAGGCAGCACCATCTTCAGCTGCAAAGAACCAGCATGATAATATGAGAAAAGTAATTAGAAAAGTTGATTCCCACAGACTTCATACTTGTCCTTTCGACTTTGTTTCATTCTCATTCATTTGTACCAAAAGTTAGGCTCTCTCTCTCTCTTTCTCATGCACATACAAGAAAGATGCTCCCTTTTAGTCTCTCAGATAAGGATACAAAAACTGAACGATACTCACTTACTCACATTCACTCCCTTACACAAGGTTGCACACACGCGCGCACACACACACACACACACACACCGAACTTGCTTATTTTCAATCAATTATACAAGGAAAAATGAAGACTGTTTGCTTACTTTATACAGGGAAGGGCTGCCAGGAGAAAGCCCCCCCCCCCTAGGAAGAACAGTCTATTTTCACTTGACCTCAGACAGAAATAACTCCAAGTCAAACCAAGCATAAAGCCTTAGGAAAAAAGGATAGTTACATCAAGTGACCACATCAAAGCAGGCATTAAAAAAAAAACAAATTTACTCTACCTGAGGGGAAAAACAACAAAGAAATAAAACCTAACATTTCCAAATGCAATGCTTTTTACAACTTCTGATATTCTCAAACCGCAACCTGACAGGATAAAAACTTATTCACTTAAGCAAATGTTAGTGCACACATTTGAGGTTTCATTATATATACTTTTCGTAAAAATCCCTTAATTGTAAGATTAATTTATTTATATTGCTAAAGAAAAATTGATGCTAAATTATCTTATTTAAAAATGAATAATGTACAGAAAAGGCTTAAGCACAAGGAGAAAGTTACTTCATTAATAGCCCCAATGTTGGTATTAATTAAAAATACAATATTAGCAAGATATTAATAATTTAAATAAAAAAACAACATAATGGTAGCAATGAATTTTCATTAAGATATTCAGTCTTTGAAATCTATGGAAAAAAATTAAAGATAAAATATTTAAAAAAAACAATAATTGGCAAGATTTTGTTAAGTTTTATGCTTTCAACCAGTAAACACCTCTGATATCATTTCATAATCAAGGGGAGGCCACCACTAATGCATTTTACTTTTTTTTTTTTTTCCTCTTCTCTAAAGCGAGTTAAAATCTGGAGTGGGCAAATGAAACATTCCATTTGTCAACAGCCTTTCCTGGGGTGAGGTTTCTTTTATTTCCAAATATAGAGATATTTATCAAAGCCAGCTTTGATAGCAAGCCTCCTTGTAGTGCAGAAAAATTGGGGGGGGGGGGGACCTACAATGGTGATACTGTTTTAAAACACACTAATCATTCATTAATATTACATTTTCAAACATAAATAAACAGAAAAAATGTAAATTAATTTCATTTGTGGAACTGACAGAGATATGGTGGGGGGAGCACTGTGTCCTGTATCAGAATCCTTACGGATAAGTTTTAATTCTACTTCAGATCAGAACAGTTTAATGGAATTTCGAGAGAGAGAGAGAAAGATACCTATACATTATTCACAGCCAAAAGTGTGATAGATCAGGTTTTTACAAACATTAGTGCATGTGGCCAATGGTCCAGAGGAAGACTACTTGTGTGACAAACATAAGGGCCACAGGTCAGGAGAGAGGTGTCAATTTTGTTTTAAGTACTCCCTCAAATGCTTTCTTCTCACTTTTCTTCATTAGTTGGCTATGCGGGTGTCTCCCACAACTAAAACTGAAGCTTTCTAATAGTGTTAAGAGCCTTATGATGTATTAGGTCATTACAAAAGTTTTGCTAGTTTTCATATTATGCTAATTTTGGGTTCATTTTTTTCATGCTTTTGACAGTGTATGTAGATAAGTTATACTTTGTTCTGTAGCGTCTGATTTGGCATACATTATGTAAAACCTACCTTTTTAAAAATCATAAAATGGATATTTATTTCAGGGTTCTGAGTGAAGCAAGGATATAAATGTTTTTCATGCCATTTTGTTTCACAAGTTCAAAATGAGCCACAAAGCGAGTGTGGCAACCCATTACATTAGACAAGCATGAGGCGAGAACACAGCAAATGAGCCCACAGTAAAATGATGGCTTGCAAAGTTTTGATCAGGAGATGTGAGCCTCAAAGATAAGGAACGTAGCGGATGTCCTTCCAGCTATGATGTCAACTGTCTGGGAGCCCCAGTTGAAGCCGATCCAAGAAAAATAGTTCGAGAAATTGCTGGAGAGCTTGACATAAGCACTCCAACTGTTTCCTGGCATCTTGATGCAATCGCCAAGGTGGAAAAGCTTGACAGGTGAGTGTCTCAGAAGTTGAATGAACAACAAAATTGTCGATTGGAGATCTGCTCTTAGCTTGTCATAACAAAAACGACCCATTTCTTGATCGAATCATTAAGTGTGATGAAAAATGGATCCTTTATGATAATCACAAATGATTAGCATAGTGGCTCAACAGAAACAAGGCACCTAATCATATTCCAATACCCAGCCTCCACCCAAAGAAGGTCATGGTCACTCTCTGGTGGACTGCTAATGGCATCATTCACCATAACTTCTTGCAACTTGGCAAAACCATCATAGCTGAGAAGTACTGTCATGAATCAAACATTGTTCATCAGAAACTCTCCCAACAACAACTGGCATTCATGAAACGAAAAGGCCCAATCCAACACCACGACAATACTCATCCTCATGTTGCAAAGTGACTCTTCAAAAAAGTAAACATGTTGGTATTACGAAGATCTCCCTCACCCAGCCCATTCACCAGACCTTTCTCCCACAGACTACCATTTTTTCAAATACCTCAACAGCTTCCTCTGTATGAAATTCTTTTCCAACCAAGCAGCAACTGAAACTGCCTTCCAACAGTTTATCAACTCTAGAATCCAGATTTTTTTCAAAACGGTATAAGTGCGCTTGTAACTCGTTGGCAGAAGTGCATTGATTGTAATGGAACTTACTTTGATTAATAAACTTCACGTTCAGCAACAATATGAAGTCTCATTGGTGAGGTAGAAAAACTAAACTTTTGTAACAACTTAATAGAATAGGCAAGTTCTCTAATAGATAAACATGACACTATGCTCCCTTACCAGGAATGTTCCCCTTATAAAGAGGGTGTTTATCAATGTAGAGAGTAGAGACTGGTACGTCAAGGCAAAACACAACAACAATACATTAGCAACATTTCAGTGCAAGTCAAATAGAACAAGGATAAACCATTGAGTTCTTATTTTAAAAAAATCATTGTTTTTAACCTGGGTAGAAGATACAAAAACAAACTCAGTAGCTTGGAATTTAACAAAGAGAAAAAAAGAAGAAAAATGATAAGCAAATCCAATATATTTAACTCTTTATTTTTAATAGCCTTGTTATCAGATTTCTAAATCATTCACTATTTTTTCCATTTTACAGTGGAAATAAAAAAAAATCTGCAGAACATTTCTTAAGAGATTTAAATGTGCAAAGGTTTGCTTCTAAATGCAAGCAATCTGACAGAGAAGTCAGTATTTACCTCGTTGGACACAATCCCTCCCAACACACACATTCTCTCTCTCGTCACGATTATAGCCAAGGCCTGTGATGATATTCCTGGCCATTTTTTTGCTAAAATGGCCAAATGAGACATGTCACACATAAGGGAGATAAACCTTGATTTCCTAATTTGTTAAATCACTTTATGGTGTTGTTTAGTTTTGCTGTTATTAATGTGAAGCAGATTATGCAAAATAAAAAAAAAAAAAAATTGTAAACAACTCTCCAATCCTTGCTCACCTTGAAACACAGCAAAGTGATTAGATGGCACTAAGATCCCCACCAATAACAATGACGTGTTTCTAAAACGACGACAACAACAATAGATAAGGAATTTTACTGCCCTCCCACCCGCCAAACCCAGCCTGAATGCATGATTTTCTTCGACTTATGTTCTACAAACTTTTCTGACTTTGCCAACAGATGCACCGTCAATGCTAAGCAGGATATGTTACGGTTTTACCTTAAGGTGACACTTCATCATAACAGTCATACTCAAAACAAATTCTCCACCTCTTCTTTTCATCATTCATCTTAAATTAAGTTTAACATTTAAAATATTGGAAAGTTATCAAGCAGAAATTTTGGTATTTAAAAAGAGCCATTCAGTTCTATGTTGAAGAAATTAGATTTTAAAAAAAGCAGCAGCAAATGAAACAACGATAGATATACATGTAAAAAAACAATGCTGCTCAGAAATTCACATGTAAGGGGAGAAAGCGACAAGTTCAGTGAATTAACATTAATCCCAAACTTCGGTGAAGTGAAAGGATTAGAATCTGAAATTGTCATACTCTATGCAACACATTAAAACCACTGAAAAAGACTGCCCATTTATGGGGCAAATAGTGTGCGCATGTTTCAACACAGGAAAAATAGCAGTGTCTGATTGTGATCAATGGTAGTCTACATTTTAGTAGGTTAAAAGCTTCCATGCAAAGAACTGGTTGTAAATCATGAGGTTGACTTCATAAATACTTCTCGTGCCTGCAGATTGCTATGAGGGGATGAATGGATATAATGTTTCTATATCAACCACCAACTGAGTACATTTTGACTGCAACATACTAATAATCTACTTCCTGAGCCAAACTATAGAAAACAGCATTAAATTTAATTAAACAAAAAATGAACATTTAAAAAATGGACAATAATTTGATTCTAATAGTATTAAAAAGACCAGATGTAAAAACCATACAGATAATCATTTTCTAAATGGCAAGTATGAGGTTATTAAAGACCCCAACCCACAAGTCCCACTTTTCTGTATTAAAAAAAAAAAAAAAAAAAAAAAAAAACAGCAGCAGCCAAGATCACCTGATACAATAGTGGTAACACCTCATGGCGGGGAGAGGATGGAAAGTGTCATACCCAAATGAGGGGGGGGTCAGAGTGAGCTAATATTTCAGGCCCCAATACCGCCTACTGTCTACTGCAAACCAGACTCCTCTAAAGGCAGCTTGCATCTGTATGGGGGCTCAGCTTCAAGGCCGATCACAGTCCAAAAAAAAAAAAAAAGGTAGAGATATCTTTCAGCAACCACAGCTTAAAGATTTTTTTAAAAAATTCCACTCAAGCCTGATTAAACTTTCTCAAACTTCAGTTTCTGATGAAACTGCCATTAATTATCGAGACAACAAAACAATCTTCCATTACCAAGTAAAACAGCAGCTTCTCAGAAGAAATATTAAATTTTAATGTGTGTGTGTAGCAGACTTGTGGGAAATACGAACCTAAGCTAAACTATGTATCACCACTGCTGGGCCGTTATCACGAATGTAGCTCAGATTTCAGAATTGTGAAATCAAAGGAGTTAATTTTGTTTTTGAAATCTTTAACTTCTTATGATCCAAACATATGCTGACCCACTTCCCTTTGCTTCAATGTTAATTGAAATCTGAGATAAAAGATAATAATCCCACTTCCTTTAAATTTTCATTTTTCAGCATCACCAACCTGTCAAAGAGAAGAAGGTATGCCACTAAGCAGCTCTAGTTAATGTGATTGCACAACCCTCTCCATGGTCTAGAGGCAGTTCTGGTTTTGGTATACATCTGCTTTCCGTAAAAATTAATTCAACCAAATATAAGACCAAACACCTGCTGCTACTCCACTGCAAGCTTTGTTGACTTAATCAGCTAAGTTTTCACTGACAACAGCTTGGTGATTGTGTAACTTCTCTTTGGACAAACATCCAGAACACACAATTCTACCAACAGTATCAATTACAAAAGCATGAATTTAAAATTTTATAAGTAACACATCAATAGTGATGTATGTGATCTTTAAGGTATCTCCTTGTTGGTTATCAACAAGACATTCAACTCATTCATACTCATTTGAATAACAGTTTGTACTATAAAAGTACTCATTGGAAAGTAAGCAAATGATCTCACAATATTATATAAAAATCAGATTTATTTAACTCGTTCCAAAAAAAAAAAAAACAAAATGAAAACACTCTGACATCCGTGTGTGTGTAAAAAATTTCTTCAAAAACACTGCAGTTTTTTTGGCTATTTTGTAAACAAATTCTGTAGTCTCAATTTATTTACTATAAAACTGCATTAAAATTCTTTGGTTATTGCGGACACAGTGAGTGGGAGAAGAAATTTACAAGAAGTCATGCTACATCTTCCAACTCATTGACAATGCAACATTGTCTGCTTTAAGAACATAATTCTAGAGTTGCCACTACCAAATAAAACTCATCTCATTCAAACCATGAGCTACTGTGCCAATGTATCATCAATCATATTGACCAAAAAATAATCAAGATGCAGGTGACAGTTGCACAAATTGTGTATCATGTAACCTTGATGTAGGAATCCCAATTGATTCCAAACTCTTTTTCCTTTGTGATGCTACTCTCTGTGCCAGACTGTTTGACTACTAGCACCACTCCAACAACATATGGTAGGTTGCTTTTGCTGCAGTCAAACTTGGAAGATGGCAAAGCAACATTCTCACCTGTTCTTACAACTTTAATAGATTTGGTGTACTATAAGCTGTCATTCTGTTGGCCTGACTAATAATTCCCTATTGGGTTTTTTTTTCCTTGCCCATTTTTCAGAGGGTTCTGAAACTATGATCTCAATTTTTGCTGATAGATGGTCCAAGGTGGATATTACGACCTCACTTATTTCAACAGTAGACTAGGAGAACATAATGTCCGAGAAAAAATGGTTGCTGCTTCCAGCACAGCAGCTTTGTGATAGGTGAGGCTGGTGCTTCTAGCAAGACTGTTGAGGATGACACAATATCAAATAATACCAAGATCAGCTTTGAGCTGGACAATGATAACAATCTCCACTTCCATTCTGTGGGGCAAAGACAAGAGAGACAAGGACATGCCACCTGTGTTGTTAGGTCAAGTGATTACAGCTTCGCATGACATTAAAATGATACCTTAAGAGAGTAGCTGCTATACAGACTGTTCTAGATTCTTGTTAATCTTAGAAAGATCAACAGTGCTTCCACTTGCACAGCCTGACATATGCAATTTTCTCCAATGACTTTTAGTGCATTAAAAGTGGTTTACTCTGAAAATTTGAAACTTTAAATGACAAAGGCATGTAATAAAGAAATGTTTATACTGCTAAAATGCAACAGTGCCATAGTGCAATGGCTCAGAATTGAGTTTTCACTGACACCAGTTAACTATGGACATTATCTATTGTGGACAAAATCACTTGCCCAAAATGTTACAATAAGTGGTGTCCAGTGTAACTGATAATACACATTGAATATTGACAAAATTTTAGTTTATTCCCTCCAAAAAATGTCCTTGGGGCAACCTCAGTCGTCATAAGTTTATGTATTTTTCAGACAAAAGCTATTAGTGATCAAAGGGGAGAAACATGCAACATTGCCTATGTATGTACAGGAAGCAGATGGCATTATCAGATATGTTTGTATTGTCTAAAGCATTTAGAAGCTATAAAGTCTAACCAAATGTTTGCATCATTAGCATGAAAAATTTTGAACACAGTTAATGATATTTAAAATAAATTCAGGTAAAAATGATTTCACTCAAGAATAAGTCTGCACGTCTACTAGTTAATTTATCAAACACTATCAGCAATTTTTCATCTTTTTCTTAAGTGCACATTCTCATAACTATAGTGGTCAACAGAAGTAAACAAAGCCTTTGTTGTTTTTTTTAAGTAAGCAACCAATAGTAAATTGATAGTCATAACAAATTTCATCAAGAAACTTTTTTTTTAAATGACAAAAAAGTACTCACCAATGACATGGCATACAATAACATGCATATTAACATATGACTATTAGAAAACACTAACAAAATATATTAGAGAGTTTATGTTGAAACTTTGATCACACACATCGTTTTTATCAAAATGTCTTCCTTTTTCATCGGTGTCCACAATTATGACTGCCATTGTGTCTGTGCGCATGCACATGCACGCACACACACACACACACACACCATAAAAATTAATCATTACTAGATCAGAAAATGTGGTGTAAAATATAATGGTTGCAATACAAATTCTGAAGAAGTTAAAACATTTGTGTTTTGCTACAGAACTCACCGCGATATCTGTAACTGAATTAGTACTTTTGTCACAAGTAGAATGGTTTGTTGTAAACAATATTAATATCTGTATTTCATGTAAAGTTATCACTAAAATTTGGACAAATCAGGACCATCATTAGTGTTTAACAATTTTTTTGTCATTTCCATTCGTATGCAAGCACGTAACAGCAACTCATATCATACATCGAAAATGATTTTCTTTTGAAAAATATCTTTTCTAAAATTAAGAAATAGAAGAGCAATTAATTCTTAAAAATATTTTGTTGCTGAATTCAACTAATTAAAAAAAAGTCCTAATCTTCTTTAAAAAGTTACTTTGCCCCATGCTCTGAAAATTGTCATGGCTCACTACATCACAAAACACGAGGCTAATGTTCTTGGAAGTGAGAGATGGCCCATTTGCTAATTGTTTCTTGGACCAATAAGCTCTTGGTTGCAAAGGTGTAGTGTCAATTTTTGTGCCACTGTAAAAAAAAAAAACGCATCTACTGCAAATAAAGCCAACACCAACATTTGAACAAAAAATCAATAGTAGACAGACCTCTACAAATCTAAACCCTAATGATGGTGACAAGGAATGATTCCCAAAACGTAGGTTTATTACTGAGTACTAACAATTACTACTAATGTGGTGTTCAAAAAGGCCCCAAATACTTCTATTTCTGTAAATAACACTACTCTCAGTTCTTACAACAACACACCTTATATATGCAATGCTGTCAGAAAGTTTCTACCAATATATTGTGCAAACCAAAGTAATTACTAAAAGAATGATGAGTTTTGTCAAAGAAATCACAAAAATAACTGATTAATTTTTTGATAAAGAATAAAACTGTCCAAAGATCATCCTTTTTTGCTTTTTAACCATCAAAAACAGTTTTTTTCAAATTTCAAATTAGAAAACTACTATACAATTTCAGTTTCCAAAAATTAAATATAGACTTAGACATAACAGTTCACAGAAGTTTGAAACTAGACACATTAGTAGATTATCAGTGCTCTATCAACTTGAGAAACTTTAAAAAAATAAAATATAATGAAGGAAAGCAAAGGACTGCTCCTGTGCTAGGTAAGAGAGAGGAGAGATAGAGAAAAATATTTTTTTAATGGCTGAAGCATTTTGTCACTCACTTCAAGTAATAAAGGGCCTAGCCACTCATTGTCTATTAGGGAAGGCTTGCTTGATGAAACTTGGCTCTGTTGTACAGCGTCACTGGATCCAGTTTCTGGAATTAAACAGAAGGAATCTATTAAAACTTTATGTAAGGGGACCAAAGTTTTAATGTCTGGGACATCCCCTTCAGCTAATCCCAAAAAATAACAAATAAATTTGTAAGCTAATATGATTTACAGAATGCTAACACAATTATGTCAAAGACAAAAACAAAAACAAACAAAAAGAAATGTTCATATTCATTAAGCGAGGGCAGGTAATATGAACCAGCCATCTGTGGTTAAGAAAGGACTTTCTCTTTTAGACTGTGTACAGGTGCACAGTCCACTTTCAAAAGGCAAACAAATCCAATTACTATGAAAAATTCAAAGCATCTCATGCATACTCTACTGTAAACTTGTAAATGTTTAGCTATTAACTGTTATTTTATCATTTCATAACTCATTAGACTTTTGTGAGAAATTTAACAATACATGAAAGAGTGCAGTAAATGGAATATAGAACAACAAACCACTCGCAAAATCCCATCCCAATTATTGCTAACCTACTGCAGAAAAGAGAAACATAACTTAGTAATGAGTCAGGCTAAGTGACCAGTATCAAGCATTGCCACTCAAAATACTAATATTTATAGGTCTGCATAACTTGTTTACATTTCAGACTAAACACACACACACACACACTACCACCATATTATAGACCAGTATATGTTCAAAACAAAATCAACAAGAATGTGCAAGCAAAACTGAAATTCTCTGTGTTAATGATGGACTAGGAAATAATGACAACAACTCCCCAACCGCTCTTTGATAGACAGTGTTTAAAAAAAAAAAAGTAAAACATCAAGAAACCCATCATACAAAGATTAGATTGGTTCTCATCTGACCATAGTGCCTTATGATAATGTCTATGCCCCTCTGTATGATCAAACCATTTCTCCCCACCACCCCACCACCCCAAAAGCCAATTTCTCTCAATTTTAACTTTTGATGATGGCTTTAGTGATGGAGCTTCAAACAGTAAATCTTGTTGCTAATTGTGGGCAGGTAAGGAAGTTAGACTTTCTAATTACCGTGTCATCTTACTGCAGACCAAGAAGCTCCTACTTGTCAAGCTATTTCACAATGAAAATATCTAGCTTTGATGTAATGGTAAAATATCTGCTATGCATGTATCATTTCTTGTACCGGAACCATTTTGCCTGTGACAAAGCCAATAAACAATGTGTGTACTGGTACAAAAGGCATGCACATACTAATCATTTATATCATTCTTCACAAGCATAGTTAATCACCTTACATTTCAATCATTAAAGTATCAAAAATACGTAAAAGCAGTCAAGAAAAGAAAATATTTTAATGAAATATCTTGAGAGATCAAAGTTCCAACAAACTTACTGTAACGTGTTTTGCCATGTATAAGTATTTTCTAACAGCCATAAGCTAATGTATATGTATGTACTAATAAAATGAATTTATAAGGGATATCTCTTTGGAAAGGACAACTATGGCTGCCAGACTAGACAAAAGTATGTACCTAAATGGAAAAATCAAACATTGACTTTTCAGTTAAAGTTAATTTGGATGTTAATGTGATGTAAAGTCAACGGATGATAGTAAATAACATCATGAAGAAAAAATTTTAAAAATAATAGTAACTATCTCGGGAATAGGATGACATTAAAAGCTTCACAAATTATTATCATTAATAAATAAGATCTGGTCATAATATTTTATAAGTTTCTTCTTTTATCCTTGACACTTAACCAGCTTCTGACCATTAATGAGTTCATGAGCAAAAATTGCCTATCTTGTTCTTGTTCAGCCTTTTAAGCAAAAGCAATCAAAAATCCTTGCACTGACTCAGATGTTAAATACAATTTTATTTATTTTTTTTTTTTTTTGTCAACAGACTGCTCAAAATATTTGGATTCTTCTTCTGTGCAATAAGTACCACAGCATTTCCCATAATTCTTCAACTGTGAAAAGGCATTTGGACACAGCTCAGTAACACTGTGATGCTGATGCAAAATAAACCAATTTGTATTATCATGTGTTTGTTTGTTGTTTGCTTTCCTTGGGGGCAGGTGGGTCCTAATGAAGTGGAAGATGCATCTGAATGAAACAAACGTGTAAAGCATTTTACCCAAAGGGCATTTGAAAGTATGGAAAACTCTCCCTTTTGAACGTATTACACAAGATCCCACAGTTCTACTAGAGTAAACAATGAAAGCCTAAATAGATGATCAGGTGCATTAGGCATGATCCTAGTACCAGCACCGATCCGTGTCAGTTTAAAGGAGATTGCAAAAATCTTCAGCTTAACCATAAAAACTTTAAAGAATCAGACTAATTTCATATTTGCAATAATGAGATAGAATGACTGCCCTAATAGATTGATGGATCTTCATCAAGTAAATTTTTTTTTTTTTTTTTTGGTTGTTGTTTTGTTTTTCTTATATGAATCAGCCTGTGGTATTGTCCAAACGATTTGCTGCTGCTGCTGCTTGATTTCATTCATAAATACTTTTTGTTAAGGCATTTTTAAGGGAGAAATAGGCATCTGTTAATAGCAGATTGTGTTAGTTTTAAAGAAAATCCGTAGCAAAGAAATCAACTGTCACAAAATGAGTATAGCTTTCAATTTCAAAAAAATATTCAAATTAAGGTTAAGTCATTGATTGGAAGTCCCTTAACCCTCCTATTATGTTGAGATTTTACTTACATCTATTATGCTTTAGATCATATTGACCTGAGGAATAATGCTTGTATATAAGATCAACACTATAAAAACAAAATCTGAAAGGTGTTTATTTTTTTTTTTTAATTTTAAGTTCATGACCGTATACCAAGGAAATTCACAATATAACAGAATTTTTTTTTAAATCTTGCAACATTTAAGCTGGTTGGGAAACAGTGTTGGATTTTAATGGATGCAAGCCATAATAGTAAAAAATATTTTGTATTTTTTAAATGGTGATTCATTTTGATGTAACCAACTCATGTCACAGTATTCCTATAAGCCCCAAAGGTAAGCAACATCAAGAATTTTTCACCGACGAACCAAGATAGAAAAGGCAGAATTTTAAAAAATGGGAAAATATTAACAATAACATATGGCAATCATTTGCAAAAAAAAAGTTATGTAACAGTATGTGAACAGAAAACTGTCAATACTTGAGGAACATTATGACAAAAATGATTGTTTTCATTAGCATGTATACTCTTGATATAATCAGGAAATGACAAAATTTAATTAATTAAAAACATTGCCATCACCAGAAAGACCATGGTTTTTAAGCAGAATAGCTTTTTTGGCAACAAGTTATGGAAAGGGTCCATGTAATGGAATAAGACAGTGAAATGTTTAATGTCAAGGGACAGTTTTAAAAAAAATGTAGACAACCATATCTTCACTGCATGTCAGATGTTAACGAGGACCAATCAGAATATTCGAGAAATTGAACTCTTTGTTGATGCTGATGATGTCCAAAGAAGTGCAAAACCTGATGAATTGATGAGGCATGCTACCTTTTAGTCAACACTGGACCAGGAACATTTTGTTCTGAGGAAAGGTATTCAATGGTTTGGGTGAGATGGCATTGAATCTTTTTTTTAGATGTTTCAGTTTTCTTTATAAACATAAAATCTACTCTGCTTCATACACTGAAGATATGGATAAACCAGCAGTTGTAATAAGTAGATTTTAGAATTCTGATTTAGGGGTGTTTCTTTTACTGATAATGAATACTCATATTATAAAGTCACTCCCACTACAAACCAATTTACTATAAATTTCATTTTAACAATGCATTTTAAAATATACTGTTTTATTTAGAAATGTAACTATAAAATCACAAGCAGTAAATCATTACAAAACAGAATAAAAACACAAGAACAGCCCACATCTTTTGTCAGTTCTAAACATGTGGCTACTGCAGCTTTATTTGTGAGAAATAAATGTAAGCATGCTGCCAAATGTCATGAGGTGGCGACATTTTTAGCAGTGACAAACAGCTTGCCACAGGCTACTGTGCTCAATACATCTTCTCTGTGGCTTCTCTAACTAAGGCTCTTTACCTGACCATACAACACTGCCATTCAAGCATGAGCGACCGAGGGCTTCAGGTCACATCTCACAACTATCACCACAGAGCCAGTCTGACAAGAGAACATAATACACTGAGAGTAGCTGATATTTCTAACTAAGGCTCAACAATGCAGTTAGCGGCTAATGTCGAGACCCCTTCAAACATCAAGCCACAGAGCCCCCCCTCCCACATTTTCAAAAGGTTCTGGAATAAGCCGGTTGACAATGGGCCCCACACATACCTGGAGATATGGAATGGCAGAATCAGATTGCATGTATGCTGTGGCCTTAACCAATATTTACACATGAAGCAAGATGCAATTCTAATGAGAATTCCATTTTCACTCCCATTTCCCAACTTTTGTGAGCCCATTAATTGATTTACTTCCATGACTAATAGAAGAAATAGCTCACATGTTTCTGCTCACAAAACGAAATATTACTCATGAGAGAGAAAAAAAATATTTTAACTAATCACCCAAAAGAACCCCGCTATCTATCTTTTCATTACCACACAGCTAAATAATATTTAATATTTTGAAACAGAAAAATTCTCACTTTAAAATCAGAAAAAAGTAAATATCAAATATGATTTTTTAAATCAAAGTTGTTGAAAACTCTTTAGTTTCAGGGTCATGTAGTATTATGAAAACAAATGCATCAGATATGATGTGATTTTATCAACCTTTCAAAAAAAACTCATCACAGTTAACAATGACTACGGTAAGTAGACATCAAAGAGTAAATGGATCAAAGCCAATCTGACCAGTCTTTCTTAAGAAAGAAAGAACAAATAAGTAAAAAAAAACAAACAAAAACTGAGAAAGGTGGGATCACATGGGGTCAGCAAATACACTGGTGAAAAAACAGGACCAAATAAACAATTTAAAAAAAAAAAACAAAAATTCTAGAAACCAGATCAGTAACAAAAATCTGAGACTGGAATAGAAGCTTTTAATATCTTAAAATATCAATAACTTCACCCATTCAAACGGATTCAAAGAATAGAAGATCTATTTTCAAATTCTCTTTTGTTGTTGTTGTTGTTTTTTTTTTGATTTCTCTATGAAGTGGCTAAAAAAATCAAGGCACATGACCATTTGTTTTTATTTAAATGGTTCCAATTAAGAAACAAATTTTTGATAAATGTCATAAGAACTCAATTATTGCCGACCTAGGCTGTCTGAGCAAATCAGCTTACCTAAAAAGAGGGAGGCAGAAAGAGAGAGAGAGAAACAAAAAACATTTTGGCAAAGTTATAGATCCAGATGTTCAAGCTTGTTTTCTGAGAACATTATATATATATATATATATACACAGACACACACAATCAAAATAATTTAAAT
Source organism: Nautilus pompilius (assembly GCA_018389105.1). Lineage (NCBI taxonomy): Eukaryota > Metazoa > Mollusca > Cephalopoda > Nautilida > Nautilidae > Nautilus > Nautilus pompilius. The sequence goes on from JACATO010000357.1 coordinate 1,016,591, forward strand.
AATTGTCAAATCTACTTTAAAAGTAGGCTAGCCATCAGAAAGAAAATTTAACTGTTTACACTGATGCAAGAACAAACATTTTTCTGGTAGAAAAACCTGCTGGGTGCAGGTTTGAAAGTAGCATTAGTTGAGGTAACATTGTTGCTGGCAGAACTCACTACCTCACCCAATCTGATAGTTCAACAATAAATAGACTGCACAAGCAATTTAGATAGTTTGGCAATGGTTGGATGGTAAATCTGCCATCTTCAATGATGTTTGTTTGCTTATAGAAAAACAGGTTCCATTAATACTTTCAGCCCTTCAAATTAAACAAAAACAGAACTTCTTTTCATGCCAACAAACTTTAAAATCTTTGTGTCAGTATAATCTTAAAATGCATGTTTTAAATTTCTATCAAGTTAAACCAACTGTAAGTTGAATATTCAATTTTTCATTGTTTTTCTTTTTAAAAAATCAAAAAAATGTTGTTGTTTTTTTTATAGTTTACTTAGAAAGTTAATATTGCAGATAAATGCCATAAGGCAAATCCAAAATTTCACTAACATAACTAAACTGCCAAAATAAGTTAGTTAGTTAATAAAACCAGATGTCACTAAATGAAATAAAAAAAATACTAACAGAAGTCAGGGGTCTGAGATTTTCTGACATGACCTGTTTAGTTGCTATGAAGCAAGAGTGCCTCACTATGTAGAGAAGACTCTCACGAAGATGACTAACTCTACCAGATTACAAACATCTATTTACATTTCAACAGTTCACCCTGGTCTGTGTTACTCAAGCTAGGATTGTTTTCTACTGCTTCTGAATTGGTTACCAGGATTCTCCATCTCCAAAGTGGTATTTCAAAATTGCAATTTTGAGTCTACTGAGAATGTACAGCATTTAAGAGAGTAGACAAAAACTGTTCTCTAATTTCCATTTGCTAGGCAGTACAGGCATATCTAAGTTTGTTTGAGATAAACCTCCCACCACACAAACAGTCTCTCAAAGGTTAGCGATGACACAGCTTAAACCAAATTAGATGTCAATCAGAATACATTTTAATATTCAAATATTTACAATTTTCTTGCAGCCTCTAAAAATTAAAATATGAAAAATCAAGCTTTTGTTACATTCAGGTGCATGCATCTTTCATCAAAAAATGAAGCCAGACCACATAGAATCCTGAGGCTGATGGCATAAACATAAGTGCATGAGCCAATCTTCAATGAAATGCATTAGTTACAAAAAAACTGAGAAAATCATTAGAGTACAACTGAATTATGAGCAATAGAATCATCATGAGAAACATAAGAATTCACGAGAATCAACAATAAATAGTCATGCTAAAACTATAGTAATTCTTGTAGCCAGAAACATGAAATCAAATTAAACTGAATGAATGGCAAAGATGAAAAACACTTCCGAACAGTAAGAGGGACTGAATGATGTCATACAAACAACAGTAACTGTAAAACATGAAGGTTGGTGGCATCAAAGGACTACATAACAAATGTCTTCTCCTCTCTTTTATTTAGCTAAGATTGAGCGCACTGCACCTATTTATATTGGTCGCCATCCATCACTGTGGACTCACCAACTGAATAATGCTACAGCATATATAATCTTAAGATTGTTAAAAAATATATGCACGAATTGGTATTTACTTGCATAAGACTTCTGCCATCAAAATAACCACTCAGGAATTTTCACTTGTTAGTCTACAATTTTGGCTGTTTGGCGCATTCCTAAACTTTATCTTACACCCTTTGCATTTGCTTTTGATATGATACACAGACCTGGTGTCTGAGACTCCAGTTGTATTTCTGAGAGCCCAGTTTTAATGGTCTCTCTCTCTCTCTCTCTTTTTGCAGGAATGTCAATGTACTATATCAACCAGGCAAAATAACATACCTAACCTACTATGCGCATGGCCACTCATGCAATAAGATGATTTTGGAAAAAGAAAAAAAAAATGCCATGAGTTATGACGTGTTTCCTATCAATGAGTCAAATCAAATGAATGTCTAACAAGTGTGAAATGCTTTTAGTGATAGAAAACCAGAAGAACATGGATGGTGGAAGGGATGTCAGAAAAATCCCACAACAACAAAAACAAACAGCACTTGAGTTTGGGTTCACCTTTCAGAAGTTAGTTTAGCATAAGCTGTTAACACCCCACCAAATGAACCAGAAATACAGCATAACCAAGTTTTCGGCAATGAATCCATCCTACGACAGATTATCTAAACGTTTCTGAGAACACAACGTTGACAGAGGTCGGCAGAAAATTATAACACACATTTTGGTTTCACAGTTTTCAAAAAAAAATAATCAGATAAACCAAAATCAATAAATTCAATTACAAATAAATTTGATTTCTTTCTCTTTCTTTTTAGAAAAGGAATAATTTTGAGAAAGAACATTCTAAATTTATATAAACATATCTAATGCAAGTTGTCAACTCTTTTTCAGCACAAGTGCACAAATCAAAGTGGAGGCATTAATCCTTAAGCTGTAGTCCCCCAGCCACCTGACCCCCCCCCTAAATATGCACCAATGCAGGAAACCCAAATAATGTGTACACTGCACATTAATGGCTAATCAAACCAAACATTTGAACAAACAAAATAACAAATGTATTACTTAAGTATTCAGGAAAGGAGAGATAAAGTGGTTTTCTCGCATGAAGATGAATTGTTTTACAGGAGAAAAAAATAATTAAATTATGCATATACACTTTAAAAAGAACTAAATGATGAGAGTGGTTGAAAATTTGTCCCTGATGCAAAACCATCATAACCTACCCGTCATTTAATGCAACAAAACTTGTCAAATAACTTTAGAGTATTGAGATAGTAAAATTTCAAAAAAGTAAATAAAAATGCATAATATAAATTCAGCACACAATTATCATTGGTGTAGTATATTTCATAACTTTGTTTACATGGATGCTCCCAGCAAATGCAGACCTTGTGATAATCTGACGGAACACATCCTCAACAAGAAAATATTACATTTAAATACAAAATTAATCAAGTTTCCAACAACAAATGCCAGCTTTAGAGAAACTGTACAAGATGAACATAGCTTTCATGGCATTTAAAACTTGCATACACATCAATCTTAACATTAAACAGCAAACAAAATGACCTTACTCTAACCTGAACAATAAACTATCCTGTGCAAAACAGAAAACAGTGTTTGTTAGCTAGCCAACCACATGTGGCTCATAAATGGTGTGTAATGTATGTAAACATGGTCAAAAGCAACTTGCACTAATCTTCCATTGTACGGAAACAAAGTCTGCTGTCAAAAAACACAACCAAAACGCACACCAACTGGTGAGAGGGGATCTTATAAAACTAACAAAAAATACAATGGACTGAAAATTATTCTTTTATTCTGAATAGCTCCTAAGGTAAATCATAATATCATGAGAAGCACTGATACACCTTCATTTAGCACCATTATTATGTAAAAAGTATAATCCTAAAATCAAATTTCCTATGAGCGATCACCCACAAGAATTTTATTATCACCACCACCTAAATTTCCTTTTGTGTATTTCAAAAGGTTCAGAAAGAACATTTAATCACATAGACACAGAGACAGAGGTTTAAAGCATGCAAACAAATTTGATGAATCAGTACTTGACACAAATCAGGTGACCAAAGAGTAAGACATTGGGTGCAAACGTGCAATCAGGTAGCAGAGTAATGAAGGCAATGAACACAAAAGAAACATGAAATTATTCTAGGATATTCATTTCATCATTATCAAAGTCCTCGGTTGACTTGTAATGCACTTGTTAATGTCAGTGAACTGTGTTCACAAGCCAATGCACACCCTGAATGAGTACGTCAACCTTTAGTCGGCTTGGCTTCTACCTTCTCTTTGGCCAGAGCTGGGGTGAAATTGTAGATGCTTGTGTTTATGTGAATTCTTTTCTGGAATTGGTTACTCAAAACTTCCTTACTATTGTTCATGTGTTGCATTTGTCCTTGCATTATGTCATTTCTGTTTTTTCATCCTGTAATTATGAAAGTATGCAATGAAGGAAGAGATTTTCAGTCAGATATCCAGTGTATAATCATCAACAATATCATCTAGTGCTGTATCCTTTTGATTTAGGGACAAAAAATGGCAGAACCAAGACCATTCAAATGATTCTACAAAAATTAGCATCTGCACTGTCATCGAGCCCAGTGATCATTGGAAATCCATTACATATTCCTGAGGTTATTCCCATTTTGAAGTCCATGAGGAATGTTTCAGGATACACGAATGAGACCTCACACAGTTTCCTGAAAATGTACAAAATAAAAGTCTTGGCTTTTTTTTTCATCAGCAACATATAGGCACAATGAATGAAAACATTTCTTTTCAAACACCTGAAATATTCAAGTGTACATTTAATTTCTTTTAAATTTGTAAAAAGTATATATTCATTATTAATGAATTGGCTTTCTAAAGAAAATGTTCAATATTTTATTTGAACCAAATTGAATGTGTGTCATGCCTTACTATTTAAAGGATATCAACTTAATAGTGTGTTCGGTGCCAATTTACTTAATGCATTCCCAAATCAAAAGAACTGAGAGGTATTAAATCGGACTTAATTCTTTCATATAAAATCTTTTTTGTTCCTGTTTAGGTTTGGCATGAAAGTAAACATAAAAAAAGACACAAATTAAAATTTTGCAACCTGTATGGTGAGCAGATGTTTATATAAGATAGAAAAACTGCTTGAATGGGCCAATGGTGACAGTTTTTAATGCCGGTAGCTGCATTTGACTGTCCAAGACAAAAGTTCTGATTTTTTTTTTTTTTGTTCATGTTGCTGTCATTCAATAGTCTCCTCCTAGAAATAGTCACCAGTGACAGACTGTTTCAGGGTTGGTGAAATAAAGTCTGAGGAAGTGGACTCTATAGAGAGTATTACTTCATGCCCAGTAAATAGTCATGTTGTTGTGCTTAAGTGTTTTTCTTTTTCCAAAATAGTTGCTTCTCCTTCAAACAATCCTTGCAATTCCTCTTAAAAAACTTGCTCTACCAAATACACTTCGGCTGCTCTCTGTTGCTTCAGGCTAAAATTTCAATTTTTGAAAATCATTTTTGGATTAAAGATGCAAGTATCAATGTAATCTTTGACACTGTCTTTATCGTAATCCAAGGTGCTTCTGCAGCACCAGCTGGTCAAAATGGTTTTTTTTTAGTTATAGTAGTAGTTTCCCTTTATTGGAATCATTCTCAATCCATTGCATCTTGTTTACAGTAGATGATGGCATTGCAGATGACATTTTTCAGGAACATCTTGAGCATGATCTACATCTCTTTGTATCTGGATTGAGTGCACAAGTAGTATACCCCAGATAATGAGCAGCTGCTCAGAAAAGGTTTTCATTGAAAAATTGTATATCAAACAGCTTACTGTAACTATCTATGTATGGTTAGTTATCATATATTTCAAACAGTTGTTATTTAATTAGATATGCTCTTATGTGGCCATGCACTTTTGATGCTCATATAGTACAATAGTGTAGAATGCAAGTTTCCATTATATAGTAATTAGAACATTTTAGATTTGAAAAATCACGAGCTATTGATTTCCCTTGTTCCAATTTAAATGGTAAATACTGATCAAGTGTACATTCAGCAGGCTATGGACTGAGTACTTGATTATTTTTTTTTAGTTACACACTTTCATTTTCATTTATTCTTTTGCTTAAACACTTAGACCACCAGGGAGAGCTCAATAACGGAGCTACTTCAGGGCTTCTGCTAGTTTGGAGAGAGGAAGGAGTATTCTCCAGCAAAGGTCCAAAGCGAAAATTCATTTGTGGTTCTAGCCCCTAAAGCCAATATGGAATTTACCATGGAATAACCATCAGCCATTGTTCAGTTTTGTTCAAATAAAGAGCTAGAAATCATAATACTAGTTATGATAGTTATTCCACATTACAACACAAATATTCTTTATACATGCAGTTTCCAAGCAGCTGGGTGCCAGTAAAAATACCACACGCCTCAAAACAAAGAAAGAAGAAAAAAAATTACATATTACTAATATTTATTTTTCCACAGATTTTCTCGTAGACAGAAATTCCAACCTGACAGCAGCAATAGTTTCTCTTGTTCTAAGTACCACCTTGTTTATCATAATATCAAACACGTCAAAAACCTTAAGACTTTTTAAACATAAGAAGTAAATAAAAGAGAACTGAGTCAATCTTATTCATATCACTAGCATACATCAGAAATGTACATCACTTGTTGGTCATGAGGAAACTGCCAGAAATGTAACTGGCCACTAGAATGAATTCCTAGCAATGGTATCATGAGAAATACAAGAATCAATGATAGATACCATGATACTACTGGTGATGTTCAAATAAAACCTGGCTAAATAGCATTACCATAATAGTAGTACCTGGCCAATTTTCAAATGAACATCCTTAATGAAATTTCCATTGAGAACAATTTACAATCCAAAGTTGCAGAGCAACATGTTAATTGTTTTAAATTTTATTTTATCAAAAAAAGAAATTTAAGAAATTACAACACAGTTCATTAGAGATTTCTTTGAATTGATGATAAATTACATATTATGTATCTTTATTCTTTTCTAGCCATTGTTTTAACATACATAAGATCTGTTAAATGGGTTAAACTGTACAAATTTCCAGATAAAACCACAATATTTTAGTAAAATAGTTGCATGGTAAAAAATAAATAGTAACCTTAAAAAAGAAAAAAATTGTAATTACAGCATAATCTTTTAAAAGCAACAAAAGTTAAAGTAAATATTATACATTCCAAGCAAACTGTGTATTGGCAATCTGTAAATAAAGGTTAAATAAATCTTACTAATAAAATAAAGACTAAGAACTTAATTCAAATACAAAATAGCCAAACAAAAAATGACAATATTTGGAGCTGCTTAAAACTAACAAAGGATACAAAGATCACAGCTGAAATAACAATTACTGACATAACCAGAATCAGCAGCATTCTGTATGTTGAAACCTTATGCTTAGTCAACCAGTCTATACAATAAACCCAATTTTCACTTCAGTGAGAATGGACTCAGGGTTTTGTGGATACATCTGTAATTAGATATTCAAATATTTACGTGTGTAGTATACATAATGCAGCAAAAGCCTCAATATCTATCAGAATGCTGCCTTGTAATCTGCTGGTGTATGTACTAGAACTGCTCTTCAAAGCTCTGTGGTTTCTGTCTACCGTTGTTGTTGATGATGATCACCGTGTAAACTATCCAGAATATGAAGGGCCATTTGTTAAATATTAAAATAATACAGAGGAAAAAAAATCTATGATGTCAAATTAAGGCTAGAAATTATATTTTCTAAACCTAAATATTAGGAGAGTCCAATTATATTTTGTTCCCTCGTTCCAAGTCTTAAAATGCAGTAACTGTCTCGAAAAGTTCATAGACAATATAATAAATAAATACAAATGTATGAATTTTAAAAAGAATGAAGATGGAAGCATCTTGGGACACATTTCCACCTTTTAAAATTATTTATACTTGTTTATTTTTTTTTTGCAGTATTAATTCCACTAAAGCTGGTTTGGAAACTGTGAACAGCTCTCCTGTTTTCTTTTATTAATGTATTAGAACTACTGTTTATCTATTAATTTACTTTTTGCTTAAAGAATATCAATGGAAGGAATCAGATACAAGGCACTGCTGGAAACTCCACCAATTTATGGAAAGCTAAGTTAGAACTCAAATAGTAAATATGCATTTACTTTTTTTTTTTTATTAGTTTTAAAGTAATTAACTGGACAGTAAGATAATGTAGTGGTCTCTCCTTAATAAGCCATGACCACCTCAGGTCAAATTTTAATTGCATAGATTGACCCTACCTGATTAGCAGGGCTAATTAGCATCCCACGTATACAACACCTGTTAGACACGCCTCTTTGACTAGCAGCAATCCATGAGATCTTATTAATTACAAAAAACTCAATCATACTCATGTTTTCATTCAATACATCTAAGCCAGCATTTATTTTTCTTGTCACACTCAAGAAAATACAAAAAAAAAAAAAAAAATTTACCCCTCCCCCCCCTTTTTTTGCACTTTTTATTATAACATTAATTAAAAATAAACAATTTATTTCGGTAAGCTCTCCCTTAAATGCGAGTTTCGCTTCTCTGTTTTAGCAACACAAAAACTAAGTTCACTTTCATTATGCAAATCTTGAATATACTGCAGTTACGGACACCTTTATTTAGGAAGAGATACTCAATCTTGTTAAAACATACCAATAGATTCAAAAGAATGTCTCCTTGTACTACATACTTAGAATATACCAAGCAATTACAAATATCAGTTATGCAGTTTGAGTTAATTTCTTTCTTCATTTACAGAATTGTCTGCAAATGAAGTTAGTTAATGTAAAATATTTTTAACAGTCATATCAAAAAATCTCTTCTTCTTCTTTTTGGTCCCTCTCTCTCTCTCTCTTGCTTTATTGTAATCAATGCCTAACTTAAACCTGTGAAATCATAGGCTCTGTAAATGTTCCATTTTAATTTAGACTCCCTTCTACTAGAAAGTCTAAAAATAATGCATCACTCCGAACAAATTTTAAGATGATTTTACCTTGCTCTTCGTTTTCTTTTTTTTGTACGACATTATCTTACCCCTTAGTAACTTCTAAAACTTTATTCACAAAGCTGATAAAAACAATCAGCACATGCATCACACAGACAAAAGTGAATATAAGCAACTACGATGATGCCATGCTCTCCCAAAGGCACACAAGAAAAAGACTTTGGCAGCACATTAGAAATTCAAAGCTTTCTTTTTCTGAGGCCATATTAGACTACATTGCAGGAACCAAGTTAGTTTGCTTATCACATGCTGATTGTGATTCAGAGCTTGTCATTGACCACCACTGGTCTTAGAACTTACCAAGATATTTTCAGATCAGCAGCATCCAATTCCATGCACAAAGAATCGGGTCATCCATGTGACACGATGCTGATAATGTAATAGCTGTTCTCTACTCAATAACTTTATTACGTGCTGCTGTTGCTGCTGTTGTTTTGTTTTTTTCTACAGAAAAATCCTAGATAATTTCAATGCAATTTATTTTTAACAAAGCGCAGGTTTTTATGTAACCAAACTCGGCAGGGAGGTAAGTAATCTCTCTCTGGATTACAACATGCTGCTGAAGTTATGCAAAATTTGCAAATAAACTAAAATATTCATATACAAATCTAATAATCTTGTAAACTCAAATGTTAAATTTCAGAATCATGCAATTTTTAAAATTCATTTGTGGAAAAACCTTAAAAAAAAAAAAATCTAGAGTTAATTCCACTCTGGTATCTAAAAGCTATTTCATTCTTTGGTTATTTATTGCCAGCCTACAAGTCAAGAGAAGCAACAAAATTCCCAGATAATGTATGATAAACTACCAAATATTCCCATTTTACAAAATTATCTACCAATGTTAATTCTAAATGCTGTTTATTAATGTTATTTTGTTTTGATTTAATTGTCTAGCTAGACATCGAGGAACACTGAATATTAAATAGCTATTTTACTCCATAACTAAAACAATTATTGTAATAAATTACCTATTTTATTACTTTCAAGAAAATTTCAGTAAATTTTTATCATTAGATATGGGCAGTTGTTGTTGTGTCATACACCTATTCCAAAGACAACAGATAACCCTAGTGAAGGTGCCGCAGTGCTAATGCACCACCTGGGTTCAGACATTTCCAACTTTGGTAAGAATATTAGAAGTAGCCTGGAGTTTCCAGAAAATACTCCTATCCCTGTGACACAAGTTGAATGGATAGGAAATAGGCCCCATGTCACAGAGCATTATTAATTCAACAGATGTTTCTAAACTTCAAAGAAGCCACAACTCTGCTGAAGGCTGCAGTTATTGAACTTTTTTTGTCAGGATGGCAAAAGGAAAACAAATTGATCTTGAAACAGGGTCTGCTGTTTGTACTTTGAGAAAGGAAGGCCTAACAGAAAGAGAGATAGCCGAAAAAAACTTAGAATTTCCAACAAAAGCATTCAATAGACACTGTAAAGACATCAGACAACTGGGAACAATACAGATAGAAAACACAGAAATAGTAGTAACAACATCTATTGGAGAAGACAAATATATTCCGCTGTTGAGCAAACAAAACAGAAAATTTACAGCCCCAGAAAAAAATCCCAGTGTCCTTAACAACAGTAAAAAAAAGAGTCTTAAGCTGCTGGTTTAAATGGTCATGTAGCTGTGAAAACAAAGCCTCAGTGCTTAGGTTTCCTAATTGAGCAAAAGGGCAGCAGTGGAATACATTACAAAAATATTAGACCGTAGTAGACTGGAATAAAGTGTTCTGGACTGTTGAGTCAGAGTTTGCAGTGTTTGAGTGCTTGAAGAACAATGAGGTAGTGTAATGATTTTGGGGTGTTTTGGAACTAATACAGATGTTGAACTACATACAATTAATCTAAATGTTCTGCAAAGGCATAATTCCTGGCCTGGCAGCCTTCTATTAGGTACAGGATTCATTCTGCAAAAAGATGATGACCCTAAGCACACTTCCAAATTATGCAGACAGTATGTTGAGAGCAAAGGGGAAGATTTTGTCCAGGTGCTGATATGGTTATGTCACCCAATGAATTCTTGTAAGATGAATTCAACAGAAATGTCAAGAAACACAACAGAGTTATGAGAATACCTCCAGACAGTATGAAGCACTCAGATATTTGGAAAACTTAATTCATCAACTCTCCAGATTTTACAAACTGTTATCAGAGCAAAATAAGAGGGGATTCTGATGAAGAGATTTAACTCAAAGTTTATTGTGTGATTTCTTCTTTTTTTTGCATCCATGTATTGAGTCTTAAATTCACTATGTTAATTGGTTATATCATTATTTTTTTTTAAAAAAAAGTTGTCCCATATTTGTTTTTTCTTCCAAACCTTTGGCTTATAGTGTATATTAAAACACTGTGGATTAATGTTCCTTCATCTATTATACTGTAGCAGTACTGATTAGGATATTTTGCAACAAGGCACTAGTCTCTCCTTACCAAAAGATAACTGTAAAAGTTTGCTTCCTATTACTATATTTATTTCCCCATACATTACAATAAATTAATCTGAAACTATTCAGGACTCACCTGAAAGTCATCAGATTGTAAAGCAATCTACAACACCGAAAGTTAGTCTTGTGTGATAAACCTCAAACTACAATACTGTCATCCTACATTTTTATTTATTTATACAAGTGAAATTTATTTTAAAAACTTTCTTTAATACACAAAATAATATATTTTAAAAAAATTTTTTTTACAATTCATCTAACTTTTTTCAGTTATCATACTTCAGAATTAATTATCTTTATTTTACTACTGAGAAGCAGCAAGTCATAATGAATGACTCTCTCATTTAGCGGTTATAAGTTGGCTCATATGACTAGAAATTTATTCAATTCACTTACAAGCTACATCAGATACTTACAGATTTACCTTATTTTTTTTCCTGTAAAGTTTTTACTTATCCTTACCAATAAAATATTTTTTCATAATTAAACTTCAAGAAAGCTATCTTTAATTTTATTTGTACTACTAAATGGTTTTTTTCACATTCAAATGTTTACCTGAAGATTTAAAATAGAATGAATGGATCCTTCCACACACACACTACTTTTGTGCTAACTCCTTATCCTTATAATGTGGATTATTAGTTTTAATGTGTTCCAGTCAGGAATGCCCATTGGTCTTGATTTGAAATGCCATACAGGCTTTCTTGTGTTGTTAGTCTCCAGAGTTTATTGTAAGTTAATCCAAACTAGGTCACCCTAATAAAAGTTACACCAATAACTAGTAATGAAAGCCAATGTGAACTCTATAGGTGGCTAAAAGAAATGCCTTCTCCTGTCAGAAGTGTGAGATTTCAAACCGAATTGATGTACACTAAGTATATTTTAACTTTTATTTTTTTAAAATTATAAATAGAATGTTACTTTGTCTGAATCAATGACTGATATGTGGCACTCTTGATCTTCTGCACTAGCTTTTTATCTGCTTCTTTTCAAAACGTTTTTATTTAATATTCATCAAAACTTTTACTTTAAGTATGAACAACACATCATCATCTGACCGGTTTGGCCGAAAATTTATTTTGCTCTTCCTAAATAAACTAAAGAACTTCTCACCATCGGCATTATTGAGAGATATTACACCCACATTGTTGTCATGACTTTGGAGAGAAATTTGTATTTTAAACTGCCCTCTAGTAGTGTTTTCAGTTGCAAAATCAAGTGTCGGAACCAATTTATTCTTTTCTTTTTTTCCTGTAGTGTAGCATCTGTCAAACTATCATTTTGGAATTGCACAAATTCCAACTGTAGTTCATCCATCACAACACATGACAAAATATTCATCTAAAGAAAATCTGAATGCTTTCCTCCGATTTACACAAACATATTCAACATTTTTGAGTTCTTATTCCTCCAAGGGAATGTTTTTTATGCTTGAAACTACATGTACACTGCTGTAAAGATTTCTTAGAGCACTGTCAGAGCATCAGAACTACTTCCTTTATGTACTGTTTTTTTTTGAGCTTCAATCACAATGTCACTTCATTTTGTTTTTCCTTTCAAAATCAACTGTCAACATACTAAAAATATCTGATACAGCCCTAGCTTTTAAAAATATCTGAAAAGTCACTCAATGTCCCCATTTCATCTTGTTGAAGAATTCTTAAGTGTTAAATGAAAACAAAATAAATAATTTTGCTGATGGATTTATGAAGTCCCTTTTAAGCCTCTGTATCCTATTATCACCATCTTTCCCCCCCTCCCCATAAGCACTCTGATTTAGCATTTTCTGATACTTTCTGGAAAGAGGCAGAACTAAAAGAAAGAACTTCCATTCTTGTCACAAATTTGGTAGAACCTGGAGATAAATTATCTTTTGTTTCTTGACTACAGGTTGGATTCGGTAAACCTACCTGAGAGGTGTTAGTTTCTGATGTTTCCTTTCAAAAATATCTACCTGGAACAGGTAAACTTTTCTGTTTTCTTTGCATTGCTCTTCCGATCTTTGTGTTGAAATATTCCTTCATTGGTACCCAAATTTTCTAGTAATTTCTTGATACATTGCTCTAATAAAAGCCATCTAGTAGCCACATATTTTATTAGTTTTTCTCACTCTGAGTCCATGGTTTTGCTAAAATGTTTGTAATTCAAGCTGTCAATTTGAATTTGTAAAGATAGCAGCACTCTATCAAACATTTATCTATATTGTTGTAAAAAGCTTTTGCTCCATTTAGTGCAGCTAAGTGCATCAAATAACAGAAACAGCTTTGTACACAAAGATTCTTTCTTAAAATAAATACAGTCAATCCTTCCCACCATAACAGTTGCATTATCAAAGACACAACTGTCCCACAAAATCTCCCTTTTCCTAAGTTTGCTGTCTAAGAGATAAAAACAGTACTGTCTCCATTAAATCTGGTTTAATGCTCAATATTGATAGCAGCATCTTGGTCAAAACCCTCTCTACTTCAGGCTCAAAATAATGCATATAAGTGAGAAAACAAAACACTTTTTTCCTTGCTAAAGAAATATTATTTTCATAAATATAAACCAGTAAGTAAATAGAATAGTAAACTCTCATCAAAGATGAAGAATTGTCTTGAGCAAAGGGACAAAGCTTTCTTATCATTTGAAAGTGAAGTCAAAACAAGATGTGGCCAGCATCTTGACATCTTCCAAAACTTTTTTTATTTGAGGCAATATAATTATAGCAACAAAATTCATAGTCCTATGCAGATCATACATAGACATATATGATTTAAAACACAGCATGAGCAAAACAAAAATACTTTGCCAAATCTGATGGAAATCTAATTTAGTTTTCTCAAATAGCACTCATGTAGATTGTTGCCAATGTGAAATAATGGTTAAGAAACTTTCTGTTGGTTATTTTCATTTAGAATAAGTCTCATAAATCCAGTGATTCCACAAATGCACTTCATTTCTTAAGATATTTTATGAAAGAATTGAACGTAACACCATGAAGTATACAGTATACTGTATGGCACATTACTTAAAGTGTTGGAGAAGAGCTGAGAGGATGAGTTTATTTGAGCCTTATTTTCAGACCTATAAAAGACAAGTAGACACTTTCAAGCTTTATAAATGTTACAGTAGATTAGGCATGACTTCACACTGACACATTTTAAAACAAATGGAGCAATTTTCCCAGTTAAATAGACTGAGTCAGTTAATAGAAAGTAGGGGGCTTGGTCAGCATACTTCACACCACCTTATTTGTAATTACAGGACTAAAGAACCTACGTTTTGGAAATGTCTTTAGTCATCATCAGCAACCTCAGCAAATGTCAAAACAAACAAACACACTAGTCAGAGTATTATATCAGTTTCTAGCAGGGTACTTAGTTCTGTGTGGCTTTTATAAAACAGGTTTTACATCAATTTGAAAAACAAATATTATTCGTTTAAACACAATGAATTAACATTGAATTAATGCTAATGATACATTTCTTAGCATTCTACAAGCTTTACACTTAAATTTAACTTTGTTCCATAAGAGCCCAGTTTATTTTTAATCTTGGGGTTTTAGAATTGCCTAATGGTTATATTACAGCTGATTTGTTCTGAAAAAGTACGTGACCAATATGGTGCTAGCTTATAAGACCATGACAAATCTGTAGCAAAATACTAAATAATTTTTTATTCTTAGTTTTCCAATTTAATCCATGTATGATATCAAGCCCTGCTGATGGCTTTCAAATGGTTTTGGGGGCCAAATGTTGAAAAATTGAAATCTGTGGTCATTTCAGAGTTGAATGAGTACCATGAAGCTGTAGTAACTTTGAACTTGAAAAATTACCTTAGAAGCCAGGTTCTGAAGCCTTTGGATCCTGCCTTCAATGCTGAGGTACCTTCATTATGGTTTTAGGCTGTTAGGTTGCCTATTTTTGAATGAGTGCAGTGATCTAAGCGTAATCTGTAGTAGGGCTTTTGAAAAGTGTTTGGTGGCCCCAGAACAGCCTTCAAGGCCAACGTGCAGTAGCTTAAAACCCTGCCTGGATTCTGAAGTACTTGCACCCAAAATTTGGGGCCTCCAGATGTTACGGTTCAGTTGTAAAAGAAGCAAACAAACGCACAGTTGACTTCCTATCTTTCTGAATTAAACCACTATCATTTTATAAATTTTTTAATTATTACCTTGCATATATAAAAGCTAAATAATGACTAGAACAGAAATAGAGTTCAAAACTACAGTTTTTTTTTTTCTTTGAATAAAAATTTAATTAGAATAGATGGTCCAATTAAATGTCATTTACTTTGTTTAATTCTATAAATTCAGCCATCTTATGTTGGTTGATTTTAAGTAGAATTTTGGTTATTTTAAAAGAGCGTGGTTTTGTGACAATTTGTATCACTTGAAAAAGAAAAGTAGAATGTCTATAGAGAATGTAAAAATGAATTTAAAAAATGAACAGTAAAAATCCATTGTACATATATATCAAACAAATTCAGATAAAAATCAAATAAATAAAATGTATAATTTCCAAAGGAGCCAACAAAGAAATTTTTCAGAAGATGACATTACGAAATAAGAGAGAAGCCTACCTTGTTTGATCTGTCGTATTTTGTAGACTGTCTCTTGCAGTATTGCACACTTGTCAGGTTTCACTGAGAATGAGTTCATATCGGTGACACTTGCCGAGATTAACTCTGCAAGTTCTTCGATATAAATGCTCTCTTGTACTCTGCGGCGTTTTTCATTCAGACATTTATTTCTGAAAAATACAGACAAGATTTTGGTTACTTTAAAATCATACACAAAAACACAAAAGTAGCAAACAAATCTACCTGCTCAATGAGATCTCCATTTTTTCTTTTATCAGCACAAGTTAATCGCTGCTGCTGATAGATGATAGCAAACACTATTACCAAAGCATCACTCACTCCTGCTTGGAATGAATGTGAATTCAAGGAAATATTAAGCAATCACCAAATGGTTGCTTTCTTTGGAAAATTCCAAACATCTTACATACATCTGACAAAAGAAAGAAAGAAAGAAAGAAAGAAAAACAAATGCACACGTAATATAATGTTCGTCAACATTTAATAACCCTAGATAGATTTTATAAAAAAAATTACAACAACCAAGGAAAGCAAATAAACAATTTTGTTTTCACTATTTCTCCTTTACTCTGCTTACAAGAGTTAATGAATAAAGATTCACTTTTATAAAATCACTATGCTCAAAGCATAATTACAGTAGCACTCAATTTTGCTGTTTTAATCATCTGAAATCACACAGAAGAGAGATTTGTATATACAGCAGTGACCATTAAAACTGCATAAAAAATAATTCAAAAAGAAAGATGCTGCAACAAATTTTCTTTTTTCTTTTCTTTTACATGTAGAGATTTTTGCTCAATAAAAGATACTTGATTATCTGGAGAGGGTTAAGACAGACAGACTAATAATACATGGAACATTCTGTTCTACAAAATTATCAATATTGCTTGCTTTCTCTCTATTTTTGCAATTATGATAAGATGCAAACATTTTTTAAGCCTATTGTCAACATACACAAATTAATCAACTATATCCTTTAGATATTTGGCTAAAATAATACATGAAATGTAAATTTATTTTAAATGACCATGATCACACTTTACCAGAAAGAGAAAAAAAAAAGCGGCTATTTGCTGTAGACATTTTTTCCTTCAATAAATGATAACAACTGCTGGCTCTGATTTCAAAAAGAGTGGAGAGTCACCTTTATAAACACTGATGTATTATATTAGACTTTAATGAAGAGCAAGTGATTTTTTTTAACCAGGTAAGATAAACTGAAAAGCATGCCTGTGTGTGTGTGTGTGTGTGTGTGTGGTTGTGAGAGAGAGAGAGAGTTGTGAGAGAGAGAGAGAGAGAGTTGTGAGAGAGAGAGAGAGAGAGAGTTGTGAGAGAGAGAGAGAGAGAGTTGTGAGAGAGAGAGAGAGAGAGTTGTGAGAGAGAGAGAGAGAGAGAGAGTTGTGAGAGAGAGAGAGAGAGAGAGAGTTGTGAGAGAGAGAGTTGTGAGAGAGAGAGAGAGAGAGAGTTGTGAGAGAGAGAGAGAGTTGTGAGAGAGAGAGAGAGAGTTGTGAGAGAGAGAGAGAGAGTTGTGAGAGAGAGAGAGAGAGAGAGTTGTGAGAGAGAGCGAGAGAGAGAGTTGTGAGAGAGCGAGAGAGAGAGAGAGAGTTGTGAGAGAGAGAGAGAGAGAGAGTTGTGAGAGAGAGAGAGAGAGAGCGAGTTGTGAGAGAGAGAGAGAGAGAGTTGTGAGAGAGAGAGAGAGAGTTGTGAGAGAGAGAGCGAGAGAGAGAGTTGTGAGAGAGAGAGAGAGAGTTGTGAGAGAGCGAGAGAGAGAGAGAGTGTGTGTTGTGAGAGAGAGAGAGCGAGAGTTGTGAGAGAGAGAGAGAGTGTGTGTTGTGAGAGAGAGAGTTTCACAAATGAAGAAAATGTTAAGACAGAGTTTTAAAAACACATTAATAAAAGTCTCTCATCCCCCCCCCCCTGGGCTACATACAATCAATTGACTTTGCCAGTCATCAGCAAGTACAGCTCAACATCTTTCCCACTATCCATTACTCTTAATTTCAGTTTTGCCCACAGCAAGGTCAGCTTGCCCCTGGAAACAATGTAGTAGTATTTGTTGAGCTCAGCATAATCTGCTGAAAAACCACTTACTGTAATCAGCTTGAAAGACTGTCATAATTAAATAAGAGATAGCAGGATACTACCAGAAAGTATACAATCACTGGTAATTAAGACAGAGGCAAGATGTTTTATAGGTCATGCAGAATTAATTTTTACTGGTCCATCATGCCCCACCCTCACAGGTAACGATTTAATCAGTATACATTCTATTTTCCTTCCTGTTTAGCATTCTTAGGAGAGAAAACAAACAAAAACAGGGAGTTACAATATTAGTTTCACATGCCAGATATGATATACAAAAAGAAAATTCCATTAGCAGTTATTTGTCCATGACTGATATAAATTATTGTTTTTGTTCAATTATTCACACCTAACAAACTGTTTTGCCTAATATTTTTTTTAATTTTAAATATTGTTGGAACAAACCAGGGAATCTATAATCTTGTACATTTACATAAAAAGAGCCTTCCTTTTGACAAATCTCCAGTCAATGAATGAACCAACATCTATCAATTAACCTACAATCTTTTTAATGAAAAAAAAAAAAACAAACACAAAACGCAAAGACATATCACATATAATATAAACATGTTGATGATTTTAATTATTCTAAAAATCTACTTTTTATCATCTTTAATAAACTGGTCAGTATGGTTAAGGACCAAAGTTCCCTACCTGACAGATGTGCACTAACGCTCTTTCATGAATGGTACGGTTTCACTGATGTGTGTAACTGCATAGGACCAACATTTAATAAATAAACCAAATGCACCAGCCCAGAAATTGGAATCCAATCATCACACAGAAATAAAAATCCATTTTTGTATTAAAAACAAAATTCTAAAGCCCAACAATGGATACACGTTAGAACATGATCTTTTAGGTTGTTTTCCCTTCATTGATGGGGCATGATAACAGTCTCTTAGGTCTTATCAGACTGCAGTCTTGGCAAAATCCTACATATACAGCACAAACAGAAACAAGATTAACGTTTTAAGTTAGTTTTCTTTTGTTAATTAAATTCCAGGTAAAGTTCTCCCGCAAATACTGAAACAAAGCTAGTATAAGCTTGATTATTAATGGCCTGTTTTCTGCTTCAGAGTACTTTTTGTTCATGCTTCTGAAAAAATCTAATTATTTGGAAAGTTTCAGCATCATTGGGTTCAACACCAGAGACTGATAGCTACAAAATTGATAAGGCAGCCTCAAAGCCAAAAACCATGCATTCTTTGTGAATTCCAAATTCAAAGAGCAAGGCAACTGGACTGTGGTAGGTGTTATTTTAGCCGAAAATTATTTACCAAAGGTTTTCTTGCCCCTCCACCCATAATCTATAGGTCTATGGAAAAAAGAAAATATTTCTTCGTCAGCAATGGTAAAGTTAATTTTTTTTCAAAAAATTCCTTTAATTTGTTACTTTCTCAGAAACGAAGTGTTTTTTGTTTTTTTTTTAAATGGATTTAAGCCAAACTTAGTGCCCATTATGACAATTTCAGAAAGTGAAAAAGAATAAACTTATCAATTACATATCCCAGTTACTATTAACAGGTCCAAATTTTTGTAGTAGTAAGATAGTTCAGTAATATACGTAGCAAAACCAATACATGTATGAATGTGCCCTGATTAAAAAAAAAAAAAACAATATTACATGGGTCTTTTAGCAGTAATGTGCAGCCACGTGCTGCAATGTCTCATTTACTAAAAAAACAAAACCTAACTGAATTTAACAGTAAATGCTGAGCCAAGACTATTTTGTCTGAACCCCTGCCAACTTAAGTTTTTGTGAAAAGCATATTTCATTTTCAGAAATTCAATATCGCATTGCTACAAATTCTGATCACAACCATTTTGCTAAATTACAATTTCTAATGTTACATGATTTATTGATGATTCTCAAATGTTTTGTTTCCCATGATTATCTGCTCCAAACTCAGCTAATAAAAGAATTTCTGAACAGCTTCATCTACTACACCAAAGCATGTGGCTAGTAATTACCATATGAGACTAAAGCTCACAAATAATATTAAAGATTCATACTTCATGCACTTCTGCTACTATGCATTAAAATCATCAGATTCAGAGCCAACTTATATTGTATTCCCTTTAAAATCTGCCTGTGTAAATACAGCTACTTCGTTAAGATAGTTTAGTTATATCATCAGTATAAAGGTGTACCTTCTAAATGACTATCTCTCAACCACTAACACTTAGGTGATCTAATCATTAAGTTTCATATTAATTATCAGTGTGTAACATTTACTAGAGAGACTATACTTTAATACGGTATTCATTTATATATACTGATCGAAACCAATGACAAAATCACCAAAAAACACCAACTTTAAAAAGTATAATATCACTCAAAAGTTAGCAAACAAAGGCATATTTAGTAGAAAGATAAAAGTCTAAAAACTTATTTAATTTTAGTAGTTATTATAAATTGAATAAATAAATTATAAATCCTTCACATAATTTTTAAAAAATCAAAACATAACTATCTTGTTAGAAGAAACAACTTTGACCAGCAAAGTTACCTAAGAGCAAGTTAGAAAATATACAGTGATAACATTTCTTATGTATGGTTCCTTTAGTTCTGTGTATATCTCTGGAGCTGTTCATAGCAAAAACAGGCACAAATCATGAGAGAACCACCACTACATTTTGCTATAGGAATGATCATCAAGCACTCATCAACCTGTCCCTGAACATTTTTTTTTTAAAAAAACCAAATATCTCAAACTTCGATCTTGATCAGTTACCTCTTCCCACTGGATGTCATGTAATTTACACCTAGCAGGACTTTTTAGTCTTTGTTCAAACTTTAATATAGACTTTAAAAAAATCAAGCAGATCTAAGTTGCCGCTTTATAATAACAAAACCGACAATGGATCTTCTCCATTGCTATAAAGATTTTGTTAGTCGTCATCTTTTTCTAAATATATTAATAACTGATGTTCAGTGCTAATCTTTTGTCCTGTTCATTTTTCGGTCCCATTCCATCCCAGCAAACATCTTGCATTGTAGTAACAGACACTTTGTAGGACATGCAAAATCATTTGTTTTTTTCCTCTTCATCAGTTCTTAGCAGTCCATGTTGCAAGTCTAATTTGCTTTGTCCAAGTCATATAACATCTAGCAGCCAATAGCATCTATTAAAAAAAATAAAATATCAATGCTAATTTCATACACACACACAAAAACTAGTTATTGCACATATCAACACGATCACTGCGTTATTTAGTTGTTTCTCAGGTATTTATTGTATTAATAGCAGAGCAGTAAAAGGAAAAAAAAAAAATGCCAGGCTTTCTTTTGTTTTTCTTTATAAGTCCAAGATTTAAGTTAAAATGACTTTTAGATATACAATTTATTCCCATGTCTTGGAAATTTTACAATCAAGACAGCCTAGTATCCGGACTGATCCAACCAAATGATTCGCTACGTTAGAACGAATACACCGTCTTAATCAGACCATCAGCAATAATGTTTTAAGGGCAGGGAGTTTCATTTATTGGCATAGCTCACTCACCACACTGTTCAGCCAATTGTATGGTTTCTCCTAGAAATTAATCAAGACAGCTCATGGTGTTTTTTTTGCCATGCTGGAGTCAACAGCTAAAACCGTGCATGCATAGGAAAGAGAATATAAGCACCCAATGTGACAATACCAAAGATTTTGAGAAAATACCTGCAGATTCTTTTAATAAAATATTTGCAAAGTAGTTGTAAGAATGTACACTTAAAGAACACTTCATCTTTTTTTTTGAAAAGCTGCAGTTCTGCAAAGTTCGTACTTTCTTAGTAAGCGATAAACAAATAGGAGTTTTGTTAATCCAAGAAAACAGGAAAGCCCTAATTACTTATATAAGTCCAGAGTGAAGCAATATTCATCAAGATTTATTTTTTTTAAAATTATCAAATTCATCTCCACCATTAACAAATAATTTAGTTTTCATCACCATAACTATAGTTAGTTACTGATTGCTTAATTCATCTCTAGCAGAAATTCCGCCATGCACTGTTTATTACTACATACAGAATAGACAATCTAACTGGTCAGTTTCTCTAACAACCAGTAACATTGGAATAAACCAGTTAATTCCTTTAGGTAAAATAAAGGATTTCCCACATGAATCCAGAGTGTGTCAGCATTGCATGTTTAATCGGATAGTGATCAATACCTAATTATGTTAATTAACTGTAATTATAAATGTTTGACAACTAAGAGATTAAATTTGCTGCGTATGCAATCTGAATCTGATTTTTATCTGCAAATAAATTAGCTAACCTTCTTATAGTATGTTACAAATCTCACAACCTGGTTCTGTTTATATTGTCAGTCATATAAAAATCTTTTCTGGAAAGAAATAGTGTTAAAAAGCAGTGAAAAGAATTCATCTGAAAGATGACGAGTTCTTAGTCTCTACCATTCAATGCTAAAGCAGAAATGGGAAAACTTTCCATTGCTATCTAATCCAAACTTCTGTATCTAGAGTTGTCTACAAAAGCTACTGGCCCAACTTTCGCCTTGGCACTGGCATGGAAAACTTTGTTAACTAAATGCCTATCTAGTTCGAATTAATACCACCACAGGACATCTTTTCCTTTTTTTTTTTTAAAGAAATGCACAATATTATAATCAATTATATCATTAAGGCATCCAAAGCTTGTGAGGGTTTTCTGGTGCTACTGAGACAAAGACAAGAGCTCCTCAGATCAGCAATATCACATACACTAAAAGTCACAAAGCCACCTGTAAAACAGAATCTGCTGTCACAGTAAATTTTTTAAGAAGCCTTTTTACTATTTAGAATATCTGAATAACTTTTGGTGAGATGCTCTTTCACAAATACACTTCTTAGCCAGCAAAGGCTGTGGAACATAAATATTGTGTAAGATGACAGACAATGTTAGTGAGATGACTGTGCAACTTCCATCCAACCTAGTCCAGTGGTCATCAAAGCTAGATTGTCTAAGATAGAAAACTAAAGTTATCTTCTCTTGCACTCTTGCTATTTCCTTTTTATGTGCAACCCAGTGCTGAGATCCTTATGTTCCAAGCATGGTTCCTGGAGTTGTTGACAGGAAATCAACCAGCCAATCCCCTATCATGCTACCCAATATATACAACAATAGTATTTCACAGCACCCGATGTTATGATGTGAAGAAAAAGCGAATTGCAGCAGTATAGTAATTTGAAATATCTAAGTTATATTTTGCTACAGGCAGCCCCATGCCAATAAGTGAGTTAAGCAAATAATGTAATTGTTTAAGCCAAAAACACATGGTGTCATAGATGGTGTTGCCTACATTTAGGTAATGCTGACTGTATTATGTTGATAGTGGAAGTTTGCCTACATCATTCTTGATTTTGTGATAACTCAATGACCATAAATATTGATAATAAAATGTTTGTCATCACAACTAATGATCATGAACAGGTCATCATTTGATGTCATGTCAAATAAAAACGTGTACATGACAGCAGGTAATGGTTTGACTTTTTGCAAAGTAGATCTCAATAGTTGTACATAGCTTGTTGGATCTGAGATGTCTGTGCTAAAATCTGCACCAAATAGTATCACTGGTGATAGTTCATCCAGGTGCCATATGCATTATAGCATTGTTTGCAGGGGTTTGATAAGTTGTCCCAGGCTGCTGTACTTTGTCTGATATAACATAAATGGCTAAGCTTGGTAAGCAAGCTACATCAGAGTCTGATAAGTAAGCTATGTATTGTGGTGAAATGGCTGGTATGGTGGTTAAATAGATTTTGGCTGTTAATACCCTTTGCTGGGATGCACATGGTTTAAATAAGTAACTAGCTGGTCTCTGACATCCAATGATTTTTGACCATATGTCAAATAAAACCCCTGAAATGCCATAATGAATTGTCTCACTATTTGTATTGATAATCACATCATTGTCACCATTTTGGTGAAAGGGGGCTCTCTCACAAATTTACCTCAGGCTGTAAGATGCAAACAAAGATGCAGGTTGAGATGATAGACAATACCAAAAAAAAATAAATTGATTCTAGGCGGTATAGTCTTTTGAAATCTTAGTTATGTTCCACTGCAAACAATTGAAATCTCTTCATCACACTTAATTTGAAGATTAAAAGAGGTAAATATTATTATTAACATTCTTATTAAAAGAATACTTCACCTCTCATGTAAAAAGATGAAGCCCAGTCTTGTGAATTAATCCTATATCTAGTAACTCTTTTATTTCAACTGAGCACATTGTGTTTCAAATGTCTTAAATAAATGATATAATCTGGTTCGCAAGTTCTTAAATGGATATCCTATGTTAAGGAAAGTAACTTTCAAAAAATCAGTCCACCCTTGAACAACATATGCACAAACATCGAAAATAAACACTGCATATTTTTAACAATGAAACAAACCTGCACCAGCAGACAACATAATGAAAGTAGATCTTGATAAAGAACATCTGTTATTGTAAACATATTGAAGTGAAGTTATTTTCCATAGCCTTTTCTGCTTCTCTACATATATCTAAGGTTTATCAAATTTTATGCCTTAATTCATTTATTTTAGTTTAATAGTCACAAGAAAGCAAAAAATCCATCTTAGACCCTTAAAGAGGTTAATACATCACTATTAGCTACACTTGCCAGTAATTTTTTCAGGATTTTTCCTGAATCCATTTTATTAAAATATATGGCTGTGAATGTCATGCAGTCCAATCCACTGCTTTGTCTGCTCTGATAAATAAGTTGCTTTTTTTCTTGGTGAAAAAATTTAGAAATAAAAACAAGAATTCATATAAAATAAATGAAAATAAATTTAAAGTTGTGTTGTTGTTTTTTTTTTTTTTTTAATTATGGAGTTGCAGAAAACAGCAGCAAAGCTAATCTCCCCACCTGGAAACGTGTACTTAGCAACAGTGTCAAATCTCTTCACCCTAACCAACCTATACAGGAGAGAGCCCACCCAGCCAGCGCTTCAACACTCAAATTAAAAGACTGGAACTATAATTGAGAATTAAAAAGAGAAATCTTCTTTACGTAACAGAAAACAAACAATTCATGCATAATAAAATACAACAATTTAATTAAAAATCTTAACAAAATAAACCACAAACAATTTGGGGAACCTGATGCTAACACTTAAATACATAGTGCATTTTAGGACTATAGCCCTTTCTAATTTCTCCTTTAATGTTGCATAAAGTTTTTAAGGTCCTACTAAACATACATACTGCATAGATTTTTTTTTTTTTTTAATAATTTGGGATGAAGAGTAATTTTACCACAACTAATGAAAAGTTCAAGCATTTGTGTTGTTTCTTAATGGATGTTATTTTGAAATGATGTGTAGCCAATCAGAACAATATCGTCAAGTATTTGTTAACGTTTAATGGTTTTAGTTACATCTCCACATTAGCGATGTTTTGTATATGGGTGATGTGACTATCAAAACAAAGCTTGATTAATTCTGTTAATTGCATTTTTACAGTACCGCAGCCGATAAACTTCCAATATTTCGATTAAAACAAAGTGATGCAATATATTTCGCCACCAATGCAGCAGTTATCTATTTGATGTTCCCATGTTTTAAACATCCAAAATCTACCAAACATTTAAAATTACCACTTTTACTATTTTGGAAACAGATGTGACTGACTTTTTTAAAATAATTATGATATTTGAGCAAATGTGCAGAGTCAAATTATTGTTATCTATGATTAAAAATATCAAGGGGTTAATCATAAGTATAAAATGGAAAAAAGGATTTAATTACAAAGGTAGTAAGTTCTTGATAGGCATTCTTCCACCCACCATAAGGCTTTCTATCAAGCCGTGATGGCTTCAAAGTCAAAATAATAACTTCCGCACAAGGACATTACATTATTGCTGTGTTTAAAATTTGTTAAAGACTTATGTTGAATGGATGCCATAGTCCAGTTCCCATGAAATTTAAAATAACAAAACAAACATAGAAACAGATTCAGTGACCCTCAAATAGATATTTTTAACTTGTATCCCCTCATTTGTCTCTCTCTCTCTAGGATGTATTCAATTTATTTTTTCTACGGTCCAGTAAATAAAGACACTGCTTGATAGAATTTTTGCTTTATGCATCATATACCTTAAATCTGATACACCACAAAATGTGTTCAAAATGTCCACCATAAGCATCCACACAAGCATTGTAGCCTCTAACAACAAAGTGATTCTTCTGGAGTTAGTGGATGGCAGCTGGTTTTATGGCATACACCTTATCCTTCACACGCATGCACGGAAAGACTCTAGTGGTATCTGGAGAGAGTGACAAGTATTCCACTGGTCTATGCTGTCCAATCCACCACCCGGTAAAGCATCCTTCCAAAAATACTTGTATACTTTTGCCAAATACCGAAAATACTCAATGTCAAGGGTATGCATGATAACATAATCTGAGTCTCTTAATGAAATATCTCTTAACGTTGAGATACAAAATGCCTGTAATAGAGTGTATGCATCTTTCTACATCACACACGTGCAAATACCTATACGCACTGGTATAAATTATGAGACAGCCATATAAACAGTTATCTGCTTTTACAATAGTCTATTGTTAATGAAAATCCATTGAGCCAGGAAATAAATTCAAAATCCAATGAACCAGGTATTTTATCATTTGAAGCTATTTGCATTATATGCATCCAACAAATTTATTTCAAGCCAGGTTAAATTTAGTTCATACTGAAAACACGACATTATTGTGTTTAAAGATGTGCCAATTAATCAGCAGATAATAATTGCCCTAATTGGCAATTTTGCCTGATTAATCAATCAACCAATTATTAAGCTTCATAACAGTGAATGAAAAACTTGTATTTATTTTTATCCGAAAGAACTGGTTTACTGCTCCTCTCTCTCTGTATTCCATATTATACCAAGTTTTATCAACAAATCAACTTATCCAGATTAGTACAACCAGGAACTTCCATCTGACTTCATGTTAGGAGGCAGGAAGGTATTGAATCCCATAGATATTTATTACATCACCCCTCCAAAGTGCACAGTCAATAATCAAAATCAAGTTTTAGAACCATTTTATTAAAAAAATGTATCTGTTAATTTTCATTAGCAAATAAATTTATATCGTTAAGATTTTAGACACATCAGGTTTAATGTACACATCTAAACCAGTGTGAAAAGGGGCCAAGTCCTTTAGACCTATTTATTTTCCAACTTGTGATGATACTCTGTACATTAGAAATATATTTCTGGGTTTCCAACAGGTGGTTAAAAATTCTATCATGAATTTTACTAATCTCTGATATAATGGAAATCAATAATTTTGATAATCAGTGCATCCCTAATTGTGTCCATCAAATGTAGTTTCTGAATAATTGCTAGCTCATATTATGCTTTTGTGTAAATGTTAATGGGCCTCATTTGATGACTGGTATTGGTTTGTTTGGCAGATTAAAATGCTACCTAACAACAAAATTCCATGAAGCTGTTTATTAAATTGGAGTTTACATGAAGTTGTGTGCAAACCAATTAAAGAATCAACTGGTTCAAACATAAAATTAAAGAGAAAACCACCAAACAGAAAGTTAAGTTGCTAAATTTGAAAATCTAAAGCAAACCCTTTCTATGACAGGTAGCCAATCAACTGTTGATCAAAAGTCAAGCTCCATTCCCAAACCAAATAGTTTTCAAAAGAACTTTGATTAATTGGCAAAGTATCTGCTAGAAAGACCTTTCTTTAGATGTGGTAACAAGAAAAAGCATCAGAATTACACTTTGGAACAATGGTGCATTAAGGTCTGATAAAAGCAGGTTTGAAATATTTTATTCTAAGCAACAACAACATGAAAGGCCAGAGAAAAGTTTAACAATTGTGTTCACCAAACGGTTAAGCTGATGATTTAATAAATATTAATGCGATTCTCACCTCACAAGGGGCATAAAACAATATTCTGTATTGCCATGCAAATCCATCAAACACCACATGATAGGTAACATGTTTATACTGCAACAAGACAATGATCCACAGCATACTGCAAAGCTCAATACCTTAGTTTGGTCCCTTCAATCTCCAGATCTGAAACCCACTTAACTCATGTGGGATGAACTAAACTGAAGAGGCAAAGAAATGGCTCCAATTAATATTAATCAGTTAAGGAACCTCTTGCAAGGTGAATAGGTGTTACTCACTAGAAATAGCTTGAAAAGTTACTGAAGAGGATGCCCAAAATACATACAGCAATTATTCATACGAAAAGTAGCAATTTAGTTTTAAATAACTTGAAGTGATAACAGTGTTACAATTAATAACTTATTTCTATTAACAATAAAGATGTTAAAATTGCAAATAACACTGTTCATATGGAGGACTCATAATTTTAAATTCCAGTGTACACACACACACACATACAATCAAGTATATATAAAAGAACATCTATTATTTACCCAACATATGCATTACTAGGTCACTGAGGTCTCTTGAAGTATTTCACAAAAAAAAAACCCCACAGAGCTGAAAGAAACTGCTTATCCAAAAAACTCCCTCTCCAGGAAGACACCCTAGAACAGGTGGTCTGGCGAAGAGCTGGCTAATTTAGAAATCCTGGTTAACAGACTAAAAATAGTCACCTATAAGAGATACTAGACAATTCAGGTGGAAACTACCTAACAGGAAGACATAAATTCTCTTTACAAGCTGGCTCTCACTACCTGGCTTCAACACATCAAAAGAGCAAGAGAGGTTGATCCATTGGGAGAGGAGGTACCCTGACATATATACTTAAAGTAGGTCAAATAGAAGGCCCATACAATCTTACATGAAAATGAAAAGTAAGATGCAGCCCCTATGACTGATCAACAAATTACAAAAGCACTGTTTCAGTCAGTATTATGTATATTAATTGTTTATCTACCATAAGCATGAAATCCAACTAGATGCTGGTTCTGAGGAACAAATGACTATCGACATGTATGTTCTCAGAATAGGCCGTGCAAGAGAATGCATAAAAAAGTTGATTTTAGAAAAAGAAATTCATATTTGGTAAACTATCTTTTTCAAACAGTTTGCATAAATAACAACAAAATGTTGAATCTTTAAAGTGAACATCTGACTGATGCTGAATATCATTATCTAAAGAACAGCACTTTTAATTTTCAGGTAAAATGTGCTATTCTGCAAAGGAATATACCTATACACTGGCATGTTTTAGAGTTCTATTAAAAACGATGAACACAGCAACCATGCAAAGTGGCATTGATGATCCAAGCTTATCAGAATGTGTCCATCTTGTCACTACTGACTACAGTATCTTTAAGCCAAGTTAGCTGAAAGCAAATAGAAAAACAAGCAAGAGAAGCATTACTTTCATAAAGTACCTACCACAATAAAGCCAAGCAAGATAAGTAGGCCAAACAGGGGCGATCACAAATCATCATCAATCAATCTCTATATCATTGTCCGATGTTAGAAACTGTTCATCATGCAATTTTCCAGCAAAACAAAACCCAAGTGCATGTAACCTATGATCCCTGAATATCAAATTGAGCAAGCATCCATCTTTCAACTTAGACATTCCACCAGACTATGAAAAATCTCACATCCTTAACTATACAAAAAGAGAGGGTAAATGTCAAACTGCCAACACTGTTAACAAGAAATACATTTTCCTTAACTTTCTTCAGTCTATCAGCTTTGCTGTGATCTCTGGACTATTTACTACTGTAAATAAAGTCTTTGCTGGTTAACTGGTCACTTGTCGATCTGGAAGATTTGTTATTGACAGAATGAAATGTTTAGTTCATTTTGCAGAATAGATTTACATCAGTAATCTGCACTTACACTAGTTTTCAAATCCTTTATCATGACAGAATTACATTCTGTCAACCTTTTTCTTCAGGTCATATTAGTGGCTAACAATGAATGCCCAATTCACTAAAACCTTTAACCTTGGAGTGTTGTCAATGTTTTAGCATCAGATTTCTGACTATGGCTAAACAAACTTTGTTTTTTTTTTTTTTTTTTCATTTTCTTTTGAAGAAAGGCTGGAAAAGGTATATAAATATCTTATATTTTGCAAAGTTTATAACCATAACAAAACTAAAAAGGTACTGTAGAATTTTGCAAAAGTTTTACAATTTACATAAGTATTATTAGAAACAATAAATTTAATAAGAGGGGGAAAAAAGTTTAATCTTTATAGAAATGCCTTGAAATGGTCCCAAAACTATAGTGTCAAACAAAATTTAACAAGTATTTATTTTTATGTCTATAATTGCTGAATAAATCGCAAAAAACTTTGGCTTTCTTCAGTGAAACTATTCATATGCCTATGCATAAAACACTTAACCATAATTTCTTACTAAAAATCAAAATTATTTAATTATACTTCTAAAAAGCATATCCAATACATTAACTCAATCTCGTTATCTCAATGAGAACAAATACTGTCAACTTTAGCCCCCAAGAACATTAACACATGCAAAAGAGACTAAGAACAAAAGAAAGAATGAAATGCTGCACAACTTGGGTACCCTTTTCAGAATTCTACAAATGCATTCTTGCTATTTTTCAAAAGGAGGGAGCGAGCATTGGCATAGAAGCAGCAGCAAATTATGCAGATGTGGCAAACATGACTGATTTTAGAAAGTTCATGAAGATTAAGGAACTAAGGTATGAATTTAAGAAAGAAATGTAAATTTATGAAAATACTAAATGTTAAATGAAATATGATAAACCAACCATTCTGGTAGAGTTTAAATGAAAAATCAACACAAGTGTTTCAATTAATGCCCCAGAAGTTTGATTTGTAAGAGTAAAGCAATCTCATCACTCTTGCAAAAACAAGTAGTAATAGTGCCTCGTGATTTAAGTTTTAGAGTAGACAGTAGTTGTTGTTGTTATTATTTTAAATACTGTCAAGCCAAAATGTGCATCTAGCAAATAAAACAAAATATTGTAACACAGTGGAGTAATCTTATAGAACTTAATGACAACACAAGTAGAATGGGGATACGTGAATGGTGTGTCTGAAAAAATGAAAATCTTTACCAGTAAACGTCAAATTGGCTATAATTTCTCTAAAAGTTCAGATACATATACCTGAACAATTCCAATTTCTATGAGCAGAATAAATCAACATGTGAGTAGAGTTTTCCATTCAGATCTCCTGTAATGTTTACCAGAGGGCAAACAGAGAAGGCTAAGAAATGTCTGCCAAGACTTTTACTGCCTGGGTCTTCATCCAACATAACTGAAAAATGTGTGCTGTGTAATAAGCATTAAGTACCAAACAAAGAAAAGGTTAAACTGACTTTTGCAACCAAAGAGAGAGACAAAAAAAAAAAAAAAAAAAGACTTAAACTTGTCAACTGAAAAGATTTTTGAGAAAACAAAACTATCAATATTGGAATACAAAACAATTTGCTGAATTAAAATTAAGAAAAATAAAACTGGAGATTGTATTTACAATAAAGCTGCTGGAAATAAACATGCTTAGCTTATCTAGTATAGTGACAAACGATAAAACAACCCTGATCAGCTTCCAGTTAAGCTGATTTACCGGGGAAATGTGACAAGAGCTACTATTTTCAAGAATTGCATAATATGAAGAATAGAAAAAACATCAGTGACTCCAGGGCTTCAACTTAAGAATGCTTCTCCATATGGTTTCTTAAAACCGATTACCCATTCTTTAATCCACAAGATATCAAAGAATTTAGCTTGCCAGCATCGGCCTGTAAAGATTCCACCTGCCATGACTACTGTTTCTGTACAAAAGCAAACTGCCAAGTCTCACTTATAGTGGCACTGTATGACAATGTGTTTGTGGTAGCCCATGTCGTACCAAGTCTAGCTTATTGTTTGTTTAGACAATAACTAAATAAAAATAAAGAAAAAAAGGACAGGTTCTGATGTTTTTCTGCCTGATACATCAGACATATAGCAGTTGAGAGTAGTGCACCACAAATGAAGCACAATTTACATGCGTTCTTTTCTTCTCTCACGATACTTGTAGTGACTGCTTCACAATAAAGAACAAACACCAAGTGTAGAAATTCCGTGTGATACTTGTCAATATTTATTCAGTTTTTCTTTAATTAAGCCACAAACAGTTTGTATACCATTTCATAACAGTAAGCTACACAGCAACAACAAAAAAAATAGCTCAAATCATAAGACAGCAGCTGGGATGTTGTATAAAAAAGCATTTTTATTAGCTCTGGTATAGTCTATAATAGAACAAGTTAGCCTGGCAAACAAAAGTATACATGCAGGTGACTTAGTCATAACTCATTATTGATATCCACCCTAGTCAATATCTTTCACATCTTGAGTATACCCTGAAAGCCCAGCATCAGTGTGGGGGGAAAGCCAAAATCTTTTTTGATAACACCAATCTCATGGGCATGTTACATTAATTACTTGGAGAGAGAGAAATAATTATCAGCATACCAAATAAGTTAATGCGTAAAAAATCACCTACTTAATCCAGAGCCATTTTCTTTTTAAGGGGGTCTTCGCAATAGAAATGTTTCTAGGACTAAACAAACACTATTGTTGCTAAGCAAATAATTAGATTATTCTGAACAAGACATTGTAAAATGACACAAATAATAGCTACAGCACTGTACATATCAAAGTACTTCCTGAAAAGAAAAAAGGGAAATTCAACCAGCTGTATGTTCTGCAACAAACAGAGCAGATGTAACAAGAGGACGGAGAGGTTGGTGGTGGTGTTGTTTGTGCTTTGTTTTTCTGAGGTACCATATACGCAGGGGGAAAAAATGACCAAAATTGACAGCATGAAACTGGAAAGGAGGTAGCAAACTACAGAATATTTAAGTTTCTCTCTCTTTTTAAACCACTATTTTAGCAAACTTTTTGCCACACAAAATTAGAATGTTTGAGATTCTCAGAAACACATAACAGGTTGGTTAATTTGTTAGGCTGTTGCTGTTGTGTCCCTGAGGCCGGCACAATAGCGCCTACTGCGCACACTTTGGCCAACTTAACCAAAGTCACTACTAAAAGCCTTCATTTTTAAGATGGAGAAAGAAAACTGACCAGACAACCAGCTGGGGAAAATGAGAGAGAGAGAGAGAAAAGAAACCATGCTGAGGAGGCATACCAACAAACTAAGCCACCATTCCCAACCAGGATTTCAAATCAAGCACCCAACCTTAGCAGTCCAGCATCCAAACCAGCAAACTGCCGTGGCACCTACCCCCTTTTTTTTTCCTTTTTTAAAGAACAGATACATTTTGTACTAACTAGAACTATTATTCCCATATCTAATTGTTGTGAATAAAACAAGTATTAATTAACAGGTAGGAGGAAGAAAAGTCAAATCTTTCCCACCCATTTTCAAAATGGTGATTTATTGTATATATATCCAGACAACAAAGTAGCAATTAACATGAGAAGCAACAAATAAAATTAAGAAATTGAGAAAGTGCTTGCTGAAATAATTTTAAAAATACATATAGGCAACAATGTTTTGTTTTGTTTAACATATTCCAACCTATAGTGATTTAGATACGATTAGGATTATGAAAGCAAGCTTTTTCCTCAAGTTACTGCAAAAATTAATTGCCATTTTCTTCTGGCTATAATTCTTTGTTTTTCTTTTTAATGTAAAATAAAACAGAGCTGTTCTGGTGACCGTTCTGGCAAGGGAAAATCTATCATGCTATAAAAAATAAATAAAATTATCTTCACAACGATAACAAAATTATCAGAAAAAATAATTTGTTGAAAAAAAACATCCATCTAATATATATATTCTACAGACAATTTTATTAGGAAATGTTTGACAGTTTAAGAGGAGAAAAAGTTTTCCTCAACCATTTGCCAAAGTTATTACTGGATAACTACAATTTCAGAAGAAAGAAATTCTTTGCATATTCCACTGCTATATAGAGCCACAGCTAAACCAGTAAATATCACAGACATTTGGCTAAGTTCTGCCCAAGTTATAGCAGTTGTTTGGAGAAAGTTATCACAGCTCTTGTATTGTGCGGTCTATAGCTAGAACTCGTAATTTAGCCACTAAGCTGCTGGCACCCATCCAGTTGATGATGAATGCCACTCAGGTCTCAACTTAGCAAAAAAAAAAAAAAAAAAATATTTTAAAAATATGCATAAAAAGTTGTTTACATGTTCAACTGCTAATTAAATGCATTGCCTCTTTCCTGAATCACCAGAACTAACATTTACTTGCAGATAAATTACAATCTGTTTTTTTTTTTTTTTCCTTTTGTTTACTGAAACCTGCAATGACAATATTCTACTTTTCTGAAGATGGCAAACCTTGAGTATGTGCAACAGATAGAGAAAACGTGACCAAGTTCCAACAAATTTAACTTGGTTGGCTAAGCTGGTATGATTCAAATGGAGGAGGTTGGAGGCCCTCAAAGACAGTGTGTGTTTCAAATAAAAGAGAGAACTGATTTGCATTTTCCTGGTCAGGAAATTTCTTTAAATGTCAAAAGATGATATCCATTTCTAGTGTTTTCAAGTAACTTTCTGAAAATAGTCTAAAAATTATACACTACTGTCCAGTGAATAATGGTTTAATTAAAAGTATGTTTGCCTCAAATATTGAGCAACCCTTCATACAAATGACATTGCCTGATGAGTGATATTAAGAAAACCTTTAATCTCGAAGAATCCATGCAAATCTCTTGTATACCATCTTTGAAAAAAATCAATCATTATGGGACTCCACCAACAAATGATATTAATTATTGAGTTTTATTTTTGTTTAGGCCTGCAAGCATTTATAGAAATAAAATAAATAATTTACTGTGATTGGTGAGTGCACACCATTGCACATCAGTTGCTATTCAAAGCATCCAAATGTATGCATAATCCTGCAACATTAACACTAATCAAGCAGTTTCCAGATTCTATGTACAATGAGTACTCCCTCTTGGACAGCACAAATTTTAGCTTAACAAATATAAGTGCACTTAAAGCGGCAGTCCAAGAAAAAATTCACGTGAAACCATACAAATGTAAAATCTCACTATGCACTTGAATTAAAAGATCTTTTATGACTATGTGGGAGGCATCTGTGTTTGCCAAATGAACTCTGCATCACATCGCCACAACTTGGTTAGCTCTGATGCATGACTGACATAGCATTAACTGCAAATACAGTGATTTGGTAGAATGCGGAAAACAAGGAAAATATATCATGTGCATCCACACGCATGACTCTTGGCCATTAGAATGAGATAGAGAAATGTGCAAAATGCATTAGCTTATCTCAGTCACCAAACAACATTGGCTTTCGTCAAAAGGCAGACAATATTTCAGGTCAGGAATGATAAAATGTTTTTTTTTTTTTTCAAAAACAAACAACGCCCCATGCTGATTGACTAAATTCTAACATCTCTTTAGGCATGTACATTTTTTTTATTCTTCCTTTGACGTTACAAGATATTTCACACACTTGCTTGCCCTCTTGGCCACATACATCCTTTTCAGTCCAAGTAAAAATCGAAATTCAATTCTTAGCTTCTTTCATAAATTCTTGACAATAAATATATATATAAATAAAATGCCGTTGCCTTCCTTTCTTATTTAGACAGGCTTCATAGCATTAACAGTTACTTCTTTCCCAATGGTATTGCATTAAGATATTGACAACTCCAGTATATATAATTGTAAATCTAGCAGGTAATCTAATGCTTATGTATTTTATGTTATAACTTTATGGCATTTTCCTGCTTGTTAATGTAGTAATTTTTAACAAATAACAATTATTATTATTATAAATACTACTGCTAGTAGTTTCTTGACATCTTGAATTTCAAGGACATAAAATTATTGCACAAATTAAAATATAGTACTTTTGTGACTTCACTGCTTCTGCAGTATCAGTGAACCTTGTTAATGCAGATTTAACTTTCAACTTTTATAATGCATCAAGTAGCTTCAACTGCAAGTTCTATCTGCAATGGAAGTCATTGCCACTATGAGTGATAGTGTAATAGTGAAACTTCTAATGAAAAATTATTTTACAACTAAAGTTATTCCATGTTCAGAAAGTGTATGTGCAACCTGAGTCTTTTTTTTTTTAAATTATCAGCAGATAAAAAGCCAAACTGCCAAAATACAATGCTAAGAAAACTCGCAATTAAGATCTCACCCTCACTGATTAACTGCACAAAAAAAGAGAGCTAAATCTGGTGAAAGGGAAATTCCACACAAAAACTTTGCCATAGAAAATACAAAAGAATAGCCTTGGTCCTTCAATGATGACTGGTAGACTTTTTACTGACTTCTACTTGGAGGAAATCAGGAGTTTTCAGTGTTATATTGTAGAAAAATTGTCGGAATTATCAGCAGATAGACGCCAGTTTCAGATTGCATACAGAGTCATTTTAAACTGTTTAAAATGCATTTTTCACCAGATTTCCCATTTTAAATTTAAAAAAAAAAACAAACTTTTTAATACTAGCTTATGCACACATTTCAAGCATATATGCAAAAGTAATGTAAGGAAAAACTGAACTTTGAGCATTCAGAAAATTAAATAATTTTCCAAAAAGAGAGAATACCACATTACTGACAACATGAAAGTTTCTAGCATAATCAAAAACATTTTTATGCATCTGTTAGCTCATAAACTCCTGGGGAAATACTCAAAAATGGCATTTCAAATCAACTTAGAAGAATTGTACTGATATACTTGATTTCAACCCAAGTCATGTGGGTCCACAACTTGTTTACATGGTTGCTGTGGTAACCTTGCAAAATTGTTGAACATGCAAATACACTGGCAGCTTTCTTTTCAGTTTTCATCTAAATGAATAATTACATTTGTTTTTTTTGTTTTTTATTTTTCAAAGTTGCACTTATTTCATTACATGTCATAGGGATTTTACATATTCACTCAAAACCTCCATTTTCTTTTGGCACTGCATTTCACCTGCCATGGTCAAACTACATTCCAAATTTGAGAATGTCTGAACGATAAATGGGAAACTTATGCATGCCAGAAAATAATAAATACCTTAAGTTACCCTGCACCAGAATGTACACATACAGACATGGCAATACTAAATTTATACTTCCTCCACTTATGCAAATTAATATGCACTTATGAATTAAGTAACAAACTAATGCAGCAGTTTCCAAGCTTTGGGTAATGATCTCAAATTGGGTCACTGCAAAATTTAATCTTCTGATTGCTGGCAATGCAGGCATAACCTACACCTACATATAACCCATACATCACCAATCTCCAGGCCTCATCCCAACACCTCAATATACAGTCATTCTATTGCATTATTTCACCACTTTTTCCTTAAATGTTTTGGAGGAATATTTCCTCAGACTCCCCAAGAAAAACAAAGCTTGCATCAATCAGGATCCCACTGAGAAAGAGATTGGAAACTACAGATTTAAAGCTAAGAAATTATAGACTCCTCAAAACCATTTAGTACTTAACATTGCTTGTTCTCAAACATAATACTGTCGAATTAAATTAAATACATGAAAGAAACTTACATTAAAATTTTTTCTTTTTTCTTTTTCAAATGTTCACAGTATCTACTAAACAAAAGACACTGATTCCCAGATACCAACAGTTTAACTGAATGTAGTTTGGACTTTTCAGGAATTTCTACAAACCCTGAAATCCGAATTACTAATACAATCCTGCAAGTACAGTGCATTAACTATCAAGAAAGTCAAACAAATTGCAATGCCTTTTAATATAATCTTTTAAATACCATGAGAATTTTTTTTGTTTTTACCTATCTGCTCCATTAGTTTAGTCAGCATGCAGAAGTTTCTTGCAGAACTTCCACTTACCAAAAAACACAACTACTCACAAAAGTCATTGGCTTGGAAAGCTTATGGTTTTGTTACAGTGCATTGCAGCAAAGTTATACAAATGACTTTTGCTTTTGGCAGCAGCCTACAACAGCTACAAGGTACACTGCAGTTGTCTGTTAAGAAGTACTGCCAAACCTGTACCGTGTGGGGCCTAGCACTTCTCACTTCAACATGAAAACCCTTGCTAGAACACTCATGTTTAGATGTGGAAGGAAATATAAGAGCAAGAAGTATATATATAAATCAACAAGTGGCTTTACTGAGTGAGTTATCCTATTGGTGTTCTTTTCTAACCAACAGCCAAAGCAGTAAAACTGAGATAATGTGATTATGTGTATATCATACATACCAGGTGTGTCAGAAAAGAAACAGGACTGGGATCACAAATAATTTATGTCAAATCCAAACTACAAGTTTTTCCCTACGAAATAATCCCCCTTGAGTCTAACGCACTTTCCCATCCTTCTCCGCCATGCCTCCATGCAATCCTGTAAGGATTCTCACGGGATTCTCCGCGGCTCCGTCGTCACGGCCCTCTTGATGGCTTCCACATCCAGAAAACGGGTCCCCTTGATGATCCCCTTGAGCTTGGTTGGGGAAAAGGAAAAAATCACACATAGCCGGGTTGGATGAGTAGCGAGGTTGCTCCAGCATGGCGATGTTCTTCTCGACAAAGAACTGCCGATGCTCAGGGCGTTGTGAGCCGGCGCGTTGTCGTGGTGAAGCAGCCACGAGTTGTCCTGCCACAATTCTCGCCTCTTCTCGCGCACTAAAGCAACGCTGCAGGATCTCTTTGTAGACATGCTGGTTGATCGTCAGGGCTTGTGGCAAGAACTCTATGTGGATGAAGCCCCTCACATCGAAGAACGCAATCAACATGAGTTTGACTTTGGACTTCGACCGTCTTGCTTTCTTCGGCCTCGGCGACACCGGACTCTTCCACTGAAGGTTCTGGCATTTGGTCTCCGGGTCATACTCAAAGATCCATGACTCATCACCGGTGATGACTCTCCCCGGCAAGTCTGGTTCGGTTTCAAGACGTTCGAGCATGTCCTGACACCTGCATGCACCACTCCTTCTGGTCATCGTTCAGCAGCTTCGGCACCATCTTCGCGCAGATCTTCTGCATGCCCAAATCATCTGTGATAATCTTCCAGACGCCGTCGCCCAGCTCACTTGTGATCAGTCAAACAGTCAGCTGACGATCACCACGCACCACCTGTCTCACGCGCTCAACGTTTGCCTCAATCCTGCTCATTGAAGGCCATCCGCTCCTGGGTCATCTTCCACGTCCTCGCATCCCTCTTTGAACCTCCTCTTGTGCCACTCGAAAAACCGTGAGCGCGACATCGTCTCATCTCCGTACACTTGCTGCAGTAGTCCGAGTGCTTCTGACGGAGTTTTCCCCAGCTGGACCAGAAACTTCATGTTGGTTCGTTGCTTTGTGCCCATCGCTTGACGGCCTAAAATTGAGGAGCTGTTAACAAAAGCACATGAAAAAACACAATGGCTGCAGAGAGCTGAGATCGCAGTTATATACTCCCCAGATATTATGTCACACGGTGACGCAACCTGCTAATCCCTACCCCACTCATAGCTCACACAGCACACTAAGTCCTGTTACTTTTCTGACACACCTCGTATAGTATTCTTGTTCCAATCTTATAATATTAGAGGAGACCACAGTGAAAATTTCTAGAAATAAAATCTGATCACACTAACTGCATTTAGAGTTGCAAGATCAACAAGAATTTTAATAACTCACAAAAAAAGCCACTAGGTGACAGCACTCAGTATACTAATAGAGAAAAAACTAGTAAAATGATTACCACCTCTCTATGTCCAGGGTGCCATTAAAACTAATAGAGAACGCATACTTTCAAATCAGTATCTGTTTTTTGCATTGTGAACATAAACGTTTGGGATAATAATTAATCTTTAATAAATCAAAAGTTCTACATGCTGAAGAAAGAAAAAGATTATACGAGCAAAAGGCAATACAAAATAAAGTAACTGTTAGATCATTTTTCAAAATAATTATCAAAAGCTTTTCTCTCCTAAAACCAGTGCCTAAATTGATTTTACTATTTTAACTTTAGTCTTTTAAAATTATTAATTAAAGCCACAAAAGCATAAAGAGAATTTGCATCAAGTGGTTACATATGTTCACAAACCAGGGATAGCGTAAATAATACAAAAATTCAGATGTTAATATAATATTATACTGGACATAAATCCAAAGCAACAGCTGGATGCCTTTTATATATATAATTACCATTTAAAAAAAGGAGAAAAAAAAATGGATTATGTGTTTTCGCTGAGCTATTTTGCAAGTATCTAATTCTTAACAGAGCGGTCTGAAGAAATGTGTGCAATGGCTAGAAAAGAACACCTGGAATCAAAATTACAGGAAAAAATGTGGATGTATAGTAAATCACATCAACAAACAGCATTTAAAATAGGGCATGAAAAAGAGACAAATATTCTCAACAACAAAGATTTAAATTATGACATCTTTTCCTGAAAGATGGGCCCACAAATTTACAAACATTTTAGAAAACTTTTTTTTTTTTTTGTATTGTTGCTACTTGTTTGCTGGTTTAAGTAATTAATTTCAACTTTGGATCCAGTCAAATGCTACATAGCTTCTTGTCTAAAATATGGGAGATTCCAGTCAAACTGGTTAGCCATGTCATTTAACTTAAAAGAAATAGTTTAGCAGTCTCCAGTGCGCACAAATAAAGTATGCTGGCAAAATACTTCAAGCACAACAGATTTTAACAATGCAGTATAAACATCCCTTTTAGTGGTGGGTGGGTAACCATGGTCACCACTTCATAGATGGGGGGGGGGAAAGAAACAAAATTTTTTTTCACATTGTTTAAGTTTCAGAATAGCAAAAAAAGGGGTTATCTGGAAATAAGAAATAATGCAAGAAGAGCAATTCTCCCACCCACCCCACCAGTACACATTATTTTCATTTCGTTGCCAGACATGAAGATGCAGCGTAATTGAGTACTGGTAGCTGAAGCACAATCTCTTTGATGATCCTACTTTTTATCATAAACAGTTTGGGGAAAAACAACAAACAAACAAACAAACAATACTTAAACCAAAATATTGCCTTTTATTTTCAGCAACCCCCCCCCCCACAATTTGGTAGGAATTT
Source organism: Nautilus pompilius (assembly GCA_018389105.1). Lineage (NCBI taxonomy): Eukaryota > Metazoa > Mollusca > Cephalopoda > Nautilida > Nautilidae > Nautilus > Nautilus pompilius. Next base: position 1,057,328 of record JACATO010000357.1, read on the forward strand.
TTCAACATTTACCTTAACCATAATGTTTTTCATTGTGTATACAGTCCATAAGTAATGTGCATATTTTGTAGCAAAATTACATTAAATGTGTGGGCAATACAAAAGGTAAATATTTTATTTCTAACAACACATTTCCATGCAAATATATATAAAAAATCTGAAAGAACAAATTTAAAAAAAAAACAAAACTTAATGCGATTTTCTTGATATAATGTACTAAGTTTTCTAACTTATACCGTCTGCTGAAAATAAGGCAACCAATCTCTTTCAAGTCAAAACCAGAAATGTTTCAAATAATATTTAAAATAAAGCTAGGCTACTGTAAATGCAACTGACTGACAAAGACATAAAATGGCAAGAGACATTGCTTCTCATTCAATAATTCCATTTTCTAAAATTATTGTTAAGACATGACTAGCCCGCCTGCTCTGCAGTTCTACAAATTGCTACTAGATCCACATTCCTTTTTCAGTCTTAAAATCACTACAAGAATCAATGAGCCCAGTTGTTTGTCTAACAAACTCTATACACCTAAACACAGATACATTTTACCAGGTAAAAAAAAAAAATAAAAACCAGGTGTAATATCAAAAAACTCATCTATATTTCTGTAAAGTAATATGTAATGGTTTTCCATGAGACTCTTTTTCTTTTTATAAAATTTCATGTTCAATACTGAGATCCTTGGGTATCCTATTACATTTTCAAAACAACTGTAATAAGGTAAAGCTTACATCCTTAAGTAATTTATTATCAATAATTAATTAGTTAATGCTGTGCTGCATTAACTTAGCAAACAGTAGTTTGGGCAGCAATTTTTTTTCAAATAAGATTTTTTCTCAAAGTGAAATAAAACTTAACAATTGAAAACAAAAAGATTAAGAATTTTAAATATTAACCATGGTCGAAATGAAATTGTCTTTTATTTTTAGATTCATTTTCTTTAATAATTATCAAATTTAATATAAATTCATGTCATTAAATCAATATTTAATGCAGAAGATTAAGTCGTAATGCCTTTGCATACACGTTGAACGAAAAAAAATCAAACATAAACAATCAATTTTTATCTCCCTTAGATAATTTTTTTTTTCTTTCCTTGGGTACCAGATAGCAAGTTATTTCTTCCAAAAATGCACATGCAAACTGTACACAAAATTATGGTATAGTTCCTATTTTTTCTGATGATTTGACCATTTATTCTGTGCATCTAAAAACTATGGTGCACCTTTTGTAGAAACACAGCAACTCTCCACTGCTAACAATTCATGCCAGTGCTGGCTGACCACAGCCACAGACTACTAAGGAAGTGCTAAGCTATGAAGTAAAAAGATGGCTCACAACAACAAGTCCAGCTGTCCCTCCATTCAATCTCCAAACACAAGTTACTGGCCTATCCATTCATTCAACCTCTCAGCCTTAGACTGTCTGTCCAACCATCTGTCCTAGCATCTGAAAACAAACCAAACTCCAGAGCTTAGGAAAGCAAATCAAGCAAATTTATAGATATTTTAAAAAATATAAATGTTAACTCAAAACTGGTGACCTCACAATCTCATGCCATTAGCTAGTCACTATATTCCTTTGCCAGCACACACAAAATGATGTTCTATTGGCTTTTCATCAAAAATTGCCTGAAAAAAATACAAATCTGCCATGACTAATTTTCAGATAAGAAAACCTAAAATCAATAATCTCTCTCTCTCTCTCTCTCTCCTGAAATTGCATTTCTTCATACTGCAATTGGCACTTAGGTCAATACAAAATGTAAAGGTAAAAGTATGTAGTTTCGATGCATCCTATAACTTTTGTGGTGGTGTTATTCTTATTTAATGTAATTTTCAAGGTTTTATTTACTATAATGTAAGTAATCTTATTCTCATCAATATTGTGTTGTAAACATTTACTACAGCCATATTCAGGAAAGTGCCAATAAGGACAAGTTAGCTGAAACATCAACAAAAAATAATAAAAAAGTGGCAATAAATGCCTGAGAATCAAGCTGAATGAGAAAATAAAAAGAAGAAAGTGCTTAAGTAGTTTTACATTTGAAATATGGACAAAACATGCATCAAATAATTCAAGAGAAACATGAATACATCACTTCACTTTTACCTGCCCAGATGTATTCAAGAAACAGATTTCCAACTTTGAACTTGTGCAAGGAAAAGAAAAAAAAAAAAAAATGAGGAGACAGAGAGCGAGCGAGATAAAGTTTGGGTTAAGCAAAAAAAATTTTTAAAAACAACATGCATTGTGGACAACTTTTCGTGTGGAGAGACATGCACACACTTACGTGCGGTGCAATTGTGTTAAAAAATTGTCACATCTTAAAACAAAATCAAAGACCATCTATAAACTAAAAAATGGAGAGTTTCTGTTATCCCCATGCCTGCCTCTCTCTCTCTCTCTTGGTTCAACCATAATCTGACAGGTGTACCACTGTAGATTTGCTTCAAATGTTTTGTCATTTTCAAAAATGCAGCAGTCTCAAACAATAGCAAGGATAACCGTGAAACAGGTATCCAGCAGCATTAAGTCTTTATTGAGACATTACTACACGATTAGGCTGCAATTTAAATGAAACTAAAACTCATTACACACAGAATACATTGATTTCTATTAAGAAAAGAACAAGGACACTATTTACAAAAAGGTAGGTTCATTAAAGCATCTGTAACACAATAGTAGTAGTTACAACTAACTAACAAACTACATTTTAGAAATCTTTTTCCATCACCAACATGAAAAGGTTCTCAGCAGTAAACCCTGATAATGTGAAGGAAAGATGTCTGTAACTTAGTTTCATCAGTTCTGTTATGCACTAATAAGTGATGGAAAATGGCCAGAACAAATTCTTTATTTTCAACAAGGATCATGTATTTAAAAATCCCCCCCTCTCACAGCAACATTTATACACCATATTGAATACTTATAAAACTCCTGCTTAGAAAAATATATTTAAAGTAGGCTAGCATCACACCCTAAGAATAAAATCTGTTGCATGCAGTAACCACTTGGTAAGAAAGTATGAGCCATCCATCAGTGTCCTCACTGCGCTAGAACAAACATTTTAATCCCCATAAATCCCTGTAGAACTCCTGCTATTTTCCTTTGGGTGATTTATCGAACTTAAACCAAATGCTGACACTTGAAAATTAAATGCTCACCAAATGGACAGCATTTCTATGACAACAAGTAATTTGAAACAAAATCCTCAATTACTATCCTCCATAAGTCTTCAAGGAAGATTTGCCAGATCTACAAAAGCTTCAGTTAGGTAAGCAATACCAGATGCTGAAAAAAAATTAAGTCTAGCAGAAAGACAATCACATGGATTATGCAATAAAGCACCTGGTGGCTGTAGTGAATCTGTGGATCTTTTCTCAATAAAAATGAACTATTTTCAGAGTTGTTACTCCATAAGGATTAGTCTAAATTTGAATATGGTAATCTGCATTAAATTGGGAATCTCACGAAACATATCAAAAATTCTTTTCTGCTAGTATTCTTCCACAAAAACCCCAACACATTTTAGAGATTCTATAAAACAAAATAGGTAGATACAGATTCTGTTAGCCAAAAGATGCAAGCAACCAAATTGCTTTTACTTCCAGATTTTGTCTCCTAAGCTCACAGTACTGATATGTAGATATTGGATCAACCCATTTTGTAATGCATTCTGTACCCTAAGGTTTAGCAACACTATGTTAATAAATGTCTAAGTACCACTTGATAAAACAGAAGAACCCAAAAATTTTCTTAAACACAGGTGTCACAAACTGGATTTGTTTACCATTATATATTAATTTAAATTAGAAATAACTCATTTTCTTAGGGAAGAAATAGCAAAGCTGGATTTTTGAAAAAATTTCTTCTATTTTGCATGAGAGAGAGATTGTGTGTGTGTGTGTGTGTGTGTGTGTGTGTGAGTGTGTGTGTGTGTGTGTGTGTGTGTGTGTGAGAGAGAGAGAGAGAGAGAGAGAGAGAGAGAGAGAGAGAGAGAGAGAGAGAGCACGTGAAAGTGTAGTGTATGAGCAAGTGTAAATGAGTAAAGGTGCGCATGAGTGTTGTGCGAGAAAGAGTTAGATAAAACAAATAATAAGCAACAACAACATTGTCAAGGATAAGGAGTTTTCAAACATGTACCCACAAATTTGTTAAGCTGGGTTTTTTTCATTTTTGTAATAGCAAGGCAATATTTGATTTGCCAAAATCTGAACATATCAAATGTCAGCTGGGATGACTAAAAGCTGCCTTTTATTTTCAAAGAGCACGCATGATGTGATGAATTACTGGGATTAGAGGACTGTTGCAAAGTTCATATCCACCAATGTTTTGCAAAGTTGCATTATTATAAACAGAATACAGTATTTGGTTACTGGCAAATAAAATATAAAAATACAAATAAGGTAAATAAAATTAAACAAAATAAAAATAAGAAGATAGCATTTTAAGATCTTTATAGGAACAGAGAATAGCAGCTTGCAATTATTCTGACATAAAAGTAATTTTATGGTTATTGCTATAGAATATCCACGTCAAATAATTAGGAAAAAATGTTTAACAATCATAAATAATACAATTCCTTTGTCCTAAGTAATAAATGTAATATTTGTATTTAGTTTTCTGTGAAAATTTGCTCAGACTGAAAATTATCTATCAGTTTGTTCATAAAGTTAGTTAAAACTGACAAGGTATCAAATTTATTGCCATCAACATGATAAATAATTTTTTATAAAAATTAAGGAAGACAACAGGTAAGTATTATTTTTAATTTAGAACAGCAATTTTCTAAAGGTTGCTCTTCCAAGACCAGCAAGCTGTGCATTTAGCCAATTACCACTTAACCAAAACTAAAAATGACAGTCCAGGCCAATTAAAAAATTGGTTTGGATACAAAGAACTTCTGGCTCTCTTGTGTGGGAACAGAATGCCTCTAAAAATACGCTTAGCGTGATGACACCATCTCTGAATATCTAAACATTATAAACTTTGTCCTCAACATATTCAACTTTTTGTTGTTTTTGTCTTCTTGAGATATTTGGATTCCTTAAAAAATAATAATTGAACACTATTTAAATAACAGAATTGTGCAATAGTGGTATTAAAACTGATAAAGATAACAATTTCTCAACCAGCCACTCATTCTCATGCACGCACAAGAAATCATCTTAAAGGGATGGCAGGGATGTTGCTGCCCTTTGGATAGTTCATTAATCCAGCTGGCCAGTAACCAACAGATAGCTGTTACTGGATATCATACATGTGTATTTCCCTCAACTGTCATAACAAAGGACAGGAAAACAATTAGCTTTTCTTCCCTTCTTTCAGCATATCCTTAAAAAATATAGTATAACACAAGCAACACAGATCAGATATCCAACCAAGCTCTAATGTGGCAGTTAGTGACAGGAATACACCAATGAAAACAGATATATATATTCTTTTTGTGAATTGTAGTCATGTGGCTATAATTAGATATTTTAGAAAGTTCCAACTTCTAAAATTTTTTTGTCTTAAGTGGAAAAAAGGCATAGAAGTTTTGTATTCATGCACATATTCAAACAAAAATACATTTAACAAGAAATCTATGTACTAATGCCAAAAAATGATTCATCTAAACAAACAATCAACAGATTTTAACTAAAACTCGGTCTGAATTTACAAAGATGGAAATCAATGCCACCTATTATAAAAAATATCAGTACATAGCTAATGTAACTATTTTAGATGTTAGTGATATCAATATCCTTAAACAGAAAACTAGGATATATATATATAATTTTAATACCGACACACACACACACAATACTTGTGGCAAACAACTACATGAAAATGCAACAATTTTAGTATAATTATAATTATTCTAAATTCTATATTTTTCCATTAGCACACTACTACTGAGGGTTCATATGTACAGCTTGCCACTGCTAAATACCAAAATAACCATTATTTTAATTGGACAAATTCACTTAATATTCAGATCTGTGTCATTTACTTTATCTCATGGCACAGACAAAAGACAAAAAAGAACAAGCTAGCCACAGATGATCAGCATCGGATGGAAGTCCTCATGTAACTGCATTGCTCTTGATAGCCCAGACCATTACTTGGCACATTTAAAAGGGAGTAACAGCAGCACAAACACATTCAGCTAATAAAAATATAAAAAGCCGTTGAAGGGAATAATAGAAATAGACTTTTAACTATCAGTGAACCATCAAAACTGCTGGTGTGTGTATGTGTGTGTAAAGTAAAGAGAATTGCATTTATAATAACAACAGAATACATCTTGAATTAACAACAGCATGGAAAATTTCTCATAAACAATTGATTTGCTGGCATTTTTTCATAAAGACTCCTACATCTTTGCCTCATTCCCATCACAACAAAACTATTAGTCATAAAAATAATAAAAAAAAAACAAAGAAAATAATAAAGGATATAATTTTTTTTCTTTGGGCCACAATGGTATCACACACACTTGATTGTTCTTCAGAGCTAAAGATTGTAAATAAGGGCCATAATCATAATGAAAACTATTTGGTGGTTTTTGATTCACCTGACTGACTTCATCTGACTATGCAGCAAGTCTTTGTGAATAATTATCACACTGTAAGTTGGAAAGTATTCTGATGCTAGTAAACAACAGAAACTACAATCAGCTTTATAAGTTTTCATTGCAGTTTACTTCAGTTTAAACCCTGAACAAGCAAATAAACAAAAACAAAATGAAGTTCCTGAAATAAAGCATAGCTTTTAAAATAAGTGTACAGAAAAATATTTCCTTCCAAAGAGTTTTTTGCATCACTTTAAAATGAATGAATATGCAGTCTGCATCCACAGAGCCAATCCTAATTAAAGAAAGACTGATATTTCAAGTTGAAACAACTCCATATTGTCTTCCTGGACATCAAGCCAAGTTAAGAAAGATTCTACAGGTGCAGTAGAGAGAACAGATGACAGCTGCAGAACTAAAGATGTTTTTGAGATCTGTAACCATGCCAAAAGTGAAGAACAGACATACACACAGAACTATTAGGTCAATAGAAAAAATGCTATCAACAATAGCCACTCTTTAACAGAATCATGATAACTACAAACCATTTTTTTTAAACTTTAATTATTATTTGTTTTACCCCTCTTACAAATCTTTCCAAACTACTATGGATAACAAGATTGGCTCTTCAAGTTCATCTCTAACCCTGTCAAACCAAATCCTTACAGAAGAATAATCTATCACTCCAGCCACTGAAGCACACAAGCTGGATGCTGACACTGATCTGCATAGTGCCCTGAACTTTAAACTTCCAATTTCAATCCCAATAAATTAGGTTTAACTTGCAATGTGACTTTTACTTGTTAAGTTCATCATAACAAAAACGATCAGAGAAAATATAGTTTGAGTCTGTCAAAAAAGTTCTTTGTCATGGACATTTGCAGTACCACCAGTTACTTTATCCTTGCCATTCCTTTTACTAACTTCTTAAACTGTCAACTTCCTCATACAGTGAAGGGTTAAATTGATGTATCAGCAGAGTATGGGCCAAAAACCCAAAAAACACAAGTGTACTATATTCCCTAATCCCACAGAAATGAAGAACAAACACGAACACATTCTTTTTTAAAGTTATTTTTTTTTCTGAATCCACACCATATAAAAATGCATAAAAAAGAATGGCCGCAGCACAGAAATTGTGAATAGTGATTACTTGTCAAATATGTCCTAACATATATGCATGGGAATCATCAAAACACTTCAATATGCAATAGACTGTAAACCAATAGGGCTATTATCAAAATAAATACTAATAAAAATGGCTTATCATTCAATGTAGCACGTTGGCTCATTATCATGGCAGCTTGCAGGGGTCCACCAAACTTTCACACTTCACTAATATGAAGTCATACTACAGAATCAATGAACTCACAACAGCAGCTTCCTATCAGTGGTTGAATTATCTGTCATGTGTTACTTTATCACGTCAAATAACAAAAAAAGTTACTATCCATAATAATAAATTGCTTGCAATATGAATATCTGATCCAAACAAAGCAGATGCCTTCAAAAAGCTGCTGTTACAGCATCCTAACAATTAATTTTCTAATCTCTGTCTTGCACGAGACGATAAGATTTTGAATACATTTCTCTCCACCACCATCACTCAAACCCCTTCTCAGTTATAGCATCTTAGATAACCTAACTCCAACGTACTCCCTAAGTGATTCCAACCATCTGGCCTCACTACTAATGAAAAAAACAATAGCTTTGGCACAATCAGTTTCTAGGTTTTTTTTACCACACTTTTTTCCTTCTATGAAAGAGTCTATACTAAAGTAAAAACAATAAAAAAATAATCCTAACATGGCGTACTAGGTTGACTACTATAGATCATTTTGGCTGCCATAATCAGGTTTCTTGCCTTCTTTAAAGCAATAATCTGTAAAGATTTACTATAGCAAATTAGGCATGTTTGCATTACGGGAGACAAAATATAAATGGGAAATAAGTTAGCCTGTCTGTAAGTCAAACCATCATCACTTCTCTTGTTTCAGATGTTCATATTTAATGTACAGTTTGTGTTGTTTGTTACTAAACCACAAAATATGGCTTGAGAGTGATTAGAATAGTTTTGTACTGGCTACTTACTGCATACCATAATAGTATAGAGTCAGTCTATAGAACTTAAGTAAAAAAAGAATTTTTACAATTGCAAAGCCACTGTACATGTAATATATAACTTTACTTTAGTGTCCATTTAAATTAAGTCATATGTGAATAGACATCCTACAAAAAGAGACTACTTGCGATGTTGCTAAACATTCTTCAGGATGCAATTATATTAAATAGCAAACAGAGGGAAAAAAGTTAAATAATTTAAATACATTAAACTACTTTACAGCTAAGTCAAAATCAAAGTTTTATTTGGGTTTTAAGCAACCAGATTTCTTTATGCGCGCACATGTTGCTTTGTCATTTCAATGCTAAAATAATAATTTTTCATATTGGGAAATCATAAGTACAATGAAAAATCATAAACTTATATTAAAAAAAAAAAAAAAAATTTTAGGTAATTTGTTTACTGGACCTGGAAAGCAACTTGATTAGATGTGGATTTACAAGATACAGGAATTAAATTCAGGATTATCTCGCTAAACTAGTGATGGTTGAAAATCTTGTTAAAGTTAAACCGTTGCCTAATTCTGGAAATACATTTTCAAATCACACCAGAGAAAGTAATCAGCCCATGCCTGCAGATGAGGAATGCAATGACTAAAACTTGTAGTATGAGGAAAGTTAAAAGAGAGAGAGATACATCATGTTTTTAAAATTACAAGTGAAAATTCAACACCCTCGTCTTTAAGAAATGTCTGCAATCCAAGGGAGATAAACTTCTCCCTGCACAAAAGTCTTGAGAATTTTGCTAGCATTATTTGACATTTTTAAATTTAAAAATACTTTATTAAATGTAATTTACCTTCGCACAAATAGATTTTGATGTATCTAAACTGAACCAATTTAAAAACACACCACTGAAGACTGTATAACACCTTTTCACTGTTCAGTGAAACTTATACATGACACAAGATGTACTATAGTCTATAGCCTTCATGAAAAAAAAACCAAAGAAAATGCATAACAACACAAGAGCAATGATTGTATAACTTCCCACAACTTGCATGTGCTGCCTGAGTCACATGGGAAATCAACTTGAAATTTTACAGAACTTTAGGGTGATGCTGGCTTTTCCTAATTGATCCAAGTGTATTCATCAAGCAGTTTTATGTAATGGTGCCTTGACTAAGTTAAGCAGGTTAGTCAACAAGACAGGTTACAAGGGTAGGAGAGTTGAGACAAATTAGGCTCATGACCATGCATGTGCCAGATGATCAAGTGTGACAACTGTTTTACCTGCTGTACACACCAAAGAAGCAGGTTCAAGCAAGGCAGTACAAAAAACATACATAACTACTTGGGATATTCTTTAATGAATGCCCATGCTGTGCAGCTTCAGTAGGCACTGCAGCATATCTGATTGTTTTCATGAACATAGAAAATGTCCTCTTCAGAGATGATAGCTGATTCAGCGAGTCACATGTCAATGGTAGATTGTGACAATGCAGGGTTGAATGTCAAGCAAACTACTATATAAATGAGAGGGTATATGCAGGGATATGAAAGGAAGCAAATGAAATTTCTATAATATATTAAAAGCACTGTTTAATTTATCATATTCAAGATCTTTCCAAGATACAATCTAAGACAGCAAAGTCATAATACTAAGAATATCAGCAGCCAGAAACTACTTCCCCTTTTCACAAAACCTTAAGATAAATAAGTACTGTGAAACAAAATAACAGAATAAAAGCCAATCTCCAACTGATGCAACAGTTAATAGTAAATGCGTCTTTAAAGTAATATATTAACCTTTGTAGTCTGTTTTCCTTCATCACATGGTTCAGGAAACTGAAATTTACATCAGTACTCAGGTTCATAGAAAAAAATATATCGATAAATATGGAAAATTTAATTTAATTTTCCTGACCAACCAATATTTTTAATTTCCAATGTTAAAAAGGTTCTGTAATGTCAAAGGCATTCAAACTTTTAAATTGTGATGTATGTGCATGCAAAAGAAAGAAAAAATAGTGAAGTTTATTGACTGAAAAAAGGTCTGATTTAGATGCAAAACATGTGTTCAGACTGACTGTTTGTTAAATGTCTCTCTCTCCAGTATACATTCCCAGTACCGTCATCCTTTTACCACTTAACAGATGAATGGTGCACGTCATTTTAAGTTTTGCAAGTCTTCGATAAAATTGTCTGTCCTTGTATTGTTGGCTATTTCTCTCCCCTGGGAACAGTGGTGCCATTCTGCTGCCTTGTAGTTACTAATCTAGACTCAACACAAAACTAACAAATGTAAGAGAAAACTCCGATACAAAAGACACACACACACACACACAGCATGTAGAGCAGAAAATCCTAACAAATTTAGTTTTGAAAATTATAAATCTGTACCAAAAAAAAAAAAAAATAGAATTTTTTCCTAAGCTCCTCTGACCTGACAGGATTACAATTTTCTTTTAAAATAGTTAAAGCTCATAGCTAGTCTACCCTGCTGTTGTACTGTTCCTGAATAGAACAACTCTCAAAAGATCATTTATAAGATTTAGCAGACAAAATACATTCTGTTCATTTGTTGCTATTGTTTGTTTGTTTTAAATGCATCTAGGAAAAAACCCCAGCAGATAGCCAGTCTTTTGATACTGCCTGCCTCGAAATATATAATGACTTTCACAGGTAAAGTTACTTTGATTATCAAGGTATGAGGGAGTGATTAGAGAAAGACACCCCTCCCACATACACTTTCATTTCTCTGCTCCCAGGGGCTATGACTACATGAAGGGGTTGCCTGTACTACTGCCTAAAGGAATGCTGAGCTCTTAGCACAAATAAAAGATGAGATACAAGCAGTCAGATTTGTACATTCTAGTTTTGGTAGACTAATACTCTACTCTGGGTCAAGACTAACAGGTGAAACTAATTTATTCATATTTACCTGGCAATTTTGTGAGTATGTTTCTGCATAGATATAAACAAACAGATAAGAGATTTCTTTCCTCTCTCCCTGTTTACTATTACCTGGCTACTAGTTCAAATCCACCTGAATACCTGTTGGCAGATCCAGCTACCATAACTGCCAGGTTCAGATTTCAAGTCAAGTTAATCACACTAAGAAATCTATATAATTATTCAAAGTAAAAATCAATGTGACAATGCAAAGATGAATTGACCCAGCTGTGATTACCTACTTTAGCTTTTTCACAAACAGTCATTAAAGGCACATTAATCAAATGAAACCATCTTAATACTACAAATACTGTCAGACTACTTCCTCTAACAACTAATTATGGGTCTTAGATTAATCTTATTTACCTTCTGTCATTCAGTGTAAGCAGAATTTACTTTATATACATCCACCACTTTTTGTTTGTTTTTTTGTTGTTTTTTTTTACAAAATTCGAACCTACAGTCAATATCAGACACGATAGAAAATGGCTTCTTGTCTTCTTGGAGATTCTAAACAACAAAAACAGCCAGTCAAAACACTTTTAGTCATAAAACTCCATCACCACTCTCATTTAAAAAAGCTCTTTGCCAGACATATGAAGCAAGCTTCAGCAAATAATAACTGAATAATAACCAAGCAGTTGCAATGCTAAGTCTGGCCAAATTCCGATATAAAAATAACAAATTATTTGATGTCACCCAAGGCAATTTCAGACCAACCATAAAATCCTTTTTCACCGGATACTAGCATGCAGTACGCATATATGGCTACACAGACATTCTATAACTTAGTAAAACCTGTCTAACTAAGCATTTTAATTTGGATGCAAGAACTATAGAGTAAGTGAATTTCTGCTGTTACGCACGACTTGGACTTAAGGGCAAATGTCTGGCACTCAAAACTTCGTACATAGACAGATTAATCAGAATGGGCATAAATAATAAACTTTCTTCATGAACAAGAACGATGAAAAAAACTAAGTGTTTAATTTCAGTAGTAGCTCTAGTAAGCGTACTACATTCCATCAGCAAAGACATTATTTGCCTGTTTTATCAAATGAAATTTTAAACCTTTTGGTTAATTATCCTGAAACATAACAAAATACACTTCTTTGCTATTGTTTTTTTAACAAAGTTCCCAGTTTAAAATAAAAAAAGTGAAAGTATTGTGTCTATGGTTCTTTGCTAGTTATTCCGACATTCTCACAAAACAACTTCAACATTTTATTTGCATTTCATAGCCAGATGTTACCTTCAAAATAAAAATTAGAATCCAATATCAAAACAACAACAAAAAACAAACTATTTTTTTACCTGCGCTACAGTTCTACCACAGTTAAAAGCTCGTGCAGTGTTCACCGGGCTAAAATGAGAAATGAGAGTAAAATAAGTTATAGGAAGAAAAAAAAATAGAAAATAGAAATTTAAGAAATAAAATATTACATAAAACAAACCCATTAACCATTTTCTCTCAGCAATAATCCAAAACAAGTAGAGGAAGATCAATAAAGCAAATCGCCAATGATACAGGGCAAAAATCCAACTAAGATGCAAATGTGCAAAACCCTCAAAGACGTTTTGCCATCTCTAACATTAAGGGAAAGCATTGCCTCCTTCAGCCGTTTAGCTGCTATCGGTTTGATTTCTTTAAATTGTAATTTGTTTAAATTCACCAAATTCTCACGTTTCACGGTTTCCCTTCTAACAGTCAGACTTAGGAACCAATCTGCACAGACAGAGCAATAATCAGGGTTGACGGACAGAAAAAAATTACAACACTGAAACCAGCAGCAGCTGCTAGGCAAGACGTCAACCACACGCTTCCAAAGCAGTGTATTGAACAAACATGCATTTAGCTTTCACTATATCACCAAGATTACTTTTTTGCCAAATGGATAACCTGTTTCTTCTTAAATGTCATGAAATTGCTTCTATTTTCCTGTATTTGTTCCACAGAACTTGTTTCTACACCTGCTTGAAAATACAATGCATGAAAAACTGTTTCCATTTACTGTTGCTCTCCTCTTATTCGGAGCAAGTCTCTCTTTACTTAAAAATTCTAAAGAGAAAATTAAAATTGGCTGGTAAATAAAAGATATTCTTTAACAACCTTAGCAGAACAGGTGAAACAATAACAATCTTCTGCTTCTTTCTTATATCCATTTCATTAATAGTAGTAGTAGTAGCAATGTGCATGCTTCAAGACGCATTTAAAAAGCCTCCAAACTCGTAGCCAAATCAACTGTCTGCCTGCCCGAGTTAATCAATTTTTCTTAACTCTGTTAATACTTTATGCCCTTTAAAGTGTCTTACTAAAGAGGATATATTAGCATTTTTCACAATTCTAATTTTTAAAATGTTTCTTTTTTGAGTATTTCAATCTGTATAATGCTATCAGAAATTTATAGCATTTGTTCAAGATTAAATGTGATCAACATTACTATGAGTCAATTATAAAAACCAGATGGCCAATTTGATACGTCCTTGGCCTTGTTTATTATGGTAAACTTTGGAAAACGGTTTTTTTTTTTAAAAAAATAATAAGAAAAAATTGAATTAGCGGAATTAGTTAATGCCATCCACAAATTGGGAAAATTCTGAACCATTTGGTATACTGTTCAGTAAAAAAAAAAAAAGAGCCAACAATTACAAAAGGATAGAATTATGAAATTAATTGAAAATTAGAAATATCAGAACAGCACAAAAGCAGATAAATGCATAACACAAATGTAGACCTTTTTTCACAAAACTTTCTAAAAATTTTAAAACCCATAACAAACTGGACATATTATAAACTACTCTGACCAATTTACAATATTTTTTAAGTGAGCCTTTCCAAAATAATGTTGCATAATGAAAAGATTTTTTTAAGTTTACAACAATGATAATATTATTAATAATATGCATACTTTCAACTGTAATAAACATTATTTCATTCAAAACTGGTTATATAACAGTATGAGATTGTAGTGATGAAAGTATCGCGCACATACAATCTGACTTGCAAATAATTATAAGGTAAACCAGTTCTGAATAGTTTTATACCTGATAAAAGCAGAAAGTACGCGAACCTCTATAATCATTTTGGCATCTTCATTAGTTACTCATTTGAAAGTGCTCATTTCTATATAAATCACACACACACACACACACACACAGAGAGAGAGAGAAGAGAGATGGAAAGAGAGAGAAGATGGAGAGAGAGAGAAAAAGATGGAGAGAGAGAGAGAAAGATGGAAAGAGAAAAAGATGGAAAGAGAGATGGAGAGAGTTGGAGAGAAAAATGGAAAGAGAGATGGAGAGAAAGATGGAAAGAGAGATAGAGAGAGATGGAAAGAGGGAGAGAGAGAGAAAGTTGGAGAGATAGAGAGAGATGGAGATGGAAGGAGAGAGAGAGAGTTGGAGAGATAGAGAGAGATGGAGATGGAAGGAGAGAGAGAGAAAGTTGGAGAGATAGAGAGAGATGGAGATGGAAGGAGAGAGAGAGAGTTGGAGAGATAGAGAGAGATGGAGATGGAAGGAGAGAGAGAGAGATGGAAAGAGAAAAAACAACTGATTTACCTTCTTTTGTCAATTCACTAGCATGGATACAGGATAAACTCAAATTGTTTTTTAAGACTAGTTTTGAATAATATTGTCCTTTAAAACTTTTTATGCAATAAACTATAACAGTGAAATTATTTTTTACCATTTATTTCCCTTCGTATATGAGATTTATGTGCACAGGGGGGAACAAAAATGTCAACAGGAAATAAGGAAAGAAAATAATGGAATAATCAGTCAACATAATACAAGTGTTACAACATAATTGCAAACAATGGAGCAACAGCCAGCATCGATTCGACACCAGCCAAATATTTAAGAACACTGAATGTGTTTTCTCACTCCAGCCATATACAGCAAACTGCTGATTAGGGAAAGAAATTTTAAAAACATTCGGCATCTAATTAATTCTATATTACTATTATTTTTTTTGAGGGCTGTTTTGTTTTTCAAATAACAATTCCTGGGTGTGACCCAACTTAGGTTACCAGCTGATTGAGGACATCATGGGCAATAATAATAACAAGTTATGCCAGTCCATAGCACTGCCTGAAGCTGAGTTAGTGTTATCTGATAGGTTCCGTTACTTCGGAAGCCTTGTAGCATACAGACAGATGACAGAGCAGGAAAGGAAAAAAAAATCTGCAAAAGAAGGCTCATGGTAGGTGGGGGGGGGGTACACTGTTGGGGGTTATTTGCTAGTTGATAGATGTAAGTGATGAAATGTGTAAGAGTAAACCAATAGGAAGTTAAAGCATAATCTAATGCCTGATTACTAAGCAATCTTCCTGTTGGTAGGCAATAAAAGAATGAAAACCTTAAATGGCAAGAAAGTGGTTGCTGGGTGAAGAAAATGTAGGAGTCTTAGGGAAGAAGGGAGCTGAGAAAGGGTTCCACATTGCTTCAATTCTTGTGAAAACTGAGAACAGATCATCTGGATAAGCTGCAAAAGACATTACCTATTATTTCTGCATTACTCCACCATCTTAAGAGCACAGATCATTACTATTCTAAGACTGCCACAACACCAAGATACAGTTTCATTTAAGAAAATGAAAAACAGATTATCATTATTATATAATATCTGTGTAGTAGAATATTTTCTTTTATAGTAGCTGCTGTACCGTCTGGTAAACACGGTTTTGCGTCTTGATAATGAAAGCTTTCATCAAAATTGTCTACAGTGAGGATCTAAAATCTATCCCTAAAAACAGCATTTGTTGGAGAATCAAAGTATGGAAAAACTTGTGCATCATTTCAGAATGTTTTTTTTTTCTCTTTGTCTCTATAAAAAAAATTCTTTTCATGTGCTATCAATTTTTAAAATCCTTACTACATGATATACACCATATTACGGTCAATCTGTGACCACAACTCAATAAAATTCATTACTCAGAAAATGCCTGTAAAAAGTGAGAGAAAAACAAAAAGGAAATCATGCTTGATGATCCATTTAATCACCCAAGAAGTAACGTTGTTTTCTACCCTTGTCAGTAAACTATGGAAACGTCATGACAGCCGTGCTGAGAACTACTGTCTCAGACCAGAGAAATGTTAAGATAAAATTCTATGGTAAGAGCACCTGACACTTTGATACACATATCCTGCAATCAAATTTGTAGTCCTGCGCACACATATTAAAAAATCATCAGCTCGATAAAATGTGTGCTACTGACCAAAATTTTTCTTTCAATATTTAAACCTTATTGTATAATGGAATATCAATGAAAGACATTAAAGGATGATTCGTTCTTTTTTTGGGGGGGGAACAGAACTTAATTGTCTTTTTTGACTGAGCTACGTCAGAGATGATCTGTGCAGATGGCTTTGTCCCCACAGGTATCATTGTGGTCACTTCTTCAGATAAGCAGCAGTGCTTGAGCTTCTGTTTCCTAGTTCCAACAAAGAGGAGAGTACTTCAACCACAAAGAAGATTAAAAAATAATCAGTCTGTCACAACCTCTCTGCCATGAATAGCAGCTTTTAAGAGGCCTATCCATGACAAAGCACCAACATGGGACTTGCCTGGAAGGCATATTACTTTTGGCCATGTGCTCTCTGACAACAAGATTTTTATAGATAAAAGGTGCATCATTCTTAAATGCACTCCAGACATCATTCAAATACAAACTGGGAGCAGTAATAAGCAGCTCAATAGTAATGTCATTGTAGAAAGGTGCTGAATCAATGAACCTCCATTATCATTTTAAAAGATTACCTAATGACCAATCCTGCCTTGATGATGACTTCATTAAATAGATACAGATCACAAGATCCTCAATCCTTTGATAATAAAATAAAAGCAGGTTTTGTTTTTTGTAGTTAGTTATTTCTCAGTTTTTTAGTAATATACATATATACAGTTATTGCCAGTCAACAAAAAAAAAAAATAATTAAACATTCCTAAAATAATGTGAAAATACAAAATATTCTTTGTTTTATTTTGATATAATGCTAAGTTCTTAGTATGCAAATACCTGGCATGATAACCTGAACTTCCCATCATCATGATTTATTTTTTCAACCATGTTATAAAATAAACCACCAAAACATACAAATTAATTTTCATGGGAAAAACCAGAGATACAGAGAAAAACTAATAAAGATATTATTTTTAACCATTAATTACAACTAAATCAGATCTTACATTCATTGATGAACAAAATTCTAGTGATTACATATCCATATGCTTTGGAGTGCCCATCTCTCTAATTTTATTAATGAATCCTCAAATGTATTCGTCATCTTCTGTAGGAAAATGAAGCGAAAACAAACTATACATCCAAAACAATTGTAGCTTAACAGATGCAGAATGGAATGCAAATGCTTCCTTGGGTTTCAAACCCAAATGATAGACAACCAAAGCCCAAATGACTAGCTTTATAACTACTAAAGGTCTATCTGCAAACTTTGAGAAAATCTAAACCAAGTTTTGATAATCTGTTAATTCTATGCCTATTCATCTACATGTTGCATGATGTGCTCTACCAAATACTAAAAATGGCTTTTCATTAGTATTCAATATGAATAAATGAGCATCTGAAAAACCTATGGCATTCAAATTATCATCAAAGGGTTCTCTTTGTATTTATTTACTCTACTTTTGTTTTGCTGTTTTATTTCAATACTGTATACAAACCAGCCATTTTTCAGACATTTTTTAAAGTAATTTCTTTTTTAAAAAGCAAGAAAATAGAAGTAACAATAAAAACCTGTGGCCAGCAATTGATACAGGGTGGGAACAAGACATCGTGAATTAAAATTAAATATCAAGGGAAATGAAATAATCCAGGTTTAAATGATTTTGTTAAATGAGTAAATCTTCATCAATAAATCTGTTTGACACAAAAATACATTCTGAAGAGACAAGCAACATATTGATGAATGCCTTCCTCATTTAAGTTAATATTTCAGCAGTACTATTAGGACAATGTTTAGATGCTTTAGAGCCACATTAGACAAACAGGAATCTGTTCAATCACCGGTTTTCTAAAAAAACCTACATTTTGAACAAATGTCATCAAATCAAATACAAATAAGCTTTACTGGGGACAAAAAAAGTGCATCCAGTTAATGAAGAAAGTCTGCTTTTGTATACCAACCTTCTGCCGACTATTTCAATACAAGATGTTTTTGTAATGTACAATGACCATCATGCAAAATTGTGCACAATCAGGGTTCTGCACAAGTTACCAGAAGATGGGGACAGTTGACCCATGTTGTTGGGAAAAGTGGGGTATTTTTTGGCCACTTCAGGTAATGCCAGTGTGTTTTATCAGTTTTAATTATTTAAACCATTGAGGTGTGATCGATAGAACTGCTTTTCTTAAACCAATATTATTGTTTATTAAAATAAATTATATGAATGCTTATAAAGTTGACTTGTATGACTATACGAAATTGGTGTTTTAAAAGAATGACGACAAATTCACACAAGTTTATTAAATATTTTGTTCAAAGAAACATTATTAAACACAATTGAGCAGGTTCTCAAGTCTATACAAGAATCAGGGCAATTAGCAGGAAATGTGTGTGTATATCTTTGATAAAACATCTAACATTTTTTAATCAAATATGAAAGGTTAAACAGTCAAACAAAGTCAAAATCAAACATTGGCATTTCCCAAAATGAATGAATCTCTAAAAATTAAAGTAGCACTCGTATTAGTTCTGGTTCTTATGGATAGTAAACATTCTCCTGTCTTTGGAATTTCTCCAATGGAGAAAAGTCAAATTGATCAATGGGTCGTCCTCCCAGTTTAAGCAGGAGCAGATCATCTAGTTTTGAGCTAGATATCCTGTTGCGAGATGTTGTTTTCACCAGATTTTGAGCACTGAATCCCCTCTCACAGTCTGGGGTGTGGATCGGGGCAGTCAAAGCTAGAGAGGCAAGTTTCGGCAAATTGGGCACATCTTCCTTAGGATATTGGTTGATGAGGCTCCACAGATTCTTCATCTTATCTCTGGGAAAACCAGCATTGATCACTAAAGACTTGAGAAGAGCCCACTCCTTTCTGGTTTCAGCTGGATCATTGAACGGTTGGATAGTGACAACTAAATTATTGTTGTTTTTTTTTTGGTTTTGACACTTGTGATTCCACGTGTTTTCCAATCAGTATTCCCAGCATGTCATTTCCCCACGTCGCCAGGTCAGTCTGTGAGAGGAATGATAGTGGTCTAAGTCCCAATGCCCCATAAGCATATATGATGTTACTGCAAGGCATTCACAAAATTTTCTTTGATGCTATCAATATTTTGTTTTCCTTTGACAAAATGAGTTAAGTGTGATCATTCACACCAGCTCTTATGTTCTGAAGAGCTGATCTACAGGCTGTGACTGAAGTTTCTACCAGGCTGACATCTAGATCTATTTTCTGGAAAATGAGGCACAATTCAGATACAATTGGCAATATGTTCATGAGCATGTATGTAGATGCAATAAAATCATATTGGACCAACTTGTTGCCATATCCTTTAGATTAAGCATCCTTGTCTGTGGTAAAAAAAAAGTGATAAGGGAGTCGAGGCATTGATAGACTGCGCTGACAGCTAAATAGACTGACAGCCATCTCACCTCATGCACTTCTTTCACTTTGAACTTAGGCTTATCTAGCATCTCCTGGATGGATGCGAGCTTAGTTGTCCTTTAGCAGATGCCTTAAAAAAAATAAAATATATCAGTGTTGCTTGGTAGTCGACCAGATAGGGCACAGAATCTGCTGCTTGTGATGTGGCCAGAGATAGCTTGTGGGCAAGACAATGATAGTTTATCAGCATTGGATTATTTCTTAGCATGTAACCAGTCAAGCCCTCTCCCGTTCCAGTCATCACGTTGGCCCCATCAGTTCCAAGTCCCATAACTTTAGTGAGTGGAATTTGCTGTTCATAAAGAATTTCATTCAACTTGTCATTGGCTGTTTTCAAGCCAGTGATGTTGGGGAAATCAAGAAGATGCAGCAAACTTAGCAAACTGTCATATTTGTTTATTGCTAAATCTTCTTTAGCCATCCAAAAAACAACTCTCATGGCATCTAAAACACCATTTTCTCTACTGATCTGCAAATTTTTTACAGCTTTGTCAAACTGGGGTGCCATGATATCACCTTGCATAGCTGCTTTGTGATCACTGCTATCTGCATGCCTAGTGAGGATACTAGTTCTAAAGATTGTTATTTTCACTAGTCATGCTATTGTGCTTGTTATGTTTGATACACACAGAACAAGTCATTGAATTTTTCTCTGTCATACTGTAACCACGTAAAGTCACTCACCCACCGTTGTTGGAATTTTCTGACGTGTTTTGGCTGGGATTCCTGGACACTGCCAGATGACTGAGTAACGTCATCAGAGATCGGTTGTTCAGTCAGTGTGCCATCTTCATTTGTCCCATCAGGTGCATCCGTCACTGTTTCTGATCTTTGGTTGATTCATTTTTCCTCATTTTTTCAAGAAAACAAAATTGATGTGGATGCTTTGCGTTTATTCACCGCCATCTTAAAAACTCCAAAAACAATGAGTGGATTAAACCCTGCCTCTTATTGGCCACAAATAATCACGTGATGGCACCTTTTGCCAATAGCAAACTGTCCTCGGCCCACATGTCAACAAGAGACAAACAGACAGGTCACCCGCCATAGTTTGTCTACAATCGATTTAATATGTGAATGTACAAATAAATGTTAAATAAATTGAAATGTATCCATTTTAGAGATTATCAAACATCACTGACGCACTACAACCCAAAAAAGGCATCTATTATAGATTTTTTTCCCCCTGCGCTCCCTGACACAGTAGTGCCCAAAAGTAGCGCCCGAAATGAATTTATTGGGGTCAAAGCCGCGAGAACGCAACCTGTGCAGAACACTAACAATTAACATAAGAGTAAAATTGTGGTGACTCAAGCTGAGAGAATGCATTTGATTTACTATGTTGATTCAGATTTAAACAGCTATTTCAAAAACGAATGTAGATAGACATTTTCCCCTCAGAGCCTATCATCGATTCAGATGAAATGGACTTCATCCCTCTGATACAGACAGATTAGTTCTGCACTTGACAGGCTTATGCCTCATGACAGTTTCCTTTCTCCTTATTACTTCCACAAAATGTAGATGTCTCTCTACTATTTACACACTTGCAATATTACACAGATGTAAAATGTGTCACACTGTGTACAAACTGCATATTAACCCTGACTAAAACCAGATATGCATGTGTCCTGATGGAGGAGTTGTACATGTTTTAACTCTCCATATTAAATAAAATGTGCTTATCGCAGAAAGGAAAAGTAAAAACAAAGTGACAACTAGCATAACAAGTTAATATCATTTCCAAATGACTTTTAGTTAACTGTATACAAAAATTAAAGAAACAACTGCGAGTCATATGCTCAAAAACTAAAACAGAAATTAGCCAAAAGTAGGAAGCTTGGCAAAAAGCCAACTTAATATCCCGACAAATATTCAAATACTTACCACAGTGAATTTTTCCTTTAATCTTCTTCCGTCATTAAAAACATTTTCCTATTTTGTAAGGCAAAAAAAAAAACTTGAAATTAAAAAATTCAAATACGACACTGGTTATTGTTCTAGGAAAGGTGTGTAGATAATCAATATCATGGTTCTCCTATGAATACAACTACAAACAACTTTGTTACATCATAGTTGTGTAATTGTTCTATGGCAGTTTTCATGTGTTATAATTGGGGTATTAATATAAGACTATTTAACTATTATTTCTTGTATGTATTTCATTAATTATTGGTAGTATTTTTAGCACTGAAACCAAAACTTAAACAGTAGAAAAGCCATTAAAACTTTATGGACTTCTTCATTATCAAAGTTCTTGAAAGCATAGTTAAGAAAACTATTATTGATGAAGTTACTGCAAGTAACAGTAGTAATTATTAGGTTGTTACGAAAGTTTTGTCGGTTTTTATGTTATGTTAATTTGGTGTTCATTTTATGCAAGTTTGTGAAGGGGTATGCAGATAAGTTATATATCATTTTGTAATGTGTTTTGGCATACATTATTCAAAATCTATCTTTTAAAAATCATTAAATGGATATTTATTTCATGGTTCTGAGAGAAACACAGATAGCAAAGTTTTTCGTGCCATTTTGCTTCACGAGTTCAAACTGGACCACAAAGCGAGTGAAACAACTCATAACATTAAGTATGGGGTGAGGGCACAGAAAATGAGAGCTCAGTACAATGATGGTTTGCAAAGTTTTGATCAGGAGATGTGAGCCTCGAAGATAAGGAATGTAACGGATGTTGTCCAGCTGTGATGACCACCATCCGAAAGACTTAGTTTAAGCCAATCAAAGAACAGTGCAAGAAATTGCTGGAGAGCTTGACTGCAAATTTTTTCCACAAGCATCTTGAAGCAATTGGCCAGGTGATAAAGCTTGACAAGCTGGTGCCTCACGAGTTAAAGGAACAACAACAAAATCATCAATTGGAGATTTGCTCTTCATTTGTCATAAGAAAAAAAACGACCCATTTCTTGATCGAATCATTACATGTGATAAAAAATGGATCCTTTACGACAATCGCAAATGATGGGCACAGTGGCTCAACAGCAACAAGGCACCTAGCATCATTCCAAAACCCAGCCTCCACCTAAAAATGGTCATTGTCACTGTCTGGTGGAGTGCAACTGGTGTCATCCACTATAACTTCTTGCAACCTGGTGAAACCATCACAGCTAAAAGGTACTGACATGAATTAGATGTTTTACATCAGAAACTCTCCCAATGACAGCAGGCAATGTGAATCGAAGAGGCCCAATCCTGCAGACACATGGTATTCTACTGTACCTTTAAAACTCTGAATAGGCAGCATTTTGAATTGTCTACCATATCCTCCTTAGTCTGGATCTAGCCCCATTCGATGTTCACCTCTTTGGAGCCCTGAAAGGTGCACTCCAAAGTCTTAGATCTGCTGGTGATCAAGAGATCCAACAGCAACCAAGTTGTTGTTGCACATCTAGCAGTTGAACCACCAGACCATCAGCTCGCCTAATCAATAAAGCTATATGAAACTTCAGGTGCATATCTCCAGAGTACTTCATTTGTCATTGTCATGGTCAAGGGTCCAAAGTTTTAAATTCTGGTCTTGCTTGTTGACCACCCAGGTATGATTTATTCTCACTTTTCATTAGCAAGCCATTTGGGTTTCCTCCCACATATTAAAAAAAAAAATTAAGGGTTCTAGTAAGTACTTCTCTGGTAGGTATGCAACTAACATTTGTATCGTGTCATCTTGGTTTAGGAAACTGATCCCAGAATTTTCCTCTGATATATGCCTTATGTGAAGCAAGCACACAAGTTTAAAAATGTTTACTGATTAATGATTTTACCCAATGTGCAACAAAGCTGCTGGCAGAAAACAGTTTTGGGAAAAAAAACTTCAATTGCACCATGTTTAGCTCATAAATTTTGCTATTTTTAAACAGTTTTATGAAGGTCCTTCTTGAAAAATATTAAATACAATATATTCTAGTTACACACATTTTCACAACATGGAGAACATAGTGAATACAATTTTGTTAAAGAAACTGAAAATCCTATTACTAAAACCTAAAGACACAGAATTGCCATTTCAAAGTTGTTGATGCTCTTCCAGTATGAGGAAATATTAGTAGTTATCTATACACATTCTTTAGACTCATTAAATGATCATAAACATGAAATCTGTTTAATATTTACACATGGTTCTGATGGTAACAGTGTAGCAACAAACATATTATGTCAATCCACTTCAAATTCCCCATCAAAACAGAAATATCTTTGCTTAGAGTACATATTGTGAATTGAAACTAGTTAAGAGAACATTCCATTATAATATATATACTGATTCATCAAGTCAGCAAAAAGCAAGAAAACATTTTAAAGTTGTGACCATTTTTACATATGGTAAAAAGAACTGGGTACCTTAAGCGGACACACAACAGTAGAAATGCTTATATATTACTGGGTCGTGTTATGCAGTTTTCAGGAATTTGTAAGGGAGGATATAAGCAAATAACATTAGCGATGACAGATTTGTTGATAAATAAAAATATCAAATGAAATGAAATGTCATCATTTTTTTAAGTTAATATATAGGCTAGATTTAAACATTTGGTATTATAAGTATGGTTTTGTGTGCTAGGGAGAAACTGATTTATTCACTTTTGATCTCTCAATTGGGAATCCCTCTTCTGACATGCAATTATTTATTTTATTATTTTTATAAATTAAAAAATAACTTTTCAGATATATAAAAATATTTCATTTATTCTCTCCCCACTAACATATCCATAGTAAAGCCATTTAATAGTTTGAAAAGATTTCTTAATATTCCATGTTGTTATAAGAATACACTAAATATCTACAAGGCAGACAGACACCTTGGGGCCTGGAACTTCCAACTTCAGCAGCAGAAACCCTACTAAAGATCTTCATTTTTAGATGTGGGAAGAAACCCAATTAGCTGGTTGGTGAAACTATGCATGACAGGTTCACAAATCCAAGCTTCTCCCTTGAATAGTGCATTCAGGTCTTCAACCTTTACCACACTGCCCTTAATATTCCATAACTAGGAAGTGTCAGGTTTACCAATGGTAGACAATCTACAAACTTATAAGAAGAAGAAAAATCCAAGGTAACAAAGTAACCCAGTAACCTACATAATAGTTCCACTTAAAAAAAAAAAGTAGCAGCATTCAATAGGGGTGGTTACACGACATGACAACACTACGGTTCTTTTAGTAGAAGGTACAAAATTATTCTATAGCCAAGCTACCAATTACAAAATTTTAACTATGTTAAATGCCCCAGATTGTGCGGTATACAACTGCTGGAATTTGACTAGTTGCAAATGATTTGTGGATGACCTGCTTTCTCTCAATCTGCAAATTTTGTGAATAATCCATTTTCCTTCCATGTAATCTCAAGGGGTTCAGCAGAAACTTGCCGGGAATGGTAGGCAAGCTATTTTACATAAGCTAGTACAGCACAAGACGCATGACCATTGCAGAAAAAGGATCATATCAGCTGGTACACACACACATACAGAGATTGTGATACTTTTATGAAGAGCACAAGGTAAATTACATCTTATAGCAAAACAAATATAAAGAACTGAACCTCAATTAAATAATTAAATCAAAAGACAGTAGGTACAAACTAATACATACAAAAGCTGATTAAGTACATTACAATAAGTTAGATTTAAAAAAAAAAAAAAAAAAATTAAATTGCAATGTTTTATATCACAAAAATTGGGACCTACCATTAAAAATTTTGTATCATGCTCCCCATCATGGGGTCTTATTAGATACCAATTTTGCAACAGTGAGTGATTGTACGTACTTCCCACCCAGTTGCTTACTTTTTTAGTAATTTGACAAAATGTGGCTGATAAACATAATTTATGTTATATTAAAAGTCAATTTTCAATGCTCTAGCCTTGTATTACTAACCTATATATAATCAATTCAAAGTCCTGAAGCACAGCAGGTCACAGTATCAATATAGTAGCATTACTACCAATCGTTTTTTACAAGATCTAATCCTAATTAAGAAAGGCTGACCCCTTCAACTCCCAGAAAAGAATCAGAAAAACCAACATCATCCAAAAGGTCTCTAACAAAGAATAAAATCTTCCAGTAGAGATGGTTGGTTGTCAGCAGTTTTCCGAATTCCCCAAGATGAATCTAGCAGCATAATGAAGTGCAGAGCCTGCTGCAAATTCCACGAAATCAAAGTCATTCAACTTTCAGCAATCACTACCAGGAACTGGATGATTATATCACTGGCATTCCAGAAAATTATCATAATCATTTTAGTTGTGAAAAGGAAAGGGGAAGATCAGTAAACAAAATTCTTGTGAATACAATTAAATTATGCATTCAAGAGTTGGCTGATGCAGAATTCATGAAAGTTTTGCAGCATATAAGGTATAATTAACTAATCAATGTCACAATTTTTCAATGCTTAATATAAATCATATTAAAAGTGCAGTGCCACATTCACCCTTTGCTTCAATTACAAAAGGGTACAAAAGCCACTTTGGATATCAGGTGTGTGCAAAATAATGAATTGTACAGAAACAAACAGCAAAAATTAAAATAATAATTCTGGTCAAATTGGGCTTTAGAACAGATCATTCTCTCACTGTGGCTGGTGTTTTAGGACTGGCACAGAAATCAATACAATGTAGTGTACAAAGTATAAGAATGGCTTTACCAAGATTGACTGGAACCAAAATAATGCCCATGTCACAATACAAAATTGTGATAAAATGAAATACTCATCCAAAAGGAACAGCCTAACCATTGCAGTCTTATCTAAATTTGTATGTAGAACTAGGCATACCTTGCAATACTAAAACCTTCAGGTAGTTTTCTACCAGATTAATTTTTTTTTTTAATTTTGATGATCACCATTTTCTAATATGTATGTTTGTTTGTTTGTTTGTGCGTGTTGTGCGCATGTCTCCGTCCGTCCGTCCCTGTCCGTCCGTCTCTGTCTGTCCGTCCGTCTCTGTCTGTCCGTCTCTGTCTGTCTGTCTCTCTCTGTCTGTGGTAAGTGTTTGTCCAGACAGTTAAACATTTTATAGGTAAAAACTAAGTTAACTCATATTTAGACTACTTAATTAAACAATACATACATACATACAATGAAAAGGCTAGAAGGTATTTGTATACACAAATGCATATAACCTTATTCTATCAACATAAATAAAGCTAGAGAAAAACAAAATCCCATGGTTTTTAGGTTGTCTACTTAGATAAAGAAACTGATATCAGTTACTATTCTTGGAGTTCATTTCAGGTAGCGCCAGCTCATAAAGAGTTTAAAAAAAAATTGTTCTCACAATATTTTTACAACTACACAGGTAAATATTATAGCTTAAAATTCTTGACAATAATGGCAACTCAACCGCATATTAATGCTGTTAGCGACAATGCATTTTTAACATCTGCCTATGCTTGCTTAAATTACTTAAGGTTAATTTTATGGAATCGGCAAAAATTTAAAAAACTGCTCTGATTATGGTGTAACAATGTGAATAGATTGAGTTATTGCAAAAAATATTCCAAAATAACCCCCTAAAAATAAAAATATGATAGATATTATTAGTTAGTTATCTGTTGGCTCTGGCAAAGGTTGTAAAATTTAAATTAATTTTTATTAATAAAATACAACAGCCGAGGTAATTAATATTGATGACAGTAAATAAATTTGAAAAGAATACTGTATATAAAAGATATACTTACTTTGTTTATACTGCACAATGTTTGTAACAAAAATACTGGCCTAACTTGAAATTTTAATAAATAAAAGTAATCCTTAATTTTAGAAAGATGAGACTATTTAGTACACTTTGAGGCAGTCTTTTACTTCATTATTGACTTTTTAAATTTTATTTATCCATGTAGTTTATCTATAAATGATTTAAATCTGTATTATTTAATAAACAGATTACTGACTGCATGGACACAAGATTGGACCACTCCAGAACTTGATGAAAGTGAAACACAGCTGAACACATGCAGCAACTTGGAACTAAATCAATAAGAAGCCATACATGACTACTGAAGTATTGCCATGTCTGCAAGAAAGAAATGTCAACAAAAATGTTGGTAAGACATACATTGAAGATGCATCAAGCACAATGCAAACCCAACTTAAAGAGAGATATTCTATAGTGCACAGCTGTCAATACCAAACCACACGGATGAGGACATGAAAAATGAAGTGTTTTAAATAGTTTTAGTTGAGTACACAAAGCAGTTTATCATAAAATGATACATATTTACAATGAATTTTAAAATGAGATTTTTGGTTGTCGAACCAATGGCAGTAGTGCACACACAAAATAATGTCGTCAATAGTTTTTAAAGTAGATATGAAAAGTACTGCCTTGTTCTTTCAGATGTTGTTATCAGTCTTTCAACTAATCCTGCTAACTGAGCAAATTCCACCTGGTATTAGACTGTTCAAGCTACTTGAATGATGCATAAAAGTTATGCAATGCACTTCTTAGTAAACAATGTCTGCGTAAGCAAAATAACACTGAGCATATCTGGTAAGCTCTTTCCTTCTAAATACCTTTGTTCTTAGATTCCATTTGGACATTTACAAGCCATGCAGCCTGGAGACATTTGCTCTTTCATTCTGTCTTGAAATTTTGAGATTCTCAAATTGTGCATGTAATCTACATTACATTCTTTGGCAATATTTTGGTCACCATCTACTTTATATTTAGGTTTCTGCATGAACTTGGTAAATGACGTGTCTTCAGATATTTGAGGAACCATGTTCTTACCACAGGATCCACTCACATGCCTTAGATATCGATGCTAATTTATCTTTTTCCCCCTCTAGCAGCCATATGGTTGCATGCTTTACCAGCTCTGCAGTGACATGAAAAAAACTTTTTATCTCAATGGGTTTTTAAAGATTATTTCATTTTTAAAATTTGGTGTCCAAAATAGCACAAACCTGTCTCAGGAAAGCAAATAAACGTCAAAACCACATTATTTTATGATACTTAACAATGTTAAGTGCTGAATACGAATTAACTTAAATGAGACTTGGAAACTGGTAATTATTTTGTGAATAGAAAATAACATTACTGATATCAAACATGAAACAAACAAAAAGCATTACAAGATTACTATATATTTTACAAATAGACATTCCAATGAGAATATTGCTTTGATATATCAAAGCAATAAAGAAAGAAATGCACTGTCATGAACATTAAATATATACATTAAAAAGATAAATAATACTAGTAATAATTTAAGCATGCTAATTACTTTTATTTTTATTCTTTTTTTTAGAAGAGTATTAAAAGTAGACTGCTTCGAATTTTGGACATTTTTTCAATGCACTTGATTTCCATATTGTTTAGTACAGTACAATAAATTCCTTAGTTCAGGGCAAAAACAGCATAAAAATATTCACAATTTCTATCACTTTTCTTAAAGTTTTTCAGAGAAAGGATCACTGGCTCACAGATTCATCATCTCCATCAGATGTTTTGTCTATTCCTTCATTCTTACTGCTAGCCATTACCTACAGAGTCACTGTTATCATCACCATCCACTGCTTCCTGTGATTTCGTCAATCTTTTTTTCTAGTAAACTCAAATTTGTACAATCATCAATTACGATAAGCATCTCCAAATCTTCATCACCAATTTCAGTCTAACCAGCATGCTTGACTAAACAGATTGCCTTTGCATTTTTTGTCACCTGCTCCCATGCTTTCTTTGTGAAGTGTATGGCTTACAGAATATCCACTTGATGTGGTTTTTCATTGCTCATACATTCTAACATTACCCCCAAATAGGAACCTACACTAGTACTTAAAATACCAGACCATGACTTGGTCCATCAGCTGCAGTATACTAATGGCATTAGGAAGCAGAAAGTGCAATGTCACAGTCTTCAAAGTATTAAACCACTGCCTTTCAATGCTGTGACTATATTTTTTTTGTCAGAAGATCTAAACCATTTAGTCCAGATGTCACTGTTAATCTATGCTTCCTTGTTGTATCAATAAGTAACAAGCATCATTTTAAAATTTTTAAAGCACCAAGGATTTATCCTTTAACTGTGTGCTGGTCATCTTGATGTCAACTTTAGCTTCACAAAAATAGCCCTAAATTTCAAACTGTGCCACTACTAAAGTGATCTAGCTAGCTGTTTAAGCATTTGAAGTTCTCCCTGTCTAAAGATGCAAATTTTTCAACCTTTGCTCATATAATATCTCCTGATACAAGCAGTTGTTTTTTTTTTTTTATTCTTGCTCTTTGAAAACCAACAGTATACAGTATCATTAAGATCTTGACTG
This sequence comes from Nautilus pompilius, assembly GCA_018389105.1. Classification (NCBI taxonomy): domain Eukaryota; kingdom Metazoa; phylum Mollusca; class Cephalopoda; order Nautilida; family Nautilidae; genus Nautilus; species Nautilus pompilius. The sequence continues at coordinate 1,087,805 of JACATO010000357.1, forward strand.
TAATACAAGTTAGATTTCTTTTAGTTATTGTGCAGTTGTCTATAATGGCAGCTTTAATTTTGTCTCTACTTATCCAAATCACAGGCACTGAACTTTGACTAGGAAGGAGTATTCTACAAATCATTGCTTCAGCTTTTTGGGGGAAGTCAAAATTAAGAATTTTCAGTTTTGTTTTTAGAGGTGACTTTCTCTCGCTTGCACTCACCATTTTCAAATTTCAAACTGCAATTGTTCAATGATCACTTACCATTCACAAATTACTTGTTATGCGCAGTGATTATTTCTCTTCTCTTTTGCTTAGTCAATTCTCTTCTGTTTAATTGAGACAAGAGCACATATCTTACACAAGTTCAAAATCAGTCAAACTGCGTTTGAAGGACTTTGGTTAACCTATTGTAATAGTAAATTTCAGTAGAAAACTTCTGTTACATTTAACAAAAACAATTTAATGTTAACCTTTTACTGATAAATGTAAGTTCCATTGTATATTCTTTACATTATTTTAGTTATAAATAAACATTCATAAAAACAATTAACATTTGAACAAATAGTATACAATAATAACACTAGATTAAAATAAATATGTATCTACCCAGTTGTGCGACTGGAGTTTGTAATGTATTTAAGCAAACACCTTTGACAGCGACATACACATTTTGTTACGTTTCCTAGTCTCCCATTGACACTGAGAGAAGGTAGTTGCACTTAATAAAACAGAGGCTACTTTTATCATTATGGAAAGTTACTTTCTGAACCAACTACATTATGGATATCTAACCTTTTTGGCTTGTGCGCTGCAACAGAAGCTATTCCAGTCTTTGCAAGCTGCACAACCATATGAGGGTAACATGACCTGTCATTTTTGAAACTATAGAAATATGAGTATGGTAAACTAAAAGAAAAACTTTTATCTGACTTATCACATTAATGGGATTTCTGACTTTGAATTTTAACCACTAAATGTGACAAGTTGGGAGGAAGATAGGTAGCATCCAGTCTTAGAGATGACTGAAGGTTTGAATCGCTCATCAATGCCCAAAGCTTTCACTTGGTTAGTTTCATGAGTGAAAAGGATTTTTCACAAATCTAGGTGCTCCAAACAGACTAAAAAACTGCTGAGCTTGATGTCTGAGATGCTGGTACTTGAGATCCTGCAGAAGTAAAGTAGTCATGTACTAGTCCTAATGTCTCCCTGAAACTTCCTCTGAGCTCTAGACCACTTTGTAACTTGAGCAGATCAATCTGAAGTTCATTAGGTGCACATCCACACCAATCAAGAAAGGATTAGAAATGAAGTCAAACTCCTTTTGCTGTTCACCAAAATCCCCAAATCTTGCCACAAACTATTCATTTTGGGCTGATTTAAAATATTTCTTTTGAATACTAAAACAACCTGATGGGTAATAGTGTTCAGGCAATCTACAAAAAAATGCATTTGTAAATTCCTTCTGGTATGCAAAATCATATTCACAGAATCTGATTACCATGATGCGCATGCATGTCTCACCTGTCAGGCTTTGAAGGACACAAGATATAAATAGTACGTATACCTGGATATTCAGCTATGCACATGCACCTATCTCTTAAGTATGCAAACAAAATGAATGGTAGCACGCAAATAATTTGAAGGACTCATCACTCCAAATGTATGAGTGATGGGAAGGGGGAAATCCAAAAGGAAAAATAAAAAGAGCCCTGTACTTTGGATGTTGAACACCACATTGAAAATATCATTATGGTATTGGAGCAAGCAAATGCTGATGTCACAATGTTATTTACACGTTTTAGAAGCACAAGCCTTAGATTTTCTGCATGAGCAGAACGTAAATTTTTGTATATGCCAAAATGTATCACAATTTCTTGTTTTGACATGCTTGGCCTTTCACTTATCCAACATAATGCATGTGATTTATGCACAGTGAATGAAAAATCATTTAATAAGATGTCCCACAATTCATACATTTGCAGTGATAACCACTTCAAATTATTTGCAAAAAAATGATGGAGTTGTACCCATCCTGTAGAAAATGATAATGCACACAATTCTGATCCTATGATGCCAATGCATACTGTGCATAAAGCCTTTGCTTATACGCCTGTCATTTACATTATTTCACAAAGAAAAATCTTTTAATAGCATTTGATAATAACAAAATGGTTAACTCATTTTTGTCGAGTGATGCTTTTCAGAAGAGTCTCAGGCTGCATGAAAAAATCATCTTCGGCCACAGGTTGGACTCCCTGATCTGTTTTTAAATTGCTGTCAAGCGCCAGGTGACCTCTCATCCAAACACCAATGTTAAAATTAAAGCCATATTATCATAAATTTCTTTTTTTGACAAATCCAGAAAAAGATTAGCAGTAGTTTCTTATCCAGTCTTGATGGATAGGATACAGAGTTTATCTAGCAAGTTTTTGCCAAAAAGAATCAACAGAAGATATGCACCTTGCTTTTCTGATTGCATTGCACGCAAATTATATCATGGATTTTGATGAAACTTTAAGATATCTCAATCCCCTGCTGTCACAAATGGCCCCGAGATAATGGTTGGCTTTGATCAAAGAAATTCTAAAAATATTTCTTCTGAGTGCAAATTTATCATTATTCTCCATTTCTTTTGCTTTGATTTAATTACCCTGAAGCAAAAACGTTACATAAGATTTACATTACTTATCTCTGGTTTATAAGAAGAGAATACTATTCACGGTATTTAATCCTATAGTAATCATAAATTCCATTTTTTTAATTAAAAAAAAAAGAAAAATTTTGTTTTAGCTTAACTTTGTCACTGAGAAAACATGAACCTTTTCCAAAGAAACATCTGTGGTTACTTCAAAGATGCATAGAAGATTGATTACCGATACATGGAGAGATTTTGTCCACAAGTGTACAAGCAATGAGGTCATATGAGAAAGATTTCACTGATCTTGTGTCTACAAAACAGCTTAGATCATAATCCAAGAGACAAGGTCAATGGCAATCTTCAACTAATTGCATCCAGCCACTAAATCAGTGTTATAAAATGGCTACCTGAAAATGCTAGGAAATGCAGCAAAGATAATATTTGAAATAAAGCTAATAACTTGTGAAAAGCATCTTGTTTGTTTTTTTTTTTCATTGTTCAACAATTCTAAAAAAGCTTCTATAGTTGTTTTCCTCAACAAAAAAAAAAGTTATTTCTAATTTAAATATCCCAGTATTCAAAATCTAAAATACCTAAACAATTAATGAGTTAAAGGAAATCAGTGATTCAGAAATTTGTGTCACATGAAAAAGTCTAAGATAATGTAAAAGATGATTGTATGTCAAATATTTATAGTTTACTCAACAAAGGTACTATAGAATTCTTATCAGTTAACTAAGTTATTGTCAACAGTCTAACAAGAGTAAATGTACATTCTAACAAAAGTTTTTAATGTTAATTTTTAGACTATATATATATATGCCATGATGGCAATTTGATTTAATATGGAAAAAAAATAATATAGACACTGCTTATCAAAAGTGATAGAATCCTACTTTCAGCATCTCTCTCTCTAAGTATAAAACACCAAGAAACAGTAAAATATATGAAAATTGCAATGCAGGAAGAGGAAGGAGGTTCTATCTGTCCAAATTGGCAGGGTAGAAGTTTTCTGTCATCATGGGAAAGTGTTATCTGAGTGAACGTCAATGGATAATTTCCAGTGATATTGCTTGGAGCAATATGAAATGTCAGATACATTACTCTGCACAGTGACAAAGATTTTTTTGGACTAAACAATGGATGAAAGCAAGACAGATACTGGAGGCTATAACTGAGCCACAGGCTATAACTCAAGAAATAAAACACTTTAAAAAAAAATTTTTTTTTTAAAAGATGGAACTTTTGTTGTAGGTTGCTTCAAGTCTATGACAGAGAAATGCTGGCAAACATTAAAAAATATATTCAGAAAACTCAGGTATGGATGAGGGCAGGAAAGAACAATGATGCATTCAAAGCATTCAAAAAAAAGAATACTTAATAAGTGGTCCAAGATTGACTAGAAAGATTTAATAACATTTGCCTTATATCGGAAAGTGTTTGATAATGGCCACCCATACAACAATTAAAATACTTATTTTTCTTTCATCAACTTTCAAAAAATTATTGTTTTAACAATTTAAAACATTTTTCCTCAATATTTCAGTATTTATCTGCCCATGAGACTTTTCCTCCCTCCCTATTGGTGTCTCGCCCAGAATTATAGATTAGAGCGAATTTGTTCATATTCACAATGATACCTCTCCACACAAATTCTGCCAATCACATGGGGGGAAAAAATGGAGTAGGTAAATGTATGTTAAATTCAAACAAAATATAACATTATAAACTATGACAAACGCAAATTTAAAAACAACAAGCATGAAGTCAATCAAATGACAGTACAAAAACAAACAAGGAAATTAGGTTAAAGTCGGTTTTTTAAAAAGGCTAAGAAAGAGAAATAGCATTTCTATTAGGCAGTGAGGCTGTGATTTATCCTCTGATGATCTAATCTGCCAAGTATACAGCACCGCCTCAGAGGAAACTGCTTGTATACTGCTGAAACTCTACTATCAAAAAAAAAAACAAAAAAAAAACAGATAACCCTGGTGACATCTTAAGATGGGGGCAGGGGAGAAGCAAGTGGAGAAGTATATCATCCAAAAGCCCACAGACACAGGGTGGTGAGAAAAAAAACACAAATACTACTATTGAAATTTCAAAAACCTGTGTTTATTTTATTATAAGCAGTTTGTCAGAAAGTCCTTCAATATATGTATTAACACTTTCCCAATCAACACCAAACATACTGACCCTAAATTAGTTTTATTAATTTTGCAAAAACACATAATCAATACATTTGTGGCTCCCCTTCACTTTATGCACAACAAAGGAAATGACGAGAAGGGAAAGAAAAGTGTTTTAAAAATGAATTGATAAGTGATTTTATCATTAAAATGTGTTTACAAACATATATGCAAAATAGTGTAGTTTTATCTTTTTTAAAAAAAAAAAATAATAATTGTGCATATTAAATTAAATGTGGTACCTACAAATTAAAAAAAAACACTACTCTCAAAACATTAAAATCTCTAAAATTACTTTCCATTTGCCACATATTGGAATCAAACTATTTAATAATAATCCTTAGGTTATCCTCCCAAAACCTTTCTTTGTGTTCATAAAGTTATCCTGAACGATTTCACCTGCATGTCAATTAATCAAATAGTAGCTAACCGTGAATTTTAAAATTTCAAAACCAAAACAACCAAGTCGTACCTGAAACAGTTTTGCGAAATGCATTTTATGCAATGTTTTCTTGAGAAGAGTAACTTCTTTGTCAATACCACATTGTTCAACCATTACGAACACTGGGTTTTTGACGGGACAGTGAGTGCCAAGTTGCAAGAATTTTGAAAACATTTTAAAAGCAGCATTTCTGTAAATTCTAAATATCATTACAGTAGATCGTATTTTGACAGTGCCAACATAAATAGAAGACCGCTTAACAAGAGCAGATATCTAAGAAAAGTTAATAGATAAACCAAGGGACAAGTCACTTGTATAGTTTTAGATATGCTACTGTGAAGTTAATTAATCAACCTCCTCTTCTGTCCCATGAGAAATTCATAAAATGCTTTTCTAAATCAGTAAAATCTGTGCTCCAGAGAGCAAGCCCAACCCTAACAGAACATTTGTGAAAAATCCAAGGCAATAAATACAACAAAAAAAAGTGTGTTTAAGATGAAAGCTTTCTTTAAATACCACAACCTCAACAAACCTTGAAGTTTCACTGACTGCTTTCACAAGTGGTAAAACTATTATCTACATACATCATTTTAAATGATCCTACTTGCAGCAAATCTAGCATAGCATAAAATTCTTTGTTTATAGAAATCCAATGTTTATTAAATCCACCATGTGCAATTGTGTGCATCAAGGCATTAACAATAAAGAAAGAATGCAATCATAGGAAAAGCCAACACACACAATCAGAGACTAATCTACAGAGCAAAATAGTTATGATTTTAACTAGCTCTATAGAATAGAAAAATATAAAATAAAAATTAAAGGGCTTTGTTTTTCACAGTCACACACAAGCAATGTATCCTTCTGAGCATTAGAAACAGCTTAGTTAAACGCACTGGCAGCATAGTTCTGTACGTCTGTTTCCAATGGCCATTTACAGAAACAACTGGGCTTCTTCTACTTTAGAAGCAGTGCAAAAATTCACAGCAGGCTCGGATCTGATATAACTATTTTAAAAGTCCCACCTGACAAGATGTTATGACTGGACACAAAATTAGAGAATGCCAAACATGAGAAAAACCACAAAGTCCATCATATATGAAAATTAAAGTGGTTTATATCCTTTGTTTTTCCATGGAACCAGCATAAAGAATGCACCTGTTTCTCTCTTACTATTGTCCTACAGAGAGATTTCACGCAAGGTCTGTTTATAGTAACAATAGACCGATTGCTTTCTTTAAGCTAATCATCAACCTTCAAATCACAATCATTTCCCAAAAATACATTATACCACTAACACTTTCCATGCAGAAACTGATAAATAGCAAATGTGGTTCCACAGATAAGCGGCAACCATTGCACAGCACAACAAAAATACAACTTTGTTTAGTTGCCAAGGATGTTTGAACAAATTTAGGGCATTTTGGGGGTGCTGAATCCAAAAATGACATTAGTTTTGCCGAATTGGCTCTAGTTTTTGAGGTAATGGATACCCCTCAAATTATGATTTTAGCCCAATACAACCTGTAGCTGCTGACATATGCTGCAGGGTTGGTCGATCTTTTCACTGTTTAACATTGTTTTTATCTAATTTAATCTTATCTTTAGCATTGTTTTGCAGATTCATCCATTGCATATAATCATATTGATTAATCTTTTTTTTTTTTTTGCAGAGAAATATGAGTTCATCACAAAGAAGCTGCTTAAACAATCCTAATGTATTCTGCTACATTTGTGGCAAATACATTCTGCAAAAACAAAGGAAAAATGTCACTGACTTTGTAAAACAAGCATATCTTGCTTATTTTGGAGTGAATCTTGGAGACCAAGATAAGTCGTGGTCTCCTCATAAGGTTTGCAAAATCTGTGTAGAGTGCATACGAAAGCGGAAAAATGGAGTAAGGAAAAGTTTAAACTTTGGCGTGCCTATGGTGTGGAGAGAGCCGCAAAACCACCACGATGATTGTTATTTGTGTGTTGTATCCTGATTTGGAATCAGCAAGGCAACCTGTGCAACACAGTGAAAACGTTCCCATACCAGTATTTAACTCACTGCCTGACCTTCCATTGTCAGATTTTGAAAAAATGCAGGACTTGGAGTATAGCACAGGTGGTAGCAGTGAAAGTGAATATGAAGGAAGTTTATTAACACCCAAGCAGTTCTGCCAAGAAGAGCTCAATGATCTGATACAAGACCTCAGTCTGTTGAAGCAAGCATCTGAACTTTTAGCATCCAGACTAAAAGAAAAGAACTGTCTAAATCCGGAAGCTAGGATAACAGATTGTTGGACAAGAGAGGAGGTACTTCTTCCTTACTTCAGCCAAGATAAGAACTTTTAGGGATGCCACTGCAGTATACATGGGAATACTAGAAGATTGGCGGCTTTTTATACACAGCTCCACCAGAAGCTTGAAATGTGTTTTATTGCACAATGGTAACAGCTATGCATCTATTCCAATTGCTCACTTAACAAAACCTAAAGAAAAATATCAAAATGGTCTTGAAGAAGCTTTGCTATCATGAGCAGCAATGGTCTATTTGTGTTGATTTAAAGATGAGTGGGCTTCTTGCTTGGGCAGCAAAGTGGATACACAAAGTACCCTTGTTTCACCTGCTTGTGGGGCAGTAGGGCAAAGCAAGATCGTTGGAAAAAAATTGCATGGCCTTCATGGGAAAACATGACTGTAGGTGCAGCAAACATCATTAACGAACCATTGGTTGACAGAGAAAAAAAATCATTCTCCCACCACTCCATATCAAGCTTGGACTGATGAAGCAATTTGTTAAGGCCTTGGACAAAGATGGCAATTGCTTCAAATACACTTGTAGATCGTTCCTTGGACTGAGTATGGAAAAACTAAAAGCAAGAATCTTTAATGGTCCTCAGATTCGTAAACTCATCAAAGATTTGAATATCACAAAATTTATGAATGATGTTGGAGCTTCTGCCTGGTGGAGTTGTCTCAGTTGTCAATAACTTCTTGGGTAACCACAAAGCAGACAATTATGAAGAATTGGTGAAAAAGATGCTCGATAACTTTGAAAATTTGGGTGCTAATATGAGCATACACTTTCTCCATAGCCACTTGGACAAATTTCCAGATAATTTTGGTAATTTTAGTGAGGAACAAGGGGAGAGGTTTCATCAGGACATAAAGGTGATGGAGGAAAGGTATCAAGGCAGATGGGACAGACACATGATGGCAAACTACTGCTGGAGCCCCTTACGTGATTGTCCTGATGACCCACACAAAAGAAAATCGTACAAACAGCTTATTTCTATGCATTAATTGTGATTACCTGAATCAGTTCACTTTGTTTTTATGTTATTGTACTGAATACAACACTATTAGGTATTTCATGTGTTTACTTTTGTATAATTTGAGACAGTTTCCAAGTGATTTGTGGGTAGGCTAATACCTGACCATTAAATTGCTTGCATTTTTTGTGTTTTTCAATAAGATTCTGAAACTTTATGATAAAAATGAATGTAAAATTAATTCCAGCATTAAATCTGGAATCAGTTAGATGACCAAATACCTAAAGATCAATTTAGCAAAAAATGTATACAGTTGTCCCCCGGTATTTGCGGGGGTTACGTTCCTAGAGCACCCACAAAGAGTGAAAAACCGCGAATATTGGATGTGGTCCATAAAAATGCCTATAAACGTCAAAATATAACGTAAAATATAATTAAAAAATAAGTAAATATATAATAATAATTTAATAAAAAATACAACACTCAGCGAAACACTTGAGATAGCTACACGCGGTAAACTGGGATGATGATGGGCTGCATCTGCCTGAGACAGCACCTCGTGGGCAGCAGCTAATCAGCAGCAAGGAGAAATGAATAACGCTCTCTGATTGGCTACTTTCAAACCTCCAGCCAATAGCATTTATTTTATATTGATATTTTGCTGAATTTACGTTAGTATTTATATTACAAAATTAGTAAATTATATTTTTATTAATAATTAGCATTAAAGTGTGAAAAAATATATACTGCCACGAAAAAAGCCATAAAAAAATCGCATAAGATATTTGCAATTCTGCGAATATGCCGGGGTTTCCACGAACAATTATTAGTTAGGTCTAAGGAAGATTCCGCGAATAACCGGGGCCGCGAATGCCGAACCGCGATTACGTGGGGGTATACATGAAAATGACAGTGTCTCTGAAGGCTGAGAGAACTGAACTCTCAAATAGGGTGCATCTATTATCTCAAAAATTAGAGCCAATCTAGAAAAACCGATCAGCACCCCAAAGTTACCCTAAAATCGCTCTAATATCATTGGCAATGAAATTAGTGTTGACCAGTGTTATCTATGGACTCATCGAGAAATTAATTCATCAAGCATAAAAGAAAAGGGTATTTTGTTGAAAAAGAAGTCTTAAGTGATAGAAGTTTGAAAAATTGATTTTTTTTTTTTTTACACATGAAAGGTGTTTTTAACAACCATTGCTAATACACAACTATCTACACAAACAAACGTGATTTATGCATTAAATTTAAAATACTTTGTTGAGTCTACAATTATCAATGCCAGCATTTATACATTTTTAACAATTTCTTGATGTTGCATAATAATAATAAATTGAATTTTCAATGAGAATACATCTCCATTGCTCCATTGTACAAATAGAATAAACCATTCCAGAAAAGAAAAGGGCAAAGTCCCTGGTACATACCAAAAACATTATGGATGAGTGTCATTCCATTCCATGTAGTCATGAATGAGCATATGCCAATCAGAAACAACATCCCTTAAACATGAGAGCTCTAAACACAAAACGCTACCCACCAGGAGACTATCTCAGACTGAATCTATGTTGCAAACGCCACCTGTAAACCAAACCAGTCCCCCATATTGATCTAACAGCTGGATGACAACACACAAACCTATTTTTTTTAAAAAAAAACTCCTTTATAATCAATAATATCTGGTATGAATATTACCTCATCCCATGTCAAATCACCAATTTTCCAAAAAAGTCACTGGTGAACTCTGATTTTAAGCAGAAAATTTTAGATCTTAACACTTAGTAGTTTGAAAATTATCCCCCCATCTTTGACACTTGTAAATTTCCAAAATGCTATGCAGCCAAATTTAAGGGCTCATCTTTATAGTTGATTGAGATATGGACATCACAATTGATGTAAAATGACTTTAAAATTTTTGCAGGTAGATAGGTAGAATATTTAACAACCAACTTGTAAGTTTGAAAGTTTTAGCAGCTTTAATATGGTTGATGGAGGATGGGTCAGGGTGAAAAAACATCACTACAACTTCATTTTTCTATCCACTAATGCCCCTCTGAGAAAACATGTAAAGTTTTCAAATTTATAGTCCCATAAACTCATTTTGTACCAAATTACATCTTTGTTTCTCAATTCCTTCTAGGTAAAATACATTTTTTAAAACTAGCATATGGCATCTAGGACAAATGAAAATGTAGTTATTAGCTGTGTCAAGATGATAATGACTGTACCATTGCATCATCCAATCTCTTGAAACCAGTCTTCTCAATGAAGAAGAGAAAATTAAAGTAAATGGATCATTTTAGTCTCCTGCTGCAAAATGTATATATAACAAGTGAGACTATCTGGACAGAAATTTATAGCTGCTAACAGAAAAATGTGAAAATGCTACCAGACAGGGGAAAAAAGGGGGGGATTGTTCTCTCTAGTTCCTGCAAGTCTGAGTAAGAAAAACAGTACCAAAATTCTGTGAATCAGAACACTCAAATGAAATTAATAAAAGAATCATCAATTTCTATCTGTTTGATAAATACTCTAGAATGTGCCCTAAGAAGAAAGATGCTAAGAACTAGAAAAATCAATTTCACAAATGGTCATTGTTGATCAGTTTAAAAATCCATATTTAGTATTTGAAACCTAGAAACCAAATTAGCTTTTCCAAATTCTCTGAACTTTGATCTGAAGTCTTTTACTGTTGACAGCAAGGGAATACATCTTTGTTTGTTAATAGCATTAAATGTCAAATGGCTCATTCCAAATCATTCTAATTAAAACTTTTTTGTAAAATTTGTTTGTAATACTGACAATAAAAACTATATGATGAATTCATGTGGATGCATTCAATAAGTGCCTTCCTTCATGGCTTGCAATATAGATCCAGATGATGTAGTAGCATAAAAACATTTGTTCCCACTGGAAGAGCTGTGTTGGTAACACTACAGGATTCAGTAAGGTAGTTTGGCAAAATCTGCATGCTTCAAGTTTGACACACCTTGCAAACACTGCTTTATTACCTCTGTTTGTTAAGAGAGAACCTGCCCACTGATTCTGTCGTTGTATTCTCGCACTATGTTGAAAACTGTAGTTTAATTACTCGAGATGCGGTAAAGGGACACCATTCAAACAAAGTCAGGCTACCGTACATCCATTCACAATCTACTACTGGGGACACAGTAAAGTGCAGTGTTGAAGATTGAGTTGTGCTGGACCGGATTGGAAGCACAACACTACAGCTGTTAATGCCTTAAGAGAAATTGTCCAATTTAAGATCATCTTTTTCAGTGATGGAGCTGCTAGCCACAACTAGAATCACACAAAATTCCATTAATTAGTGTTGTCAGGAAAACTATCATGGACTACAGACAAAGTGGCACCCCCCCCCCACATGCTATAACAAGTGCCCTTTTAATGGTATAGATGGAACTGTAAAGAATTTGGCTGCCAGGACCAGTTCACAGACAACAACGGATAACCATATTCTCATCCCACACCAATTCTTTATGTGGTTAAGTCAAAAACATTAAAGCTATTACTTTTTTTTTTTTTTTAATGTTGGTAATGGAGATGTTTAGAAAAATGCACGAACATTTAGACTAAAATCATGCTATACCATAGCAAAAAAACATTTCTGGGACACAAACCACATCATAGCTTTGTACTTTTCAGATTCCAAACTAAAAACATGCATCTGTTTTTCTGCGTGTTTAAGGTAGGTTCTAGTTGCACTTGTGCTGGTACAGATATCAAACAGGTAAGTACATTGCTTGTATCTGTGACGGAGAATGATTCTTAGTTAACAGTGTTGACTGGTCAGATGAGAATCAGGATGTGCATGTCAGGTTCATATAAAATGAAATCACACTCTTTCAGGCCATCAGTACAAACTACCTGTAGCAGATCTGGATCAGATGAGAGCACTCCTACTCCATTATATATAACTAAACTATCACTAATGGTATTAAGTAGTCAGTGACTATGTGTATATTAATGTTTTCTTGTTTACTAGAATGTAAAACTGCTAAAAGTTTCAGAGTTTGTTTTGGAAAACATACCACTGACCTACAAGTTGTGTTAAATAAATATGCTATCTTTACATAGGTACCAGGGATGACTGAAAACAAAAAAGTAATTTTACATCATACAAAATCAGAAAGCAGGGGTTTACTGTTTGCATATCTGATGAACAATTAGAGAGAAATTATTTTTGAAGGCATTACCTAAATGAACAGGAAAGAATTACCCTTTGTACCAATTGTAAAGTCTATATCTCAATTCATTATAAAGATGAGCTCTTAAATTTAGCTATAAAGCATTTGGAGAATTCAAATTTCTGGTGCCTTAGTTTCCTTGGACAAAAATCAGAGGTGGCAAATGGGACATTTCACACAGAACCACCCTATTTCTTTTAAAAGAAGAAAAATCTTCCTTTTTGTGTTTTGTTGTTGTTAAAATTCTTTGTTCTTTGTAAGCATTTGTCACTTGTTATTAACAAGAGATTTATCAATGTTCCATCCTAGCCAACAATTTAATAAATAGGTAGTGCATAACTATGGCAATAAAATGTGCTAAACTGTAGTAGTCAGTGCATTCTACATCAAAACAACAATACAATAGAGTGGAGATAAACTTCTCATATTCAGAACTTGAGTAATCGTTCGTGACAACGCCATCTGCCAATTAGCAGGATGAAGCAGCCACCACTACTTCTTGGCTAATCTCCAAAGACTAAAAAAATATAATTGGTTTTTCACTGGTTCTAACCACAACACAAGAGTGCTACTTTCAAGAAAAAGTGAACAACAGTAAAACTTAAAATGGTACTAGCAACTTTAATAAAAGCAAATGGAGTTGTTAGAATTTATTCTGACACTTCATCCCAAACAGCAAGTTTTTCATTTTTCTAATGGGACCATGTATCTCAATTGGTAGAAATCTGCAGGTTCCGCAATCCAGAGAAATAAAACACATTTCACAACAACACATATGAATTTTATATTTTTTTTTTCATAAAATGAGACTCTGGAGAAACAGAATAAATAGATCATACATGTAATTAATATTTATAAACTTTGAGTATTTTGACCCCATTCATTTGGATAACCTGATGTAGCTTCAAAACAGTTTGAAATCTAAAGTAATGAACTACATCAAAGTTTAATTAGATGATCTCAAATTTGATGATGACCTGTTTCATATTTGTGTGTGTGTGTGTGTGTGTGTGTGTGTGTGTGTGTGTGTGTGTGTGGGGAGAGAGCACACACGATGAGTGGGGTTTTGTTTTATTATGGAAGGCTGTGTCAAACCACAATATTATAATCACTGCTGACAGCTGTAACCAAGAAAAGCTATTGTGCGTTGCTAGAAGGATAGATTAGACTGAAACAAAACTGGGAGGGGAAAGCGGAAGGAAATCAGTGTAAACAACTTGAAAAGGAGGGAATATCAAGCATTATAACAACATGAGACACACAATAACATAGGACACATCTTCTGGTAAATTAAAGATGCACATCCACCATCACAGAAAAAAGAAAGAAACGAACGGACAAACTCACAATCCAAAATTTCCTGCAGTCACCATATTACTAATGGCAGTAGTACTGAGATCTGCGTATGGCTGAACTCTTTCCACAGGAATGACTGGAAGGAAACCCAATCCCTGAGCAAGCCAACCCTTTGTTTATTATGGACCTATCCATTTAAGCTTTTTTTTTTTTTAACACATCATCAATGCATGTCCACCTGTTCTGGACATAGGATTTTGCCAGTATGAAGGCCATGTCTGCTTTTAGTATCACCCCCCCCCCACCCCAAATGAAAATGTTAGCTTATTTAGGGATAGGCACCAGATATAAAAATTTTAAAAAACTCCCTTTGAAGCTTGCAATTTTGTAATCATTTAATCAGGAAAAAAAAAACAAAAAATAAAGCATGCATCTACCCCCTGATGGACACAATGTTGTACAAGTCCCCTTATTTTAAATCTAGAATTAGGGATATGTTGACAAGGTTCTTAAGTTTTTCAACCCGATGTAGCAACAACAACACAAAAAAAATTCAGCCAATTAAAATTAGAAGATGATAACTATGTAGCTTTCATTTTACTATACCTAAATAATCCAGGCTTAGCCAAAACCCCAAGCAAAACTGTAACTAGAACATCTTGGCCCAGCATAAATGATAGTGAGTGAGTTAGTTAATGCCTAAATATATAAAAAATATATTTTGTCCAAGAGTTTTTGTTAGTTTTAATATCTACTAATAACAATAACTTGACCAATACTTTTCAATTAACTTTTATTTTGTTTTTTATAACTGGTGGCCAATAGTTTTGTATCTCCCAGAATAATTCCGACTCTTGTCTTAAGTACTGGTTGTATACAATAATTGCAATTCTTCTGTTTTGCTCCTAATTTATCATTTACTCTATAGATGCATCTTTACATGAAATGACTAAGTACATGTATATCAAAGCAAAGCTTAATTGCTGTATTGCACTAAACATGCATTTTCACTTTGTAACACATCTAGGCACTGCAAAATGACCATTATCATTATGCCAAGTGGATAAACCTCATGATCATTATGATAAGTAATAAGCAAGTAAAATATAGAACCTGACAGATATACATATGGCCAAAAGTTTTGAATCACCTAATAAATTTATCCCCAGGGCACACTCAACATGTTAGTGACCACTTCTAGATTTGTTTTTTAAAACTTGAGCCACACTTGGCATCATGATTTATAGTATTTTTAATTAATATATCACTGCCTGTTAGATTACAAATTGTCACTGCACATTTTCCGTTAAGTTTGTGAAAACTAAAAAGTGGTGTGCATTTCAATATGTTAATCTAACATTAATATGCAAATTCATCAGCTTTAATACAACTTCATCAAACAAAATCAGAATATCTGTTAAGTTTGTGAAAAACTAAGTGGTGTGCATTTCAATATGTTAAATCTAACGTTAATATGCAAATTCATCAGCTTTAATATAACTTTATCAAACAAAATCAGAATATTCTATGATGTTAAGCAATAATTTGTTGCTTCTTTACACAGAAGCTAGAGGCTGGTTTGAACATTCCAATAACACCTTGCTAGTAGCAACCAAAGTGATGACCTCTTGTCATCATATCAGAGTTTAATTAAGAGCACATGAGTGCAACTTTGTTATTTCTTAGTGATTTGGGGGTACTGAAGTGTTTTGTCTTAAACCAGTAACCTCTTTGCTGGTAAGTTTCAATTTTTTTTTTTTTTTTTACATCAAAATTTGAACAAAATCTCAGCTAACCATATCAGAACCTACATGATGGTCACAGGAAAAGATCTGTTGTATTACTACTAAAAAGCTGCCTGAACCAACTCTCTTCAATACATCACCAATATCGCTCATTCCTTAACCAAGAAACTATTCTTCTCCACATCAAAATGTACCACAAGGTGGTATTTTCAAACAAAAAACTTCACCTTCAAAACCAACTTTTTCTACATAATTCTGCTTATCCAGTTCTTACAAAAATCTTTCTTAACCAGACATTTTTACATGTCTACAAATTACAATGAGTGTGAAATTAATAAGCATATCATAAAATCTGTAAAGATATCACATTATGTGGACATACATCAAGAATACTTTGTTTTACACAGAATTATCCAGAATTTATTATCATTATTATACACAACATGTCATCATTTATTATAACTTAAATGAGATACATTGTCCAACCAAGCAAAACAATGGTTCTAGTTATATTCTAATTATATGGAATAATCAATAACCAGATAAAAAACTGTAGACATTCACTCATTTATGCTTTTCCATAATCAAATCAACAATAACTGATTTTAATAGCTTTGTATTTTAAGGAAACAAAATCAAAATATAATCAGACTAACAATCTGTTTCCCAAGACAACCATTTTAAAAGTATTTCAATTATTGTCTTAAGATAGATAACCTACATAGCTACTGTATTGCTTCAATTTAGCGTATTTAAAGTGAATCTAAAAGTAAAAAAAAAACAAACAACAAAACAATGATCAATTATCTATCAGCGAGAATTAACCAAACATCAAGATTCAAATTCCAACCAATTACTAACACAGATGTTAGAGCTACTTTCTTTTAATGTTTAAAGGATGCTCATCCAATGGATGTAACTAATTCAGAAACAGTCTTTGATTGTTTCAAATCTCTCAATAAATTCAAAGATGTACTTAAAATATTCATACCTGAATACCCAAAAAATATTGAAATTCGTTTTTCTTTATGAAGTTATCTGTCAAGGTATATGGACTAGGTATTTTTTGCCTTAGAAAATATTTTAAAAATTTATGAAAGGAACAGTATACAATACGAACCAATTTTCTACCTGGTGATAATTTAGAAAATCTCACAATAATTCAATGCTTTAAAGTTCACAGTTGCCTCTAAGTTTGTAAAATGTCTGCCAAACCAGATCTGAATCACATACAGTTGCTTTAAGTTAATATGTAACATATAACTAGACATCCGAATAACTACAAACATGCTTACCTAGTCACCCAAAGCTTACATGCTATTTTTGTTTGTTTAATGTATTCAAAAAGTATCTCAACTGCTGCCAAATAGACTTGTCTGTCTTGGGTGTATTTTGGACATTAGTGTTCAACAGTTTCAGCCATATTGCAAATGAAGCATCCTTTGAAGTGGCCAGTCCTTTAAAATGAGGATAACTGTTTAGAAGGCTAATAACCCGTATCTGTAGACCCCTGGATTGTTTTCAGGTTGACATATGCTTTCATGCTCAAGAAGTCAATAATAGCTGGACTCTAAGGCAATTTTGTGGCATGTGTCAATTTTGTCAACTTTTACATTGCATGGTTGAGCAACGTATCATGCTACCTATTTCTGATAGCACTATGAATACGAGGTCTGTCCAAAAAGAAACCAAACTTTTTCAAAAACAAATTTATTGCTTTACTTACAATTTAATCAGACTTGTTGCCTTCAAAATGGTTCCCTCCACTGTTGATACACCACTCCCAATGTTTTTTCCAGTTTTGGAACCCCTCCTGGAACGTGTTTTCTGGGATAGTGCGCAGTTCTCGTCGGAACAAGTCATCTCGTGAGCATCCAGGTTTTATTTTTCCATGCCTCCAACCTCCTCCTCCGCACTGCCTCAGGACATCCAAGTAAAATTCTTTATTGATCGTCTGACCACGTACAAAAAACTCATGATGAATGACGCCCTTCCAATCAAAAAAGGCAATCAACATCACCTTCACATTTGAGCGACTGACATGCTTTTTTTGGTTGTGGCGACTATGATCCAACCCACTGCAATGACTGCCCTTTTGCTTCGACATCGTAGGCATACACCCATGTTTCGTCATCTGTTATGATACTTTTCAGAAAGCTTTCATTAGCATTTGAATGATCAGAAAGCTCCTGACTGACTGTGACTTGATTCTCTTTTTGTTCATCTGTCAGCAGACGTGGCACAAATTTTGCAGTTACATGATGCACATTCAATTTTTCTTTTAAAATCATGTGGCATAAACTTTTACAGATGCCTACTTCGGAAACTTCACAGATAGTCAGGCGATGATTTCCATGGATCACAGCACACACTTTCTCAATGTGATCATTGTCTGTTGTCGTGAAAGGTCGTGAAAGGTCGTCCAGATTTGGGATTGTCTTCGGTGGATGTTCTTCTTGAGTTGAAATGCTGGTACCACTCGTGACATTGCATACGGCTCAAACAATCCTCCCCATAGGCTGTTACAACATTAGAAAAGTCTGTAAAAGTTTTTCCCAATTTGAAACAGAATTTCACACAAACACGTTGCTTTTCAAGATCCTTCATTGTTCAACTTGCAACAAATCGCCGAGTGCACTAAACATATGTTCACTCTAGCGTGCGTAGATCGATGACTAACTGACGTGGCGTGATGCAGCTATTATTAGACTGAAGGTCAAGGTAACCGATACACAGCACTGCAGTCGCAAGCACGCTGTGTTGGCTGGTTGGCGCGCTGTTTTAAAAGTTCGGTTTCTTTTTGGACAGACCTCGTACATTATATATTCATTGCTCTTATTACTACAAACCAGTTTTTCCAGCTTTCTTCAGAGATTGCAAGAAACACTTACTGTCAGTGAGGATATGTATATGGCAGGGCACCTCAAGTAAAAGCAGGTATTCAAAGCCTTTCAAAAATGCTAACCCCGACTCCTTATTTTCCTTTGTCAGTATTACAAACTCCTGCACCATCAGACCTAAAAACATCTTCTATTACTGCCCCCTCTCTCTATCCACACTGAGTCCTGAGGTAATGTAGGAGACTTGACTTAGAGTACATGGCAGAGTAAGATCTTCACTGAGAGCATTCTGTGGTGCTAACCACTATGCTGATTGCTGGGCTTTATAAGTTCCTTCTCATGATTTTCTATCAGCCCATTTAAATACTTGTATCTCTGGTGTAATGTTTGCTCAGTTTTGTTCCTTAACTTACCATGTGAGTCTGACCAACCAAGCCAACTCTCAATTATAATCCCAAAGGTGACACCAACTAAAGAAACTACACACCTGCTTGGATTTCACCATTAAACAAGGTCTATGGTACTAGCCAACATTGTTCAAGAAAGTGCCAAGAGAATTTGCCTAAAAGTAGTCTAAATGAGATGGTATCTCACCTGACTTGAACATAAATGCAATATGAAATTTAATATAAAATGTAATATTAGATAAAAATTTTAAATCAAGCATTATGCTGTAGCACTACAAAAGTTATATTAAATATTCATCATCAGGTAGTTTTAAGAAAATGACAAAACCATTGATATTTTGATTTTCATTCACTATTAAAAATAATCAGTTTAAATAATATTTTTTGCAAAAACAAAAAAATGTAACAGGATGCAAATGGAAAAATGTACTTTTTTTTTATATAGAAGAAAATATATTGCTTACAAATGAAAATCAAAATAGAACAAACCATTATTTTTATGTTATCTAGAAAAAGAAAAAAAAAAAGAATTCTTAGTATTTCAATGAAAAAAAAAACAATGCAAATTCAAAAAGATATGGGGCAGCCTGTAAGTGCCTCACACCACATTATGGTACCATATTTTTGATGGTCCTTATCAATCAGAAAACATATCTGCATTTGATGGAGAAGTGATTTGTTCTGCAAGTGGAAAAAATCAGATTTTATTCAGTGTGCTGTTTAAACAACATGGGGCACCAGCTCATAACGCATTAGAATAGACAAACTGCTCTATGCCACATTCACATTGTTAAGTTAGCCCAGCTTAGAGAGATGCCTCTTAGAACATGGTACTATACAATCTTATATGATAACAATGATGGTACCGACACGGGTCCACTGGACATACACTGGGTAGGGGCTTATGGACCACCACCCAGTATTTTACTTTCATTCTTGAAAGTTAAAAGCTAACTATAAAAAAAACAAAAAAAAACAAGTATACACTGTCCTTAAATTCTCCTCTTGTGAATTACTATTGTACAGTAAATGCCTTAAAACCTCCTTCCTTACACTAATTTCACTCCCTTATTCCAAACGAAGACCTTAATTAACGTAAGAATTTTAAAACTCCCGACAGCTGATAAGCTGACTACAAGAAAATAATCAATATGAAAAAAATGGAATTAGCCACTGGCTATCTCTTGCCAAAATCTGGTCAGTTTTCTGTTAAGACTAATTATGAATAAACATTTCAGATGATAGAATATTCTGAGTCTTGTTATGTTGGCGACTGCAAGAAACTGCCAAAAACTGAAATACTGGAAGGGAACAAGTATTCTAATTTTCAAAATCCAGTAAAACCCTTACATTTTGCTTTTCATCAGTTTAACGGGAGGATACAATAGAACAGACAAACCAGCCAGAAACTTAACACACCTTGAATTCATTGTTATTTTTTTTTCCTTTTATGCTCCATGTCCTTTATTAAGTACTTAAAATCTTCTGAACAAAACTGATTTCCTCCTTTTCCCTTAATTATCTGAATACCGACCACTTGATACTAAATTGCTTTAAAAACAACCTTCATCTACAAAAATATATTAAAACCAAAAAGTAAAAATGAACTAAAATATGAATTGCCATAGATAATAACCAACCTTTGTTAGTGTTGCTCCTCACATTCAGATTTGGGTCTAGTATTATGCATCCAGTGGTGAGAATTAATAGCCAGCCCGGAAGCTATTGTCTATATGGTAATTGACGTGTTCCAACATACATTCATCAGTGTCAGTCATAACAGTTTTCAACAGCACTCACATAGCTAAAATTCAACTTTGCCAACAGAACTACATTAAAATTAATAGATAGTTCAGAAAATTCTAAAAGTAATTTAACATACTCTCCCATGCTAGGTAATAAAATACCAACTTTCTCAACAGAAATTTTAAACTGCCCTAGTATTTATTCCCGTGGACTGTCCTTGTCTGTCTGTCTGTCAGTCAATCTCTCTCTCTCTCTGTTTGTGTCTATCTGTCTCTCTCAAATAAAACACAAATTTGGCTTCTACTATGAATAAATTTTAAATAAAGGCTTACATAACAACAATTCAGATTAAACAAACCACCAGAGATATTTTAACCTATAACATAAAATTTCAGCATTTTTGAGGCTAGTGTTATATAAAACTTTTTCTTCTTGTGTATTTAGACATAGTGACTACATAGATAAAGCTAGCAGGCCTTTTGTTGTATCTACAATCATGGAAATTTATTAAATAATTGTAGCTTATTTTTTAAAACTATTTATTATTTGCACTATAATTATATTAGGTTTCTTTTGGATGTTTACAATGTAAAACTGTCTGATGTACAGAGCCTTGACAGAATAAAATGAACACCCACCAAGATAATAGAACAGCCCATGTTACCATGCATTCAGGCTATAAATAACATGTATCATGAAACAATAAAGCTGATAGAATGCTAAAGATGACTCACACAGCTGGTGCTCATAACACATTACCATTTATGGAAGGTCACATGATTAGACTAAAAGGGTAAATGCAGTCTGCTTGCAATCTTGGGCTTGCAAATGGAACAGTGTATGCCATCAATGTTAAGTTTTGTCAGGCAAATGAAAGAGCAGCTAACATCAACCACACTAGCCATCATTAGTTACAGAACCAACCAAAAGAACTCAGGCTTGCCAGCGAGGTCTAGTTCATGCACAAAGCCAATGCTACAAATTGTCACAAAAGTACAGCTCAAAGTTATTTGCATAAATTGGACTACAATAAACTCATGACTTGGCAAAAGTCCCAGCTTATAGAAGCAAATATAAAGTGCAGATTAAAATGAGCCAAAGAAATGATTCACAAACCTACGTCATCTTTGATGTTTTGTTCTCTAATGAACCTGACCAAATGCAAAAAACAAGACCTCTCACGACATCTGTAGTAGATCTGGAGGAAAAACTGACTGACCATTTGCACAATTTTATGCCATACCATCATATAAACTCTCAATGCATCCATTCCAAAATGTGTCCTAGACATCCATAATGAAAGAGCAACTATACAATAAATTGTTTTTTTTTTGCTATTTTTGCATGACTCTAAGGTATACGTGTGTGCCACATTAGAAATTATTTATGCTCCAAAGATGCTAATTTCATTCTGACAGCGCTTTCTGTAAATCAGAGATTTATCTATCTCTAACAATGCCTCATTCTCTAAATACCCAAGAAAAGAACATCTTCTAAGGACTACAAAATTCAAGCTAGCATTATTGTTAATTGGCATTATTTATAAAGATATAAAGCATTGCTAATAACTTCTTTTCTATCTTGTCCACTATCAACTATAGACTACAGAAAGGATAAAAATAAATATCATTAAAAAGGTAATTTATGAGCAAAATGAATGGTGAGTACACAGATAGGGAAAATAATAGATCACTTCTTTTCATTTCCCCTTCTGGCAACAAATTTAGTTGATTTTTTTTAAAGTAACTTCAGGACGCTTTCGTTAGTTGCACCATTTCATTCTGCTGCCTCAGTGAACAGAATTGATTTCTTTCTTCAAAAACCAAATCCAAATTATGAACGGATCACTCTCCTAAAAGCTCCAGACCACCTGCTCGCCACAAACTGAAGATAACTATCTTGTGAATCGCCATGGAAAATTAGCTTCCATGGCAACCTTTGTCAAGTGAGGCCAGGGTTATTATGTGAACAGTTAGATTATTCTGCTGCATTGCAGTAGTAAAGGGTCCACAAAAATTTGGGGCAATCTTTGTATAAGAAAGCTTCAATGCCTCAGAATCACGCAAAAAATTTCTTTGCAAGCACACACAAACGCGCGCACACAAGACCTGGAAATGAAATAAATGCATGAATGCTATAACATAGAAGATGCCATACACAGTTTGTATCAATGTTTTGTTCTTGAGACTGAAATGTTATATTACTTTCATTGTCAAAAAATAAAGAAGGGGGGAAAAAAGCAACTGAAGGCAATAATTCTACCTAATGTGCTTTTGATTATTAATAACTTATATACTGACTGCATCAGTGAACAGGCAATAATAGCAAGTAGCATATGTGCTTTATACATTAAAAGCCAATTGAATAAATTGTTCAATTTACTATAGAAATTCTCCACCACTTTTGTTCCAACAAATGCTGTGTACATATAATTCTGCCAAGGATGGATAATACTAGAGTTTAAGCTTATTGCAGCTATTCTAAACCAATTCATTAGTGGTATCTAATGACAACAAAGGAATGTTTTCATAAAGAATTTAAACAAAAATTCCAAAGGATTTTCTTTTTAATTAAAATTCTGATTATCTTAAGTTATTAGGTAGTTTCTGCCAACTGCATTCTCTACCATCCCATGAAGAATTCCACCTGTGACATACAGCCAAAGCTACTTTTCCAAGATATTCTTTGCACAGCAAAACTTGGTGAAAAGCTATCTAAACACTCTCACCCCACCCCTAGGACAAGTGCTTCATCGTCATCATCTTATAGTAACTGCTCTTCAAAATTAACCAAATCAATAAGTACCAAAGATAGAGATGTGAATCATTACATAAAAAACAATACATACAGTAAAATTCAGTAGATAAATGTAGTTAAAATCCAAGTTCAAAAGCTAAAAACACATCAATAACACAAAGACAACAAGATACAGACTCGTGATGGATGACTTTTAAAATCTTGTGACTCTGGTTTAGAAACTATTTCAATCTGCTTAATTAACTCTGACTTGCTTTTTTAAGTGAACAAAAATAAACAGAATATGCATTTAAAAAACTCAGTTTAGTTGTACATAGGCTGAGACATGAAAACCTGGCATCCTGATTGTGGTTTTAGACACAATTTGACCCCAGGAAATACTGAAAACATTCATAAAGCTGACCCGCAGAAATCAGGTTACAGCAGCTAAGTAAACCAGGAACAGTCAAAAAGGCTTCGTGGAATAACAGCAGTATCTCAATTAAAACCCACACAGCATGCACCACTGTGGCCGTTTATCCCCCTCCCCACGACAAAAAAGAAGCAAGCCAGAATATGGATGGATAAAAAGCAGAGGCACTCTGTCTGCTCTTTTTAAAGTCTATAGTAAGCCATGACAACTGCCTAGAAACTGAGAATACTAAGAAAGAGGTATTTAGTTCACTTCTGTCAGTAGGGCACACACCATGTAAAATCCTCCTAACTTCTGGTGATCAGGTGGTTGTGACTGGAGATCAGCAACTGTGCTAGGCATGGGATGACATCAGAAATGGTTGCAATCAATTTTCCAACTCAACAGGTGTCTTCACAACCCACTGGCATTCATCTGAGAGAAAAAATACCCTGGCACCAACTGAGAACCAGATGAAATACTATATTAACAGATTCAACAGAATTACATTTATGTTCATTTATCCTTTGCCAACACCAAACGAAACTAATTATTTTTGTCAAACTTCATTTTGTTTCCTTTTTTCTTCAAGGAAAGGAAGAAATCTAATCAAAAGCTAAATTCTCTTTTTAAAAATTTAAAAAAGAAACAAAACAAAGTAAATACAAAAAAAAAAAAAATGTTTAAAGGCTCAACTATTCTAATTGATACAAAACCAAACTGACATTTCTTGTTCCAGTTCACGATCAGTGTATAGTATTTTAGCTATAATTCTGCTGTTTTAAACACGTGGTTTTACAAGAGTAAAAACAGATACATCAAAGTGAACATCATCTTATTGTGATCAGAAACCATCTTTTTTAGTGGAACAATAACACATTTTTACAGGCATATAAATCATCATAAAGATCGTACTCCTCAAAATATTAACTGAGCTCTCAGAAAATTGATCTGGTATCACGCTAAAATAATTTCCCATCAAAGTCACCCGTGTTTGGTGTGCCGGTCACCTTGATCAGGAACCCAAGTATATCCTAGCGGTTAATTCTGACAACACGACCGCCACAAGATAACTCAAGCTACTTGATTCGGGCTCAAATTGTGAACTTTTTTTTTTTCTTTTTCAAAACTACATTTTAAAACATTGCTCTTGTTAATTTTATCAAATATGACTACATTATTAAAACCGCCACATTTTACGTGGTAAAACTTTGAATGACTTACGGGGCTTTTTACACAGAAGTACAGGATACGTAGAGCGTTGAATATCTAAACTAATTTGAGGCCACAAGGGTTGGTAAATCAGTTTGTTTGAATAAAAAAAAAACACAAACAACGTGACACGGACTATTCTTGGCTTACGGTACTTTTACTGATGGAAAAAATTGTGTTTGGAAAACAACCAGTAAACACATGACAGTCCTTCCATGCATTTCTCTGAAACATGTAGGTGATGGATAATACATTTTAAGGAATGGGGTTTCTTTGCTTTTCCAATCACCAGCAAAAGCAACCTATGGGCTGATGCCAGCTGTGAGCTTTGTTTATTTTTGAATGATTGCTCAGCAAAGCTTTCTAGTTCAAACCAGTTTCATCCGCATTATACCTTTTCCCTGCAAGTAATTTTGTAACTCTTCTTTTTCTTGTTGTTGAAAGAACCGGTAACGCGTTGATCAGAAAGGGACGGTCGGCTTGTTTCGGCTATTTTCTGTATGGACCAAATTCGCATTGACAGAGGTGTGGATGCCTCCAAACGAAGTCCTCTTAATATGTGAGTATGGCTGGTGGTTTTCCAGTTCTATATCTCCTTTATAAAACTTAGAATGGATTCCTTGTTCAGATAACCAGTGCTCTTTTTTATCGTCACTTGAATCAGCGTTTTATGAGCATTGATTCGCTGCAGTCTAATCAACAATGTTGCATATTCCATGCTGCCCTTGATGTATTTAGAAACCCAGCAATAGCTTTGGCCTTCTAAACCAGTAGAATTTGTCAATATATACTAAATACAGCAATGGCGCTGAATGAAGACATGCAATTAATTGCATTCTTGTTGTCATACACTAATTGCCCAGTTCAAGTTTTTTATTTTTTTTTTCAATGTTTTAATCAGCAAACATCATATTCATTGTGAAAGTCCTAACAACAGAGCTAGTAGTAAAAGGTGCTGTGCAACAGAAGCACATGAACGAAGAATTCCAGTGTTTAAGGGTAAACCACCAGGTCCAATCCTTAAAACCAGGTGGGCCAGAAAGGGGGGGTGCTGATTAAGAGCAGCCCCCTCCCCCAATGCAGTCAAGCCTGGCAGCTCTAGCTGATGGAGGATAAAGCTGTCCTCAAATAGCCCCTTCATGCTCCAGGAAGCAGCAGCCACTGCCTGGCCTCTAGCAGCAGTACAAATCCTTCTAGTCCAAGACAAAGCAGCAAAGCTTTTTGGTTGAACTCCAGAGCCCAGCTACAACCAGCTGGCCACAACAGGGCCTCTCTCAGTAACCCAACACTGCATTCCAAACAAACACTTCAAGTGGCACACCACTACTGAGTCAAATAGCATAACCAAGCCTCTGGTTGGTAGGATTTATTTTAAGCCCTACTCTGCCAGCAAGCCCAAATACCTACACATCCTAACTAAACCCCTAACATTAAATAGTGTGTGCTTAGTGTTTCGTTGTTGTTTTCATACTTTAAACGGATACAGTATATCAAAATTAATGTCCTCTTCTGGCCGAAAAAAAAAAAAAACTACCTGATTTGTTGGTTTTAAACAGTTGTAGTGCTGAAAGCTTTTATTACAAAATCTACCTACATTTTCTCCCCTGAAATATTCCTGAAAAGAAAGCAAATGCTTTCATTCTTTTTTTTGTCGTCGTCGTTGTTGTAATTTTCTGGTCTACTACCACAAGGTGTTTTCTTTAACATATACAATAATAAAATGGTTGGTTTTAGTTTCTGTTCAATAAATACTTTCCTTCTCTTTCTATTCTTGACCAATCTTTGATAAATCGCCCATAAAAGCAACTAGCTTCTTTCCTATAAAGTCTCACCATCCACTATATTTATGTTCAGTTCTGATACATCTAATTAAAAAGCTTAATTATTTTCTCTAATATACAACTAACTAGCACCATCTTTATAAGCTTCACCGGCAAAGACGTGAGCCACAACATCGTTTGGTGGTGCGACATCTTCCCACCCTTCTATATCACCTTGTGCGCCAATTCTCTCACCTCTACCATGGCAGGTCTTCCTTCTCCTGCTGACTGCACTTTCAGAGCCCTAGAGATTTTCTTATATTCGGCTAGTGTTATGGGCTCACAGGGAACATACATGCCAATAATAATGAGAAAAGACCAGAGCCACTTAGAAAGTGGCAGTGATGTAGCAGCAGCAGCAATATGGGAAGTTAATGGCTGAACAATAAACAGAGACCATCACCTTAAAGAAAATTCAATAAAAGTGCAAGCATACAAACTGTGTGGATTTGTGATTTTGCTTCTGGTGGTTTGGTAAACTAATGGTCAGAAAGAGCCCATAATCCCCAATTTTAGCTTTCTACTGTTCTCTACCCAACCGTGCTAATAGTATCAGTGAAAATTTTTTGTGAACGTGAAACAAAATACATAGCAATCAACTATTAACTAAATAAAATCACTTGGGGGTTTTAAACTTTTTCCAACATTCTTTTAAACTGAAACAATACCCAGAAATGTCAGTCAGTTGTTCTTTAGTACTGAAATAATAATTTGTGAAAAATTACGCTATTCTTCAGCAAGATGCTGTTGCTGCTGCTTAGATTATACTTACCTCTAAATAAAGAAATCTTGACAATAGAGGTTTTCCTGATTAACTGCCTTCACCTTGCTATTAGCAATTGATTAAAAGTACAACAAAGTGAAATCTTTCTCATCTAAAATATCATTCCCCCTTTGATCAAAGCTCTGATTTTTTTTTTACTTTTTCCAATAGCATTTCTATTTATTTATTTTCATTTTTCTAACTGTTTGATAAGAAGAGTAAATATCAACCCTTTTAATTACAATTTAATGCTATAGTTTTTTTTTTCTTTCTTACCTTCGATATCCCCATAAGTTTATGTATACGAAGTAAACTAAGCATACCATCCAAATTTGGTGCATTTTTCATAATTTCAGATAAAACACATTAATATGTATATAGGAGAGTACCAAAGGAAATAAGGTTTAATGATGCGATGTTTGTTTGCCTGTAAATGTAATAAATGCCAGTTCAGTAATTTAAGGAAATAGATAATCATTTCTTCCTATTCTTAAGCTTGTTATTGTTTAAATAACAGTCTCTGACAAAACGGCAAAAATTTCATGCAGTTTTTTTTTTCGCTGTTCTTGTTGACAAAATCCATCCATGATGATGATGGGGGCACATCTGAAGTCAGGCACATCTCTATGAAAGTCTATTTTTATTAATTTCTTTCTGACAGATCAGCAAACAAAATTTCCAAAACTAAAATAACAGACATGTTGACTGACTGTTAAACATTCCAAACAAGGGAAGCATTTATACGCCTTAATCTAATATGAAGTCGTCATCTATACCCAAAAATTCTTATTTTCTAAAATAAACATTCATTTTTCAGAAGGTTAGTGCACTTGTATTACGCTGCACCATCCTAATACTATAACTTAAATGCCAATAATTATTCTAACTACAAATTTTCTTTTGCATGTGAGAAATGTATTTTCAAACTAAAAAAAAAAAACCCATTTACTTTGTTGCAACAGTACAAAAGTATTCTTTAAAAAAAGTAGTAGTAGTAGATGCCAAATAATTTATTAGGTAAACTATGAAACACCACTATATCACCACGCACTGCTGATACTGGTGAAGTTTGTGGATACAATCGGAATTTATACAAAGTGACGAAGAATGAGAGTTCTTTACCAATACTGATAGGCCACTGAATTTTCAGCACTTTCCCTTATGAAGCAGGCTCAACTATAAACTGATTTTATTCTATGTTCATGGTGCCTGTGAAGCAAGCAAATATTTTACCATATATATATATATATAACACAGATGTAAAATGAAAAGAACCGTAAATATTTACTGAAAATGTCATTGGCACCCTTTCTATCAACAGGTTCTTTTGTGTATATTCAGCTCAGTATAACTACTGGTTAGCCTGGCT
This sequence comes from Nautilus pompilius, assembly GCA_018389105.1. NCBI lineage: Eukaryota > Metazoa > Mollusca > Cephalopoda > Nautilida > Nautilidae > Nautilus > Nautilus pompilius. The sequence goes on from JACATO010000357.1 coordinate 1,116,877, forward strand.
ACCTCAATAAAAATCTCCTATGTATAAGAGCAAACATCAAGTACTAAATAGGAACAAAATTACTTTCTTCCAGGTGATCATTTAAACCTAATATTTTGTTAAAAGCCTATACAAACTAGTCCTTGATTAATTACTATATTAGCTAGTAACCATTTTGAAATTGCTGGTACTTTCCAATCTTCCTAACGTCAATGCCTGTCTCTCCTCTAAAAAGAAGACAAACCTGAACTGTCCATATAGCACCCCCCCAACCTACTTTCACTTCTGTAAACAAAATACACAGAAATATCATAGTGGGTGGGAGATCTACATATAAAGTGATAGGAAGCTTTAAAACAGTGATTCCTAAACTGTGGGAATTCCAGGCAGGGTGTGAAGACATAAGTAAAAAAAAACAATTTTGATAAAAAGATCAGGCAAGAGGAGGGGGGAAAGAGAATGAACTCGGTAGTAAGGGACCAACCACATCAATGTGCTCATTTCTCAGCTTTCTCCTACAGTGGATAATCAAAACTACAGTACTTTTTTTCCCCTGTTATTTCTCACCAGCTCATCAGACATTTCCCCCTTTTACTATCCTCTAAGATGATTCAATACTGGTCACCCTGACCGCAGCTAACATTTTTGTTTTTTGTTGTTTTTTTTTAAAAGTAAAAGTGATGAAAACCTTTTTTAAGAATTCTTGGAATTGCACATCTATTGTCCCTGACCCCAAGGTAAGTCAGATCTGGGTTCTACTTTTATGCTAGGCAGTTTGAGACTACTTTCATTTTTAAATCCCTGATAGGCATCCATAAAAGAATCACAGTTTTCCCTGCTGGGGCATTCATACCCTCATAAACCGATCCTAAAGCTTGGCATATTCATCCGCCTGCAAAAGGTGTTGATTTATGTGACAGAGCACCTTTTTTTTATTTTTAAAAGCAGCATTTCTAAGAAATATTTAAGCAATGAATGTCTAAAGGCCATTATGCCTTCACATGCATCTTCAGGAAAAAAAGTTCATTAAATTTGATTAGATGCACCTTTAAATAGGCAATGTTATTTTTCCATGATTGATCTAAATATAATGTCAAACAAACTCTGATCTGCCACTAGCAAGAGTAATTATTAAAAACTTACAGTGATAAATATTACTTCTCTGATAAAGTTCCTCCTTGGTGACTTTAGATATCTCTTTGGTACTAGAAGTACTAATCTGTCTGTGCTTGGCACACCAATCAAGCTAATAAACCTGTTTTGGGTGCTGCGCTGTTGAAGCCTGTTTGACATCTTGTAGTCCACTAGATATTTTCTAGCTAAATGCATAATACTGACCAGATGAAAAGCAGTTCATGTCTTTTGACCAAAAATATGGTATCTCCATACAGCCCTAGTTTTACAGACAAAAATCATCAGATAAGATAAATTGCAATTTTGCTTCCTTCTTTCCTCATAGATTACAATTACATTTTTTGTCAGGAAGACTGCTCACCACCTACCCCATGTCAAACCTTTTAGTATCTACGAACGTACCAGCATCTAAGTATTACTTCACTAAAAGACCAACCACTAAAAAAACACCTGTGGAGAAGAGCAGGATAACCGGCAGCAATTCACAATCACTCATGAAAACATTTCAAACTTTTAACAAAGAAAAAAAAAGTCACACAGCTAAAATGCTGAAGGTGGTCGATTACTGTAAACATTTGAATAATATTACAGACATACCGGGCCAGGAAATTACTGAGGCAGCAGGGTCTCACGCCATTCTGTGGAGGTGAGAAAACTGAAGATGCACAAAGTGAAGGACAGTAAAGATGTAGCTGTCTCAACAGAATTTAAGAATGTACCCGGTCAGAATCCTTTGGCAATACCCTTTTACATCACAAATATCCCTATTCTGAACAAGATTTATTGCTATTCCATCCCAAGAACATTTCTTAAGCCATCAAGTGTTGAGAAAACTGAAGATGCACAAAGTGAAGGACAGTAAAGATGTAGCTGTCTCAACAGAATTTAAGAATGTACCCGGTCAGAATCCTTTGGCAATACCCTTTTACATCACAAATATCCCTATTCTGAACAAGATTTATTGCTATTCCATCCCAAGAACATTTCTTAAGCCATCAAGTGTTTCAAGAAGACACTAAAGATTTTCCGATCAAGTCACGGGCTTGTACACTTCGAACTGGATGCCTTTTTGGAGAAAGTCTAATAAAATTTTAAAAAGCATCTGACCTCCAGCTGAGGGTTAGATTGGCAAACCTTTAGGATTATTTGCCTGCTAGCTAAGAAGTAAACACAAATACCACTAAGTTTTTTTTAATGAAAAACATAAAAGGTCCATAAATAGAAGAAAATTAAAGATGATTTTAAAAGTTATAAAGTTTACTTTTCAACATTTTATCCTGCTGTGTTATTTTTTTTAAACATATCCGTTTTTTGTAGGTGTTTGATTTAATAAACATTTAAGTCAACATAAATATTAACAAACACAAAAATTGTCTGTCTTCATACACCATGCCATCCATCAGTTTAGACTAATTAATATAAAATTATTTCTTGTATAACAAACTGCTGGCTGAAAGGAGGAAATGTCTTGAAAATTTGTAACAGATATAAATAACCATCCTAGCACAGCTGGTTCCAAAACTACCATTTGCGGCATCAGTACACCAAAGTTTAAAAGGAAATATTATATAGCAAGTGACAAACAGTGCTTTTTTTTTTCTTAATCTTTCGTTAACAAATTAATGAGAATGAAAGACAACTGCATTATTTTAAATTACTCATTCACAGAAATGAAAAATTAATTACGGGATCCTGATAATCACTTGTCTACTATTTCCATGAAGACTGATGTCACGCCGAAACCTATGCTAAGAAAGAGACTAATTTTTTTTATTTTTTAGGTCACCAGACATTTTAGTAGCCAGTGACCAAATTTCCAAGCTGATCAAGACTACCTGATCTGGGGTTAGTCGTCTTCTGGTGCCAAATGAATTGGAAGAAATTCTTTGGGGGCAAGAGAAACAAAAATCCTTCCAAATTCTAATTGCAAGTTACTGGGTTTCCTGCAACAGATTTTTTAAAAAAAATAAAAAATAAAATAAAATTCCTGTTACCCATGAAAGCATGTACTCATCTTGCTCGAAAATAAGCTTTAATATCAGCTGCACTACCAGCCTCTGCAGCTGTAATGCTGTTGCCACTGGATATAGAAGCTTGTAATATAACTCTCGTGTAGAAGTATGCTTGGTTAATATCTTAGAAACCCGCTACATAGGATTTTCTCTCTTGGTGAGAAGTCACATAGAAGAATGCCTAAACTGATATTTATGACCAGAAAAACAACAGCAACAACAACAACAAAAGAATCCGTATAAACAGTAAGTACATTTTTAAAATAACCATAAGTTTTAAAAATTATAAAATTAGATCAAATTTTCACAAAAAAATAAACCAAGAGGGGCAGACATTGGTAACTAATCAGATTAAACTGATTTCTTCAAGCATACTACTATATTTTTTGTCGTTGTCTCGAAAGCCTTCATTGGCCAAAACTATCAGGTTCTTAAAGGAAAATGTTGTAATCATTACTTCTGACAAGCTCCATGTAATTTGAACTTTATACAGCAAAACAATATTACATGCTACTTCTTAGATGAAGTATGTGAACAGATCCTTCTAGTATCCATACCAGAGCACTATCAATTGAGCCCAAAAAATAAAGCCAGCCCCCCCCAACTTTTTTCTTCTTTTTTTTTTTGCGTGATAAGACAGTTTCTGCTTGTAACCTTTCTCCTCCTATTATCAAATCATGTTGTAAAATGAAACAGGAGTCAGCATATCAGTTATTTTTAGGAAAGAATATCATAGTCTGTCTTAATATTTTAACAATTGCTAGGGAACCAAAAAATGCATTAACTAAACATTCAATATTTCAGGCACCAAGTGCCTGCTGATGATGGGAGTGAGAGGACGACTAAGCACCGCTAAATGGTCATCTGATGGCAGATCGACTTTGTCAGCTCATAAACTAATGCAATTAGCGGATTAGCAGAAAGGCTGGAATTCCTCAGTTTTACTCATTACTTCTGAATGCTATGAAATTATTTTGTATAAATATATTTAAATGTGTCTGTCAGCAGTAGCCACAAAAATCTGGGATAAAATTAAGCTGCCACCTGGGAGACAGCACGACATTCCGAGCAGCAGCAGTAAGTACCAACCAAACGTGGCACATCTGAGGGTGGCTGGGTGTTGAAACACAAACCACTTCCTTTCACACAGATGAGATCGAAGTCAAAGCATTTTATTTTATTTTAATTTCCATACAGACAAGTTCAAACCTGACTTACCATTTCAAGAAAAGCAACAGAAAACCGTCACAGTTTATGCATGGAAACCCCCTCCCCTCAAGGGCGGCAGTAGAGTGGGGCAGTCTCCCGACCACACTGTTATTATTCCTACCTGTAGTAAAACTAATTATTTTGAAAATCACTATTAGGTTCTCTCTTCTACGTATGAGAATTGTTTGGCGTACACTAGGCAACTGTGCAAGCGAAGAAAGGGTTAACATATAAATTGGTTCAAAGTTGTTTTAATGTCTCAACAGGTTAAATGTTTGGTGCTACTATCAGCTCAATTCAGGATTCCAGGTTAATATATATATATATAAGTACTTAATTTAATTCAGCTCTGCATTTTCAAATGCCTCTGTCCCTGATCTCTGGAAACGACACGTGCAGCTCAGCAGACAATTCATTTTGAACCTTACCATGTGAAATACGTAAATCAAATCACTATGATGATGTTACAGCGAGTTAGGATGAAGAATTAGGACTTTCTTTTGGTCAGGTTCCTAATGACGGTCTCAAAATCTACCCACACACACACACACACTTAGTCGACGACCTCACCTGTGCTGCGCTACTGGCCACTGCTGGTCTTTAACAAGCGCTTTTGAAGTTACTGGAGATGTTCAATCTCTCGAGCAAACGGGTAACACGTTAACAAAAAGCACCTGACATTTGAGAGAGAGAGAGAGAACACACATTAAGCCCTTTTTTCCAGGGTCCTAACAACAAAACAAACAAAAACACACCTGTCCTCCTCTTTGGGAAAATACGATTTCAAACAAACTTTTTTCGTATACACCTCTGGGGGGGGTAGGGGGGCCGCCGACACAGATGCTTGCTTACATTTATTCTAGAAGTGCGCTCCTTTGAAGGGTACAAGGCTCTGGTGTCGGTCGGTCGGTCGGACACCAGTCAGGTAAACCGGTTTTCTCCTGGCCGCCAAGAACGACTGAGGGCGGGTCCGTCCGTCCTTACATATGCCAGCAGCACTCCGGCCTTCATTCTGCTAGCTATTTGCTCCTGACGGGGGGGACCCGCAGCATTTCAGCCACAGAAATTTTTCGATTTTTTTTTTTTTTTTAAACTATATAAATAGATAATGCATCCATTAACCATGAGTCATATTTGTTCACCTCCACCAACCAACCAACCCACCGAGACAGACAGACAGACAGCGTGTATGTATGTAGTGGTCTGTGCGACAGGCCTAAGAACTTTGATCGTCGTCTCCGCCGCTATCCCCAGCTCTGCTGCCATCCATCCATCCCTGTCCTACTTCGCGCCCGTGCCCCGGCCCGGCCCCGGCCCGGCCAGTCACCGGAAGGCGACTCTGATGGCTGAAACCCGTCGGGCCTCCGCCAGGTTCGCGTCCTCTGGTCGGACCCGCTCGCCAACCCTGTGAAGGCGGCGGGGGCAGGGGGCAGGGGGCAGGGTTAGGGGTATGGGTAGGGGGGGGGCCCCGAGCTAACTAACTGCGTGCGACGAGCTAAACTGGCCAGTTGAAGTCGTATTTAGGTCAAGGATATTTCTCTAGTCGAAGCACTCGCTCAGTGCCTGATACTATCCCGACATAAACGAGGTCACAGGCGAAATGTAGCTCCGATCCTGGCAGCCGGGAGGCGAATGCGCGATGTGGATGTCTGCATTTAATGCGGCCACCGGTTGTTGTTGTGATGCGGGCGGGCACCATAGGAGCGTCGGCTGCGACCCCGCCTGCTCTCTCCACAGCACCGCCGACGGGACGGGACGGCTGTAAACAAGCGGGAAGAGAGGGGGGGGGCTGGTTCACTTACCCTGACGGAGCACAACAGCTGACTGAGCGGAACAAACCGTGAGCGAAACCCAACTCCGTCCGGCTCTTCTCCACATTAGATAATCCGCGCGAGAGGAGCACCGCCACGAACGCCTCACACGCGTACCGCTTCCACGACCCTGGTAAAGTAATCCATGGAGTAAATTCGTCCGGTTTTCGTTCAAAGTCGGTCGCCCGTCCAGCGATCTTCGAAAGAAGGGAGTAAGACGAAAAAAAGAACACCTATTGCAGTGAGCACGGGTCACATGCACCCGTTGACTTGCCAAGAAAATGGCTGTTACCGCAGATCAGAGAAGAGGCTGGCAAGGGCGCGCAACTCTCCTCCTCTTCCTCCAGCCCGCCACACAAATATGTTTAATTTATTGCCAGATTCTAGAAGGATTGCAACTAATTTTTTTTAACAAAAGAAATATTAATAATTTGGGTTGCATAATAACATTTCTATACAAACTAATTATTTAAATTGAATATTCACTGATTCATTAAATTAAAAAAAATTAATACAAAATTTAAAACAGTTAAAAAGTTTTAATTAGAAATTGAAAGGCGCAGGCCTACATTGCAATATTTACTGAAAATTATTTATATTTTTATATTAAAATTCTTGTCATAATGAGACAAAAAATATTCAATAATACTCAAATTTTAAGGAAATTATTAGAAATTTCATCTACCAGTATATAGTAATATATACTCTATGTAATTAATGCACATTTTTCAATACCAAATACAGAATGCTGCAACAGAATATTGTGGTTGCCCTAGAAATATAAAATGCAATAAGGCAGGAATGTCTGGTGAACATTTCCACAATAATTGGCTGCTTTCAGGAGACCCTTGTTTGGTGATGCACCTTCAAAAAGTGCAGCAGCGATCAAGGAGGAATCTGCAGGTCTGGCTTTTAAATCATTAGACAAATCTCCAGCTGCTCTCCCACAAGTCATTCTCTAAATGCCTGCATGACTTGAAAAGTATGCAGTGGTGATATCTGCCAACCTTGGTTCGTGTTCACAATGCAAAAAAATCTGTTCCCTCTTTGTTTTCTACGCGTCTTCACTTTTCTCTTTTTTGTTAATTAACCGTAAAACTCCAGCTATTATACATCAGAAAGATAACTGTCATCCTTAATGCATGGCACCTATTCCCTTATGCTTATGTCAGTGCTTACAACAATATTTTTAGTTTCTGCCATGACCAACAAGCACAGTGCACTAAGGCTGCCAAGACGAAATTTTAAAAATTAACAATGTTACAGCTGAATCTCATTTTCAAACAATAAAAAAAAATCACAAAAAATTAAAGATAATAATAATAGTAATATATACCAGATGGACCACAAGTCTCTTTTCCCATACTTAAAATGTGTCCAGTATGCTGGCACAACAAAAGATTATGAAGCACTATCTTTGCATGGCATCACAGATTAATCTAAAATAAGCAAAACCAGACAACCATGTAGTTTTTTTTTTGTTGTCTTCACTTTGAATTTCAATAATTTGCATAGCTCAGTACCATATTTCTGCTGACTGTAACCACTTTGATTAGGTTAGCTTTTAGCATTAAGTCATTTTATCGTTGATGCTTGAAAGTTACAACCCCCCTATCCACTTTCACAAAGAAACATTTATTTTTCCTACCAATAAAGTTTTGCTAATAGAGAGAAAATATACATATTATATATATATATATATATATACACACACACACACACAAATACAATAACGAGTAATAGTTCACTACTTGCTTATAAAACTACAATGTCTATAAATGTAACTAAATTAACATTTAACTAATTATGAACAAAATACTTATAAAATTATACATATATGTTTTACATTAGTATTTAGCCAGCAGTAATGAATAAAGCAACATCTTATGTCTAATATTTTTAATGTATCTCTCTTATGCATTTTATAAATACACTGAAAGAGACTCTCCAAAAAAGAAAACAGCACTTCTGTTCATTGTGTTTGGAAGGCTTCTGTAAAATCTGCATTGCTGATTCTCAAGCCAATGCCAGATTTGCCTAATGGGGTCAAGGCCGTGGCCACATCACTCTCTCTGAGAATCTTCTTGGCTTAGTAGTTCATACATAAGATAGAAATGCTTTTAAAGACTTCTTCTGTTAAACAAGAATGGTTTGCCCATGCATCTGATATGGTTCTTTCTCCAATATGCCATCAATTTAAATCACCGGTCCCCTTCTTAGCCTGTGGGAGGACACATTCACACATTGGTTAGTTATCTTCAAATCCGACTGCTCACCTTACACCAAATAAGTTGAACTTTGATTTTTCAATCCATAGGGCTCCATCTTTATTGGCCACTTCTTTTCTTCTTCTTCTTATTGGTAGCATGCAGTAATGCATTCTCTGCTGCAACTTTTCCAAATATCTTGATGCCAGTAAACTAGATTTAGACATATCATCACACTTAAATTCATCTACCAATTAATTATCTGGCTATAAAATATCTGTTTGCTGTCTTATCCCATACTGCTTCGCTCTCTCTCACTCTCATATTATATTATATATTCCTCCCACTTAGATTTTATTTGAAACTATCCCTTTTCTGTGACAAAATACCTGAAAAGCAAACAATATTTATAGGTGACATTGTACACTTTATTATCTAAATTAGCTGCCAACACATATTCCAGATAAGACATACAACTTATGACAACAATAGCAAATAGCTGTAGACAAGTTCTGTAATATTTCTGTTCTGTAGTGATACTATTTGATCAAAACAGATAGTGCTCAAAGAAGAAGAAGTTATATGCTGCTACTAAGATTATTTTCAGCTAATTAAACAAATACAGAAAAATAATTTTTTCTCAAAAATTATGGCATTAATTAATTTACAAAGATAAGTTAGAAATTGGGTAAATGGCTATGTATTCAATGATACCCTGAAATATTAGCCAAATCTTATTTACCAAAATGAAGAAACCATAATTGCTGTACATCTGTGATTGCATATAACAATGTCTTCAAAATTAACCAGATTCAATATCCTGTTCATCTAGCATAACCAAGTGGATTCTTATTTTAAGCAATTTTTTTTTTTAACCTGAATTCCATTGTAAATATAAAAAAAGAGGTTTAGGTGCCTTGATTTTTCTTATTCTGTGAGATGCCATTTTGTTTTAATTCATTCCCTACATTGAAACATTGTAATTTGGCAAAACCTTGCTTTGTTCTGTCCATGTATTGTTGGGCTGGTATTTCTATGGTGACTATCAGCTGCATTTAGACTAAAATTTCTTTTTGTATAATTATGCATTGCCACAATTACATACAAGGTCATGGAAAAGGCATATTGAACCTAGTAACGGCAGGAAACCTAAATAGCAAAGATGTTAGTAGATTCAGATGTTTATTAGTAGTAACTACAGTATAGGATAGAGAAAATATACTTGCCATAACATCTGTACAGAAAGGTAAATTTCCCTTCATCATCAATTTATAAAGAGCAGGTGTATACCAAACAGGAAACAGATGAAATCAGAAGAGCTACTATGTGAGAGAGAACAACAGGAGGTATGTTGTTTGTTTTACTGTTCAAAAGGCATTTTATATTTAAGGTTGAAACAAATGATTTGTGATTAAAAGACAGCTGTTGCAACATATTCCTGCAATTTTCACTATCCATACCTCATTGTTCACTGGTGAGATTAAGGAAAGTTAGTGCTATACATGATTAGCCATGTTCAGCAAGGAAAGAAGGCACATTATCAAGTTGAAGCAACTTACCCGCCTGGCACTAAAAATTTACACTAGTGTTGTCTGACATGATTCCACAGAAACACTGCAGCCAAGTTTAAAAAAATCTCCTTTTTAAGTTGTCTGAAATGCAATTTGAATAATACTTCACATTCAGCACTTGTAGTATTTGAAAATATTTTTTTACCCATGTCTTATTCTGTTAATCTTGTAGTAGATTTGATACCATTTTGGCTACAGTTTATGGTTTATCTACAGTAGTTCAATGGCAAAGACATAAAGACAAACAGAAAAAGGGATGATTTCCAAAGCAAACATGATCATTAGAGTCTTTAACAAAAGACAAAGAAGCTGCAGTGGTATATAAGGAAACAAAACCAACTCAAAGAATTAAGTGATGTTGAATGTAAGAAAATAGATAATATTTTTCTGCATGAGCTGTTAATTTATAATAAAACTGCAATGATATAACATGGGAAAACATATTATTTTAAATGAGGTGATAATCTTAATTATCCACAAGGTGGATGTGGTTGTGGGAATCTGATCTTGACCACTGCCACCACTTCAGTAAACATTATTCTGATATATCCTTAAGGGGCCTAAAGTTAACATCCTTCAATTTCAATAATTTACAATCTTATCTTGAATTATCATTCAATTCTGGAACATCAAGAAAGAGCTAAATATGCTTAGTTCTATTGTTTCTAATGAGAAAGCGAATCTGATAATTGGAAATGCCATAAATGTACTAAGCAATAGCATCCTACAATTCTTTGACTTTCCAACAGTAAATGTGCAAAGACACTGACTGTTCCTCATTCCATTTAAGTAGTGAAATCTTATACAATGCACCTGTTTAACAGAAGCGTCTATGGTCCTTGTGAAACATTCTTCAACTAGGCATGTGATTGATATATGGACTGAAAAAGAATAAAAATTGTAAAAAGTCACTGACCATCCATAATATTCCATTGTTTCTAATTTATCCTCTTCCAAAGAAGGGTGATGACCTTAAGAAGCAACTTAACTTTTGGTTTTCTAACAAAAAAAGGATATAATACCCCTTTTGTGGGAAATGTTTTGATGCTTGAAAAACATCTTCTCACTTACACTACTGAAAGAACAGAACTGATGTAACAGGAAACCCCTTTTCACCAGTACTTTAGCTTGGTCTAGAGCTTGCATCACATGGGAACCACTGCACAAAGCAAAACCAAAGGAAGACGAAGAAAAAAGGAGAGAAAAAAAAATCAAATAAAAAGGCAGGGGTAGAGCCAGATTAACATGTTTGCCTGCACTGATGCTCCAAAAGAATGCAGAAAGTTTTTTGAATCTGATGAAGCAAACAAACCATCAACCAGTCCTGTAGGCACTGGTAATTTTAGCTTAGTAGAATGTTGAGATAAATCTGCACCAAAAACTTTAAATTGGCAAAACCATAGAAATAAAGACATTGAGTAAAACAAAAAGGTTTGCAATATCCACTTTTCCGTTCCCATTTTGAAAAAGACAGACACACTTGTGAACCAGCCAATACTGCTATGAAGCCGCCTGCCCCATTCTTAACTGCAGTGCTGATGCATGAACAAAGAACCAAAACACCATCTTTACATGGCATTTAAGGCAGTCTCTAGGTTATTCAATGCAGTCATAAAAGAGAAGTAAAGCTGACTTTTTATCTGCTGAATTTAACTATGATATACTCTACAACCATAGTATTATGAAAATGTTTGCACATAGTGATGACAGTAATGCATTAAACTTCAAGGGATAAAAAATTGTTTTTGTGGAAAATAAGCCTCTTAAAATATGCAATTAACTTTCATAAAAAATTTTTATATTTTAGCATTTTCTTATCTTATTATTTCAATTACTGGTGTTTATTTTATTTTTTATCCTATTTTGTTACTCCTTACATTGTGATAAAGTGTTCCCTTAATAAAGTGAATTGTCATTTATTCATGAGGTATATTTCACATTGTTACAGAAAAGCACTGATAGGTGGAGTTGTTTCTAATTATTTGTTTGTTTCCCTTTATGAGGAGAATCTTAGCTGTTTATTCAATCCAGTGGCATCGTACTAGTGCAAATTATGCGAGAAGAAGAAGAAAAACCATAATCCCACTCTCCCCATAATACATAATATGTTTTAAAATGAATATTATTGGTATGGGGAGAAAAGAGAAAGAAATTGCTCAATATTCTGACCATGGCAATAGTCAGTCACAACTATCCAACAGCCATGGCAGGTGGTTAGAAAAGTATTATTCCTTATGCTGGTTGCTATATCTGGGCTATAGTTATAAGTTTCTCTTCGAGCTTCCATACTAAACAACTCCAAAAAGGAATTATTATGGGACAAACTTCCCTTTCCTACTACAAATAGTTAGAAGAGTTCCAGTATCCAGTAGGATATTCATTAAGTAGAGTGAAGTTATCATGCATTGGGCATCTTTGAGCTGACTATTGTATCCTTCTATAATGTCATCCGCAAACCATAGGTTCCTGGTTCCTCTATGATGTTTCCATTCACTCTAAGCAATAAGGCAACAAAAAAATACCTATACAATAAAGAATGTAAGAGAAATTTCTTACTATACTATCTGCACAAAATACATACAATTTTTAATCTACTAGACGTCATTATTAAAAAAGCTAAATATGCAAGTCAATACAGATTTTTAATGTTGTTTGTTTTATATGTAGTGATGTTACTGTAATGATGGCATACTTGGAAAGCATCAAATAATTTTGGGGTGCTGTTGAAAAGAAACACCTCCATGACTCATTAATTTATTTTTAATCTGGCACCTCTTCTTAAGTAGATAATCCAGCTAAAAATGACAAACACAAAATACCTATTTCTTGTTTAAAATATAAATCCTCTAATGCAAAGAAACAACTCTACTAATGGGAATCCTATGTGCATCTTGCATATCAATCAACTTTCCTCTAAAGCAACTCCTGCAAACCCATTTATGCCAATAAATTTCAAACTAAAGTTTTTTGCTGTTTTTTTTTAACATACCTCTGCTATAATGTAGCAAGAGCCACATCTGTCACTTATCGCCTGATCATGTGGCAGAAGGGTTGATAAGAACAAGTCTGAATTAACCACAAACCAACAACCATACAGGATTTCTCACTCAGTAGGAAACAGACAGACAGACTGACAGACTTCTTTTACCAACCAGTACACGTGTCCAAATGAAAACTTATCGGTGTTGTTTCAAGGTCCACAGAGTTGGTTTCATAAAAGCATTGAGGCAGGAATTTTCATTCTTATTGTCTGCATTCGTTTTCTTTTTAAGATTTTATCTTGTACATATAATCAGTTTTCCACCACGTGTCCTTGTATAGCTGTGACCTATGAAAATGGTCTTTATAGACAGGTTTATTACAGAAAGCTAAGGAAGAAAATGATGATGAAAATGTATCTTATAGATAGGCTACCTTTTTGTTTTAGCCACAGGTAATCATACAAAATTTAAATGTTAAAACTCTCCTTTTTTTTTTTTTTCTTTAACTTAATCCTTTACTTATCAAAACTTTTCAGCAGATTTGAAAAATAAAAATTGTTTCAGAACCAATAAATATAGAAATCCAAATATATTAATAAATGAAATGGCTTTATTTTTTGTTTTAAGAAGAAATGAGATTCCATGCTACGGGTATGGATACACAAATGTTGTCTATAAACGAGACTGGTGCCGGTTGGAAAATCTGCTAACGGAGTCATAATTTAAGGAATAGTTAAAAGAAACAATACATAAAAGTGCCTGAACTATAAGTGCTACAGGTATCTTATCATTGTTAAATTTAAAAAAAGAAACACTAGCGCAAAAGAGTAATTCATCTAGGGCCAACGAGACGCATCAGAAAAAAAAAAAAAAAGAAAACTACTTTGAAAATAAATAAAATATATAAAGTTTCAAACCGTTGTACAAAGTAATACTCTCAGATATTTGGGTCAGATATTGTGCGCGCTGAGAGGAATATCCACAACTTATAAAGAGTACAATGGAAATTGTGCCTGTAAAGTTAGTGGAGAAAGATGGACTATTCATAGTTGTGCAAAGTGCTGTGTGGCATTCAGATGTGTCATGGTTGTGCGAGATGGCGGTTCTAACATAACTTCTAACTTGAGTGTCCACCCAACTAATAATCTCGGTCAATAACTACTAGAGTCCATTTTTAAAATCCCTTCAGCTAGGCTAGCTAGGCATAGAATTTCTCTTCTTTTCAAATAGTAAATAAGTTTGTATCTGGATAAAATTAAAGATTACATTTTTTATAGACAGTATAATTAATCTTATCAGTGAGTTGCCAGAATTTCATGAGATACAGAAGTGAGAGTTCTGACAAAAAGGCAGAAGCTGCCACCACCTGATAGCTACAAACACCAAAAAAAAAAAAAAAAACAACCTGCATTAATCACCCACTGTCCCTGTCAACAGATAGCAGTAAAGTCTTCATGTCCATGAAAGAAAATAGCAAATATTTTAGCAGCAGCCATTAAACACAATCATAATATCTCCTTGCTGGTATAATTAACAGTAAATAATCTATTAGAAGTTGTTATGATTAAATCTCTTGTTGCATCAGAAGCAAGTAAGACACAATAATCTAACTTACATAAGAACAAGATGACAATCTGTCAATCTGTATCCAGCGCTGGTCATGAAAATAGTATCTATCTAAGTCCTTTACTATGCAGTCCGTACCATCTCATTAAAGTATAAAACAGTTCTTTAGTTCACCTATTCAGATATTATATAGTAATCACAACCAAATCCAGATATTTTACTGTATTGGAAAGAAAAAATACAAATGTTTAGAGAATTATCAAAGCCAAGATTTTTTTTACAACAAAAAAAAAAAAAGAAGATTACACTGTTTTAATATACAGATTCATTGTTAGAGGTTGATACTATACAAAATTAACTGTCCATCTTTCTGACTGACTAATTTTCCTTTTCTACAATTTATTTTGGATAAACTGATTTTAATTCAGTACAATATATGGAAACACAAACACTGGACTTTGTTTTCATCGGGGTATAGTGCAATTCAAAATAGAACCTGTTTTTTCATCAGTTATAAAACCTTTAAAAAAAAACCCCTGACCAATATTATTTATCTTTAAATCTGCAGTAAACAATGCTAGCAGTTTCTGTATCACTGCTAATACTATTATTTCTTTCCTTTTTTCATACACTGATGTCTACAAGGGAGACTATGCTCCCTCACCAGGGTTCTGCCATCGGTGTCTATTAGGAAGCTTTGTCAATCCTGCATCTTGAGGGACTCGTGAATTCTGACTTTAGCAAGAAATCTCTACTAGAACTCTACATTTTTTTTAAATATTGGAAGGGGAACCTTTGCAGCCAATTGGTGAAGAACAAGAAGAAACCACTGCCAGGAAGGTGTGCCAAACTGAGGAATTGAACTATGAATCCCAACCTTAGCAGTCCAGTATAACAATACCAGACCACCCATCTACTACTGTTCATAATTACAATTTCAAAGGAGTATCTACTTTAAGTATCTCAAGTGGAGAAAGGATTTTAAAAAATACATTTCTCCTTAAAACTACTCTATTTACATAGTTTTATCTGGGTACAAAAATATTATCTAAACAAAAAATAACAAATAATAAAATTAAATACTATTATAATGGCTAAGTAATGTAGTTTCTTTTTTTAAAATGCATACTCAAAGCTACATAAAATAAAACCAATGAATACATACAATGCAAACAGAGTTCAATCAAAGATAGCACAAAGCCTTACCCATTTTTTTACCAATTTTAGTTAACTTTGGTTTTTGAGCAGCCTTACAGCTGTGAAAATATTTAACCCTTCCAACACAAAAATAGAGGCTTCCTCGCTTATCTCATCTTCAATAGTTCTGAGGTCCCTACAGTGCATAAACAGATTCCAATTTTTCCTCATTTCTCCAACATACACAACCCTCTCATAAATCAATTAAATAATGTTCACCATCTCCTGAACATTCCAAACCTAAAGATGTGGCAAAGAATAAAGTTTACTTAAAAAAAACTATACAAAAAAAAATAATTATCAATCAAACAAACCACTAAATACCTTTCCTAACATCTGAATGTCATTTTCATCTATTGTTGTTTTTTATCCTTTTTTCAATATTTAAAAAAGTTTATAGTAAGTAAAAAAGTTGCAGCTTGACACCAGTATGATGATAAATTAAAGTTTCTGACTTTCAAAGAAGGCTTCCTGAAAATCTTTTTTGCTGCCTACCAATCCTCAGTTGTCGTTTCCAATTTTTTTCTAAAAGGCTGTACATTTTTTTCTCTGTCTCCCACAAAATATGTCTGAAGATAAAATAATAAACTCTCCCAGAACAGAATCAAATAAATTTTAAAGCAAAACTTCACTTTAGAAAAATACATTTTCCAAAACAATTTGCAGATCACTAAATAAAATAAAAAATTATTATTATTATTACTACTAACAAACAGAAAGAAAATACTTCATGTATCCTTTTTACAATGAAAGGCATTCAAACCAAACCTGAGGGCCTGATGCTATTTCAGGTAAGTTTCATTTGAACAATTTTATTTTGCTTTTTCCAATTTTTTTTCCTAATAACATTTACTTCAACAAATTGAATTATCAAACTTTTCATAAACCAAAAAATTTAAGTATTTCCATTGTTGCATAAGTACTGTATACTAATAATTAATTGTAGCTTCGTGAGATACTCCAAAACTACAATCATCTGTTTTCTTTGCATTCTCTTAATAATCATCATAATTGTAATATAATTCCAGCTTATTATTATATTCTTCCTAGTAATATTCCAGTCTATTAAATAAGTAAACTGTGATTATCAAAAATAAATTTAAAATGTTAAATAAATACAAGGATTGTAGTGCAATAAGTCATACATATATTATTATTACACGTCTATAACAACTTATCTTATAAAGGCTTTTGCAATGTGCTACTTTGCTTATTTCTTTTCCTTATAATATTATATCACTGACCACAAAAAGTATAGAGAGACTTCACATAATAAAATACCTTTCCCCAGGGACTCAAAAAAGGCCATTCTACTCACATCATAACCACATGACTACAAGCTATAAGAACAGGTACAGGCCAGAGGGAGAAAGTCTAGAGGCAATGAACAATTGGCTCATGAGAATTGATGGATTATGGAAGGTGGTGCATAGATGGGAAATGAGATGTTGGCAGAAGCCAGCAGAACATTTCCATGACATTACTGAATATTCTGCTGTTGATGGTTAACTTGATGACTGACTATTCAGTTCAAGAGAAGCCATAAGTCAACCATTCAGGCACGTGTTGTGC
The DNA here is from genome assembly GCA_018389105.1 of Nautilus pompilius. Taxonomy (NCBI): domain Eukaryota; kingdom Metazoa; phylum Mollusca; class Cephalopoda; order Nautilida; family Nautilidae; genus Nautilus; species Nautilus pompilius. The sequence continues at coordinate 1,134,116 of JACATO010000357.1, forward strand.
TTGATGCCCAAAACAAATCTGTTTTTCTGCTGGGTTTTTGTCCTCCAACAATTAGACATTGTTTCTTCTAATTTATCATTTTTCATGAGCATCAGCAGGAATACTAAAACAAACTAATAAGCCTTTTTAATGTTTGATGTCTTCTAGCATACAAAACCCAATCTGTTTACTTTCCACTTTAAATAAAACAGTTTTAATATAATGTAAATGGAATAATGCAGAAATAAATAATCTATTGTTAATTTTGCCAAACATCTGCTAAATTTCCATAGATGTCAACTTTAATGCAAATTATGTATCACAGATGCATACTAAAACTATTGTCAGAGAAAATTTCTGAACAGGGTTGAATACTAAAAGCATCAATTAGAATAGTCCAAAAATTCCGGAAAAGAAATATGCATAGCTTTTACCTTTTGCTTTGCAGAGAATTTCCTAAAAACAATAATGATCATATCCTGTATTGTTTCTCATATTAAAAAAAATTAGAAAACTTGAATCATCATCAAACTGTACAATATTTCATATTAAGATAGGTTGGGCAGATTTATAATAATTCATAATTATTCTGTTCAACTCCTAAAGCAATGCCATAATTCACATATTTGTTATATCTTACAAAAATCATTACTGATCACTCGAACAATTTATCATTATTATGATTCTAATGATAATATTTATATTTCAATCTGAAAATCAAATTTTATTTAGGATTTGGAAACATGAATTTTTAAAAGATATGGTGTTTTTTTTTGCTTTTTGCTTTGTTTCCATGTGCACCTTCACGATAAATGAAATACATTTTGAAGAAAACTTGTCTGAAATATGTAACAAGAGGTTTCAACTCTAAGATTCTTGAGAAAGAAAAAGAAACTGCATGCAACTTTAACTTTTATTCCATATTAATCGCCACCTGATGCTTCTACCAAGTTCCCAACTCTGCTGTACATGTTAAAAATAATCTGCTTATCTAGATTATCTCCAAAACTTGTCTAACAACAACATTTAAAATATCTGAATAAAAGGTCATCATCATCATCATCACTTGGCTGGCCAGTACAAAATGTGAAAATCTTCAGATCAGTTTTAAAATAATCAGTAGTCTGACACCTGCTTGAAACAACAAAAAGTTTAAAAATAGTAAAACCACAACACTAGCATATGTATAAGCAGGAAAAAGATAGGTAAATAGAAAATAAGTCGTAACAAATATGATTTTTTTAAAAAATAATGGAAGAATAACTAAAGTTTTATGCAATACGTAGAATCTTTTTTTCCCATTTTTGTAATTTATTGTCATGTGTGTAGTTTTGATTTAATCCCGTGGATGTTAGATCTAACAACTACCAAAATATACTTTCTTAATTGTTCATGAATGTTACAATTGACTTCCCAGTTGAAAAAAATCATTTATTTTTTGTTTTATATTTGTAGTTTTTATTTATTGTAGTTCGGTCTTCTATACATTTCAAAAGTATTACAAAATGGCTCTTTAACCTACTGGCATCTAAAACCAAAAAAGAAATTCTATGAAACCTTATTTACAATGGTAAAATTAGCTTTGCATAGAACCCTATAAATATGGTGCTTATAAGATGCCACTTTTCTTTACAATGAAGCACTCTGGATTTCCAAGTTATGGGAGAAAAAGCAATTTTTTTGTTACAATTATTAATGTACAAAGAAAACCACTCAGTACCAAATAGATGGAAATTTATAATAGGAATACCTTTAAAAGATAGGGTAAAGGGCCATTTTATCCCAGGAGTGCTTTAAGTAATAAACTTATGCGTAGCATTAAAAATAATTACAGGTGGCAGCACTGTTCACCTACTCCTACAAAACAAACTAAAACATTTCAAGCTTATCAGCAACACTCATACAAACTGCTAATAATTACCTGCTCAAAATCTATTTCTAAACTCTAAACAAATATCCAGCAAGCAACATGACATTTCACAACTTCTTTCTGAATAGATTGCATTTATCCAAGTACATTAAAAGGTTTAAATATACTGTCCGATATCTGTTAAAATAATAATCAATATGGTAATTAAATCAATATAAACTCAGTCCTGACAGCTTCCCACTCATTTTTTCTACCCACCCCCTAAAAATGATAATCAAAAACCCAGCATATTTGTAAATATGTGACCGCCATATTGATATTACTCTCGTACAGAATTAGAATATTTGTTTTTAAAATGCTTTATTTTCAACATCTAAATTTGTATAACTGTGCATCTGTAGAACAGGTAACCCAGTCATATGAAAATAGTAGAACATACTCAATATCTCTTACACAAAATTAAATGCTGCCAAATCATATTTAGTTCCCATGTTTCCTATCCAGCAAACAAGAGATTTTTAGTGTAACTAAAATCTATACCAGCTATTTTATTCAGTCACTAACAGGTCACCAAATCATGTTCAAAATGATGTGTGGGAAACTAATGATACACTAACAGTGCATAAATACTGGATACAATTGTAAAACCAAGTCTAGAAAGAAAGAAAACTGTGAGTTACATAAATATAACAAGAGGTTTCAACTCAATTGCTCAGTATCTTGATCCTCCCCTTATTCCTTATACCTGGCATGAGATCAAAAACATATGGCTACCGGAGCATTATAACTATACTTAAATTAAGCAGTAGCTAGAGGCCATATCATTTTTACTTTTCTAATGAGTTTGATTCTAGACATTCTGTCAATACCACAGCAATGATTTTGATTAAATATATGTATATTGGTGAGGTCCACAACTATTAATCTACCTGATGATGTTGGATTAAAACAAAATATAATTTCCTTAACCATTTTATTATGATCTAATATTACCTGTATGCACACAAAATGGCATTTAGAAGTAAAATTTGCTCTAAATAATTTATTATTTGTATGCTTTCCCTTTGTCCTCAAAACTGATTAAACTCTTCTTGGCATTAATTCTATCAAATATGCCATAACTTCTTACCCAATATCTTTCCAAGATTCCTAAATTATTCTCCAAAAGTTATTGAGACTTTATGTTTGTTTATAGCCTTCTTTGAGTTCAATATATCCCATAAATTAAGTTAATGTCAGGAGACTGAAAGGGTCAAACTGTAACTCTGACAACAGTTAGTCTTTGCATAATTTAGCTGTATGCTAGGAATCATTATTGTACTGGATGGAATATGGTCACTGAAACAACCCATCAGAGATCCTCCATCCTGCTTAACTGAAAGTAAAATACACATGAGGCCAGTTTCTCAGTTGAATGGCAACTGGCATGCAGTCTATGATTGCCAAACAATTTGTTTTGTTTTATCTGTTTTCCAATCTCCAATTGCATAGACCGAAATTAAGTGTTTTTTCTATGTTTCGCTTCTACAGCAAAGATTTTACTACAATATATAACCTTTTAATCTGCCCTCAGCAAGAGTCCTCTTAGTGATGATTTTTCTTTATTAGAACATTCCTACTAGAATTAATATCTGAGAATTGACAGATTTCTTTCTATCCTGTAGTGATCCTCCTGTACTATGGTTTTCTGCTTCCTACCTCTTCCACGAGATTTCTTACAGCTTCAAGTTTTCTGAGTACTCCTTCAAAAGTATATAGCTTAGTTCTCTTGCCCGGACAATGTCATTTCTGCAGCTGCCTACCATTATGTTGGAATTCCCCTAATAGAAGAGTTTTATCTCTTTTAGCTTCAACTAACACCTTAGGTATTTTCTGTTGTCCTGAAATAATGAAGTATGGTACTGTATACAAAACATCTGCAAGGGAGACAAACCCTGCTAAAGGAGCAAAATGCTAAGGTTGTCCACCAGGAAGAATTACTAACCCTGCAGAACAAAGGGCTCAGCACTTTCAACACTGCCAAGGAAAACCTCACTGCTAGAATTTTTCATTTTTTAGCTGAGGAAGAAACCTGGTGAAACACCCAGAGAAAGACAACTTGGCTGACTGGTGAAAGAGAAAAGGCCACGTCAAACTGAGCCACCGGTCCTGACCAGGATTTAAAATCAAGCCCACAACCTGGCAGTTCAGTAATCAACCACTGCTCTGCCCAAACAGAGAAGCATAGCTAAACTTAAAACTGTTCCATACCCTTTTTTAAAATTAATGAACAGATATCCAAGGGAACTAAGATGCTCAATTATAACAAGTTTGGAAAAAAACCAAAACAGAATATTTTAAAAGTGTCTTTAAACATCTACAGATCATAAATTTATTAATTTGGGCAACCCCATAACTGAATGTATCTATATATTAGGTGTTTAATTGGACAGTGCACACTTGCTGACATTGCTCACACAGCAGAAATGAGTCAAAAAATGATCCAACAGCTGACATAGCTACACAAGAAATCCCTTTTGTTCAATAAAAATGAAACTCTTTAAAGGGTCTGGCCACACTCTCAACTACTGATGGCATGTTCTCTTCAAATGATTCCAGGTTCCAGCAGTTCATCTGGGTTTAGAAAAGACCCATTGAGGGACCTTTAACCCTTTTGTCAAGTATAGAGGTGAGTGTGTCATGGTATGGGCTACAACCTGGCATAATGGAAAAAAGAATTGATATTTATCAATGGATATTTCAATTCTGGCAAGTATTTTTGCTATTTTTAAAGACATCTCCAACTGTTGTACTGAACAAGGCATACTGATATTTGATGCTCATATTCTTCAGTAGGATGGCACTACATGCTATGCTTCATGTGTGGAAAGGGAGTTAAGGCATTCAACTTCTTCCCTGGGTACACCAAAGCTCTGATACAAATCTGACTAAGCACCTACAAGATCATCCGGATCTTCAGCTAAGAACAATCCTGCTAACATGACGGAATTAAAGAAACCTCTCACACAGATATGGGGAAACTTGGATCAGACTGTGATACCAGCTGTTGCAGATTCAATGCCAAGCATATATGAGACACTACATGCTGTGAAGAATTTCACACTGTTGCTTATCTTTATTTGTGATTTTCTGTAATAATAACAGGGTGCCAAATTATAATGGCCAGGAAATGTACAAACTGTGGGGTTTTGAGGAAATGCTTATTTAAGGAAAATATAGTTTTATTCTATTAATCAAACACTGACCATTATAAAATTACTCAAAAAATGTAATCAGAAAGAAACCAAACATAAATTCCACTTTCTAAGATTCTATAACCAGGAAGCTTTAATTCATCTCATTAAATAAAACAAAAAAGAAAACGTATATAATTTTCACAGCCACACTGCAATTTAGTGTAATTGTTTTCCAAACTTATTTTTGTTACTGTTATTTCAATTACTTTTTTTCATCATTTTCCCCTTTAAAATATATATATATATATATTACGAAAAAAAGAAGTGTCAAAGTTCCATGCCCTCAAGCAATCTCTACTCGAAAAAAGTTAAGTATTACTGAGAAGATAATTGGTTAAATGGAGAAACTCTGCAAAATGCCAGAATAATTCTCCAGTTTTTGGCTGTTTTATGTTCTCCACGTCAACGATTAATCATGAAAAGTAAAAGTAATTTTGTCACAGCGTAAATACAAATTTAATGACCGATAACTTGGAAAAGTGTTCCAATTAATGAGTTGAAGAAAGAGCAAAACAGTAAATAATAAAAAGGTGGAAACGTGTTAATTTAAAGTAATTTGGAAATAAAATTTTGCTATATTAATCATAGTTTGTTACAATCACATGAAATTAGATTTATGTGAAATCTGAAGCTCGAAACAAATACCTGAAATAATATTAACCACCTACAAGCCAGTGGGCAGCCAAATTAGCTAAAATTAGAATCTGAAATAACTCTTTATCACTTAGCACACTGGTGCTAAATATCTTTATCACACTGTGCTGATCATTACACAATTAAGCATGATCTGATGAATTTTAATTAGAATTTATTTTTCTTACATAGCAGTTGTATAGCCACATGGTGGTTGTGTCATACAATGATATATACTTTGGAGATAACTTTGATGAGAAAGTGTAATGCTGCAATTATCCACTGGTAAAGGCTAACCTTGGCAGAGAAATCCTACTAAAACTCTTCATTTTTAAATTTTGAAGAAAACCAGAGTACCCAGAGAAAACTTATGCTATTGGCTAGAGGAGGAGAAGAGCAAGAAGCATACCAGAGAGTTCTGTCAAATAAAGCCAACCTCACCAAGAATCAAGCTTGAGCTCTCAACCTTGGCAGTCTAACCAGTGGAACACCAGCTGCCATCGCATAATTTATTTGCAATTTGAACAGCTTCTTGTTACAGCAAAGGCCACTCATTTGCATCACTTAAGTGGCAGTTAGTGTACAGGGTGGCAAAAAAGTTGCACACCATAGGGTAAATTACAGTAAATGTTCGAATAGTTGGCTATTAACTTGCAAACACTTTTTAATTTGATGTAGTATGGTGTTTGATAATTTTTTAATACCTTGATGTTTATTTGTGCACAGTCAGATCTGATTTACCCTACTGCTCTATTATCAATAATGATTGCAAAATGTGGCATTGCACCATCCTGTAGAAGCCATCAATTTGCCCATTGTGCCACTGGAATGATATCAAAAATGGGTATCGGGAATGTCTGCAGCATCTGTGTTTCACTAGTCACATCGCAATCATAGTAGTAAGAACTAACTGACCAATCTCTCCATATTGCCACCCACACCACAAACTTCCCTATGGTGCACCACTTTTGCACAAAATGATATCAAAGTCTTTACTTGTGGAAGTCATGCAAAACACCAACCATTCATGGTCTCCATGGTGAAAAAATAGACCCATTTGCCACTGCAGAATGAAAATTGCATAATCACAAAAAATTATGACTCCTCAAGGATACAACCAACCAATATGGTCACAAGTTTACATGCACAAAAAATGATGATGATCTATATTTCTTTTGAAATCCAAAACATTGAAAGGAATTACTTATTTGTATCACAGAAGTCATCTTTGCATAATTCATGCTAGGATTAACTTCATAACATTAAAGTCTAAAACTGGAAAATTACAATTTCACCTTTCCTATCTTATATTCCATCCACCCACTGAATAACTTGCTGTTGTTTTTTTTTTAATTTGCATAAGACAAATATATTTCAACAGAACAATAAATTAGTAAATTCATTCCAAAAAAAGATTTTTTTTTAAATATTCTCAATTTCAATTCAAAATTAGATGTACTGAGTGTAACCATAATAATCCTGAAGAAACTGATAATGCATCTGTCTGTATATATCTTTAAATTCTACTTTGTCTTTTTAAGATGGTTTATTTACTTATATTTTTTCTTATTAATAATATTAAAGTTTAAATGAACAAAAAAGACAACATTTTAATCTATTTTCTTCAAACTAAACATACTGAATAATTTTTTTAATGTACCAGTCACATGATAATTTGGTCTCTGAGCCAACAGAAAAGTGATATCATAGTTGGTGCCATGTGAGTCAATCCAACCATGCCATCTCATAGCAACAGATGCTATTCATCAAACTGCAATAAAAAGTTGCAAATGGGCAAAAACTAATGTGACTGTTGACAGGTATTTTCTCTATGTTGATTTACCTAGTTTGCTTTTAAATTTAAAAAAAAAAATCACAGATTATCATCTCTAAAATGATCTAGTGATAATTTAATACAGGTATTACTGTCTCGCTTCTTTTTATACATAAGGATTTGGTAATCATCTGGCCTGCAGCTTCCAAGAAAACACAGGTCATGTGTTTTCATGTCATTCAACATCTATGTTAAAGGATATGTGTAGTTCCAGGACATTTGGACTAACACAGCTGAAAAGAGTCAAAGGTCAAGCAAAAAAATATATCAACACATATCTATTATAAATCTGTTGGGCTATTTACCACTCATCTCTCTAGTTCTTTCATAATTAGGTTAGAAAAAGTACTCTTCTCTTTTAACAAGACCAGCACTGTCTACAACTGTGGACACATTTAATAAAACTACATGGTGCTATAGTTACTGCTAAAAAGCATGGCCATTCCTGCATCTTATGTAAGCTGGCACTTCCATTTTCAAGAGGGGGATGTCAGAGCCCCTATATATACCAGACAAGAGATACCTCCTAAAACGCATACCTGAACACTGTATAGTAAGTACTATGCACTGCTACGATGTACACAAAGTTGTTTGTGATCTTCTTGACAGGAAAGATTTTTCTTAAAATTTTCAACATTTTAAAACTTTTATGAGGCAGCCAGTCATAATATTTAATAAATGTGTTTTTAAAGGAATTATTGTGAGTTTTAATTTTAAATTTATTTCTTAATTTTTTTCCCAAACAATAGTTTTTTTTTTTTTTTTAAATAAATTCATTGCTAAGTTGTGACCCTTAAAGAGTTTCCCTGAAAACCAATTGTATTTTGTATTGTTGTTGTTTTTTTTTTAGAGTGTGGAGCCCTTAAAAGCTTTAAAGGGTAACTGAAGTCCACAACATGTTATTATTATATAGAATTCTCTAATTATTAAATGAATAAGAAAGACTTTTTAATATCAATACTTTCCAAGCTGCCATTTTGTTTTAGAGCATTCTGAAGAGAAAATAAGAAAACACAGTGACAACAAAACTTACATAAACACCATTTTACATGACTATGTTGCACATAAGGCTTTTCATAGTTTTCTCAACAAGAGCTATGGTATTTGAAAAGCATCAGTTTTACTGGAATTCCCTTCAAGTTAATAATGTACATGATTTATTGCAAGATACTAAGAGATGGGGTAGCTACAGAGTAAATCTATTATCAACAACATTCTGATGCTCCTTTAATTTTTGTTTTATAAAACACAAACTCTGAAGGAGAAAAAGATTAATTACATATTTTGCTGTTTATCTTTAACATAACAATATATGTAACGTATGAAGGGAGTGGGCGAGAGTAAAAGGCAGGGTACAATGGACCCCCATTTAACAAACTTTGGAAGCAACAGCTGCTGTCTAGTCTCCTGATAAAAGTCTGCATTGATCTGTGTGAAAAAATTTTTTGCTTGGGTGCCTTTGAGTCCATTAAATCGAGGTTTTACTGTACTGCATTGTGCGCATCACACATTCAAACTGCAGATAAAACTAGAAATAGACTGAAGAAAGAAAGGAGAGTTTTTCCAACTCCAAAGTTATTCCTTCAAGCATAAAACCAGAGATTTTTAACCTTTTAACAAGCTGATCTCAGCTAAAACCATTAACAGTGACATCTGGTATGCCAAGGTGCTGTCTGCATCAATTATATTTCTTAGCATGGCATGTGGTATATATGAAATAAGTGATCCTTAGTTTTCAAGGGACTTCACCTCCTACCTTTATTGGCTTTCTCTGTCAAAGTGGCTAATCAGCATAGACAAGTTTGTCAGAGGTGGCAAAAATACAAGACACGATTATTGCCAATAAGTTTGGTAATATGTTTGTACTCAGTGTTGTGAGCCAAACATCAGTGTGTTCCAGCGAAGGCTTAATATTAAACTTAAGGAGTGTTGTCAAATGAAAACTAAAATTAATTCTTCATCACTGAGTTGAGATAAGTTCAAGAAATCTCTTCCTCAGTAACAAGCAATGTCATTCTTGTGCCTCATGGAGCCTGCAACAAAGTCCTTGATAGAACTTTGTTGTTTAGCTGTAGGAGAAAACCAGAGTGCAATGAAAAATCGGCATTGATTGATTGCAGCATAAGAGCAAGAAGAAACCATGCAATGGGACCAACCAAATTGGCCCCTAATAGGGATTGAACTAAAGCCCTCAGCCACAACAGGCCAGTACACTCTAAGTTGACTATCAAACCTACAAGGACTTAAATGTTTCATTTGTAGTAACAAAGATTTTTGGCCGCATCCACACATAATTTTCCCTGGTCAAATTTATACATGAAAAACACATCCTTCATTTTTGTAAACTGTAGTAAAATTAATATCCTGAGTAAAAGTCAATAAGTCTTTAGAAAAAAACATGAATTGTAAATAGGTATCTAACTAACTGTCTACCCACATTAACTAGTTCAATACCATATGTTTACGTCATACAATGAGACATTGTTAAAAAGAAAGAAATTTTTTATTGTACAGTTGTCTATACCATACCAAATATTTGCTGGTATTTTCCCCCCTTACAGCCTATGCAGACCAACTTGTCAATAATTATTCCCAGAAATGCACACTAAGGAAAAGATATCATCTTTATTTACATATTTTAAAAATAATAATAATAAACATACAATAAAAGAAGCTGTCATTTATGTACTGACAGCATAGCCCCAAAATTAGAGAATAACCTTAATGAGGGTAGGACCACCTATGGCCTAAATTATAGCTAAGAGTCTTTTGGCATTGCTTCAACAAAAAATGCCTTAAGAGATCCTGTGGTATTTGTAATCATTTGTCAACAAATACTGTGTGTAACTGGTCCAGAGGAAAAGGTAACTACGAATGGGCTCTGATGTACTATTACAAGATACCACACAGATGCTCATCAGGATTGAGGTCAGAAGAGATTGTGCTGACCAGGAAAGTGTGATGTCACATTTATGTTCTGTAAACCACTCCTGCACAAAATAAAACCAATGGTTGGTGCTGCTGTCATCCTGGAATAGCTGATCCCCATCTGGATACATACCCCAGCATTGCTGAAAAAACTTGATCTGCCATAATATCTAGGTATTCACTTGATAAGGCAGCAATGGCTAATCTATTGGACTATTAAGGTTGAGGGTCTAAGTTTGCTTCCTATGGCAGACTGATCTCAGTTTGGCATACTCCCTGGAATCTTGTTCTTTTTCATCAGCCAGCCAACCAGCCATCAGGCACTTTGGCTTTCTTCCACATCTAAAAACAAGAGGAGTTCTAGTGGGGATTTTTAGTTGGTTAATTCCCTGAGTAGCATGTGAGGATTATGAGAGTCCATCACGCGAATAACCATTCTCTCAAGTCAATCTTGGATCACAATTGTGATTTAGGTCTGTCAACCCCTAGATAAGGGATGGCACATGATCATCATCATGGATCATGTGATATCAACTGGCATTCAATGGAATATAAGTATTCATGCCAACAAAGCATGTTCCAGAACAGATGGTATCTCCAAGAAGCCTGGACTATTAAAATGATACTTGTAGGATTTATCGCTTCACAAGATCTTTGCAACACCAATATCTTTTCTAAATTCAGAGCCACTTTCATTGGTAGATTCCCTGGTTCATAACAATCCAAGCAATGCCACAGGTTTATCTGCTTGTTGTTAACACAGAAAAATGGTTTGTGCACAAGTGAACAACATAATAACCTGTGGCTTACATTCCATTGTTTGAACGGAAGCAGGTGTCTTTCCAAGCTTTACAAGTTTAGCTCATCTGCTACTTGTCACAACACGTCACACAGGTCTATAAGCTCTATCTGTCATAACCTGCTTATGACTATAGTTATACTTTCCAGAATGGTTTTCTGAAAACATTGTTATTTCAGGAACACAGGCTATATTGATGGACATACTAAGAGAAGCCAGTAGCATACCATGCACTATCATATCCCTTGTGAAGTCACAGATAGAATCATGGGGAAAACAGAAGTTATGTTGAATAATGGAATAAAACCTTAATTTATATATGCATGTCTAGTGGATCTAAGAACATGTTACATGATGACTTGTATGCAAATCTATTTCAAACAAGGGAATATTTTATTATTTAATTCCTTAATGATTCTCATTTTCATTAGAGTGTATGTATGTGAAAACCTTTTCAATTTATAGAAAATAAACCGAAGTCTAACTGAACCATCTCAACTTTTCAGTGCATTATAGATAAATGAATTTAAGTGTGCATGCATAATATCATAGAATGATAATCAGTATACAAAAGTATAAGTAAAATTAATACAAGAACCTTGCAAATAAAATAAGAAAACACAGATAAATCCAAAAGTAAATATAGCCTATAATTTTGGCTGATCACCACTCCACCAGATTGTTTGAGCATCTTGTATTGAAGTTCCAGTATATTTAATATTTATTTACCATGGTCAGTCTTCAAGCACAGAGTAACAGAGCAAATAAAATAAATGATATATATATATACGTGTTTGTGTGTGTGTGTGATATTTTCTAAAGACCTGGCTATAATAACATTGATGCAAACATAACCAGCCTAGTTTCACTTAAACATCCCTATTATTATTTTTTTTTTGTTGTTTTTTTATTAGATTTTGCATTCATTGTCTCTACAGGTAGTTATTATCAAATCCATCCCATCTTGTCCTACATTATCAGCAGATAATGCTTTTGGAGACCCCCCCCCACAACAGGTCTCATGTTTCTCAAGCATGATACATCATTCATCATAAGCCATCTCACCTTTCTTCACAAGTGTCTTCTCCAATAAAATTAATCCAGTCAGCAACAGTATCAGAGGAGGAAAACAGCACTCTTAAGTCACCACCTCATGCACTGTATCTAGCTTTCAACTTCCCACCAAAAAGGAAGAGAATTGGCTAAAAACAAACTACAAACACTAAATTAGCTTAATCCAACAATATCAAAGTACTGTACATCTTATTTTTAAGAATGCAATGTTATAATATTGTCAAACACTGTATTCAGTGTAAAAGTTTGGAAATGAAAAACATGGTGAATTAAATTACCTCTCTCTTTCCCATTGATTTTTGAAATAATGACAGGAAAAGTAATATTCACACAAAGATTCATGTATGCAACTTCAATTCCAACCTATAATCTCTCCATAAAAAATATCAAAGGTTTTGAGCTTTGTAGAAATTACTTTATAGTTAGTTTTATAAAGATATGGCTCCACGGGATGTTAATGTTAAGTAAATACTAACCGATACATATCAGTGAAAGAACTCAACAAAGACAAAATTGCTAAGTGATTGAATTTTCAGATTAGAAAATTTTGATCATATTTTGTTTTTCTCATTTATTATCAAATATTCATAAAATACTGTTCTATTACAGGTATTCATTTCAGCTCTAAACAGGTAATTTACTTAAAAACGTTTAGAATATCAATCCAACAAGCAACCATTTAATAGCAAACAATGCAATCACATAATCACACCGCCTACACTATAATTACTTATTTATAATGGATGTCCCACAGTTGGGTTAGGCCAATTCCTGCTAAAAAAATTCAATATTTAAAGAGATGATAAAAGTTATGAAAATTTTACATTTGTTAATGTCACCTGTGTAATATTCAAGTACTGCATAAACATAAAAATTAATTAAATCTTTTACTTTAAAAAAGTCAATAACATTATTCTTCCATTGAAAGTCATGTGCAATGAATTCATTATTTATACTGATGCCATCATTTGCAATGAAAAATGAAATTTGCCAAAGTGACGGCCATTAACAAGTGTCAAGCTTTGGATATTCAATGGTTTAGTTCAATACCGATAGTTATGGAGATAACTCTGAATGATATCACCACCCTATTCATTCAAGACAGTCAGCCAGATAACATTTCATAATATTGTCTCATCTCACATAGCTGCTTGTATCAGTAGATATCATCTGCAGCAAGATATTGGTTCTAACTCAAATGGCTTAGCTCAACAGAACCTGAGTGAAGTAAACTGAAATGCCACTATGTCATTTACCAGGTATGTGCTCAACCGTACGAGGTCTGTCCAAAAGGAAACCGAACATTTTAAAAAACAAATTTATTGCTTTACTTAAAATTTAATCAGATTTGTCTCCTTCAAAATAGTTCCCTCCACTGTTGATACACCGTTCCCAACATTTTTTCCAGTTTTGGAAGGCATCATGAAACGCATTTTCAGGGGTAGTCGACAATTCTCGTAGTGAATTTTCTTTGATCTCTTCTATCGTCTGAAATCAGATACCTTTCAGGGTGGATTTAAACTTTGGGAACAAAAAAAGTCCACAGGGGCTAAATCCGGAGAGTAGGGCAGCTGGGGAGTTGTCTCGTGCTTTGCCAAAAAGTCACGGATAAGGAGTGACACATGAGCAGGTGCATTGTCATGATGCAGCATCCAGGTTTTATTTTTCCATGCCTCCAGCCTCCTTCGCACTGCCTCTCTCAACCGCCTCAGGATATCCAAGTAAAAACTCTTTATTCATCGTTTTTTGACCACATGGAACAAACTCATGGTGAATGACGTCCTTCCAATCAGACCAACATCACCTTCACCTTTGAGTGACTCTGACGTGCTTTTTTTGGTTGTGGCGACGATGATCCAACCCATTGCAACGACTGCCCTTTTGCTTCGATATCGTAGCCGTACACCCGTGTTTTGTCACCTGTTATGACACTTTTAAGAAAGCTTTCATCAGCATTCGAATGATCAAAGAGCTCCTGACTATGACTCTATTCTCTTTTTGTTCATCTGTAAGCAGATGCAGCACAAATTTTGCAGTTGCACGTTCAATTTTTCTTTTAAAATCATGTAGCATGAACTTTTACAGATGCCTACTTCTTCAGAAACTTCACAGACAGTCAGGCGACAATTTCCATGGATCACAGCACACACTTTCTCAATGTGATCATTGTCCGTTGTCGTGGAAGGTCATCCAGATTTGGGATTGTCTTCGGTGGATGTTCTTCCCGATTTGAAATGCTGGTACTACTCGTGACATTGCGTACGGCTCAAACAATCCTCCCCATAGGCCTGTTGCAACATTAGAAAAGTCTCCGTAAAGGTTTTTCCCAATTTGAAACAGAATTTCACACAAACACGTTGCTCTTCAAGATCCTTCATTGTTCAACTTGTGACAAATCGGCAATTGCTAAACATACGTTCACTCTAGTGCCCATAGATCGATGACTAACTGACGTGGCGTGATGCAGCTATTATTAGACTGAAGGTCAAGGTCACCAATACACAGCATTGTAGTCACGAGCACACTGTGTTGGCACGCTGTTTTAAAAAGTTTGGTTTCTTTTTGGAAAGAGCTCGTATAGTAAACTTTCACATCTAAAGTTCCTACTTAGAAGAGTTTCATAATAGCTTTACAGCAGTCACAAAGTGAAGACATTGCTTATAGTAACAATGAAAATAACAAGCATGATATTAGAATTATTAACTCCGAACTCCCACCATCACACCGACCCTGCAGCACATCTGGGTTCAACATGAAACTGCAGAGATTTCTTACTATATGAATGCGTAAATAAAACCTATTTGTTTGGTCTATAAATGTTAAATCCATTCACAGATCACAGCTACTGAAAAAGATATTTCCACAAGTAACACTTGATTCAAATGTTTTCAAAAATAGGAGGATAAAACTCCAGAGACTATTTACCCTTTCCAGTCCATAGGTTATATCAACAAGAAAAAAACCAAAAGAGCCATGTAAACTATACCATGACCCATATAAAAAATAATACTTAATGGTTGTTTTTGTTTCCTTATTTAGATCTAAATAAATTTTTGTTGTTGTTTTATTTACCTGCTCAATCATCTCATACTTTTGCAAGAGTTGTTGTAGCTCTATCATTCACAGCAAGTTATCAGCTGTCTGTTCCATCTTGAAACCAGTCAAGACTTTGATGGCTTAAGGACTCTAGCAAGTTCCTTTCTATTTCAGATCTCTGCCATGAGTACTTATTGTCATCAATATTTTTTGCCTTTGCTTGTTTGTTTTGTTGTTCTTTCTTATTTTAAACCTGTTAATTAACCTCTTTATAACAATTGTCTCGTTCTCTTTTCACCTTCCAGGGCATGGCCCAGATCCTAAACCAAACTATTCATTGAGACACTAATCCACTGTAGGGACAAGTTGCCCTACTGACATCCAATCAACAGGGACTGACCATTTTCTCTTGGTTGGCTGATAGCCAATGTGGACATTCATTTTCAGTGAACACTGTTATGCAATGACCAATCTTAGAAAATGACCAGACTGCCATGTTTTCAGGTTCCATACCTATTTTTGGAACAACAGGTCAGATTCAGGTCATGAACAGAGAGAATTGATCCAAAGTAACAGATTTTGAACACTGCTATTACTGCATTCACAATTATTAGAACTAATGTCAATACTCCCTACTGAAATGAGCAGAGACTAATTACACATAACAATCTGTCACCAATGGAATTCAAAATGGCTTTTCATATGGAAATGCTTTTTACTCCTAATAAAAATCATAAATTCAACTTTGGTTTTCTACTGTTCACACTTAATACAGGATTCAACTCAAAAACAATCCTCAGGGCCACAGGTGTCAGCAATATCTAGTGTCTATAATCAGTTCTGAAAGGAAAGTTAGCATGTCAGAAAATAAACAAAAATTAAAAATCATATCGCCATCACTTTTAGCCATTATGTGATTTTCTAAAGAAAAAAACAAAAACATCACGACAATTTTTGTAAACTTGGCTATTATACCTAAAACTTTAACAGAGCCATAATTCCCCAATATAATCAGAGTACATAGAAGTCGGTCTGATAATGCTTTATTACTTCATTCTGATTTTGTAAAACTAAATTTCACTCAATCCCTTTTTTAAAACAACATTTCAATTTTGATGGTAGAGGCATATTAAGGTTGCCAAATACAATGGATATTAAATTTCTCTCCTTGAAAGCAACAAATAATATGCAATAAATATAAATAAATAATGGCTGCACATGAAAAACAGGGCTGATGGAAGTATGGTGAAGTCACTACTAGTGTCCTTTCATATAAATATTCTCTGAGTATCTTCAGATAAGATATTCCCACATTTTTCTATTGTGCATTACAAGAAATAATGACTGTGGATTACTTTGATATCTAAAAGGGTGACAACCCTGGTGTAGAAAATAGTACCTCAGTTATCAGCTAGACAGTGTTGCCAATCCTATGCCAACAATGAAAACTGGGTTATATACAAGGAAATACAAAGAGTGGAATACACATGCACAGTATAGCATAGAAACAAATGTAGTAAGACCACAATGACTCATCCCCACTAGGATGAACCAAAAGCTTGAGTATTGACCAAAACCTAGACCCAGCACCCATTAACCATGATGTAATTAGATTTTATTGTTCTCTTTCTATTCCCTCCACCCTCCCATAAGCTGCAATGTTCCGATTTAGATATATGTATTATAACCAAGAATTATAAAGAATCAGTTTCTATGATTCTAACTATTAAGTAAGAATTTTAAAATGTCATGAGAAGATAATGTCTCTACAGAGGTAACTGTATCCTGCAATCTTCTTCAATATATTATAACAGTCATATCCATTCCTATGATCGGACACATAATAAACAAAGCTGTTTAGCTATAGATGCATTTATGATCATCATGGCATCACTGATAAATCACATGGTGGTTAACTATGGTCAAAACATCATGGCACTTAGCAAAAAGTTATTAACCACACAAGCTGTATGCATAGATGAAAATGCCTACCACACAAACCATGGCAGGAAGAAATGACTCAGACCAATGATAGTATTTTTGGTTAACTAAATACACTGTCAGACAGTGACATAAAATAAGGTGGTGTGATAAACTGTATCATGGATGAAAATTACCACAAGATCTACAGTATATCATCTTGGCTAAAGAGGGTATAAAGAAACTCCCTTTAAAATAGGGTTTTCTAGCTGCTACAACCAATCGATCCAACTTTTCTTGATAAAGGTTGAGATGCTGATCATTACAGACTTTTGAACCAATACCCTACCTTCCCATTTCATAGTTATTTTTCTCTTTCTTCCATGACTTATGTTTTATGGCTAAGCCAGCTGAGTGCATAGCACCCTATGTAATTCCATCTTTCTTCACAATTTTTCATTGAGAATAACCAGCTCTATGGAGGACAATAGCCTTGTTTAAGAAATGATAACATGGGATCATTAATTTAAAATTCATAGAAAATAACTTGCTAAGTCTACCATTATGCAAAAAAAGCTAGATATGAAAACAATGTCATAATTAATGGTTTGTGTGTTCTGAGACACGGTTCATCTGTTTTTGTTTTTGTTTATTTTTATGAATGCATAAACCTAAGTGTTTAAAAAGTAGATAACACGTGTTTTCATATTGTGGGATCATAATTTTTAATGTCACTTTGTAGTTTGTACTTTTTAATGCAATGTTTAACTATTATAGAAGTAATGGAATAACATAAAATATTAATCTTAACAATGAACATTTTACAGAAATATTTATAAATGGATATGACATATGTTACGAATTCCAAATCTACCTTAAGTCCTAATATCACATTAATCTCTGGGCTTGAGAACATTCTCAGGTTTATAACACAATTTTTTCTATGCTCAATTAGAATTTCTCTGCCTACCCAACTCTGCTGATTACCAAGTAGAAATCAGAATAATTTATGCTTGTGGCCACACTTTTGCAAAAAAGAGTTGGTTAACATATTCTGATCAGGTCACTGGCCTCCTGTCAATCAATACCTGAATGTGATAGCAATCTCCCACAGGCATTGTCTCTGGAAAGCTTCTAATGGTTTATCACCTATTCCCACCTACACCTGCACACCTTACTTGCTGATTAATTTTCAAACCATTCCATTAAACTAACAGTTCAACTAGTCTGTTGAAGTCCATTATACTAATGGTTACCATCATTCCTCTTAATAAACTTGCAATTTGTACGTTTTCTGCAAGTTGGAACCATGAAACTAATCTAATTTACGTCACTTTTAATTATTAAAAACATGCATGCCTCCAGCTCTTTCTAATTAAAGCAGAAAATCAAAATATTCCAACTTAACTTATAGCTTTCATTTCACTAGTTTTCTCATTTTCATCCACAGACAAAAAAGGTAGTATATCAACTTATATCCTATTTCATTTTTTTTTCTCTTCTATAATTATTTGTAAACAACACTTAGGGCTAGAACTTGCACACTACTATCTATTAACCCTCAATTATATTTGAAAAAAAGGGAAGAGGGGAGGCAGCCACAAATATACTACTTTAGTTTAATTTCCCTTGTTATGAATTTCATCAAAGCTAACTACTCAGAATCAAAGAGCCACAGAATAACAAATACGCACACACACACACACAAACACACACATATATCAAACATACTAATCAGTATGAATTAAATAAAATTAAACTATATATATATACGGTCAACTTCTAATGCCATACAAGTTATTTTAAGAGTTCCTAAAAAAATTACTTAAGGTTGCAGCAATATAGTGCAGAGTCTGATGTCTGACAGTAGTAAATGCCAGCCAGAAATCTGCCAAAAAAAAGGAAATAAATTTAAAATCAAAGTTTTTTTCTCATCTGTGCTAACTTAAAGAATTATCCTCTGATGCTACCTATAATCATGTCATTTTCAACAAAATCCTTTGATACCATACTGCCACTTATGGTACTCTGATGCTTGTCATTAGTGCAAACTGATGGTTTCACCACAAAAAAAAAAAAAACAACATCAACAGACTTCTGGGTAATATACTTTTAGACTAAAGACCACGATGCCACAATCTGTTCAAATTTTTCTGCCTTGTTTAAATAAATGGTAGTGTGGTGTTATTATAAATTACTTAACTTAGATCATTGTCTAGGTATAGCAAAAAATATTAAAAAAATTTGTTTGTAAACATTATCGTAATGTCATCATTGTTCTAGAGACTGTTATCCCCATTCTTGAGAACTTACCAAATTAAAGATACAATTAAGCATATTTGAATAACTAATAAAGTATTCCTTTTAATAGCATGCTGCATTAGCATCTGCTTTTTCATTTGTGAGAAGTCAATCTTTGTGTCTTAGGTCATTTTCATGTCTGCTTGGAATACATCTGAATTGTCTTTGGTCCTTCATATATGCAGAATAATTATTCTGTTTTGCTTCTTATGTCATTTAGCAATGTCACTGGCTTATTTTAAATTACATAATGTCCAATGAATACATTCATAATTTGTATTCTAAAAATTACTGACATTTATCAACCAACAAAATTTTGAGACATTAAGGTGAAAAACAACAGCAACATTTCTGACTAGTTCCCTTTAAAATCTCAACCAAACTGGTTTAGAGCTCTCTTTAAAAATATTCACTTATAACAAGTGTCAAAACATCTTATTTCCTTTGCTGCCTCGAGAAAAACAAAAACATCTTAGGAGTTCTGGTAAACTGGAATAATCAATAATTTACAGAAAAATACTTAGATCATAATCAAGAACTTCGTCACTTTCTTAATTAACAATAAACTATACTGAATAAAAAGTATTTAACCAACTCAGAGTATTCCAATAAACATTGTTTAGATGTTTATAACTGTCAAGTGTAGGTCATATGATATTTCCCTGTATAATAGATATAAGATAAATAGTAGTTTTGTGAATAGGTGCATCTCCATATACTAATTAAACACTGGCTAACCACTTTATTAAAATCTATATCCAATAACGAGTTGAGCACCCCCTTTTCCCCAAATAACAGCCATGACAATGTGGAATAGAATACACAAGGTGATGGAAGGTGTCCTGAAAGATATTTTCCTATGTAGTTAATAATATTGTATGTAATGTATGAAGGTAGGCAAAGGATCAAAATGATGAATGTCTCTTTCAAGTTCATCACACAGATGCTCAAATGAATTGAGATTTAGGGGATTGCGCTGGCCATGCATGAAAGATGCCTGAACTCTCCAGCATGTTCCTCAAATCATGAATGCACAATGTGGGCTTGATAAATGACAGTATTGTCATCATGGAAGTATCTATCTGCATCAAAGTAAACATAAACCATTGCTGAACGTATATGATTTTAAATGATGGCTGAGGTAAGCTTTGATACTTGTTCTGCCTTCTAAAAGAACCAAAGGTCCAGGGTATGCTAACAAAGCACGCTCAAATCCTGACTCAACCACCAGAGCAATGGGACCACACAAGAGGGGTCATGGGATTCATGTAACCTTCTCCAAATCTGTTTTCTCCCATCTATGCAAATAAAATATGAAGTGCATTAGACCACATCACTTTTTGCCAGGCATGTGATCAGTAGTTTACTCAATGGTCTCTTACTGCCAGTCCATTTTTTACGATGTTCTTCACAAGGTGTGGCTGGAAACAGGTGCAAACTGCCCTGCTTTGGATATCTCCATTAACTGGTCTATCATTTGATGATGCTCAGACTTTACTATCCTAGCTAATCATCTTTCTGTCACTGCAAGTTTGTAGTCATAACTCGCATGCCCCATCTCACAGCAAACATTTTCTACACTTTTTGCCATTGCTGATGAACGTGAATCACCAATGTCTTAGAGCAGCCAACCAACAAAACCATCTTAGCCACTGTGGCATCTGCTAAACATGACCCTCTTGCCGTAATGTCTTTCCCTCTCTCCATATCTGTTAAACTGACTGCAAATTTGCTTGTTCAAATTGTATATAGTGCTGCAGGAATCCCTTGTCATAACATTGTGCCAACCTAATT
This sequence comes from Nautilus pompilius, assembly GCA_018389105.1. Classification (NCBI taxonomy): domain Eukaryota; kingdom Metazoa; phylum Mollusca; class Cephalopoda; order Nautilida; family Nautilidae; genus Nautilus; species Nautilus pompilius. The sequence goes on from JACATO010000357.1 coordinate 1,155,520, forward strand.
TGCATCTGCAGCTTAGGTCACTTAGATCCTAACAAAGTAATCAGCCAATGTATATTGTTTGTTGCAGCATAAATATTTCTGCCAAATAAATACTCTACCAGTTGTTTAAATTTGCAAAATATTAATATTTATGTTCATATAGTCACACTTCCCCAACATTAATAATTAATTTGACCACTTTAAGCCTTAATAACAGCTTACATGTGTTCTGCTATGAAAGAACCTAACAGTAATGCCTTTTAACTGACTGTAGATTTTCCCTGGGTCACTTTTTACTTCATATTTTCCCACAGCCACCAACTAGATTTAGATCTGGAAACTTATGCTGTCTAATACAGCATCTTTAGCTTTAGAACTCCTTTACATAATCTGAGGTGTGCTTGAGATCACTGTCCTGCTGGAAAATACAATTTCATCCCAACATTTCCATTACTGATGATAGTATTTTCTTTTATAATACATCCTTGTATAAATATCTGCCTATAATTTTATCAGTTCCAAATGATCAACTTTTCTGACATCTTACAACCCCAGAGCAGAGCCTCCTGATTACCTCCTCTTTAAAGTGGCCAGTACACTTCTTATCGGGCTGCCTAGTTTCAGCAACCAACTTTATCAAAAGTCAGAATACTCTAAGTGGTTATGAATACTTTTGCATTCAGTGTGTATTATAATAAAATACTTTGTATTTAACAGAATTACAAATTTTAAAATAAAATTTAAAAAACAACAAAAATAGCTGCCATATAAAGGAACAGTCAAGATCATATTACCCTACTCAATAGTATTTTGTTTTTTCCACAAGACAAAAGAATACTTTTCTGTCTTTTAAACCTCAAACAAATTTACACAAATCTAACTATCTGAAAGTAAAAACAAACTAATAATAATCAGGCATTGGCCAGCTTTAAATTAACCAGCTCCTACCAATAGCAGACATAATCCTCCATTGCAACTTCTCCTGAGGCTGCCATTCAATAAAGATATTCTCACTGGATTATTAGATAACTAATAATGGGTTGTTTTTGTTTTTTTATAAAAGTAATTACAAGAAATTATAAACCCTCAAAAAACTAATAAATCTGATTTATGCTACCTTAAATAGCCAGAAAATACAATGTGATTCTACTGTTTAAAACTGAATTTAAAAAAGAAAACTAAGTATTCTGTAAATCTAAAATATTTATATAATTTTTTGTTCTTTTTAATCTGTCAATACCATATATCATTTTGTGCACAACAATGGCAATCATTTCAGTTGCATTACAAAACACTGTTGAATGAAAGTAGATCCACTGCATATTTATTTTAACTGTTAATGACCTATAAAGAAACAAAGATATACCATTTTTACTTGGAATTCACATGTTTACCACTTTTCCTATTTAAAGTTATGTAAATACCATTTAAAGATCATTTTTTTGCATAGTGAGCCTTTTATATTTCATATATATAATCAAAAATCAGCTTTTTATCAGCATCACTGAATATTTTCTTAAATACATCATTTTTTTTTCTTTTTACTAAATAAATTGCACCAATTTTGTTGTTTTTAAATTTAATTCCATACTGACATATAAAAAAATGTCAATCAGCAATGATGGCCTGACCATGGAGCACAATAGCAGCTCATCAGCTATTGGACTCGGAATTCTTCTGCTCAGGAGGAAAAGAAAACAGTACAGAGAAAAGCAAGAGATCCAAACCACTGGCTACATACCAAATATGGCCTAGACTCCTAAAGACTTAAGCCACAAGTGCCACTACTACATACTACACTTAACCCCTACCACCACCTTGGTTCTAATGTTTAAAAAAAATATTTTCTTATTGGTTTTTAATCACATACAGTAGTGTATAAAGAAAAACAACTAAATTTTCATTATGTTCTAGGTTTTTTGTTTTCTTTTTTGGGTAAAAATAGCCCAAAGCAGCTAATCTTCCTTTTGTATAAAATATTGAGAGACAACTGTGACACTGAGAAGAAAGACTATGGACTGCATTTATGTTTGGACAAGGCAAGTTTTCCTTTTGATTCCTTATGGTAGAACAATAGAAAGGTTTGTTTGTTTATTCAGACCACAGATAGGTGACACAAAGTCCATCTCAGCTGATGATGTAATAGCCCTTGCTGATAGAAATAGTAAGAGAAGTCAGGTATCTTTCTGTTCAATGGAAGCTTTAGAAGTTCCCCTCAAATTCTCTTCCTTTGCTACAAGAAACTTTGTTGACTGAACAGGAATCAAAGATCAGCCATCAACATCATCTTCACCACCCACATCACTGTGTGTGTATGTACACATAGTAGCCACAGACCATAAAACTGAAAAGGCCATAGAAATAAATGGTTAGCTACAGCAAATAAATATCCTGCCAAGAAAAATGCCAGATGAGAAAAAGATGAATTTGGCAGGCTTCATGTTTGAACTCTGACCCCCCACCTAAGCCTAATAGTGGGAACTTAGTAATTTTGTTTGTTCAATACCCTGCTAAATGTTTTCTCTTGTTCATTTATTGTCTTTTATCTTTAATCAAACTGCAGCCATGTCGTCAGAATTATTGTAGGTGAGCTCATCTCTCTCCAAGCAGAGAATGAGGCCAAGGTAGCAAATATGACAGAATAATGAAGAATAAATGAGGATAAATGCAAGATTATAACCATATTTTGATTAGGACTTGCCTCCTCCCCTTTGTGCTGCTATCACTAACAAAATAGCTACCACTGGCTCTCATTCCTCATTACTTCAACTTATTTCTTTATTTTCTTAAATATCTCTCAGATTACATTCTAATTTTAATAGTATATAAACAATTAAAACATAACAAGCAAAAAAATAATAATATTAAAGTTAAATAAACCAATGATGAATCAGTTAACTGACTAATTATGGAGAAACAATCATTCTAGTTGTGTTAGCAGTTTACATCAAAAGTAGACTCGATAGTTATGGACACCATGTTTACATATTTCAGACAACTATTACAACAAATACTTTTCAACATTTTTGCTTACTAAGCAGAACATATGGCATTTCTTTTTTCTAGTCTTTGTATGCTGTCTTAGCTCCAAACTCTGGAGTGTTAACACTTCCAAATAGAACCAACTGATCAGAGTTAGGGTTTGTAGCAATTGTCGCCCAAAGTAATCCCCCCACCATTGTTAACAAGTATTGTTATTTTCTTTGTTAGAAACACCAGTCAACATGAAAATATTTCCACGTGGTTTTCTCATTGCTCTCCTACCTATAAACAATAACCCTTCCCCAAAGATGGCAAAACAAACAATCATTATTTGATATGAACTTATCTGTTAGGGGCTTCAAACGCTACAAAAATAGGTTCTTCTCCAAGAAGCAGTCTCCTTCAAAGAAGCCATTATTTTTCTTACCTTTGAAAAATATCACGCTAATGTTGCTTAGAATTTATTTCAAAAGCAAAATAAACAAAAACATTATGCATTCAGTAGATCTAAACACATTCATGTAAAATGCAGACTTCACCTTACTAATAGTTAGTGATAAAACTAGACTCCTATTGCAGGAATTAGTCATGAAGAAATCTGTTCTGCTTTTCAGTGCAATAATATTAATTTGCAGATGTTCTTCAGTAGACATTTCCATATTTATTTTAATGGACAAGTGGCACAAACGGGTGTTGAACCCGTGACTTGTCAGTTGCTAAGACTTTAACGCTGATTTTTTAGTGCTTTAGCTCTCAGCATCGTAGAGGCAATCAGTACAGTTGTCGTTAAACCCCATGGGCTCAAACCAAAACTGAAGTCAGAATGTAATTACCATTTAAAAAATTAAAATATTAGACCATAAGAAGAGAATAAATTAGCAAAATCGATAACTGGGTACTTTACATAGCATAACAGTTAACTTAATATATTTTTTTCTCTTTCATCACCACCAACCCAATAGTTTAAATTCGAATTTTATACCATCCAGGCAAAAATTTTGTCAAACTCTTTAAAACACACGTCATTCTCCAGTGATACTGGTGCCGCCAACTCCTCTAAGAATTCCCGTACACCTGTGTATTTTACCCCATTCTTCAGTGCCTAGATGACTCAAACATTCAAAGCACTTTCTCTTGCCTTAAATTTATTGGCCAAATCAAAGCTTTTCATATATAATCATTGTTTCCTTTTAATTTTCTTTATTTAATTACTAGAATATACCATTTAACTGAATGCCAGATACTTAATAAACAAAAACCAATTAATGCTACTGCATTCCCATGAGTTCAGTGTAAATAAAGAAAGGATATAACCTCTCATCTTCTTTCTATTTAAACATAGAAAGTATATTTTCATATAGTTACCATTTAACTGTAAGTTGACGAAAAACAAATATTTGGTAAAGAATGTTAAATTATTTTTTGTTCCCTTATAAATGTTTACCAAAGTATACTTCACCAATTTGAGGGCAGACACTCAAACATATTTTCAAGGGTTAAAAACAAAAATAAACAAATAGTTTTTTTTTAACTAAATAACATGCAGTGAAATAAGCAAACATCTGTGTGTTAGATAAAATTCCCATTGCATTTCTTTTATGGAAACACCTGACACCAATACAGGTGGAACACACATACATGCAGAGACAGACAGACAGAGTTTATAACTAAAAATTATACACTAAAATAAACACTCATTCCAACAAAAAATGGATTAGATAAAAACTTTTAATTTACATTTAATACTATTAGAGGAAAACATCTGATACCAAGCTTAATCAAATAGTCATGCATGCTCTTCAAACAAACTTAAACAACAATGATATGTTCGATGTTAATTCTGAGTCAGTGACTTTACTGACATCGCCAGCCATTTCGATGTGTGGCCGCTAGCCAAATGTTACCATCACAACACATGCAAAGGTACAAGTTTCCAGATGTGTATGTACTTACTATTAGTTATATTTTGCACATGCAAATCATGGAAAGCATTCTCTTTGTTGGCTGTATAAAATCTCTAGATATATGGCTACATTCACATTTGCTATGATTGATTCTTTCTAACATTAACACAAGGTTGGGTTATCTGTCAGTCTGACTTAAACAAACAGAAAGCTCCAATCATAGATTGACATCAAGTCAACCACTGTGACCATCATAGGCACAAGATAACTACTATCTATGGCTATAGCACATGGGATCAGTTTGTCACTGCTACTTTAACAGCAGAAAGCTTCCTTTGCCAATCCGCCAGGAACTAGTACCCTGCTGGTATCTGGCCTTATCAGACCTGTGCATGGCTACATCATGACCTAAGCAAAAGCTTGGCTTCAGTAATATCAACAGCATGAGATTTGGCCTCAACAATGATCAGCAACAGAAATGTTTAATGATGAAACCCATTTTCTGCTATGGGGAAAGTTTACTGCTACAGAAATAAATGCCACATCTCCACTTTTCTGTCATGCTGACTGATTTGGTGGAGAAAGTATTATGGTATGAAAAGAAATGCCTTTTGACTATTGCACCAATCTCATTTGCATATATATGAAAACCTAATGATTAGATACCGAAATAAGGTCCCATAGCATCATATTTTCCCTTCTTTCGCGCCCATTCCAAAAAAACGTTTAAACAGATCATAACGATACCCTTTGATTTTCTGCACACTGCCAATATCTATGGGTAAGATTAATTCAATAGCCATGTACAATATCATCAGCCAGTATCCTAAACATACTAAAGACTCCTCTAAACCTTACAGGTTCTGCAATGGTGGGTGATCTCTTTGAGTCACAAGCGTCAGCTGTGATTGATTGATGTTATACACTCACAGGATATTTATACCTGATGAAACTGTGTAGCGCCCTGGTTATTGCCAACAAGCATTGTCATTCCAGCACCTTGCAAGGCCTGGGATGGAAACTTCCTCCTATAACTCATCTGTTTAGTTATGGGAAGAAACTAAAATGTCCAAAAAAAACTCCACACTGATAGACTAATGTAGATTTAAGAAAACCAAGTTAGTCTTCAAATGGGAGGCAGCCATAGCAGAGTTACTGTAGCACACACCACTCAGATTACTATCAGATTATTCTGATCAGTCCAACTGTGGCTTATTTTGAGATGGTCAGCTCATAAGGCACATTTTAAAATCTGGATAAATTTATAAAGCCAGGTGTCAGGAAATAAACTTATTATGACCTTTAAAATTGCAGTTGCATAACTAAATTTTAAGAGTATATTTAGAGAAAAATTAACTGAACTATTCAGAATGATTTATGAAATGTTCCATTTCATTTTCCAATGAACCTTAAATTATTAGTTATTCAACTCAACTTCACTCACACACATACTCACCCAAAAAGATGTTTAGCTTGAGTTTAAAATTAAAATTTTCAGTAATAAAGGAAATTCCTGGATACTTCATTACATTTTTTTAATGTAAATCCCCCATAAAAACAAACAAAAATGGTTATCGTTAAATTGTAATTTCTTTAATGAGCTGCCTTATTTGCCAACTTTATTTTTTCAGTTATTATGCTACCTGTAATCTGATGCCTTCCTCACTTATTCTCCATTTCCTCTTGTCTGTACCAGGTAGACAGGCTCAGTCTCTATCTTTGTTTCTCCTGTTGAATCCTTAATTTAAGAAATAACAAGTCAGTATTATCATATTAAATCTTTTTTTTAACTCTTCATATACTGTACCTCCAGTCTAGCACCACTAGTATTTGTGTTGAACTGGATGCATGTTTAGTCAACATAATGCAAAACACTTGGGGTTGGAGCAATGTGGATTTGTCATTATAAAGCATGAGATAAATGAGGATGTTAGCATGTGTCACAACCTCTACGGCTGAACCTGTACTAAGTAATACAGATTTGAAAGGTAGTAGTAGTAGTAGAGTGCAAATGCCCACCAAATGATATAAAGAATTAACAAAAAAAAAATCAATTCTTTCCTATAATTCTAATAAAATAACTGAACAAGCAAAAGCAATTCAGAATAAAGTTAATAAGGAGAAACCAATAGTTCAACAAATGATTGACAAAATACAATTTTCAGTTATAAATGAATCCATACAAATCCTTTGGGATTTCTATAATTCTTAATTAATGCTGCAACTAATCTGTGCATAATAACAACTTTAAGAGAAAAAAAAACTATGGCAACCAACACACATTGTGTAATTTCTTGACATTCCTTCTAGGCACAGTTTGTCTACTGCTTAAATCTAGTTATTTTCTATTACCATGAATGGTAATTAAGAAAGCACATGATGTCAATTAGACCTAATTGCATACATACATCAAAAGCAAATGAAGAGTGAAATACAGAAACAATCTTCACTATCACTAAAATAAGTTAATCCATGCATTTCTTTTGGTAAATGGTACAGCAAGATAAGACAAACAGGAAACAAACACATGGACCATGGTATTAGCCACATCAAACAAGTTATTTCTATGACTGTTCAATTTGGTTCAAACTTAAAGCAAATGTTATTGCATTCTTCCAATATAATTTCTTACTACTAATGTGATTGTTAGCTTATGCTAAGCTTTTGTATAAATGTTAATAGACCTCATTATTGACGACTGCTTTACTTTGTTTAGCAGATGAAAATGGTACCTGGAAGCAAAATTCCATATGAAACAAGGCTATACCTTTTCACCCGTCACAGAGCTGGTTACTCTCAAAAGAAAATAGTCAAATAAGTTGGAGTTATGCAGGATGGTGTGCAAACAATCATCTATAGAATAAAGTCAACTGGCTTAGCCATGAACTTAAAGGGCCAAAGAAAAGGGGGAAACTATAGAATGGAAAGATATGTTACTGGTTCAAAAGTCTAAGAGCAATCCTTTCATAGCAGGTAGCCAATTAATTGTTAACCACAAATCCTCTACAATAGTTCATATCTCAACCTTTATCAACAAAAAATGTTTAAAACAGATTGGATTAATTTTCTGAATAATAGTTAGAAAGCCCTTCTTTAGATATGGTAATAATAAAAGCCATCTTGATTTTCTTGTTTATTTTTAGTGGTCCCCTGACATTTCAAAATGCTATTAACGAAAAACAAAACCAGAACTACACCTTGGAGCAATGGTGTAATGTATTGTGGTTGGGTTGGGTTGGTACTGGCTGAAATACCTGACTTTAAGCAACAATGGCATGTCAAAGGAAAGGCTAAAGAAAAATAAAAGGATAACTGCATTTGCCCTAGAATTTAAGTATGGAGGTGGAAATGAGAAAGTATGAAATTTCTTTGCTGATTATTTCACTGGAAACTTGATAAAAATTCAAGGAATTCTCACAAGAGAGGCATCACAATATTCTGCAATATCAAGCAAATCCATCAAGGTATCATCTGATAGGTGATGAGTTTACACTGCAACAAGATAACGATCTGAAGCACACTGAAAAGTTCAGTAGTCAATACCTCACTAGAGAAGAATTCCCTAAAGCCGTGATTTAGATCCCTCACTCAATATCTGAACCCCACTGAACTTGTGCAGATTAGTTAGGTTAGAGAGTCAAGGAAAAGGATCCAAATAATGGCATTCAGCTATGAAAATAGTTGCAAGAAGAATAAGAGTTATTCAAATCAAAATACTTTTAAAAGTTACTGAACAAGATGCCCCAAGTGCCTAACAGAAGTTATTCATACGAACGGTGGTTATGTTGATGAAAAATGATTTGTGTGGTAACTGTCACAATTATTAATATATTACGATTCACGGTTCATTGGATTTTTTATGTATTTCTGCTGGAATAATTAATACGGTTGCATTAACAATAATATGTTGAAAATCCTGATAATAATGTTTTCATTTGGTTAGCTCATCATTTGGATTGTTAGTGTAAATGCTCAGATATATGTAGGCTCATCAGTAAACATGGGAAAAAAAACTCTTGATAAAATAAGTTGTGAAGTACTAATGAATTTATTATACATGATATATGAGATACTTCCTTGATGAATCCATATCTAAGCATTACTACTTGAAAGTTCAAAAGCAAAGGTACAATTACAAGGAAAACAAAAGTTTAAAGATTTCTATTTACTTATTCGAAGTATATATATATATATATATATATTATATATATATATAATGGACGGGATGAAGATGTACACCGGTACAATGCAGAGCTAAACAAGCTTTGCTGTTCAGAGTCTTCACAGATTTGGGAGATTCTAACTTTCTCCTCCTTCCCAAACCGCAAATAAATATTCCACCACAATTGTTTATACCTCAAATTTTCAGATTTTGCTTCAGTTAAACAAAGCCCAATAAGGAAGTGTAACCACCAAGCAGCTACTTACACTGTTTTGATTGAGTATTACCTTGACATTTTTGGACAGCAAGACAAAACTTTATTTACATACCTCCCCAGGCATTGACAGATGAAGAGTACCGCTTTAAAAGTAAAAGTTACACAACGATTTTACATTACTTTTCTTAAAATTTATTTATTTGTTGTTTTGTTTTTTTATTGCATTCAGGTAGACTTACTTTTTAAAATAAGCAGATCTAACAAGTTATATATATAAACCAAAATATCAAATAAAAGTAAATAAATAAATAGATTTGTTTTATCTTGATTATTAATATTGTTATAATCATCTTCACAAGTATCTGCTTTAAAAAATCTGCAACGTATCGCAGAAGTCCATAACCTAAAAGAACTGCCAAGTCTAATCATCCTGGTAAATGAACTATCAAAAACGTCATAGGAAAGATAGAGTGCACAAGCAGTCATTACAAAAAAAGGCATCAAGCAAAATCAAACACAAGTCATGCATGGACAAAGAGTGATACAAACAAAAATGCTATGATCAAAAATAGTTTTTTCTGTCTTCTTGCAGCCACGATATATAAACAAATCAATTTCTGATACTCTGAGGACACAAGTCATTGTGATGATGCCACTGCTAATAACCATAAAACACCAACCTCTTATTTGTATAATTTAGTTAACTTTGCAAAAAAAGTTTTTATTTTACAAACAACTCGTCATGAACAGCTACTTAAATTCGTTTTATGTACAGTCTGAGAAGTTTGGTGTCCTATGTTTCCACAGAAACAGGTAGAACAGCAGCAACTTCAGTGAGGATGAAGAACAGTGTAGAAGCTTCTGACCAGCGCTGGGCAAAAAAACGAACAAGCTGGATGTGAGACCTGCTCCAGCTGCCAACAAACAGGCTTGAAATAATCTGCCATACGGTGTCTAAATCAATGCTGGTTTTCCTATCGTGGAGCGGCAGCTGTAGTGAACTCTAAACAAAACTTCCTTGATGTAATTATCTTTCAATTTTGCTAACTATTCCATTCCTTGTCTACCTAGCTACCTTTTTATATATATATATATAGATGCGATCAGCTAGGCTTCCAAAATTTCTGTTAGGAAGAGAAACATTTGCCATAAAAGTAATTGTGCATGTAAGATTTTTTTTTTTCCATACCTGGAATAAAAATTTTTTTTAAAAATAACAATTTCTAAAACATCTAAACCAAACTTGTCCTGGTAATATAAGTACACACCACTCCTTAAATGTTTCCTCTTTCTAGCCATTCGACTGGAACAGGTGAAAGAACAAAAATTCAGTAAACAATGCAAAACTATTAAGCAGAAAAGAAAGAAAAAAACATTGAATTGTTCATCCCTCACACTGTAATCCATCAGTATATGTATATTTGTTTCCAGTGCATCAAACACTGCATCTGTATCAGTTACTTGTCAATACAGTTACGAAATCTTAATTATGGTTGCAGGTGTTACAAACAGCTAACATTTCATCTGCCCTGGATAATTTTATTCTACATTGATGTCTATAAGTGGAATGACCTTGGTGAAAGAACACTGAATTCAGCAGCAAACAATCCCTACTGAAGCTATTTATTTTCAGATGTGGGAGAAAACTGGTACACAGAGAAAAGCCATGTGGCCAGATGGAGAAAAAGAGTGTACCAACTTGCCCCTGGCTAATAATGAATAGCATAGAAATCAAAAGCACAAACAATTTCTACTTTAGCCAGTGCCTAAAGCTAAGCTGGTAGATAGTCTTTTGTATCACTATCTTAAATAGTAAGGAGAGTTGTCAAATCAATGCTAGAGTGACCATAAAGAGTGAAACAAAATTATTTTATTAAATATTTCTTGTTGAAATAATATATTTGCTATAACTACTAAAATTATTGTTAACCAATAAGGTTAATGATGGAAGACTACTAACCGTTGAGAAACCTTAGCGTCCTGTAGTGATTCAAACAGGTAGCAGTGAATTACCATACTTATTTTCCTCAGTAACTTGGTCTTTAAAATGTACATTATACAAAATTTCCCAAACTCTTCTCCATCAACACATATAAACATCCACAAAGTAATTCTCAAAATCAATCATGAAGCATTTCCTCTAACACAAAAAGCAGAAACCATTCTTTTTTCTTTTGTTTAAACTGTCTGACTTCAAAGTAGGTTTTTGAAGCTCTACACTGAAGCTAACTGTGAAACATAGTCTATGATTGTAGAAAACTGTGTATAAATGCAAAACTAAAACGTTTTCACGAGAAACTCTATCACAAAGGCTTTCAATCTACTTCTAAAGTTTTCGTCATTGATGTGGGCTTTCTTAGGCTGCCTGCCATTGCTGACTGAAAATGACTGGAACTAGACTTTAGCCAAATGTAAAGATGGAGCTTGTTGACTTTATAACTTATTAACTGAAATATGCATAATTTTTATTGCAAAAAACTTTCTTTTCAGTCAATATCTGATTACAAATAAATGAAAGTAATTTTACTATTAATCTAAGTTATAGAAAAAAAGATGCAAAATTGTAGTTTTTCAAAATAAACAAAAATTATAAATGAAAATACATTTTGTCACTCAAATTCCATCTGTTCTGAAAGTAAAAGGTCAGAGCAGCTAACAATGATCTTGTATAGAATGGCAAGATGACCCTACAAGAGATAAGACTAGCTAACATTAATTGTTATGTTGATTAGCAGCTGAATGGCCTTTTTAAATAAAGGTCAGACAAACTAACATTGACCTTTATACTGTGGAAAAGTGTTGAGCTAAACTTTAGAAAGGAATGCCCACACATGTTAAAAGAGAGACTAATTTTTGGGGTAACTATCATCTTCTCACAATAACTAAGTAGTATGATCAGAATATTTCTAATAATAATAATAATAATAATACTAGAGAAGATAATATGGTATTATAAGCAATCACAAAATATTAGCCATGAAATATCCTTCTAGTCAACAATGACATTGTGTGGAAAGATAGAGTTTGACACCAGTTACCATTGAACTTCTCATTCTTTTCTACTTTCCTTTATCACTAGTAGGATTATCTCAAGGATTTCCAGGATAGCCAAGCCACTGAATCTTTATTTGCTGCAATATATAAAGACTATGATTACCATTTGTTTATATAATTAATTTGAAGCCTCTCTAGTGGCAGCAACCTATCTATTATAACCACTTGCATACAATTTGCTGCATCTTACTGATCTTTATAGATACTGATATCTGTGTGAAATGCAACTGCTTAAACAGACATAAATATTTTACCTTTGTTGATCTTTACATAGACACAAAAATCAGCATTAAAGATCACATGTATCTTAACCAACTTCGAGACAGAGAGCATGTTTATGCAACACCTTTAACGAATGCATAACAACTTCAGTCGCTATCTTATGTGTACATCAGTTATCCCCATTTCCCCAAAACTGCAGTGTTCAAACTTGTCTATGATTTAAAACTTTCACATTATAAATTAATTTCTGGTTGGCAAACAAAAGCTGGTTTGCACTTCTTTTGCCCTTCACAACATTCCCATCTCTCCCTAAACACTCTAGATCCCCTACTCCTTTTACTTTCCTAAATAAATTAAATTACTGCTAGCTCTACCCCAATTAGCAGTTTGCCATGTAAAGCTAGGAAAGCAGAATATAAACAGGAAGAAAAGATTGATCACATGTCCTGGAGGACAAGTGTAGATTTAAAGAGACACATGTCAGCAAGCTACTTCCAGATGTCCTCGTCAATTGGACATTGTTTATTATACACACTGATAGCACTGATATATCCCAGTAGACTTCTGCCTTACACAAACTGCCCGGAGACCCCAGTGTCTGAGTGGTTTCCTCAAACAAATCTACCAGGTTTTGTCAGAGTGGTCAAAGTTTTATGGGAGAAGAGAAAAACAAGGAAAACCATTTCCCTCTTATTCATTTCAGCCTCTGAAGATGTTCACCTATATCCCTTCTGCCTGATCATAGAGCCACTAAAGTAACATAATTATCAGATGTCAGCAGGCTCACTCTTTAGCCAAACAGATAGGTGCTGCCTGCATAACATTCAGATATATCTTTGTACCATCACCAATCGTTGCCATGTTAGCAAAAAAATGAAAGAAAACAAAAAAAAAATCTCCTGACAAGGTCACACATTAGGCCACAAGCTGTCAGTGCTCCAGTATGTCTCCAGAGGGCCCTGAGCAACCCCCGCAAAGAGAACAACTCTCTACACGCACAGCTATGAAACCAAAAAGGACACACATACAACTCTCTCTCTCGTCTTTCAAAAGGCATGACAATGACTAGTGAATTTATTTATACTGATTTTAAAACCAAGAGCATCAATTTTCTTTATATAACAGTTTTGCTCCCTGGCAATTTCTAGGATGTCAAGAGTTTTAGAAATTTTGTTGTTGTTGTTTGTTTTTCTTTATATTTTGGTTAACTAACTGCCAGGTTTCTACCTGTTTTTACTGAATCAAAAGTATAATACGATTTCAAAAGTCATCAACAAAAATAATCATAAAAATGAAAACTAAATCATAATAACAACATTTTATTTCATTTTTAAGTTAAGCTGGAATAATTACACTTTTCCATTGTGGGATGAGAGCACAGTGTAGAAAAATATCAGCTACACATTATGTATTGTGGCTTTGAAACATCAGTGCAAATTATTTCTTCATACATTTTGGAAAATAGAGCAAAAGAAAAAGATTAAATAAAATTTTTTACAAAAATCTTGATCACTAGAATTAAAATCAAATGTAAATATCATCAGAATAAATTGATGACAGACTCAATAAGATGCCAGAAAGTCTCCTTATAGCAGTCACATTATAAATATTTGGAATGCCTAGCCAAACAAGATGTTAGTTCGTGTCACTGGTTTTAGGAATCTGTTTAATGCCAATTGTAGGGCAAAAGCTCCTATTTAAAAGTTTTACATCTTCCTGTCTATCTAATTACCACTACCTACCTTTTGGTCTATTCCTTGACTTTTAAAAGAAAAAAGCTATCTAGATGATGATAACAAAGGTTATATAACAGAACAATGTCAAACATGCCAATCAAACTGATCCATAACAACAAAAGATGAAAACATCGGCATCGAAAATTACTTGCGATTTAACATTTAACTGCTTCATCAAAACTGGTCAATGATGCACTATAATCAGTTTATTTTCACTTTTACTCAACACTGCTTAAAATTTGTTTGATGGAGAACTGATAGAATAGATACATTTACATAGATGTATATATGTATATATATTTTTTTTTAAAGATTCATCTTGGTATCTGATTTGTAGAGCTCCTTAGACATGTTAATATGCTACCCCTTATTTCTATAAAACATACATGATGATATAATTGGTTGTTAGTAATTACAAAAGATCATGATAAAGTGATGTGGATTAATATAGCATGCTCAATCATCATCGAGGCAGTAGACGCCATAATTTCTCTCGACCTTCTGCGCGGTCTTCCTTCCTCCTACCATAAGACAGTTCTGGCAGTTTCTTGTTTCAACCCTACCATAAGTTGAAGACAGAGGTATTTGGCTTCATGGTCATGTTAGAAGGAATGAAATAATTAAAAATGTCAAATTTAAACCAAAAAACAATAGCAACCTTAAAACTACTGAGAGCTATGGTGTACATTAAAAAAATTGCCAAATAAGCCGATAAAAAAATAGATTTTGGCTCTGTGGCAACATGAATAGCACACTTTTCTTTTATGCTAAAACAACCTTCCACCTGCAAACTGTCATGTTCAGGTACCATGACAAAGATGATAAAGACATAATCAGGGTTTTATTTTATTTATAGAAACTAAAGAGTTCAAGCATTTCTCCTCACTTTATTGGTAGGAAATTTCTCCTCCACCAACAGATCAGCAAAATGCAGGTTCATTAGTTATTTCTGTTACTAAAGAGACTGGAAATACCTGAACTAACCTCCTACTTTCTGCAATCAAGTGTGCGGTCACATAAAGTTCTTATAGAGATGTCTAAAACAACAAGAAGACTGAATGTCTATGATTAAGTGAGGACGCATCTTGTTACTTTTCAAATGTTGTTATAAGGTTTACTTTTATGCTACTATAAAATCTTTCTATTATGGCCACAGCAGAGTTATGAATTGTGACCTTAATCTAGGAGTGACCTTTAAATGGAAGTTCACCAAGTTCTAACATTATTCCCCAAAAGAGGAAGATTTGGAAAGCTTAAACAGCCATTCAAAAAGAAAAAAGTTAAAAATACCTAGCATAAGATTATTTAACCCAAATACTATACCAAACTAATAAAACTTTCAGGTAATTTGCCTTAATTAAAAAAGTTTTGTTTTGTCTTTCTTTACATTACTTAATGAAACGCTATGTTATAAACCAATAATAGATCATCCAATTAGAGCTGTCTCCATTATATATCAACCAATCTGTTTAATCTCCATTCATTTTATCCACAAGCATCCAAAGATGATATCAGTTTCTTCAAACCTTTGAGTTATTATCCTCCACGTATAGACAAAAACACAAGTTTGTTTGTTTTTTATACATACAACCTTTAAATCCATGATGCCACACCTCTCTCTGAGAGAGAGAGAGGGAGGGAGGGAAAGTAAGACTATCAACCAAATATGCCTTTTAAACTAGTTTCTAGCAGAGAAATCAACTCGATGTTACAAGTTTTAATCCATTACTATTTGAAATAATCACACCAAAGTGATTTCTTAACAGTCTTTAGTGAGATGTGTTGCTTTTAAATATGGTTTATCCTTTGGTGTGACAACTGATCAGAACCTACAGATGATGGAAATGACTGAAGCCACATACACATAGTAAAGCTTTATACTAATGCCTTAACTTAATACAATAATTAAAAAGAAAAAATCTCTGGTATTAAAAAATTAATATGGAAATAATGAAAAAAAAATAAAGACAAAATTTTAAAAATAAATTTGCCCTCAAGACTTGAAATAACTGTACTGCAATCGGGGTCTGGAGCATAAATATGCTGAAGACAGAGATGTGCTCAAATAACTATCAGTGATTCTGGCAGACACATTGTTTTATCTGTCTCAGTTTTACATAATTATGTTGCATCCTCCAATGCGCTTCAAGCTATAATCAGCTATGCCGCTCTTCCTTAAAATTCACCATCTTTGAAGATGTGGAGACACCTTAAAGATGTTAAAGATTTAAAATTGTTTTTTTTCTCATTATTTAACAAGGTTTCGGTTGCGCCAACTCTTTAAACTTAACAAAAGACAACAATTTCGTATTATTTTGGAACATTTACATTTAGAAGCTGCATCTTAGTTCCAAGCAAAAGATGGTGCAAAATAATTTGGGAAGAAATTAAATAAATGTAACCAAGTTCAGTATTCTGCTGCGTGTGATTAATACAGATTATTTTGAAATCCAACTCTGTCTGATCTCATTTTGTAGTTTCAATGATTTCTGGTTCAATGCTCTTGAGATCAGGAGTCTACACAAATCTTCATTATGTTCACTTTTTCTAAAATTTCCTTTCTAATAATGCCACAAACTAATTTATTATATTTGTTAGAACCACACAGAGAAAATAGCGCTAGACAAAATAGCTGTAAGAAAAATGTATCTATCTCCCTGTCCCCTCCCTCCAGCAGGCAAACAGATTCAGGGCAAAAACATTAAATTCAATAGATGACTAACCAAATTATTAATATTATTTTTTAATTTATTAAATTACATTACAATTTCATTAACACCCTCAATCAACTGTGCTTGGTAATTGCAGTCAAAATGTTAAATTAAAAATCAGGATTAACATCTACTAAATAAATTACTGGACCATGACATTGACAGAGAAAAATCCAACAGCTGTTTCATGAAACATAACCATTTTCCCATATGGTTAATTTCTGATCACCTTGCTACAGTCTCATGAAGGCTGCTCATTTGTGAAAGTCAAAAGATTATGATTATAGAAAAACTTGGAGACAGAAAATTAATAAAATACTCCAAATTAAAATGTAGGATATGCCAATAAATAAATAAATGGATATGCACTAACAAAAAAACACCTTTTTCACTAATTCAAGACTGAACTGAGTTGGATTAAATTAAATGCATACAAAAAAAAAAAATAATAATAATAAAGGGGAAAAAGATTTTCTGTCATTACCACCTTTTTAAAAAATTCATTGCATATCCAAGGTAGATAAATACCTTTATCAGATTTGGGAACTTTTTATATAAACAATGGTGGTTACCTGCCTGCCTTCCTCAGTGTTTTCACTTTCTGATTAAATATAATATACATCATGTATTTGGAATTCTGGAGGAAGTTTCAGATGGTGCATCATGTGCATTTTAGCATGACAGTATGTGTGTGTGACGAGTGAATAATTAGAGAGCCTTCAGGGGTCAGATGATTCGTGTTAGAAGTTATCCAACTGAGAAGGGAATTAATAAAGGCTTACTCCAGCTATTAATTTGGTTTCACATATATACAGTTGCAGGCATAAGTGTAAACTTGCCAATAAAATACTTCATAGATAAAGTATTAGTGCATATACAATGTGCCGCCATAATAATTTGGACACGTACTGTTAATATAACATTAGCTCACTACAGGAAAATAGCAAATATAGACAAGCAACAAAGTGAAATCCTTTATGTTAGTTACTTGGTCAAGCCACCTTTTGTAGCATGAAGAACCTCTACCTGGTTGGCACTAAATCAATAAGATTTTGTAACACATTTTTGTCAGGGTCCCCCCCAAATCCAAATCCAGGAGATAGCTTCCTTGCAGATTTACTGAGGATGACATATTGTCAAGTGAAAGATCTGAAGACATGGCTAGTCACTTCACTGTAGTGATGATGGGCATTAAGTAATGTAGTGGCAACCCTAGTAGCCCTATGTGGATTTACATGCAAATCCTGGTACCAGTTGTGGATGAAAAGGTAGGACTACCAATCTCACAATCTGGTCCAGATACCTCGACTAGTCAACAGTGACCAGTGGAGTCTTTCCAATTATGATTCCTCCCCATATCTCTACCATCATTATGATCGTGAGCAGCTTAGTTAGTACTATCCATGATGCCTTCAGAGAAATCCAACTGAACTGACTTTCATCAGAAAATATCACTTGCTTCCACTGGACATTTATCCAATGATTTGAATCATGTCCAAAATAATCAAAGATTATGATGATGATTGCTCATAGGGAAACTAAAACAGAGAGAACTGGCACATAATCCTTCATGGTGAAGGTGGTTTCTAATAGTTTATCTACATATTGAAGTCTCTTTGACTGCTAGCAAGAGTTATTGGATGTCCAGCAGGGCCATTCTTCCAATCATCTCCACATTAGGCCAACTTCTGTTGGCCTGTCATTGACATTACCAAACAGGTAATTAGCTGATGATTAACTGTGAAACAATGCAATTTTCAGCAACACTGCACTGCCAAAAGCCATATTGCAATAGACCTACTGCATGGAATCTCTGGTCAAAAAACAAGTGCCTGCAGACTATAAGTGTAGTTTTTACTGAACAAACGATACCAGCTGCATACCCACAACAGTTCTATACCCATAAACAGGCATGCATTTTGAAACTGATGATTATACACACCATGTGATGTATGCAAACCATATGGTCATATGATGTCTATGCATGTTGATTTTTTTTTTAAGTATTTCCTTTTAGATTTTAGGCCTAAGAGTAAACAGCATCTGATGGTAGGCTATGTTTTTTTGTCCACCTCTAAAAATTATGACAATAATGTATCCCGAACTCTAATATCCCTACATTTTGTGCACAGTGAGTGTATGTGTGTGCGTGTGTGTATACATATATATCCACATATATTAACCTGCTTATAATATACATGAATTTGAAAATTTATTTCATGATTTTTTTTTTTTTTAACTTTCCTTCGCAGTCTATTATCCTAACTAAACACAAAAGAAGTATTTATTTTTGTAGCTACTTAACAATGAACTAATGTCACATCATGCTGAATTATGTTGGTAACTGATCCATATACACAATATCAGCTGCCCCATCTTGATTAAATTTTTTTATTCTGATTTTATGGGTAGACTGCAGTTCAACCTGTCAGCTTTTTTTGACATGTCATCCAGCTGTGACTGGGAAAATGAATTTGGTCTTGACATTGTTGCCACATGAAACACAGGGCAATAATGATGGCTATCTCAACATAATCCACATGTTTGTTCTAGAACATCATACTTACACACCTACACGGGGCATTTCCACCATGGGAGCAACAAAAAGAAAGAGAAAAAAAAGCAAGTAATAAAAGGCAATCTTGTTCAACAAATGGGTGATAACTTGTCACAAAAATATTACCTAATTGTATAAAAAGAAATAAATTTCAATGTGTAGCTGTATTAGAAGTAGCAGTGGTGACAGATGAGAAAAGAAAGGAGGGAGAATGCTGCAACTACTTAATGTAGTATCCATCACTGTATCATAAACAAGGGAGTTCAGGTTATTTCTAATGTAGACTACATGATAAAATAAATAATTAAAAACATACAGGAAAAGAAATATTGCGCCAAACACATTAAACGCTTTAGAAAATGAAAAAAAAAAAAAGTTATCTTCTTGTTTGTAGCTACAATCCTAAAAATTTCCATCATGTAAAAGTAGATGAATATTATAATGTTATGACTAATAATAACAAAATGTTAGAATGAAACTATATAATCACAAAGATTCTGCATTTTGAGTAAATGACTGTGACCAGGTTGTAAGTGCTAGAGTTTCCAGGTGAAACCAAGAATCTCTGACTACAAGTTCTAAATAATAAAAACTAATTTCTTTACAAAGGTATTTTAAATTCAATAAACTGGATAAGAGATGTCACTAAGTCTTATGTCAGAATCAGATATCAAAAGAAATGAAAATTCCTTTTAGTTTTACCACCACATAAAAATTTAGTCACTATACAATAGGACAAGACTTTACAAATATGAAGATAAAGTCATCCAACTACTGAAACAAAATTGCAGAGACGTTTGCTGTTTTTTTTTCAAAATAATCTTTTCTGTCTTTAAAACTAATTAAAGAACTAGTTGTCTGTTTTGTTTTTATATTTCACTTATAACAGATTTTACATCTGTTAACATTCAAACCATGTATTCTTTGAATTGTCAGTCTCTCTTGTTTTTTTAAAACATTAATTTAACTAATTAACAATAAAACCTGGCAATGGAGTATTCGTCAAAATATCAGAAAATTTTCTTTAAGACTGAAATGAAAAAATAACTTTATACATCTTATTATGAATTTTTCTTGAACTTTATAGGTAAAAATGTAATCACTTCACTCTTGTTGGTGCTGGATTCTACAGCAACTTTAAAAAAAAAACATATATATATACATATATATAATAAACACACACATACAACCATAAATGGCCCCATATTTTCTAACAGCCAATTACTACTATACACGTAACTTGCATTATAAACTAATTATACATGATAAAAAGTAGTTTCATTGGTAGCTCAGTTATGGATAGTATAATTAATGCACATATACATAGCTACAATAAAGTAGCATGTAGCTATTACTAAATATATGCACATACATAACAAAATGTATTACAATAAGTTTGTTGGAGCATTATTTTGCATGGCATATTTTTCCCCTTCATTAAAATATCTTCTTTGGTTGGTCCACAATATGGCTGCCAGTATACATTCTTTTTCTGCCTAACTTTCTTATAGCAATGAAAGTATTTAGAAATTTGAATAAAACATTTTTTTCACCTATAGATAGTTCTAGCACAGACAAACCATTGTAAAAGTGCCCAATGTGGACAAACTTCAGTAGCCACAACAAACACAAAAACTACACAAACCAGCAGCCAAGCCCATACCTTTCATCAACAAAATGCCATTTTGTTTGATACAAAAGCACTAAGGTTCTCTCTAGCTTCACCTAGAAGAAACATTCAGGAAATTACTTAGCATGTAAGAAACAACATCTGAGGAACATCTACTATAGAGAACTCATACTAACTGGTAATGGCCATTATATGGCGGCAGACTCTGACAAAAAAATTGTAGAGTACTTCTATATCATCAGATTTCATTGTACAAACCATTACATCTTATATGCATTAGGTAAAGACCATTGGTTTATAATTAATTAATTAGTTATTGTATAGGTGTGCATTAAAAACCATCCTTATATGCATATCATTAACATAAAACTTAGGAGCATAAACATTATTTCATTTCTTCAGAAAGAAGCAAACCAAAGTAGCAGAATAATTCATCCCCAATATAAGAAAATCTCGGGCAAAATATACAAGGATAAAACATACAAATAATTAAAGGAGAATGAACTACAGTT
Organism: Nautilus pompilius; assembly: GCA_018389105.1. Classification (NCBI taxonomy): domain Eukaryota; kingdom Metazoa; phylum Mollusca; class Cephalopoda; order Nautilida; family Nautilidae; genus Nautilus; species Nautilus pompilius. Next base: position 1,177,186 of record JACATO010000357.1, read on the forward strand.
GTTAAGAAAAGCATTAAAAATAAATTAATAAAATCTCATAAAAATGATGCAAAAAGTTATGTATTAATTCAAGAAGAGGATTGGGTGTTTCACAAAATTTAACCTGAACATCATAAGAATTTGATGATGCAACTGACCGTGAAAGAGAACTGAAGTCCACAGAGCTTTAAGTTGCATCACAACTATTGAGTATTCAGTTTCATTGCTAAGATTACTAATTACCAATTATAAAATGCATATATGAAATAATCAAATAATCTTATATCCATCCAAAATTTCACCATCATCCCGTTCTTCTTAACTCTTTTAAAAGCAAGAGAAAGAAATTAGGATTGTTACAGAAATTATACTTGGTGTCCTCATTAACCTACAACCTGACTACACTGATTATCACATTTATATTCAAATGAAACAATAAAAACTCTTATGATTAGCATGACCCGGCATTAAGAAAGTTTAAAGATAATTTCCCCTGTAATGGCCCATAGCTATAACGCATTTACATCTTTCTAAAGTTGAGCAAAGATGTTATGAGAATTAGTTAAATACTAAACCTTTTAATGTTAAGAAAAATGACTACTGTTCACTAAAGTAAAATACATAGGTTTCTTTTTCTAACAGAAAGATATACAGACATCTTTTTTTTTTAGTCTGACTTTTTTAAAAAATATATATTTCTTTTAATGTATTTATTTCCATATCAGCATATACTATGCACTTACTGTTCTGAGTTGCTGGATTTTGCCTTAACTGTTTCACACGGTTTTGCACAATTTCCAGTTAAAGATGGAACATGCAGTATCATGGAGATCTGGATAAGGTTTCTGGTCAGAATGATTCTACGTATAGTTTCATCTGGTCAAATTCTTCTCGGCTTGGATGGGACAAACCTAGAAATGAAGCATCCAGACAAGCCTACATTTTTATCGATGTTAAAGGAATTCCAGCTATTTCCAAAAGAACTCTCTGAATCTTTGCTGCATGAAGTTAGAGAATTTTTCTTAACATTTTCCAGGCCTTGTTTTCTGAGAAAGTAAATATTTCATCTTCAGAATCAATACTAGTAAAAACTATATATTTTTTTTCTCAAAATAAATATCTGTAAGCCACAGCAATCCATCTAAATAAAAGATACAAAATAAATTGTTTTAGATTTTTTCTAATTTAAATTTTAACTAGACAGACACGGTTGTTTTACTCATTTTATGAACAAACAAAAATTGAGTTTCTAGGCTAGAATTGCATGACAGTTGTTTTTTTTTTTTTTTTAATTTGTTTCTATGCCAGGTCATGCTCATCATTTTTCTTTTGGGATGTGTTGCTCAGTTTCTGCAAACTCCAAAACAATTTCTTTCTTCAGTGGCAGCAACTGGTCAGTAGGCAACTTTCAAGTACTAACTAGCTAATAATTACATATTTTTTTTAATATTAAACTCACTATTGCAGATCCTCAAGTTTTATCTGATAAATATTTGTAATAATATCTTATCTGCATCATGTATGGTGTCAATAATGTTGCTGAAACCAATCAGAGAAGTTTTCTCCTGCCAAGAAAACATTTCAAGTTCAAGAAGGGTAGTTAAAAGAATGTAGTGAACAGAAACTGGAGCCAGGAAGAGGTTTTCCTAAATGAAGATTTGAGGAAAGGAGAAGTACAACCAGGATTTAGCCATTTTTGTTTTTGGTCCAAATATAGGATGATCAAGAACTACACAGTAGAAAACGTTCACTTTATAAGGGTAAAAATTTAACTATAAGGCCTTATGCGTGCCCTCATATGGAACATTCGCTTGTTGAGAAAGTCAACTCAGTGATTTTGAAGGGCTCTGAAGCACTGCGTCTGAAATTTTTGACAGCTTCTCCCCATCCAACACTTTTGGCCTACCTAATCACTGATAATCCTCAACTGAACCAGTATCTTCAAATTTGCTAATCAATGCCCTCACAGTTTTTCTGTTCAGAAGCTTTGCATCAGGAAATTCTTGTAAGAACTCATTTTGAACTCTTGTGGTGTATTTACCGTCATTCACATACAGTTTCTTGATAAGAAAGATTCCTTTGACATTTGAAAGAACCGTTACACAAAAACTACAATCACGTTTCACTTTTGCAAATTTACTGCCAGGTTGGTCATTTTGGGAACTACAGTACAACTCCTCATACAGAACTACCATCTGTTGGTCATTTTGGGAACTACAGTACAACTCCTCACACAGACCTACCATCTGTTGGTCATTTTGGGAACTACAGCACGAAACAACAAAGCACAAGGAGAGGAATCAAAAATGATTACAAATATACTCCACTGTATAGTTACTTTCTGATCACTCTGTATTAAATTTATTGGTTTGTAATCACCACAATTTAATTATTTAACTGAAATAATTTCACTGCTTCAAAATATAATTAAGAAAATTGTTTCTTCAAATGGAAAAAAAGAAAGAAAACCTAAGTAATATCTAAAAATAAAATCATGAGCAAATTTCCTTTCCTATTTACTTGATGAGAGAAGAGCAGATATAATTTTTAAAAAACCAAACAAAACATTTCTTTTTTAAATAATTTTTAAATGAACACTACTTTTTGCTGAAATGAAATAAAGGGCAAAAGGTCTGAACTTGGGAATAACTAGCAGATCCAAAGAGAGAAAAAAATTGATTTTAGCTGACAAAGGTAGTGGAGTTGGTCTAATTTCCCTATTTGTACCACAGGGCAACTTTAGAGATAATATTTTACTCTTCATTTCCATTGACTCTGCAAAATAAAATAGATAACAAATAGCCAGCATATTTTCTGGTTTATAATTACAGTTCCTGGTAACTAATTTCTAGTAACAATATACATTTTTCCAACATCAACAGTTAGCAACATCTGCCTGTTCATTACATATTTATATTGTTGAAAATGAAAGCAGAACAAAAAGAAAAGTTAGAAATACAGTAACACAGCTTGAATTTAGAGAATAATCAATATTCTTCTTTAACCAGAGATATTTGAAAGAATTAAACTATAACTTACACAGATCAATTCCAGGATACATTTATTTGATTGAAAATCCTCAGCTCCAACCATTTTAAATTTCTGCTTAATCTTTAAAAAGATCCTGTCTTTCTTTTCTCTTTTCCTTAACCCTATGAATACAAACATACTCCAAAATGCAAATTCTGATTTAAAAACTTCAGAGATAACATATTCTCTCTCTCTCTCTCCCTCTCAAACAAACAAACAAAAACATTTAAAAAACAGCTATAAACAGTGAGTGACGACTACTTATTACTCTCAGGCAGTTCACTGCTTTGTTTTAACCACAAGCAATCTGTAATATCCACACAGATGGCATGAAAGAATGACAAAAAATAGATAACAGCAGCATTTAGAAAAAACAAAACAAAAACAAGCTGATGTGGTTAGCAGCAAAAGACTTTCATTAATGTGATAAAGATGGAAATCATCCAACACTTAAAAAGGTATCAACATCATCATTGCTTGATCAGTCAGAGCTTGCAGCACTTCAGAATAGCAAAAGCTAATATTCCCCTTTTTTCCCATTGTTTTTAATCCACACATTTTTCTTTTTCCTTTTTAACAAGACTTTTTCCAGGAGAAGGAGGAAAAACAAAATTAAGATGACAAATTATTCAAAGCAAATTTCTCATGTTACAGCAACCATCAAAATGGAGAAGTATCCTTCTAAAGTTCTCCATTTTCTTTAAGCAAAAATTCCCTATAAAATTTACTTGATCCCAAACAGGTAAAACAACAGGCAAATACCACTAACCAATGGCAGTGCCAATACAGTTTAAGCATCATCCACTCTAAGACAATAGGATCAGTTGCCAAGGCATAAAGAATTGACAATGGTAGATAAGCAGGCAAGATAAGCAAATGTGCATGGATGCACACACACACATACCAATTGTTCCCTTCATCAAGTAGGCATCATGTGATGGATTCTGGGTATTTATTCAACCAACCAGATCTAAGCCAGTATGCCTTCAATTACTAATTTTTATTTTATTCATTCCAAAAGTGACCTATCCAAAACTAAATACTATATAAATTTTAGACATCTAATCCAGCACTGAAATGTGCTTTCCAATTTGAAACTATGACCTGATGTGTGACAACCATTGTAATATCATAAAAGATGCTAAAATTATAAAGGGAAACAATTACTAGCATTTGTAACAATAAACTTGAACTGCAACGGACAAAGATTCAGACAAGAAACGCAAAGATGCTGAATGCCTAACAGTGAACAAGTGAAAAAAGAAATGAATTTGCTTTATACGGTGAACATTTCATGTTTATATTTTTTAAAAAAACCAAGAAACTTTGTGGAAGTAAAAATCCAGACTTAAATTAGATGCATTAAATAGCAAATAGTTTCATTCTAAACAAAAGGAAAAAATATTCTTTTATCAATAATTTAAAAATACATTTATAGAAAGTAATAAAATATTTAATAATACAAAATAAATGACCAAAAACATAGTGAAAGATATAGAAAAAAGAGAAAGCAGGTGAAAGGACTAGGTGATGTGAATGAGTGAGCAAGCAAATTATTGAAAACCAGCTATCAAGGAAAGGAAATGATAGTGAGTTATACAAATTTCTCTGCTGTCTTTTAAAATATTGAAATTTTGTACAGTTGTTCAGTTAGCAGCATGAGTTCTGAAGCAACAGGATTAAGAGTAACCAGGCCAAGGCAGTTGAATGACTGACCCAACAAGGTTATTTCTACATAGACTGATAAACAATTTAATGGCGACCGGACACAAAATGAATCTTTCAAATGTGTTTTATTAATACTTTAGGTCATTATGTGGGAACAACCTCATTAGAAGTATCATATCTGTTTCTTTGAAAGTCCCTAAAGCCATAAGCTATGGAAGCATGGTAGCTTCCTGTTCTTTTGTTCTAGACTATCAACATTGGTTTCCTTCCACGGCTAAACAGAATTGTATTAAGAACTTTATTTTCTGCTAAAGATGGAAGTTGCCAGGCCCACAAAGTGTACAACTGGCAACACTTATTAGCAATAACCATGCCCTTTTTGATAGTTTATAAATTTGTTCAGTGTCACACCAACCTGGTACCAAAATTTGTGTAGTAATGGATGATTTCAATTATCAAGATATAGACAGTGTTTCTGAAACCAGGTGCTCATCGATGTTGCCAGTTTGCCATTGCTGTACATAATAGAATCCTTTAGCAAATAGTAACTTTACCACCATCGATGACGTTTGTTTACTAGCCAAGTATCTGAAATAACTGTTTTTAAACTGGGTATTAGTGACCACAATTCTATCAGTCTTGTTCCTAACATTAATAAATCACTAAAATGTAACAAAGTTATATGAAATTCTAATGATAAAGATAGTCAAATTTTATAAGGTAGTCTAAATTCAATAAATCGGAATATAATCTTACCTGCTATCAGTGATATCAATAGGAAGTGAAATACTTTCCTTAGTGTTTTTATGGATTATTGCAAAAAGTCAGTCTCAAAAGGTGTGTAACAATATGCAGAAAGAAGAAAACCTTTAAAAGGACCAGGGCTCCAGGAATGATCCTATTAATTATACAGCAGTTAGTTTAACATCAATTGTAGGAAAAAAAAACTAAGACATGTAAGATTTTCCAGGACAGAAGCTAACTAATTTGTTTTAAGTTCTCTGAAAATGTCACTACTAACTTGGATGCAAGTAATAGAATGGATGTTCTTTATTCTGACTTTAAAAAAGCATATGATACAATTCAACAAAGATGTCTGGTGCATAAATGTGAATGCTTCATTATAAATGTAATCTTTTATTATAGATCAATGATTATTTACATAACAAAGAGTTTTAAGGTTTGGAGAAACTTCAAGATTCTGTTCTTAGGCTGGCCCCATTATTAGGACCCATAAATAGTAAAACTTTAAAAGTTCCAGTTACTCCCATAAGACATTAGATCCCTTTTGTAGTATGTCATGAAGACTACAAAAGATATCAGTATTCATGAGAAAGTTCAGAGGTTTACTAGGATCATTAGTAATGTATAGTATCTTGACTATGAAGAAAGATTAAAAAGACTTTGATTGCCTAGTTTTTTTAGCAACAGAAGTTTTCAAGATTTATTTAATTTTTTTCTGGAAAGGAAAACAAATTTAGATTTTCTTAATCAGTAGTAAATTATATATATATATAACTAAAGGTCATAAGTGCAAGCAAGATAAATAAAATACTAAATTGGATATTAAGAAATGGTTTTTCAGTAATCGCCTAGTGTCTGCTTGGTATGCTTTGCCAAGTCAAGTAGTTGACACAGATAACAGCATAACTATCTTTAAAACAGGTTTGATTCTCTCTTTTTTGACAAAAAGACGCAATATAAAAGTCTTTAAAAATTCACGCTCCTCTGGATTTATATGTAAGATCAACCAGGGCAGCAGAAGCTGATCTTATTTGCTCTTTTTTTTTTTAAATAAATAAAAACTATCATGCTACATGTGATCATACTATAGAATACATTGAGTTGATTTACTAGCCCACCCACCTCTCTTCAGAAAGAAATAGCAGCTCTTGCTTTAAATCCAAAACAGCACCATGAGAAATACAATACACTGTTGCATACAGCAGCAGCTGAAAGAAAGTCAATACTCTTCATCACTTGTCGGTTATTCTTTTTCACCACTTATTTTTTCTCCTTAACCCGCTCCATCCCATATCAAAATGGCAGATAGGAAGCTATCAGCAGAAAAGGTAAAATGTTTGAATGGCAAACTACAGAAGAAAGCTGATACAGCAATTTATTTTTAAAGATAATAATGAGCTGCCAAAACAAAGTTAACGTTGAAGAAAAAACAAACACAAATGGCAAATTAATGACTTTACTGATGTGGGGGGAAAAAAAACAAAACTGTGTAAATAAATGTACAAAATAGTAAAACTGAGCATTATTATTATTTTTAAAATTCTACTGGAACTCACTTTTTCTCTTTTACTCACACTCACAGAGAGAGAGAGAGAGAGAGAGCGAGAGAGAGAGAGAATTATGCTTTAATTCCTCCCTCTTCCAAGAAAGTGTGCATCAGGTACTTTCACATTAACCATGAACTGGTCAACAAGACAATGAAGAGAAGCAGAACAGTTGTACCGGCAACAAGACTTAACTAACTACATGTTTATATAACAAACTTTCTCTTTAAGTTTAAAACCAGTTGATGTGGAATGGATAACAAGCTGAGCTGTTTTGTTTAGGTCTTTTTTAGTCATTAAGATCTCAACAATAATGCAAAATCATTTTCCACAGTTTGTTTTCTTACAACTTAACAAAAAATAATAATGATTACTATTTCCTTTTCCTGAACAGTGCTATCCAAAATCAAATGGTGTTTCAGAGATAGACAGCCCTGCAGTGAATCTGTTGCTCCAACACAGTTTTAAAAAAAAAAGAATTCAAAAAACTCATGAAGCTACAACTTAGTTTTTCTCCTTGATCTCCAGGTTACCAGAAGTCTTGTCAAAAAGCTGGCTTTTATTATGGCCATAGCTATTATAAAGTCCCATCCTGGTGTATGTGTATGGTAAGAAAACTGCCATTCCATCCAACCCCCTCCCATGACATCAAAGTGGAAAACTCCCTTACAAATTTAATGGCCAACCCCCTCCAACCTCCTCTGTTATAAAATAAGAGCAATAAACAATGGCCAAGGAAGTCACTTGAGTGTGACCTGTTTGATTTCCTTTGCAGCTGAGAAAATCTTCAAAACATTTCCATTGAAGTCCTCCAGAGTAGGGAAATAAAAGGAAAACAAGAAGGTAATAATAAAAACAACACAAGGCTTACGGAGAGCACAGTTATTTGGGTTGAACAACAATGATTTTCCATAAAACTACTTTATCACATCTGCCTGATAATGCAAGCATTTCAAACAGGCATAAACTTTCTAGAAAGCATGAAATAACAGAAAAAAACTAAGAGTGCAATGAAGTAGGAAAGAAATAAAAGTGACAAGCAATGTCAGATTGGAAAAGATTTCTTTTTTTTAATGCGTGATTCATCTCCAAAATTAAAGACAACAAAACCACCACTGATTAATGAAACCTATTTATAATTTCTACCTACATGTGAAAGATTTATATTCACCACTTCTACAGATCTATATATATTACAAAAGTCTCAAACTTCTTACATGGAAAATGTCTACCTTTTATGTTTTAGAAATGGTACATATATGAAATAGCAATAATAATCAATTTATTAGTTCATATAGTTTTAGGTATATTACCATATAACCATAGAAAATATACACATGATAAAATGTGCTACAATAAGTTTTCACTGGATTTCTGATTACAAAAGACATCAAAGGACGGCAACCTGCCTGATATCTTGTGATGGTCTAATGCAATCATCATAATTAAGAATGCTTTGGCAAGATCAGGCCAGAAAGTTATATGCCAAGAGAAAGCAACAGCTTCACATGCACACACACACAACTTCAGCCTAATTCTAGATAACAGTTATAAAATTCAAAAATTTTAAATATTCAATTTTACATTTTCAAATGGAAAATTTCTAGCAATCTAAACAGATCTCCAGAATTTTCACTCCAAAAGAATTTCAACACTAATTTTTTTGTTTTGTATTTTAGAGAAAATATTAAATTGTTATTCCTTTGGGAGCTGTTTAGTAGCTGAAGGGTTAATTTGGTTGCCCATGAGCATCACTGCTGACAATCCAAGATCTTTAACTGATAAAGAATTTTACAAATTAAAAGTTGGATGCTAACTCTCAAGAAATAGCTTAAACTGACAAAAACAATCAAGTCTATATAGTGACCACACAAAAAGAATTGACCAAAACTTGGCACATGCCTGGGCAAGCCAAGCTTTATTGGCAAAGCAATAAAAATCGCTGATATTCAATTTATATGATTAATAGCAATCATTAAACATTAAAACATACTACAGACTGGGTCTTGCATGCCCCTGCTTTCCTCTCAGTGGAATTAATCCTGGATCAACTCATAAAAAATTCATACCCACAATGACCAACAGCAGTGAAGTAGACCAAGAGAGAAAGTGTATTCCTTAGATGAACGTCCATACGAATTAGATGGAAATTTATTCCTGCCAGTAAAGGAAAATTTGTGACCAGGGTTACAGCAAGTTCAATTTTGAAAAAAACAACAACATAATACAGTGTAATGGCACCAACTTAAGACATCATAGGTACACAAAAGTATTCAGTCAGTGGTCTCATCTCAGAATCCTACACCTGGTGAGTGGTACCAGCATTCATTCATACAATACATGTTCCTTCATTCACTGTGCATTTTACTCACCTAAAAGACACACTATAGTTAATCTTAAGTGCTACCCTCTGAAGAAATGACTTGCACCAGCACATGCCTTAAGTTTCACACATTTGTTTAAGCAATAATTCAAAATCTCCTTCACATAGTAAGAGAGCCATAGATGTACTACCTTGACCAATTTTCTAAACATGCCTTTACTGTTTTGAAAATTATTATTATACATTAAATATCTTGTATTTATCATAGCACTAGAATATAAATTTAGACTGACAAATTAAAAAATACAAAGTCTCCATATTACACTCACCTAAAAAGCACATTACAGTTTGCCATACTCATGAAAACTACACAGAATACTCGCACCATTCCATTTTAATATTTGTAACCCAGTGGTTTTTCTGCTGCCAAAAGGAACCTGGTGCCAGATCCAATGAAGACAGGCAGAAGGTACACAGACCCATGGACCAGTTCACAAAAAATAACAGTTTTTTTGACTACAGTTATCTCCCTTTTGGTTCTGGTGTCCCATTATTGTATCTAAAGATGTGTACACAAACAGATGGTCAAAAGTAAAGTCTAGCAACAGTGGTAGATGGATTACATTATCTGTCTAGTCAAATAACAATTGTGTAACACTTGCACTGTGTATTAGCATAACCTTTACTCAAAGTATCATGTGCCAATTTATTATCTGAATAAACAAACCAAGATTAATGAGCAAAGCTTGCTGTTCCAGTAAATAGTTTTAGATAACAGTGTAAAAATAGATTAGTATTTTTTGTTGAAAATGATCAGTAATAAAATAACATGCAACACTTTATCTTCCAAGGCTTTCCTTTTAGACTAAATTAATAAGCAGGGCTTACCCTGAGATTTTTTTTAATTTTGCAGAGATAGAAAAGAGGGCTTAAACAGCAATCTGGACATGTTCCCGTCCTCTGGATCTTCCTAAAACCATCTGAACTATATTTGTCACATTTTTGTTAAAATTAACTCGTTTTCAAAACAAAATTTTGTGGTTGAAAGAGAATGAAGAATATTAGCCATAATGGGAAGCAACTCTCCTGCGTAAAGAAAAGCTTTGCTGGCTAGAGTCTTGTATAAGCCATGATGGCTTCCTTAACTGGTCTGTGATCACAGAAGCTATCTAAAAGGTAAACATAAAGAAATAACTCTTACTTCTTGGTATTAATACAAATAATAAAAATAAATATACAGATAAATAAATCAGCCAAGTGGGTTGGTTCAGAGTATTAGGCTTTACTTTATGATACAGTCAGAGTCTTGTCATATCATTTATTTCATGCCAACTCGTCACCACCAGTAAAAAGAGAACCTTAGTTTTATTTTTACTGGTGGCTAGCATATATTTTTTGGCCAAATTGGGGCAGCACATCACACCAGGTCTGTGTGCACATTCGATCTAATAGGTTGGTTTTTACCCAATAAATTTCCAGCTACTCTAAAATGCCAATATCACATTAGTTCATAAACCTATTTAAAGCCATGTAGTTTGATTGAGTATATCCACTTTTAAATCATGATGTTTATGAAATTGTAAATAAATATCTTTAACTAGAGAGTAATTAGAAACCCACTATAAATCTCCTTTTGGTCAGAGCCTGAATTTTAGAAATGTCAGCCCTGATAAGAAACCAATAAAGAATTTCACATGCACTGACTTAATTTATAGAAACGACATTAAAAAAACAAAAACGTGTTAAAATTACAGCCATTCTGGAGTAAATGAAATAACTTGCAAGCTGCCTTTCAGCAGCATCAAAAGCAAATTCAAGAATTACACTTTAATAAATTCTAGTCACAATAGCTATTTTCTTTGAATTTCAGTAAATTTAATGTTGCACCAAGAACAAGACTGACTTCTGACAACTACTCTGTTGATCAAAGTTTTAGTATCATGCTACCTGCCATTGTTTATCAGATTAAATTTCCCATAATTCCATGCTCTAAATTAGAATATAACCAAAAGAATTTCTTAGCTGATTTCATTCATTACATCATGGCATCATCTGACAAACAAACATCTAGAGAGTAAAATAAACATGCCTCAATGATACACTAAAGATCGTTTTGCTTTTGGCATCACTCTACCACTAAAATTGTCCATTCATAATCCTCGATGGTATCTGCGTAACAATGTTATTTCTATAAACATCTGATAAAATAGCAGAATGTTATGTAACTATCTAAAATTGTTAAGTGATTTATATTATATATTTTCAATATCTGGTTTCATTACATGTGGCACAGCTAAAGGTTCTGTTTATTTTCATTGGTTTTCTATTCTCTTTTTCTTAACCACAATTCCTGCGATTTTTTTTAAACAAACTCAAATTAACTCTCATCTTACAATGTGTAAAACTATACGGATTGAGCAACCTTAATGAATAAGAATTTGCCACTAATCATACATCACAGAATTCTGATCATTTGTTTCTGTTTTCACACTATGCATCTTTGAACTATCTCTCCTCCCTATTTGAAGGGATGGGTAGTTTACTGAGGACTGGGAGGGGGGCAGAATGATCCCATACACTTGATGGTGGTGTATTCTAATGTGTGTATTATTTCTAGAACTCCCACTGCTGCTTTTTACCAAGTGTCGCAGCCCACTGTACCAGGTATGAGAAATTAACCAACCAACAGGTTGCAAATTCAAGATCATGTCAAGATTCTTGTAAAACCCAAAATAAAATAGTACTACTACTACTACAAAAATGCCAATACTTCTGCCCACAGAAGTAGGATTATTAAGTTCCAATAATGGTAACAGGGAAACATCACTGGAATGTGAGCTTATTAGCTAGTTCAATTACTACTTAAAAAAAAATGATGATGGGGAAACTACCCTTTATTCTCTGTGTGATGCAGTGTATAAGGAAACAAAAAAATTAATAAAAATTGGTATCCAGATTAAGTAAAATCCTTCATCTGTTACTTAATCACATAGAAAACATTATACAATCAATCCTAACAGATTTACCATCTCTGATTCCATGTTCTTCAACATAATAGCCCTTTTAGTTATTTTAGACATACTAAACGCTAATAAACTTTAAGCCATTTAAAATCTAATCCGCATAAAAAATTTACCAAAAATGTATTCACTGCAAACATTTATGGAGAATTTTTAGTTCCTCTACACCAACCAGGGCCACTGTCTTTCTAGAGGATTATTTTGATCTTATATGTTAAAAGAAAAACTAAAATCCCGAATCCATATCACAGTAACTACAGTTTCTTACTCAACAAAGCTTAGTCTGTGTTCAAGTAAACCAAGCGATCGCACAGCTGCCAATTTTAGACATGTTGTTAGGAACTTTAAAAATCTCTTGCATGGTTTTCTTTTCTCACAAGTAGTCAATAATGACCAGATTGCAGTAAGTAAATAAAATGCTGACTTCTTCAGAAGGAAGAAACCATAAGCTGCATGATACCTACCTCCGCCTCTCAAAGCAATTTATCCGCTTAAAAACCAGCAGCATAGAATAGTGGAGAAACCCAGGCAAAGCACCATAATTTTAAAGGCTTCACTTCCATTGAAACCCTTTTCAAGTCTGATACGGTACCCACCTGAGCAGTTTTCTTCATCTTAGGGGCTGGTTGTTTGGTATACTGTATATTTTTCCACCCTATGTATTCAAAACAATCTTTTAAAAACCCTGCAATAATGAAGCTGAATCTCTCCATCCTCCAACTTGCAAATGCTACAATATTACTTTAGGTGGGATTCCCAGTTAAGCTTACCCATTTTTAAAATTAATTTTGTTTTTAATTTACTTCTTGTTTCCATATTTTGCTTTCCTTCAAACATAATCAAACTAGGAATATGTAAGATGTTCAACTGCCAATTTGGAACTGATTTTCTTTTTTACTTTAACAATATACGAAAAGAAATTAACATATTTAAAAATTGTCTCTCATTTGAGTTACTTAGCTCTTTAAAAATCTTTTAATAAAAGAAAACAAGTCGGTGAGCAATGTAGAGCTAATTTGAAATTTGCACCTGTGCATCTGATTTTTACAATACTGTCCTCTAATTATGTTTGATCATAAAAAACTGGAATTTTATTTTCTAAAAGAATAATTTTCCAACCTCATATTATAAGGGGAAAAAATTAATAGATACATTTGAGGAAACAGAAATATGTAGGAAAAAATAATCTAAAATCAGAAATAGAGAATAAATAATGTCTGTGTGGATATACAATCCAAAAGTTCTCTGTACCACATGGAGATTTCACAATGAAAGAAAAGAAAGTTTTTCTGGCAAAATCTTTGTTAATGTAAAGGCCAGGAAAACAAACATGGCTGCTAGCAATATCTAACATATAGTTGTTTAGTTTGGTTTTAATTTTTTACAAGGAAGCTAAAAGCCACTGTGATTTATACATAGCCAAATCGCCATATTATGACAGCACTACTACAAGCAACACTCGCACCAATGATTGTAAAGTCCCTTGTGTAACCAAAGTCTCAATCAACTATCAACACACTGTGGAAGAAACTGGCATTCCATAAACCAATGAACCCATTCCCATATCCACAAACTTCACTGGAAACAATGATTCACCATTAATAAAGTTTACCTTGCTTACACTGATCTGACAATTGTGGACATTGCATGGGGATAGTATCATTCATTCTTCTAAACACCCTGCTGTTGGTTCTCCAAAGGTTCCTCAGGTCACTGACAATGGCAAAAGATACATTTCATGAATAACTGCCCAGTTTTCCCTTGGCATCATTTTACAGGGATCTACTACGTGCTCTGTGAACACAAGTATTTTTAGCAACAAGACAACCAAAGAGGTAGATGCATGCCGATTTTTCTCCATGTCTCTGCATAAAAGCCTATCACTTTAAATTTCAATTATCTGTGATCTCAAAATTTGTATGTAGCATATCTGTGCCATGTGTATAGAGTGGCAATGCTAGAGACATAAACCCCAAATTTGTACTGCTTAATGCATGCATATATCACATTATTATATTTCATTTTCTCAAAGCCAATTAAGTTTATATGAATAATCAAAATCTGCCAGTGTAATAAGAGTACAAGAAACACAATCAAAATTTGGATTTATTTTTGCAACGTTTTCTTTCTTTAGTTTCATGTGAAAAAAATCTGCTCTTAATTCAACTAGTGTATAATTAATTAGTTATGTATTTGAAGCCAATGCATCAATATTTGAGTACATTCTAGTTAATAAAAATTCATTACTATTACCTTTTTATTAATAAATTGAAAAACTTCAATATACAATAAACAATTAAATTGAAATTATTTGGATGGTGTCCCAGAATAATGTACACATACCTTACAGGTGCATCTCAAAAAATTAGAATATCGTGGAAGAGTTCAATATTTTTTGTCAGTTATTTCAGAAAGTGAAAACTGTATATATTCTAGACTCATTACATGTAAACTAAAATGTTTATAGCATTTTTTATTCTTAATTTTGATAATTACGGCCTACAGCTAAAAAAATAGAAAAAGCATATCTCAAAATATTAGAATATTCCATTTTGGGTTTGAGTAAATCACTATTTGTGCAGTATAAATACCATGAATCTCTCAGTCTGGTTCAGTACACACAACCACAATCATGGGGAAGACTGCTGACTTGACAGTTGTCCAGAAGACACTCATTGACACCCTCCACAAGGAGGGTAAGCCACAGAAGGTCATTGCTGAAAGGGCTGGCTGTTTGCAGAGTGCTGTATCACAGGATATTCATGGAAAGTTGACTGGAAGGGAAAAGTGTGGTAGGAAAAGGTGCACAAGCAAAGCTGATTCAAGAACTTGGGGGAGCTTTACAAGGAGTGGACTGAGGCTGGAGTCAGTGCATCAAGAGCCACCATGCACTGACGTGTCCAGGAAATGGGTTACAAATGTCGCATTCCTAGTGTCAAGCCACTCCTGAACCAGAGACACCGTCAAAAGCATCTTACCTGGGCTAAGGAGAAAAAGAACTGGACCGTTGCTCAGTGGTCCAAAGTCCTCTTTTCAGATGAAAGTAAATTTTGCATTTCATTTGGAAATCAAGGTCCCACAGTCTGGAGGAAGAGTGGAGAAGCACAGAATCCAAGTTGCTTGAAGTCCAATGTGAAGTTTCCACAGTCAGTGATGATTTGGGATGCCATGTCATCTGCTGGTGTTGGTCCACTGTGTTTTATCAAGTCCAAAGTCCACACAGCCGTCTACCAGGAGATTTTAGAGCACTTCATGTTTCCGTCTGCTGACAAGCTTTACAGAGATGCTGATTTCCTTTTCCAACAGGACTTGGCACCTGCCCACAGTGCCAAAACTACTAATAACTTTAACTGGTTTGCTGACCTTGGTATTACTGCGCTCGACTGGCCAGCCAACTCGCCTGACCTGAACCCCATAGATTCTCTATTGGGTATTGTCAAGAGGAAGATGAGAGACACCAGACCCAACAATACAGACAAGCTGAAGGCTGCTATCAAAGCAACCTTCACTTCCATAACATCTCAGCAGTACCACATGCTGATCGCCTCCGTGCCATGCCACAATGCAGTGATTCGTGCAAAAGGAGCCCCGAGCAAGTATTGAGTGCATAAATGAACAAACTTTTCAGAATTTCAACATTTCTATATTATAAATCCTTTTTTTTATTGATCTTATGAAATATTCTAATATTTTGAGATATGTTTTTTCTATTTTTTTAATCTGTAGGCCGTAATTATCAAAATTAAAATTAAAAAATGCTTGAAATATTTTAGTTTACATGTAATAAGTCTAGAATATATACAATTTCCACTTTCTGAAATAACTGACAAAAAATATTGAACTCTTCCACGATATTCTAATTTTTTGAAATGTACCTCTATGTTACCATAAAAAGTTTTATCTCTCAGTGTTAAGATGTTTCATTCAGAGCTCACAGAGTACAGCAGAAAAAGCATACATACATACCCCTGACATAATGTATTTATTTAGTGTGCAGAAAAAATGTATAAATATTTCTGGATGAACTCTTTAGGAGTACAATGGGATGATGCACAGCCATTTTCCTAGCTAAGTAATTATACATTTAATAAATAAATCATCAACATATTATTAGTAAATTGTGTAACTAAAAGTGTAATATTACTTTTGCTTGCTTTATCATAGATTTACCCTTAGAGTCTCAATAAAACCAATAGTCTGCTCAAAATTAACAAGGTGGTCTAATCAAAAACATTTCATCAGTTTGCCTTTCTAGACAAATGAAGATTGTGAACAACTTAATCACAGACAGAGATACAAGAAACAATATTTTACACATTTTAAAACCTAACACCTTTTGGTTTCATGAGGTGTGGTGAGAGAGCTCTGGGGGAATTTACTAGAAAGTGTGTTTACACCAAAGAAAGTAATTTGTTATAAAATGAGTATTATATATTTGTGCAGGTGATACACATTTGAAATTACATTGCCCAAAGAGTTTCCACAAACTCTAAATGAATCAAGAATCTACAGAATTTCTCAAACCAAATTGGCAATAGAAATTGTTTCCAGGGTGAGACTTCATGGCACATCCAGAATAAACTGACCAGACTTGATCCCCCTGCTCCAGATTTAAACACCTCTTCAGGTCACCAAGTGGTCAAGTAAATTTTCCCGCAAGACAGTTGGTCAAGAAGTGAATTCAGGCTCCGCTATCCTGGCCAAAATCAATGTAAAACTGGTGCTGGAGTTAACACCTTAACTCTCCGCTGTCAGGACCACTGTCTGGAGATGCCGTCATTCATTAATGAAAGCTTTCTGCTTGGTATAAAGCTGAGCGAGCTAGCAAAATAACCCCTGCTGTTTTTCTACATTCCTTTCTCTATATTCTCCTCCCTCCCCTACCTCAAATCCCACCTGACTGTGATGTCTCCACATCTTGCAACAATGAATTAACTCCTATAAGAATGGCATGTTACTGGTGAGATGTTTCACCATAATCAGTGTGATTTAACATTTCTACCTCTATGTTTGTTCCCTCTATTTTTTATTCAACCCAGCAAGACAATGGGTACAAAACCAGCATAATGCCACTGATAATGTTTAAAAATAAGTGTTCCAAATGGGTCCAAAGATATAATCACCTGAACTATGGTAAAAAGTTATAAAGTATTTTTCATTTTTCCCACTGAGAAATACAAAAACAATTGTGATTATTCAGAATTTTCAAATGATCTCAAAATAGATACTGATTGACAATATATTGTGAATTTAAAGAGTCATTTATATAGTCAGCATCTTGGTTTAAAAAGCTCCAAATTAGCTACACAAATTAATACTTGCTATTAACTCTTGAGAAAGCAATGTTATGCAAGAATCATGGAAACACATCTAGATATCAACAATGGAAGTTGGGAGAAATCAAGAATGAGAATAATTTCGAGTGTTTGACTGAGTCCGGGAATCTCTTGGAATCAGTGAAAAGGAGCTAATTATACTTCACACAAGATAATGCTTCAAATTAAAAACATCTTTATGACAATAACCATCAGAAAGAGGACTCGGATAAAGCATTTAGCTATGTCGGTTTGACAATATGCTGTGGACACAAGCTGTGTAGACCAAGGACAGAAAGAGAGCAGCAAGTGCTATATCAGCATAGTGGGCATCAGGTGATGTCTGTTGTTTCATCTTTCCCTAACTTCTGATAAATGTCAAAGGAAGTCCTTCTTTAGTGAAACACAAATCTGCAGACTAATTACAATTTTAAAAAATGATCATTGCTGATACACACCTCTTCAGGAAATGTGTCATTGAGAATATTCTACATGAGATGGTATGTCCTGAAATGTGAGAAACTTC
The DNA here is from genome assembly GCA_018389105.1 of Nautilus pompilius. NCBI lineage: Eukaryota > Metazoa > Mollusca > Cephalopoda > Nautilida > Nautilidae > Nautilus > Nautilus pompilius. Next base: position 1,195,335 of record JACATO010000357.1, read on the forward strand.
TCATTGTTGTTCCTTTCCTTTAATAGTTCTTCATATAATTAGCTGCTTTTTTTTACCAAATCAGAAAAGGATACAATCATAGATTAAGCGAGACATAAGATAGAAAAATTGTTTGCTTCGTTTTTTTTTTTTTTTCATTTTTAATTGCCAAATTAAAAAAATGACAAATTTACTCACTCTCTCTCATTTTTTTTTTTTAACTTTCATAACAAAAATAAACAGATTCTAAAATAAGGAAATAGGGGCCATTTAGGAGTCACAGATGAAGTTTTTCAGATGTCAGCATTACCAATAAGTAAACCTACAACATCTCTCCATCCTGGTAGAGTTCTAACACCAGTAAAATTGGCCAGACCTATAAACCGTCCATGATCAATTTCTGGTCATCTCGTACAGACTGATCTCCTGTTAAAATGGCTGAAGATATCCTGATTGGTTTATTGATAATTGTTTTGTCAACAAAAGTCCCTGATCACTTTATAATAAAACAGCAGTTTGAAAAAAAAATTTTTTTTTTTTTATCCTTCATGAATATAATTTAAAAACCTGACCACTACTTTCTTAGAGAAATCTGTCAAAAATATTTTAAATCGGAATATGACCAGAGATTCTGTAGTGCTTTCGGAATGAGAACAGGGATGGTACACATGGACGTTCACAAGATGGGGTGGGAAGAGGGTGGACAGCTGAGACACACACACACACGCCCTACTACCTGGAAAGTTAATGGTGATAGTGTAACGATGGAATAAAAGTTTTGTTTTGTTTTGTTATTGCGAGTTCTGATGGGGTAACACAACAGCAAAGTAAGTATACTAAACTCAAAAAATAATTAATTAAATTTTTTTAAAATTCTAAATGAATCACAAGAAATACCTCTAAGTAAAAAGATTGTCGATTAAATTCAAATACCTTCAATAGGGGGAAAAAATTACTATTTTCTTTTTTACATTAGTATGCTTTCATTGCTGGGCACATTCCCCACACTTGATATTATCTTGTCAGTTCCCTTCCCCCCATAATTTGAATTTATCATGTGAACATTTTTTTTGTCATTTTTCCCCTCCCTGTAGAAAATTCTGCAGGTGCTAATGATGGTACATTTAACAGACTTACACCGTATTCAAGTTCTTGTGTAAAAACAAAAGGTATTTTTAAAAATGTCTGTGTTGTCATTGGGGACATATATGAATCTGATTAACTGATGATAATCAAAGACTCTTACAGCAGATATGAATGAACACTTCTAATAAATAAGGTGCATAATTATTTTGTGATTTTTTTTAAAAAAAGCATAGTACAGTAAATACATGAAAGCAACAGGAGGATAGTTCTTCAGGTACCAATATAATAGATACGGCCTTTATGTTGCTATTGACAGGGATCATCAATAATTTATTAGCAGTCCCCCCCCTCTCTCTCTCTCTCTGCTGCTGCTCTGAGTACCAAGTATTAATATTAATATATTATCAGATGAAAATCAGGAATCATTCATCACTAAACAAAGCAATTTTAGAATCAACTTTTCAATATAAAACAATAAAAATCTTTAAAATTCTATGTAACTCTACCTGTCCAGCCTGTCTCCCTTTATTTACAATGATCTATTTACTTAAATTATCAAAAGAAGGCAGAAAGACCTCATAGCCTCTACATGATGCCCAGGGTAAAAAGAAAAAAAATGAAGTCTATTTGAGACAAAACTTAAATTTAAAATTATTAGAATTTTTTTTTTAATTAGGACATCTCTAACACACCCCTCCATGATATTTTATTACTATTATTCTCTTACAAATTTTTTTTTTTTTGCTCCCTTTCTAAAAAAGCCAACAATGTCCAAGGATCTTCAGTTTCATATGTATATCTTCTCTGTACAGACAGACACTTATTTCTTATCAATGTTCTAATTCCTTCTTAAACAGATATGTTTTTTTTCTAAATTTTTTATCATCATCAAATGAATTCTGGATTTTGTGTGTGTCATAAGGAGCAAAAAAAAATCTCTGTTACAAAGGAAACGCTTCATTTCTGTATTCTTTTGTCCAGCAGATGAAATGTTGTCAAATATCATGAAGCTTGTAGATAAAGAGAAGCTGATTTACATACTAAGGTATTTATTTTCTTCTGACAAGTCTTTGTATTTACTTATGCATAAACATTATCTAAAAAAAACCTAAAAATTTTAGTTATAATTTATTTATTTATTTAATGTTTTTTTTAAATTAAATTTTAAATTATCAAATTTTTAAAGTAAGTATTGGTTAGCAAAGATATCTAAAATTATCACAGATTTTTCAAATGATTGCTAGGTTGTTAGTTATTTTAACTATTATTCAGCAAATATTTTTTAAAATCTGTCAATTTTAGATTCATTGGCATATTTTCAAGTTACCCATTTGTGATTCATCTAGATGATTAGCTATATAATGAATAAACACTTTCTTTTTCAAATTAAGGCAAAAAAAACTAGTTTTCTAAAAATTAGACCAGTGTTAACATTTGACAACTATACAATATTTTTCTGTGAATCAGGTTTTTGTCTTGTTTACTAAAATGCAAACAAGTGACAAAGAGAAAATAGAAAAAAAAATGGAACAAAGAGAGAGGAGGGGATGAGAGAAAGACAGACAGAAAGGACATTTTGTAAAAATGGTAGAGAGAAGAGAAAGCACACCAACACTCACTTAAAATATTCTCTCATGCATCTATACACCAAACTGGATAGTCATAGTTGCCTGGCTTACATTTTCTAGATAAAACTCAATGTGCTCAGCAGCATCTACAATGGTTAGCAGATAACTTTTCACTATAAAGGGAGAAAGGAAATAAAAATAAAAGTAAAGTGAAGACTTGTTGATCACAAATCCACACAAGCACACAAAAAGAACAAACATTGTGATTATTATGACAAAATATAAAATGTGTACACTTCAGCTTAAAAGACAACAAGAATGTGGGCATTTCAAATGTATAACCAGTATGTATTTGACTAATGTTCTACTGTGAAATGTTTACACAAGCAAAGTATTGACTATACAGTTCATGTCTCACAGAACGTATAACATGTAATGGCTAATCAGGTTCTAAACTCACTTCGGTGCACAAAACTTTTGAATGGCTGCCAAACTTACAAAATCAAAATGTTTGTTTTCTTTAAAACATGCACAGTCACTTTTCTCAATGTTATAGATTTACATAATTACCCCTGCATTCAAAATGAATTCCTTAAAGTTTGTTTAACAAGCATTTTCTAGCTTTATGTTCTTCAGATAAATCTTCACTATCAACATTTTAAATTATTCATAAACTAAAATTCCTTTTTGTTTTGAGTATGATTTTGGTTAACCTTGATTTAACATCATGCCTCTGTGAACAGCCATCTTCACTAAAATTTGAATATTTTGCATTTAAAACTTAATTATTTAGACAATGCACTTGAGAAATTCCAGCTCTGTGAAACAGCTGGTGGCTGACTTAAATTTCCTTTGTGTGTGTGTCCTAGTGAAGGTGTAATGTATTATTTCCTATTTGAACAATTATCCTTCACACACTGGGGAGACTAGAAAGTTCTAAATATTACTTTATTTCCATTGAATATTGAAATAAAAACCAAAAACAGTGATCAGAGAACTTATCACTAAATACAAACTCTGCATGTATTTCATGCCTCAAACTCATATGAAAAACTTTAAATCCATCAATTCTTGTCTCCAGATGAGGCAGTCATTGATCAATCTAATTATCAGCTAAATAAATGCTATGGGCCAAAATTCTCTTTTCTGTTTTCTAATTATGAACAACATTTTCAGAAAAGGCCTTCACTAACAATATTAAGTTATACATTTAAAATCATTCCACAAAATTCTGTTTTACAGTTTTTAAACTTACAAAAATCATGAATGTTACACAATCAAATTGGAAATTGTTGACTCATTCACTCTTCATTTTCTCCAAGACAAGCATTTTCATTGTTATGTTCAATAAGGATCTGGTGCTGCCATACTTGATAAAAGAAATTATATTTTAAAGTTTAAACCAAAATTCAGCCTCTACCAAACTTAGTTGGAAAACTGATTGTTTTAGTAGTTTCCATTAGACATTCTGAAAGATGGCTACAGATAGCTATTATCCTTTAAAAATTCATGATATCTTTAAACTACTTATTTTCAGCTTCTACACCCTAACAGTACACGGAGTCCTTTCCAAGCTATCTAAGGTTCACAAAACTGGCTATCATCACTATCTGACTAACTCTTCAACTGCCATTCACAGTTATAATTTATCATCCTTTACTGTTTATATTCTCAAACCTACATCCACAAAAGAACACAGAGAATCTGGATGTTTCATCAAAAGTTAAATATCAAGACTTTTATAACAAGGAATCAGTTATAGCTTTGTTGTCATATTATCATCTAACAATGTTCCACATGAATGTACAACCAATGTTTGTCTGCGGCAGCCATACCTCAATCGTGACAACATATCGTATATATTTGCTATTCTTGAAAGAGCTTTTAAACAATTACTAACATTGGCAGCCACAGATTTCTGCTTCTCTCAAAAACTCAGTTAAAGAAACAAATGGATGGGACCAAAAAAAAAAGATACAAAGGCAAAAAGCAATTACTGCTCTAATCAATGGGTAAAAGAATAAAATCCACTTTTAATTCTGAACAGCTTTCACAAATGATAACCCACCCCCCAAGTTTAGTGCTACAAAGTTAGAATTTCACAGACTTAACCTTTTAAAAACTATAAGAAAAACAAGACAGATTAATATTCTAGACTCCCAGGTGAAACATCTTACAAGGATATTTATTCTGATAAAAAAGTATTGTGCAATTAAAGTTTCAATGTAAACTTATTGTAACACATTTCATCAAGTATGTACCAATAGATTTGTTTATACAAGATGTACATAAAGGACCAGGATTATGGCTAACCATTTTTCTATATATTTATGTATATATATATATCATCTGCCTCCTTTTATTTTTCCCTAAGATCACATACTTAGATCAAAATAAATGGAGAGGTTGATGATAAGCAAGAAAACCAGTTTTGTACTAATATAGGGTGGGTCTGCTAGAGTAATAGAATCAAAATCACTTGGCCCGATAGCTGCAGGGGACCAGGTATACATACATGTTCACTCAAAAAATGTCACAACAGAGTTAGCCAGCTATCAGCACCAAGCTAGTGATGTACATCAGGACATTGGAAAGACACTATCCCTGATTACCACAGAGCAAAAGTACACACACAGTGGTAGTTGCATCACTTATTAGATGCTGGTTCTGCTCCTTGCCATTAGTGAAGACTTAGTTTTTGGTATTCTTCCTAATTAGATAATTTATAACCTGGTTAATATAATATAAGCAAAAATGTAGTGATTAAACTAAAACTATGACATGTGCATCTCACACCCATTTTAAATTTACATATTTATCTTGTTTTTTCTTTTTTAATAGTAGAACAATGCAACTTCTAAATTTCAGACACGTTCTTAGATATTATTGATCTGGTTCCCTATCTGACCCCAGGCATATCCCCCTTCCATTTAGGCTAACCATTTTTATATGAATATTACAACCACTAAATATTGAATATTAGCAAACAGTTCAATTACCACCACCTTAAGGTTAAGCCCAAATGCTTTCAATGACGGTTCCACAATTTGTTTACACCCTAGAGACTCTTAGTAACACAATGTGGCCACCCACTTTCACGAAATTGCTTAGATAAGAAAAGCAACAACATATATTACTAAGCCTTTCTAAAATTCCAGTTACATTTTATTTCATATAATTAAAATATTACTTTTAGAGGTTCTGATAATCTGAACCATTATTTTAGACAGAGATTTAAATTAATGTTATGTAATTATTTCAGTACAATTAATATCAAAACTAATTTTCTAAACCTAAGTTTCAGTAATCCAGGTTAGCACTTCAAAAAGGTGGTTTGCTGTCACATCATATAAATTTGCTGAAGGGACTACTATTTTTTAAGCTGCTTGGTTTGATTTTCAAATAATAAAGCACATAACCTTTTGGCTGGTTAATTTATGTTGATCACTATAGAATAGTATTCGTATAAAATTCACTTTAAAGTATATTTTTGTTTTGTTTAAAATTTCAACAACAACAAAAAACAAACTTCAACGAAAAGGACATTTTTTCACTAAGTATAATTCTTCACACCTACAGTTCTTCTGTCAAATTACATTCACTCGAAAATTAAAGATCTCGCTGTTTGAAAATTTCTTTCTTTAAATTTGTTCTCTCTCTTTGACAGATGTTTGCTTTATCCGTTGCTTACTGTTTATTAACAAGCATGGAAATAGCTGACTGTTTGCACAGCTAGTGAGTACAATCAGCATTAATATTAAATAATTAAGATAGCACTGGATAGATGGTTTGAAAAGATGAGAGAATAATCCCTGCCTCTCTGTAAATAACAATGAGCAGCATGTAGACATAACTGATTCATAACTCTGAACAGTATTACAAAACAAGCAGTAGTCCAATTAATTTGAATGAACATGATCACTGATGTCAAAAGAAATTTGTAATAATTTCATTAAACAACTATCAATACCTGATTATGGAGAACATTCTTTTTATTTAAAAAATCTAATAAAACTGAAAATATTGACAGTCCACTGTCACGTTTAGAAATCAGATTCTCAGTTCAACCACTAACCGTTTTTCTTTTTCTCTCTTTTGCTGCGTGGAACAACCAACCAAACTGAAAGTAGATTTGTCTGAACCAATCCTAGGACAGAGACAGTAATCATTCATGTTGGGAAAATAACAGTAATGCATACAGTAAGCTTCATCAATGAACAAGATTAGAAAGTAAACATTCTAAATTCTTTTTTAACATTACAAGACTGAGGCTATCAGTAACAATTCATCAATCAAATGGTTTTGTTTTGTTTATCTTGAGTACATTATTTTAATTGTGGGCAACTTTTAGAAAAATTAAACTTAGTATTCATCAAAAAATATAAAGAGAAAAAAAAAACAATTTCAATAACAGTGCAAATTTTGATTTGCTTAAGAATTATTCTACCATAAATTGCTCTTTGGTGTCATAGAAATTTGATGTTTTGAAAATGAAATAAATATTTTAAAAATAACCATGGCTAAAGAGGGATACATAACAACAATTCTTTGTCACATTACATTTTTCTTAACTATAAATACATTCAATATGACTTTTAGGTACAATCCCCACAATTAAGTACAAAATGTATTTGATGCAATATACCATGTCACCATAAAGTCATTTGATTATAAATCCCAAATCATAAGAAATTGGTCATGGAAGTAAGTCTGCATACACAAGGGGTCATGGAGATTGAAAGTCCCGTTTTTGAAAATTTTACCATAGAGAACTATCAGATGTGACTGTGTGCTTGGAGAGATGCCTGCAAGAGATTTTCTCAAAGACTGCACAGTACTTGTGAAGTTTTTCTATAGCAATGAATGCAATGTAGTAGTAGTTTTGTGTGCCTTTGGCATGTCAGAAGTTTTTATTGAGTCCCTTGTGGTCCATAGGTCTTGCATAATTTTGTCCATAAATTGCATACAGGATCTGTAGATAATGCACCACGATCAAGAAGCCCACCTACAAATGCAAGTTGTTGCAGAAATTCAACAAGTGCCATCAGAAATCTGACAAGATAATCTCCATGGAGAATACAGCAGCCAACAAGTTGTCTGGACTACTGGCCTACCCCAGAAAACTGTGCAGGTGACAAGATGTGAAGACTGTAGGAACTGCTTCCTGCTAATGACACAGAGAAGAGGTTGAACAGTGTAACAAGTCAAACCAGTTCGGAGGAAAGTTAATAAATTATGTTTCACTAAATTGGTAACTCAAGTTTATTTTTTTACTGCTTTCTATTATAGTTACATTAATTTCAAAAGAACTTACATGTTCTTTTTCTGGAATGTGTCACAGTGTAAGTGCCACCACTCCTGTGTATGTAATTTCTGTTAACATGTGGGTCAGAGTGGATTGGTGAATTATAAAACACCAATTGCAGGAAGTAACTTTGTGGTCACCCAGTGTGTAGGCACAACCATTCAGAAAACCATAGAGCTAAACTAATAAATGGTTTACTTCCCATTAGTTTTCTTTGTTACATCACAGAAACAAAATTAAATGAAAGAACAATGTAAAAGCAAGTAGGAAAATATATAAAACTGAAAATTAGATGATTTCCATTTAAAATATTTTTGTTGGTGTTTTTCTAATAGACATGGGGCATAGAGCCAAACCTGTCTTGAGAAATCAGCCAATCTTTTAGTGAACCCACAGTAGCCCCTTAATTCTTTAAGTACTAGAACATTCAAGATGGCTGACAGTAAATATTAAGAGTAGCTCAAAAAAAATATTTGAAAATTTATATAATAGACATTTTGTTTTGTAAAAATATAGCTTAGTAAGTGAAACTTACCATTCCCCGTTTAGAACATTATCTACATCTACCCTTCTTCTTTCCTGTCATTGCCCAACGAACAATTCAGATGTCAGAATTTGTAAACTTTCTTTTTCTGCTCTAAAATTTCAAATAAGCTGCCATGCCCACCTCCTTCCTAAAGTCCAGTTGAGTTTGTTTCTTCATTATCAGTTTTTGATGTTTGGTAATGATCTGGAGATCAAGACATGAGAATAAATTAATTGCCAACAGAGACACTGAAAATAAACCAAAATAAATATTTCCACCACTTCTTAAGATTTTCTAGTGGCGAGATAAAATTACATGCAGCTGGTCAGCAAGATCAACACACCAATTTACTTTGTATATATATATATCTATGAACTACTTACTTCTGGGACTTACACCTGCTAAACTGTCCAATCTCTGTTTTCAGTGCACCATCACATAGCACTAGGATTGAGATTTATTGACAAAATCACCATATAGCTTTTGTCCTTTCATGTTGTTGCTAGAAGCTGACCATTTAAAACTTTTGCTTTAGATAAATTGTTTTCCAAAGATCTTTCTCTGAGATCTGATGGTACTACACACACAGGTAGCCTAGGTGAGCAATGCAAGTGCTAAATTTACAGAAGAAAAATAATTGCACAAACAAATGATGCTTGCACTTCATTTTCACTGTCAAATTTTCAGTTACATGCTTACCTAAACTTTTTTCGGGTTTCCCATAATCTTCACAGGTATACCTGTATTCTGCTGGTAAAGCCAGCATGTAGGTCAGCTTATATCCATATTTTTTACAACATGATTATAAAGGTTTCAAAGAATAAAATTGTTTTCAACCAAGTCTACCTTTAAAACGAAATAATCGCTTCATCTCAGCTGATACCTTGCATTTTGCGCTGTACTCCTCAAGAAATTGTTCTTCTACAGTTTCAAACAATTCTGATGTGTCTGTTACATCAGGCCTAAAAAATGTAAAGTGAAGACTGCTAACAGTATCAGTATTGCAAACTTATGGAAGATTTTCCCTACACGAGGAAGAAAATACAAATCATCCTATGACTAATAAATTTTAAAGGGCAATCTACAATAGCTACAACAATATGAACAAATACAAATGCCCTTGAGCTAGAGAAGAATTAACAAATAAACAAGGCTTGCCATTTGTCTTTCCTTTTTTAATCAATTCATTCCTGTAACTGGTCCAACACAAAATGTAAGCGAATGCACCATTACATTGGCATCCCTAAGCAGCACATGAAAATGATGATTTAATACAGTTGGTTATTACGGAGGTTTTAGTTTATTGGTTACAAAGAGGCTGCAGAAAGCCATCAATGCAAGCCACTCCCCCACCCAAGAAGAAAAACATTTCTCAACGTGTTGATTTCTACCATATCTACATTCACTATTTTATTTCCATTTATTTATAATCAAAGTGTTTCTGATATTGAGCCAAGCTGAAATCTTTGCAAACTCATAACTTATGAACTGTATTATTTGCATGTGAAAACAATCCCAAAAATTCTGTCCATCAGCACAATCAGAACTATTAATTATTCTGAAAATCTATCAAATCTCTTAAATATCTTAGGTACAAACATTAGCTAACTTTAATGATTTCAGTTGTGCAACATATTCTAAATGTTTAAAATCTGGAAACATTCTAGGAAATCTATGCTGAACATATTCATCTTTCGTTTTCCACAAACACCATTCTCTACAACTGTAGCCATAATTGATGAGGTTATGTATCGCTATAGTTTTGTGTGTTAATAAAAATTGCTATGTACCTTGTAGGACACAACACTTTATCCAGTCAGCAGAAAACCCATGTCAATGGACTGATGCAGAAGAGCAAAAAGACACCATGTTATGGAGGGTTCATCAAATCATGTCGGTCCCAAACAGAGATCAAACTCAAGCCCTTTTCCACAGCAGCTGAATCTGCTACACACATGATCATCCTTGACCAGTCTTTCCAATAATTCAGTATCATTTCTTGGGAAGCATGGCTACACATGAAAATTCAACAAAATTAAAAGTATAGAGAAAAAGAAATAAGCTTAAAATTTTTTCAAATCAGAAATATTAGCTAGTGTTCCAAGAGAAAAAAGTTTTACATACGATAACATTATTACTAACCTTCATTCAGATGTTACATATAACTGATTGTCATGATTTTAGGAATCCAGATGGTAGTGTCTTTGAATCCAAAGGTTACCAATCATGAGTCACAATCATCCAACCAAAGCTAGGTGTGGCAGCCACCTGAACTATAACATTGGAAAATTCCTACTAGAACCCCTCATTTTTAAATCAGCAGGCTGAGGAAGAAGAAACTATGCTAAGTAGATACACCCACATGGCAGTCTTGCTGTCCAACCTCCAGACTATTGTGCTATCCAACTTTAACGTTTCAAGATATCCGCTGGCTATGATATCCAGTTTTTAAACAAAGTAGCTTTCAAGATATCATCAGTTTATGGTTGTTAAAAAAAAATCAATAAAATCAATAAACACTATAGACCTTGTTGATTCTTTCTCCCATGGGAGATAAACAGGGTGTTGTTTTTTTTGTTTTTGTTTTTTTTCATAAATTCTATTCAACCAGATTATTGATATAACATTTCCCTGTGAAGATGTCCCCTAACAGACAGCCTAACTTACAATGAAAATGAACCTATTTATTGACATCAGGGTGGGGCAACTGAAATAGTGGTGGCTGGAATTGGGGTCGGACTTTAGTCCATGAACATGGTTTTTCTAAACAGCCTGTTTGGGCTCACCAACACAGTAGCTAGTGGCTAACCCTAACAGCACCCACCAGCAGATAATCAGGATGATCATCAACCATGGACAGACAACAATAATGTACATGGAAAAACTTCTGCGAACTAGATACATACCTACACTATATATCAACTGGAGAGACAGATCAATCTTTGTAGTAGTAAAGGTGTAAGGAAGAAATTTAATACATTTTTTCCAAATTAGAGATGCTATTTATACAAACTGAGAAAAGGCGCAAAAAGACATTTAATATCTTCCTTTTGACAGTGGATAAATCAGCAAGCTTTCTTTAATCAGATTGAGTTGAAAGTATAATCTTGCAAAATTATAAAAAAGAAACCAAATAAGAATGTACTAGTAAAATTATCACATCCACACAAAATTAAAAAACACAATAATAATAATAATGCAATATATAATTTCAGTCAGCCAAATATTACTACTATAACAACTTTGGTGTAAGCCCAGCTGTCTAATATTTGAATGAATTATGGGAATTGTCTAGTATAAACAGAGTTTTTCAATATTTCAAAAGAGATTCTTTATTGTAAGGTTTAGTCCTAATGAAATTAGAGCAATTTTTCAGGTCCAGACTTTTAATAGTTACCGAAATTAGAAAAAATTGTCAGCTTCGAAAGTGGAAACAATTTCATGATGGTTGAAAAAAGCTAAAATTTAATTTGCTGGTTTTAAATATTTCAAATGACAAAAAGACAACATACAACAGCTGCTTTAAAAAGAAGACAAGCAAACCTCAACAAAATTTATTTGATATAATTTTTTAAAACTAGAGAAGGTAAAGAGCTTATAATGTGGCACCCTTCATCCTCAGCAGAAAATACAAAGTAACACTGGCAATCCTCCATTAAAGTCGGGTTTTTAAAACTAAAACACACCATAAAAAAGCCAGAAACAGATGTCTTTTCAAATTTGTGACTGAATCCCAATTATCTCTCAGGTAATGCAAATCAATGCATACAGGGTTTATTTTCTTTTTCATTTGTTTTTTTTTCTACTTTTGTTTATTTTTTACAAGGGCTGATCAAATAATTCTAAGAATAGCACTGAAGTATATAAAGTAGCCACAAGATGGCACTGCCATCAGAGAAAAAGATGCAATGGCATCATAGGCTTGATGCTGAGAAGTCATGTAAGCAGTGAGCAATTTCTCAGCTTGCTCATGGATCTTGTATAGAACAGACGTGTGCTGTAGCCCTTAAGATGGATGTTTCGCTACAAACTGAGCACAGTTGTACCATTCATTATAGCTTATGCCACTCTTACCCAAAATGAAACTGGCTTACAAAATTCACCAAAAGCAACAATCTTTAGCATTTCAGGGAAGGATGTCAGACAATCATGGAAGAACATCATTCTGGCCATTTTGTCAAAATTAACATCAGCAGAAGTTGCGGAAAGGTAAAAATTAGTCTTTCAAGACCACGGAATTACCACAAGTGAAAGTGCTTCTACTATGTTTATCTCTGTGGACAGCATCCATGCCATCATTACCAACCACTTGCACAAGATGAGAGTATGCACCCCACCATGATAGATGAACAGAAACACGTGGAACATTCACAGCAATACTCTCTGCACTCACTTCCTAGTTTCACCCATCCCATCATCCTGCTTCATGAGACTTCTGGTTACTTGATGCTGAAGCCAAAGCTCAAAGGATATCAGTTCACTTACAATGAGGTTCAACGTGCAGTAACCAAACTTTATCCCATATCAAAAGATGGTCTCCAAACGCCATTTGATGTGTATGTTCAAAAATTAAAGAAAGTATATCTGACTACAAGGGGAAATTTTGAAAAGTAGAAGAGTCATCTTGCTAAGGAGTAGATTAGATGAGCAGCCCATGATTCCGTTTAGATATGTCTAAAGATATTTTGTTCTAGTGTTACTATGAAAACAAAATTGTAATAAAAACAAAAACAGTTTTGTAGAAATGGGTAATTTTTCGTTTCAAAAGAATTCTTTAAAAAAAACAAAACAAACAACAATGAAAGATAAAATATTGAAAGAAAAACATGAAAACTTCAAATTTGTTAGGTAAACAAAAATCTTTTATTGTGATTTCTCATTATAGAGGTTTTATAAATTTATATGCAGTACTGATCAAAACATATAACAATAATTCTAAGTGGCAAATATTACAAATATTCTACAAGCAGAAAAATACAAAATATTTTAGTTTTAAATATTTCCGATATTTTGTTTGTTTTATTCAATATTTCATCATCATTGCTTTGCTGTTTTTATAATGTAATATTTAACATTTTATTGTTCCAATTCTCGATATTTTCATGCCTAGTAAAAGTTTTATATTAAAAACCAATAATAAATAAAATCCCAACACAGGAGATTTGAATTGTGATCTGTGTAACACACCTGTGCTAACTAGGTTATTTACAGAAAAGAAAAGGAATGATGCAAATCAGATACACAGTAACAATGCCAGTCATAACAAAAACCACCAATGTTCTTTGTGTAATAAGTTAATTTTTGTTCATTTAGGGAACATCTGGCAAGGAGCTCTTCAGCCATTGTATAGAATAAACTAATGCCTGAAATCTCTAGTCATTCAGCATAATTTGTGAGCCACTTGTGGCCAATTGTCTCCATGTGCCATATTGGTTTTCAGTAAGAGATTACTTACAACCGCCATTTGTCAAGCATTTATCAGCCTTAAGAGAAAAGCAAGGAGAAAAACTGGGCAGAAATTCTCCTTTTAGAAGGCACTTATGCTTCTATTCAGGGATGATGTTTAACACTTTTAATGCAGTTTCCAATTTTCTAAATCCTTAAAAAAACACAAAAGCACCTCAACATAATGAATAACTGCTGGTAATTTTCATGTATTTAGAGATTCTTATTCGACAAAAGATAAAATAAACACCATCTGTTTCTCTTCAGCAACACCTTCTCAATGCTCGTTTTCTAATTGTTTAGTTTGTTGAAAATATACAAATAAATCCATAATTTAATGACGATCCAAGCAAAGTACTTCCATTAATTAATGTTTCAGGTTTGATGACTGGCTCTTTTTGGGTTGTCATAGTTGCAATTATTATGGCTGATGATTGAGTAAACTTTCATATTTAAATATTTTTGCATTTTGAAAAAAAGAGAGAGAGAGAGGAAAAGAATAAAAAAAACATGGCCTTTTCATTCCACAATCCAGTTTCAAAAGTCATGCTTTGATTGATTTTTTTAGCCCAAATGCAGAGAGCAGAAATGAGGATTGCCTGCCCATGCCAAATTTCTTTAAAATTCAGTTCTGCCTCAAAGCCAAGCAAAACTTGAAATAAATAAGATGTCAATGCTCTCAATGGATCCTTTATTAACATTGTTCATTTTCTCTGCAGACACTTTTAGTTAGTTAGACTCAAAAAGACATCAAACATGATGCTTTGCAGCCTGAATATTTTTCTGGTGATTTTTTAGAAATTGGAATTAAAGAATAGAACTCTAAGAAAAAATATTTCAATTAATGAGAGACATTTATTTCAACATCTGTACATCTACCAAAATATTGAAACTCTAAGTAAAATCCTGTGTTCAACTGAAAGCATCCAGGTAAAAAAAAACAAAACAAACAAACACCAGTAAAACACTAATTAGAAAACAAATTTCAACAAAGTATACAAAATAAAGATTAACTTTTCCTTCTTAATGGAAAGTGTGACTGACCTTTATTTAGTCTGAAATATTTCAAACTACTTTTTCTCTCTCTTCTTTAATTTGCAGAATACCGGATGCTATCATCGTAATGTTCAGGCAAAAAATGATGGCCACGTGTTTAACGTGACAGAATGATTTCCTCTCACCATGTGCAAATTTTACTGATAGTGTTAGAAGTTTATTTTCTTTTTATTTATTTTTTTTGGTGGATGACAAACCATCTAGTAGTAAAAATACATAGCTACTTCTTTAGCTCATTCTCCCAACAGAGTCACAAATTCCGAGTGCGATGAATCTTATTTTAAGCAAGGCAACTTAGCAATGTTGGGTGGGTGGCTAGGTGCATAGTTTACTGGCCTGCTGCGGCTAAGGCCCGGAGTTCAATCCCTACTGGGGATCAACCTGATTTGGCAAATCTCCCTGTAGCTTGGTTTTTCTCTCACTCTTCCGTACCAGTCTGTCAGCATGGGTTTCATCTGAGCATCCAGTTTCCTATCACAACTAAACAGCCAGTCTAGCAGGAACTGCTGAAGACAGAAGTACCAGCCCCAACAAGGTGCAGGAATGGCAACACTATCAACCATTACACTCCCCAACCTCATCAGGTGCGTCAGACGTCAATAGTGTTAAGACAGAAAAAGTTAGCAATCAATTGGGTATTCCATTTTTTTTTAATTTCTTCACTCTACCTTTTCTAGAAAGATCCCCAACAAAGCAATGATTATAATTTGCCATCACTCATAGTCCAACTGCCCAATTACAGTGTGTGCATAATAATTAGTTACCCAAAATATGAATAGTTAGGATATGCCAATTTAATTCATTAAAGCCAAAATATCCAAAACATTGGCTTTCTAGAACTTACTATCAGAAGCATTGCATGCATATGTAAAGATATCTAAAAGTTTTGCTAAACCAATTTTAAGTAACAGATTTATTTTTGCTAATGCAGTATTATCTTAAATGGGTGCTGAACAAGGTGTAATTTTCACAGGGTATCTCTAAAAACTGTAATTAACAGAGCACAGCACAGCACAGCACAGCACAAAACCAATCACTTTCTTCAGAAATGTATAGGCACACTCAATCAGGATTTTTCTTTCTCCTTTGCAGCATTCATAAATGAAACACAGTCTGCCTGCTAACATATCCTCTGTGCAATAATAATTATTATTATTATTCCTTTTTTTTTTAAAGTTTGTGGGTTAATATGAATACTACATTGGAAAGTGGCTGGCTAACTGAAATATTAGCAAATTAGAACAAACTGATAAAGATGTGAGATATTTTTCAAGCTGATAGCCCCTCTTGCGGAGAGAGTAATGAACTGATTATAAAAATGTGTTCTCTTACCTCAAACTAATTCTGCTGGTTTCAGACAGGATAATTAATAAATATATTTTCCAACATCTATTTGTTACCAATTTATAATTAGAAAATTTTTTTTTTTTTGCAGGAAAAAAATTTAAAAAAACTAATTGTAAATTATTCACAGTAGAAATGAAAACATAATAGAGAGAGAGACAGAAAGAATGCGAACTTGTCACCAATTGAAATATGCCTTGTATTGCTGCTTAAGAGTGGATAAATATGGCAGTATGCATGACATCCCAGTGTGTGTTGTGGTGACATGTCAGTTGCTTACAGTTAATAGAATTTTACTATTACAATGACAATGTTTTCACAACCAAGAAGCAAGTGTAGTAATTCCAAACATCATTATTAAAAGATCTTTAGTCATTTTCTGATTGATAGATTTAGGTTTCAGACATAATTGAAAGAAAATTGGCCCTTGATCCAACTGCCAGTGCCATACAAAAATACCTTGGTTCTTTACACTTGTCTGCAACTACAACCAACAAATGCTCTATCATTTGCAATCTAGTCCAAGGTCAAACAACATATATTCAAATGTTTTCTGCATGTTTGAAGTATCAGTCTGATAAAGAAATCATCTGACAAATAATCTCTCACATTTTTACAGCTCTCTCTCTTTAGATACCATTAGCATACTACAAATCCTATGGTATAGTAAGGTCTTGACTCAAACACTACAGCATGGTATTACTAACATGGTTTTATTTTCCACTTTTTTTGCCCATATCCAGATAATTTTAAAAGCCAGATAATCTGAAAAAAAAATTTGAACTTAACCTATTAAAAAATAAACAATTTCTTTAGATTTTTTTCAAAATTTATATTTGTACACATTTGTCAAGACATTTTCCTTTGTCCAAAACACAAACCTCTATTTTTACTAAGCAGCCATATTGAATTGATCAACATATTTTCCTTTTCCAGAAAAAAAAAAAAAAAAGTGGAATATTCTATTACTGTTTACATTATTAATGAGAAAAATATTTTCAGTTCATAAACACGTACTGTACAGAGTTACGCAAGTTCATCTTTTTTCACAATATATGTAGCAAGTTACTTAATTTCAACTAAACATTATTTCTCCAGACTGAAAGGCCGATAGCGCGTGGGCCTGCTGCTGTGGCTGTGGGCCTTAGCTCAGTCTCCATTGGCGACCAACGCGCTTTCCTCTCGGGGGCGATCCGGTTGAAACTTTCCATTTATGCAGACAACAGTTTTTGTGAGAAGAGAGAGCAAGATTTTAAAACTTTTCTTAAATAATGCATTCAATTGCACTACATTTAAATATTTCTTTTCTGTTCACCAAGGATAATAGTTACCATTTTTTTCAAGAATAAAAACAAAAGCAGTGCTCATCTATGATTTCTGGCATATAAAAAATATCTTTTACAAGCTATCTATTATCAATGGCTTCCAATGGAAGATAACGTATCTATTTTGTCTGATATAAAATTTTTTAAAGATTTTTCTTAAATAACAAAATCAATATCTGACAGTCATTTTTAAACCCACTCAATGGAACCACCACCTGTGCAGATGTAAACAAGTGAGGATAATGGATATTCAAACCTTCCAAAATTAAAAGATCTATGAACATCAAAATATTTAACAACATAAAAGGAAATAAACTACATTTTGTACAGTGCATAAAGAGAAAATGGGGCTGTTTTCCTATTTTAGTCATCAGTCTGCTGTTAGACATTTTATTCTCACAACTGTACCTGGAAAATGACAGCTAGGTGTTGATGGTCAGATTTCAAACATCAGCAGTGACAAAGAAAGCTGGACTCTTGTCTGAGTGTCATGGCTAGGCCTGGTGTAAAAAGGACAACAGAGGATTATCTACTCCAGGTGTCCTGTAACTATGGGAATTAGATACTCCACAACACTGAACATCCTATCCAAAACAAGTAAAAGCAGATGTATAAAATTCAGAGTATCAAAAGAATAAGATAAAACAACTGAACCATGAATAAAGATTTTTAGTATAGTGCACTACGCTTCCATACTTATAAATAAGTTTCAGGTGTGAACAACAAGCTATTTTTTTCATTACGAGGTGACACAATTTCAATGAATTTTATTATCATTATCTTAAATAATAATAATAATAACAAAGTGTGTAGATATATGAATGACAAATAAGCAGAAATTTACTGTATTGTACAAACAGTAACAAGTTTCCTTTGTAAATTTAAAGTATTTTAAAACTCTAAAAAAGTATTTTCTGTATGAATAGTATTTAAAAGGGTTAATGTGTGTTTTTATTAGAAAAGGATAATACTGAATCAGAATGGACAATCATTAAATAAAATAATAATAATGCTAAGATTTACAAAAAAAAAAAGAAGAAATAAAATTTTAAAATGCTGGAGAATTTGTTTAAATTGTTTTACAAAACAAGAAATAAAAAACCAACTCTAACATAATAAATAAGCACAAGGAAAGTTAATCCATGACAGCCTAAAAATAACAATATACAATACTGGAAATATTCTAAATGATATGATCTTCTTTAATATTCTCTTATTTCTTTAACTTTTTCTATTTTCTAAATATTTTAAGCTTTACATTGGCTATCTTGCTGGTATATAATACTTCATTTTGGAATTCATTATAGAGATTTTATTGAGGAGAATACAAACTTTATAAATGATAAAACATTCTTTTCCAGGTCTTTTCTGTGTAACTGACCCATATAATCTGAACAATCCATAATCTTGTGTTTGTACATTTCATCTCCCTGCTGGGTGTCCTGTTAAGAGATACTTTACCCACAGAATGGTGATACACCAACAGTCTGCCTAGGGCTACTGCTCAGCCTAACATAGTACAATCCATGTATTTACGAATAGATTGGTTGGATGAATGATTTAAAAGGACAGGCTTCATAAATTGAAGGACTTCCTCCTGCCCTTTGTAACTAACTACAAATATTATAAGGGGAACAAGAGAAATAAACTTCTTACAAGCTTTTAATGTGTGATATTTGATGGAAAAATTTGTCATTGTTAAAATTCTAAACATTTTTTTTGTATTTTCCAATCCTGCCAGCAACAGGCCAATTAAAAAACCCTATTACCTGAATGTATCACAGACATGATGTTCTACATATTTTATAAAAACAAACAGATCTGCATTAGAAAATAACAATGCAATACGGTGCTTAATTTTTAAAAAGTTATGTCAGACAGTAGCAAACGTAAATAATAAATAAAAGAAAATCTTTGGATAAAATTCCCTGCACAGCAAGAGGGTACACCTGCAAAGATAACAATTGTGGTAATTGTGGGGTTAACTTTAATTTCAAGTCAGCCATCTCACATATGTCAGACACAAAGCAGCAGGAAGTTGATAAGATACTGTGCAAGCCTCACTGCTATGCTGAGTGATTTCTGTGGCTTGACTGTACTCTGCAATCTGTTACAAAAGAAGAAAGCTCACTGTTGAAGACCAAACTTGAACACCAGAAAAATTATCATGGCAGATCATAGCCATGTTGTGATAGATGCTCGAAACCTATAATGGCATTTATCTAAGTACAGTTAAAAAGGTTTGGGCAATCTTGATATAAAATTTAGTGATCTTATGAAAGGTCAGTAAAAAATCCAAGTGACAGATAACTTGAAGGACTGCAATGAGCATGTGTGTGTTCAGAATAAAACACCGGAAACGCCAGTAAAACTGGCTTAACGTGTACAAGATTCTGCCAACTAGAACCAAAGTGGAATTTGGCATTCTACTAAAAAGAAAAACAAGAAAAACTGTGTCATGATATAAACTTGTATTTACTTCCAAAAATCCACGTATGTCAGGTTTTTGTTTTCCTTTTTTTATAAGGCTTTATCACAAAGTACCAAAGATTTTAATGGGAAAACAATTCCTCCACGTGTATGAGCATTATTTACCTTTCTTTGTATGAGACCTTATCAAGCAAAAGAAAGGTACAGATGTCTGAAGTTGCTGCTGTTTTTCATCACTGAGGCAGAAGCTGAGCATCAGTTAAGATTCTGACATTGTCAATAATTATATTGTAAAATTCAAACGTAGCAGTTTATGTTTGTCAGATCCAGACTTTTCAAATGGTATCATAATTAATTATTTACAGAGCTTTAAAAACAACAACAACAAGAGTTTTCTTCTTTAGGTTGCCTTTTTGGTAGATGCAGTTTGCAAAGTCAAAGGGTAGCAATCACATTTGAGCAAAACCCTTACAGTTTCATCTTTTTGAACATGAGTTTTTCCAAGATTGTCAGCAGTGAAGCTTAGAACAGTCACAATCCATGAAGTTACCAGACACAGATGTATTACAGGTTTATATTAGAAATTTCTACTTTTCTTCTTTAATTGTTAGAAAATCACTAAAGAACAATGTGGTAAAAAGAACTAAATGTAATTAATAAACAGGAATATTTTCAATAAACTGGAACAGGTAAAAAGCAAAACAAAATAATAGTTGATATGATGTACAATGTCTATTTAGCTCTTTGAAGCTTTCAGTTCCCTTAGAATTGATAGAAAAATGTACTTGTTGGCCTTAATTGGAAATCACATCATTATTAGAACAGTAAGTTCTAAAGATTATCACCCGCTCGTCATGTACTGCATAACCTAAGCTATGCCACATCAAAATGCTTTGTCTAATTAACTTATGTGCATCTATCAAAGTTCCAGCATTCCTGTCTGCTAAAGTCCTTTATGTTCATATAAATAAAAGTCCAGAGTTAAAAAAGACAATTTTCTGTTTTTTCTTTAATAGTATAGGAAGTAACAAACTTGGCTGTACAGAATAGATGCAAGCAAGTCTTCAGTTCGTTTTTTGAAGATTGTGTGTGGATGTCTGTAAAATGATTTTCTTGTAACTAATTAAAATCTATTATCTGGTATATCCTCAAATCTTCTTAATTATCATTTTTGTTCTTTTAATATCGTAAACCTTAACAGCTTCTTCAGCATACCTTTTCAGTATGCGACCATTTATTATGCAATTCAGACTTCCTTACTGCCACAGGAGAGTATCTGCAAGTAACCAGCAGCGCATTAGAGAAGCTTATGAATCACTTTATCAGCTGGACAACAGCCTGGCATGTGGGTGTGGCCAAGGCTTGAGTACCTGAGAGCATACAGTTCAAGACTTCCCCTAGCAAAATAAATGGCCACCAATACAATTCTCAAATTGACTAACACTATCACTGTTAACTTCACTCACAGGTCATTTATTAAGTTTGTTTTTTTTTTTTAATACCCAAAAGTGAAAAGTGTTTACAAAAAAGAAAGTTCAGTATTATTTTAGCCTAACTTCACAACTCGTATACATTAACATTTCAGAAGAAAACAAAACACACAACATCAAGGACTTGAGTTATCAACCACGGGAGTCATATAAATCCTTCCTTATTTTTTATTCTTTTAAGGGAAATAAAAGACGGGGGGATGTAGACAATCACTCAGTCAGTTATGAGTTCCACAAAACCACTCAATGAATTAATTTGCAGTTACCGTATTTTTCGGCAAACAAGTCAATACTTCTTTCTGCAAGGACCTGACTGTCGACTTATACTCCACCCTGTCTTGCATATGGATGAAATCATGATACCGGGAACACGGGACCTTTAAGTACCATGGGGAAATTTATGTATGATTGTAAATGCATGTATGGGTGCATGCTGACTCAGATTCAGTCACCTCCCTTAGATCTCTGTTGACCTGGGAAGCCCACATTGTTTTCGGTCTACTCTGAGGATGATTTGTAAACAAAGACGATTTTTGTATCACCACACGAATGCACAAATAATGCAGTCTAAATGGTTATACTCACAAATTTCTAAGGGTTTACATAATTTATAACACTATACACGTGATTCAACTTTTTATTTGATAGGCAAAAATCATATCAAACTGTGTTTCACATGGACTGAAGCTACTTTATTTCTTCTTCATTCTCTTTCTTTTGTCTAAAACTCTTTCCTTCCCTAAATCTCTAACTCTGATGTTATGCACCACCGCTGTTCTATAAGCCTGACAGAAATGTTACACTGTCATTACTGTACAAAAGTACGATCATACTATCAACTTATACACCATTTCAACTTGTACGTAAATGGAAGCTTGGAAAACGGGAAAATTGACTTATTCGACTTATACTCCACATCGACTTATAGCCTGAAAAATACAGTATTTGATTCATCCTGCAATTAAGTCAATCAAATCACTGTCTTACAACAATTTATTTTGGCTAAGGAAAACATTTTAAAAAACCAGAAAATATCATCATTTCTTAGTTTAATTTTTCTTCCTAATTGATGTACTTTGCAGCCATGATTATACAGGGTGTCCGTAAAGTTACTATACAGTCTTACCAGTTTACGATCACGTCCCAATTGAACCAGCCTGGAATAACTGTCTGGGCAGGAATATCGTCTGATGGAATTGTGGGTCCACAGTTCTTCGACGGAACTGTTACAGGAGAAAGGTACCTGGACAAACTGAGAAATGTCATCGTACCGGCATTGAAACAACGACCAGTAACTTGTAAGACTGTATAGTAACTTTACGGACACCCTGTATATGTACCTTTAGAATAATTCATCATGCATAAGGGAGAACATTTTGAAGATAAAAATCTTATGTTACAAAAGTTTAATATTTTAATATATACATGCAATTATAGCAGTCCATAATTATGGCTACTAGTGGGGCTTTTTTTATCATTCGAGCAGGCTTCTCACCATTACAAACATGATTGAACTTGGCTGTTTATGAACTTCATTTTATTTATCAGAAAATTTACATTCAAAAACAATATATTTACAAAACATTAGCATAGGAATCATCTTTCACCCCCTTCCCAAACGTATAGTCTCATGGATTTTCCTGGACCAGCTATTTTGACTCAAGCAGGTTTGAGATGAATTACATTATGTATGTAATCCACTGACCAGTCCTAGTTACCAATTGAGAACATTTGAACTTGTTAGGAAAACCTCTTCCCTTCCTCCCCATGTTTCACCCTGTCTAACTCCAGAAAGAGAAAATATAAGATTAAAGTCTGAAACAATGATGGTTTTCATGTCCTCTTGCTATAATACTGTCTGTGGTAGCAATAGTCAAATAAAACCTGGCTAAAATAGCATTAAGGTTATAGTATCCAGCTGTCCCTGGTATTAATGTTGTTATGCAGAGAAGAAAATACAGTCACAAACAGATGACAGGAGTACAAAAATACTGTGAAAGATCATTCTAAGTGTAAAATTCTTGAAAGCCATGGAATGAGTCAGCAACTGATGACAGCTCAACTAAAAATACAAGCTATAGTTTTTTTTTCAACCTTGTTAAACACTCATCATCGGACTGAAACTAAGCCAATAACAAAATCCATATTTTTTATTTATTTATTTAAACCTTTGAAGTGCTAACTTCCAAAATACTACAGCCCTTGGCACTCCTGAATTTTACCATATTACTTTTCCTTGGAAATATAACAAATCAAAACTTCAGCATCTAAGACCTACCCCGTACAGTACATAATATCTGTATTTCTTGCACACCATAAGATACTCTAAAATACATTTTGTTGACAAAGAGTTTGACCAACTTCAAAAGTCAGCACATTAAAAGTATGCAAATCAACATGTGGCTGACTGAAACATTACCAACCAAGAATTAACCTTCTTGCACTCTTAATGAACAACTGAAGCAGTGTAGCAGAGATAAGTGGATTCAGTGTGCATGACATACTGAGCATTTAAAGACAAGTTATGTATTTTAATTTTACGTACATTATTATAAGAGTTACCATCTCTTTAAATTTTGGAAATTTCAATAAATAGAAATTGCATTGAGTCCAGATATCACACTTGTATTTCATTGCAACACTTTGATGCCATCTTTACAAGAACGTTTGTTGCTCATAAACAAGCTGCTAGAAGCTATTTTCTCAATGTGTGTATAAAGAAGAATTGGTAAAATAAATGTGTACTACACAGATACAATTCCAAATGTTGCAATCCAGAAGTTAGTATCAACCAAAACCAAAAGTTGATCCAGGCAAGAGATGTTTTGTTGTGTTTCTTCACATATTTATATTTAAATATAAAGCATTTGGGGGGGGGTTATTTGACATGTCAATAAAAAGGAAAAAAATATATTTAGATTTTTATTTTGGTTACCAAGACAAGTCTAAACCCTTCTCTTCAAAATAATGAGAATCCTTACATGTTATAGTACAGTGAAAGGAAGGAAAGTAATCTATTTTCCACTATTTGGGCTTCTTTCACAGATGTGAAAACATAAATAATAAACAGATTCACTCCATTCACTACATAACATAATACATTTCCTGCAATAACATATCTTTATCATTATTCAAACATGCGAGGATGACACTGTAGCTCTCCTGTCAAGAAAACCACAAAAAAAGTGTGCATGTCGTATTTGTGAAAAACAGTTACATTATGTATCCTAGTTGAGCAATGGCTTCTGACACATCATTAACTTTTTTCTTTTTTTAATTATACAAACAACTCCTGAACACAAAAAAACAGCCTATGATATTTGACTGATTCTTAAATGACTTTGATATTTGGGATTAATCCTTTTAGCCTCATAACTGAATCACAAATAGCTTTAGTACATATTAAAAATATGTGGATTTCAGTGTTGCTTTGAATTAAAGTTTCAATTTTGGAAATGCAGATAAAGGCAGCAGAGATGGGGAACTTATCTAGATATCTGCATATTTAAAAGCAAGCAAGCAAAAATATCTCCTCAGAAGTTCAATCAATAAACAATTAATTAAACAGTGCTCACAATTATTCTTTTTTTTTAATTTAAAAAAGCAAAGAAAGGAAAAACAGTTAAAAAATCTATAAATTCCATCAGTGTAGTTCTCTTCAGTTTAGTAGGTACAGAGAGGCAAGAAGTAGCCATCACAGATTACTTCAGGCTCAAGCCTTTCTTTAATGTAAAAGTTCATCTGTTGTGCTTCTAGTGATGAATGAGTTAATGAGTATCTGCCATCTGGTTGCAAAAGTTCTAATCTACATTGAAATTTCAAAAATGTCATAACCCTTTTTTATTTCACAAAGGAAAACCAACCTCTGCATTTCATTTCCTCCTTGCTGAGATCTTGAAAACATAAAATCAAATAATCTTTAAAGGGAAAATGACAAAAATTGTAAATAAAGCTGAAACTTTAAAAAAAAATTTTTTTTAATCTGCACAAATTTTAAATGGTAATTGTCAGGTACAACATTAAACAGCATTAAAGGAAAAAAAATTTGATATACAGACAAAATTGCAAGCAGTAATTAAAAGAATGCAATTACATCTCGCAGCAGCAGCAGAAATGAAACTGAATTGATAAGTATAGTATAAATAGACAAAATAGATCCGATAGGACATAGGCCATTTCTTCACCAGTTGCATCTTCCACAACCTTAGAAGGAGAGTAGGCAGTTTCATGTGAATAAAACTAGCACAAGTAAAAGCTTTCCACTTTTCCAACCTTGCTGAAGCAGTTGCCGTTATAGCAACGCAGTAAAAGCTGCCTTCTGACCAGTAAAAATCCTCGATGCTGAACTTGACTTTAAAAACACAAAATTTAAAAAGCGTGTGCAAATATGGAGAAAAATTTCTAGATCAAATTTTATTGAAATTTATTATACACAATATTTTTAATGTAGTTTTAAGATGAATGAATGAGAAAAAGAGTACTTTTTGCTTTTAAATATGACTACATATTATAGTTTTCTTTTTTTTTCAAATGAATAAAAGTAGCTTAATTAGAATAATTGCGGGCTCAACAAGTTTTTAAAAAATTGTTGATATTTCTTTTTTTTTATGTACATACATTTTCCTCACAAACTTTGAAGAAAAGGAAAAAAAATGAAAGATAATTTTAGACTGCTGAGTTATCCTTTGATCATTCTAGCAGTAAGTTACCGCAAATCATCAACAATGTGACAGCTATGAATTGTTGAGAAAATGAAGAATCATTAAGCAGTTACACTAATGAGATTTTTTTAAAAAAAAAAATTTAATGTACCCAGCCACACAGCGAAAATACCCCATTGAAAAGTTGGAATTAACCACAAAGAAGTTCTAAAACATAGGTCTCCAGAGATGCACCCGGTTTGCGCAGTTCAGAAGTGGAATGTGTTTCACACAATGGTTGCTGTGATGTACTACTTGAATGTGGGAGTTTAGCTTATAAGTTGAAAATTAGATAATCTAATGAAGCATAGAAATAATTTAAAAGGGTAAATTCAGATGTTCATGCTCATGGAAAAGGTAAAGTTGTTTGGTTTTTGTCCACACATTTAATAACTTGTTTTCAGCTTTAATTAGTTTCTTTCAGATTGTCACTGGCGAAAATAGATTTAAAATTTCAGTGAAAAGATTACAGGTTAGATCTGGTAGTGATAGAACTCAGTCTGATTATATATGTATTAATATTGTTGATGCTCCATATATCAGGGTGAGTGTCTCATCTCTTCACTTAGTTATCCAAAATATAAAATAAATTACTACTAGAAGCTAAGGATTAAACTCTACAAATCATAATAATGGAATACCTTGTAGATACATAATCTTTTTTCCCTTCTGTATCCCTCTAAGAAAATTCACCAATTTCAAAGAAGTTTCTTTCTTTCTTTCTTGCAGGTTTCAACTTTTTGATATTTAAAAAAAGGCTTTTTTTTTTTTTTAAAGAAATTCATAAATGAAGTTTACACTTAATCACTATGAAAATAAATTGGTTAATGCGGAGCAGGTGTGTGCTACAAAATCTGTGATTAATTCACCTGTATCCCTTTCCAATGTTACACTTGAAAGAAGTCTGGCCTCCCTCCTGCAGAGAAGTCTCTCGGCTGCTGCTCTTGCTGTTGCTAATAATACTAGCATGTTCTGTAAACTTAGTAGATTTTTATCAGATATGAAGTTGCCACATTACTTGTGCTGGACAGTAAGTGGTATTGCTAATAGAGAGTGCATTCAGGAGGATGGTTTTCCAGGTCTGTTTCAAAATAAACAACATCTTTCTGCTCAGCAGAGAAAAACAACCCTCTGTGGCCGGTGTACAAAGGTGATGCTTGTCCATACATTTCCAGGTATCCTTCCTTCCCATTCTTTTGGGCTCCTACTTACAAACACCACTTTGTCTGGGTCTTTTGTATTAGATATCACTGCCTTATTTATCCTGTTTTTTTTTTTTCTATCAGCCTTATCCTCTTTAAACTAATTGATTTTTCTTCCATGAACATCATCTGCACCTACAGACATATTTGATGAGGTTAAATAATGCCACCATGGTTGCCGTTATTATCAAGCTTGCAATTCCTGCATTTTACTGGACTTAAAAACTTTCCACTTCAGCAAAAAAATGGACGATCTCTACCAAACTCCTCTGTTTAGCTGTGGCAAGAAGCCCACAATGGCGGACTGTACAGGAGAGTGAAAAGAAACCAAGCCACAGGAAGTTTTCCAAACCAAGTCAGGAAATAAACTAAGACCCTCTGCTATAGCAGGCTGCATGTTATGCACTTCACCACCACCACCCACAAAATGACTGATAAATATCTCGAGCTTAGATCACCATAACTATGAAATTACTTTAATGAGAATTGCTGAAACTGCTTCAGATCAAAAAAGCTGATATAAAATACTTGTTTGGAGACCAGTCATTTAAATATTTTTATAAACTGTCAATAAAATTGTTTTGGGATTTAAAATTTAAAATTTTTTGCCATTTTGATTCTGAATCATTTATTGAAAAGCAAGGAATAACATTCTGAAGGTTTTTTTCCCTTTATATTTGATGTCGAGTGCCATTCTTGGCCCGCAGGCCTTCAAAGCACAGGCATATTACTTTGTTTTTTTTGGTTGTTGAGAAAAACAAGAATAATTTTATAGCAAGATCCAAAGCCTCAGCCAAGAAAAGTATGCTGCCAATTTTTTTTTTTTTTTAAAGGCCAGGGGATTTGAAATTTCAAGCTCCATAATGTTATCACTCTGTATTGGTTGGCTTCCATGGCTGCTGCGAGACTTCAAATACCACTACCTACTGCATGTACATATATCTCCTTTGAACACTGGCTTAAAAGCCAAGTTTTCTTCCTACAGAAATGATTGATGTCTTCTACTTTTTTTTAAAAGAATTATGATACCCCCTGATATTTCACAAAGTACTGAACCGTGCCAGCTGCTTGGGCATGCAATGCAAACTGATAAAATGGCCATGCATTTTGCACTTGCAAAGCAGCCTTCCCACCAACACAGAAGCACCTTATGAGCCAGTTTCTAAGAGACGACCTCCTGCTGACATGAATGCACATTAAATGCCATCAGCTGCTGAAAACTTCTTTTAATATATATATATATATATACACACACACACACATTTAAAAGGTGACTTCTGGCTTTACTATTTTTTACCATTCTAATATACATGATCAGGGCTGCCAGGAGCCAAGGGGGCCCCTTTGGCCTCTCCCCATATAGTATCATGATAGGTCATTGTCATTTACAGGCCCAGGAGATAATTAACTTGGCTACCCCCTTGCCCTCTCCATGTCCTAAACATGATGGGTGTACTCTAATATCAGTCCCATCAATAATTAAGTGAATAAATCCATGTAACATCTTAACTTTGTTGATAGAAGGGCAATGAGTCATGGTGGGTAGAAGTAGCTGCTAGAATTCCCAAAGCAAGCAAGCACTTCCTAAAACAAGCTTCTTTTTTTTAATCCTACAAATGTCAAAAGACTAGAAAAGTGTATCTACTGTTTATTTTAAATTATTGTTTTACATTAATAAAAATTTTATACCTTTTGCAAAAAAACTGCTAATTGGGGACATCTGGGATACTTCAGGCAACACCTGGCTTTAGATTACAGGTATTCCAAAAACACTCAAGAAACCTAGCTCACATATAGGGCTTATGTCCAAACTCCTGTTCACAAAATGTTAAAGATGTAGAGCCTGCTGAAATTCTCTAAAAATTTGTAAACTGAATGCCACAGTTTTTAATTCTTATTCATAAAAATAGTCACATTATTCATTAAACTATAAACAAATAAGATTTATATTTTTACTTAGATGTTGAAATATTTCTTGCACAATATGTATGATATTAATAAACAAATGAAAATGATAGATTGTACATCATTTTAAACAGTTAAATAGTATTAATATGTATGCAGTTTCCTGTTATTATTGATAATTTATTTAAATATTGACAGTTTGAAGCTGGTGTATATATTAGATGAAATAATCCATTCCCGTATCCATGTCTGGGTCTGCATGATGTTCTAAATGAGCACATTTTCCTTGAATCATAACAGGTTTTTCTTTTAATTAAAAGTACTAAATCCTTAAAAATTTACTTCTTCACATATTTAACTCTTGCTATTACTTGTTAAATTAAGATTGGCATTTAACAAAAATTCAGTATTTTTTTCTTTTCAGACCACGTACAAAAGTTTATGCAGTAGTGGTTTTCATAGTTAATGATTCTGTAAAAGCAAACATTTTATGCTGTTCCTGCACAGAACGGTTCTAGCTTTGCATGTTTTGCTTATGATCAGTATACTACAGATATCAATCACAGAAGTACTGCACTTAAAAAATTTTTTAAAATTTATAAATTGAAAATTGAGATGTAATCATGAAAGAAAAATCTGTTTTCATAATAATTAACAATGAAATATTTCATGACATGAGGAAGAGTTCTCAGAATTTTATAAAAAATTAATGTTCAAGTGATAACATGTCAAGGTTAAATTATAACAGTTAGTGCATTATCAATATTTGCTTCTTTGTGTGTTAATATATCATTTATATTATTAATAATAGGAAAAGGTATCACCCTTCTCCTTGGAGATAAACACGCATACACGAACTTTCACACGCACCCACACGCAATCACCACAAAAAGAGGAAAAAAAGTTTCACTTCACATTTAAAAAAAAAAATAATAATAAACTTTAATTTAAAAAAATAATAGCCAGTCGAGATTAAGCAGGGGAATTTACCACAAATAAATTCTTGATCTGGCCTTTCTGTTTTTCTACCAAGTCTTCGTTAATTTTCACCTGCTTTCCTGGAGATTCCTTGTCTGAGTCTTGGTGGGCATTTGTGTTATTGACAAACTGAAACCAAAGGATAATTTTTGACATTCCATTTGTGGCTTTACAGTGCCTAATTTTTTTTTGGAAGCCATTTTGTTGTCAAGCTAAAAAATAGTGAACTTGTGCTACAAAACAGGATCAGATATAGCTACAAATGAGCAGATTATCATACCAGGGACAAATAAACGTACTCTGCATTACAAGATTACAAAGTACATAATTATTTTGGCAAATTGCAAGATTTTTTTTAAAGTTGGCATTTTGGTGTTTTATATGCAGAATTGTGAAGCCAAATTTGGTGACAAACAATGTGAAAGTTCTATTTCCTGTGGACAGAAAAGCCTAAATGTAAAAGCAATGTGCAAATGTTTCACAAGTTGGTGCCTATGACAGCAAGTTCAGTGGTATGCTTTGATAATTTAAACACTCTGAGACATTTTCTCCTCAACAATAACATTAAAATTATGCAAGAGGGGCAGAGGATTGGATGTGCTTAGTATAAATGTGATTAGCTTTCTATATATTTATGATGATTAAATATAATCCCATTATCCAATGAAAATCTTATAGACCATGCCACTTTACCTGGTAATTACCAAGAATAATGGTGGGGAGAAAAGCATAGAATGTGCATGCATGTATTTATGTGCACCAGCAGTCACTGTTGTGGAGTCACTAACAAAATAATTCATCGAGCATTTTATATAATTCATAAATGAGACACAGACAGAAGATGTGTCAAAGTTACCATTAGATAAGGCTCTTCATATGGTGTACATACACAAAAAAAATTTTTTTCATATTAAAAAAGTATTTTAAAAAATAGAATACCTACAGCTTTTATAAAGAGATTTATTTTTCTGGTCAATAAATGAGCCACTGTTTATAGAAAAAGAAAAAACACTGCCAAGATTCATTAATTTTTAACAGACTGATTTAGTCTTTTCAATCAGTTTAATTAGTTTTTTTATTGCCAATTGATTATAACTACATCCATCACAGAGATAGAACATCTGTTTTAGAAAATTTTTCTTTATCTCTTATTTATTACCATGAGGGAATATCAAAAGAAGCAACATCTTTCAGATGTTCATAATTTATTTCTCACTATTTTGCAATAAACTCTTTGTTTCTTATAAGCTTTTTATAAAATAGCTAAAATTATAATTTTTCTTTAAATATAATTCTAAAAAATCGGAATTAAGCTATCTTTTAGCTACCAAAAGGGCTTTTGATACACTAAAGTAGAACTCTGATTAAAAAGACACAAAGCCTGGAATGTTGATGCTGAGATTCTGGGACTATAACAATTTCCCAAAGATGTATTGCTCAAAGGAATAATGTCAACTCAGTGCTAATACACACATTCCATTTTTTGCACAGTATGAGAGCAGACTTTTGATAGCACCACAAGGTCCTTCTAGGCTTATGAAATAATAGTTTTCTAAATGGCATAGACAAGATGAAGAGCACAATGTTACAGTACACCCTGGAAACTTACAGAGTTGATTAGCAAAAACACATTATGCTAAGTACAGAAGTGGAGCAGTTGTTAGAACGTAGCATTTACCAAGGCAGGAATGGAACCCATGAAAAAAGAAGAAAATTCAAGTATGTAAATTAATTACCTTTGGGGTTTGAAAAATTACAAAAACTAGCACCATTTCCTGAACTACACTATTCTAATACCTAGATTTCCTTTTTTCTTTAAACACTAGTATTTCCATAATGAATATGTATAGAAAGTTTGCAATTCTATAGTACTATAGATTCACAGAATAGTTATAACACACACACTACACCACACTACACTGTAGCATTTACAAACAAATCTCAGTAACTGTTGCATCTCAGAAAAGTGATGAGTCGCTGCACCTTGCTTTCAAAGTCATGGACTAGACTAGACTGGACTAGCTTTAACATTCATCCACTACATGAACTATTATTTGCCAGTCTTTGGATTCACCTCCAACATAATAAAGCCTAGACCATTCCAAAAGAATTGCAATCTTCAGAAAAAGCAGACAAAGCCATCAATAAAATATCAACCACAATCAGATACATAATCATGGTCTGTCCAAAAAGAAACAGAACTTTTAAAACAGTGCACCAACCAACTGGCGCAGCATGCTTGCGACTGCAGTGCTATGTATTAGTGACCTTGACCTTCAGTCTGATAATTGCTGCATCACTCCACGTCAGTTAGTCATCGATCTACGTGCGCTAGAGTGAACGTATGTTTAGTGCACTTGGCGATTTGTCGCAAGTTGAACAATGAAGGATCTTGAAGAGCAACGTGTTTGTGTGAAATTCTGTTTCAAATTGGGAAAAAATTTTACGGAGACTTTTCTAATGTTGCAATAGGATTATGGGGAGGATTGTTTGAGCCATACGAAATGTCACGAGTGATACATTTCAAATTGGGAAGAACATCCACTAAAGAAAATCTCAAATCTAGACAACCTCACACGACAATGGACGATCACATTGAGAAAGTGCATGCTGTGATCCGTGGAAATCGTTGCTTGACTGTCTGTGAAGTTTCTGAAGAAGTAGGCATCTGTAAAAGTTCGTGCTAAATGATTTTAAAAGAAAAATTGAACGTGCATCTTGTAGCCGCAAAATTTGTGCCACGTCTGCTGACTGATGAACAAAAAGAGAACCAAGTCACAGTCAGTCAGGAATTCTTTGATCGTTCGAATGCTGATGAAAGCTTTCTGAAAAGTGTCATAACAGATGACAAAACGTGGGTGTACGGCTACAATGTGGAAACAAAAAGGCAGTCATTGCAGTGGGTTGGATCATCGTCACCGCGACCAAAAAAAGCACATCAGAGTTGCTCAAATGTGAAGATGATGTTGATCGTCTTTTTTGATTGGAAGGGTGTCGTTCATCATGAGTTTGTTCCACGTGGTCAGATGATCAATAAAGAGTTTTACTTGGATGTCCTGCAGCGGTTGAGAGGGGCAGTGCAGAGGAGGACTGAGGCATGAAATAACAAAACCTGGATGCTGCACTATGACAATGCACTCATGCGTCACTCCTTATCCACGACTTTTTGGCAAAGCACGAGATGACTCGCGTCCCCCAGCCGCCCTACTCTCCAGATTTGGCCCCTGTGGACTTTTTTTGTTCCCAAAGTTGAAATCCACCCTGAAAGGTCACTGATTTCAGACAATAGAAGAGATTGAAGAAAATTTGCTACAAGAACTGTGCACTATCCATGAAAACGCATTCCAAAACTGGAAAAAATGTTGGGAGTGGTGTATCAACAATGGAGGGAACTATTTTGAAGGAGACAAGTCTGATTAAATTAGAAGTAAAGCAATAAATTTGTTTTTTAAATAGTTCGGTTTCCTTTGGCAGACCTAGTATATTAGGTTGTTACAAAAGTTTTGACGGTTTTTATATTATGTTAATTTGGGATTTGTTTTTTTTTGCAAGCTTGTGAAGGTGTATGTAGATAAGTTATATATCATTTCGTAGGGAGTGCTTTGGCATACATTATGCAAAACCTACCTTTTTAAAAATCATAAAATGAATATTTGTTTCAGGGTTCTGAGTGAAGCGTGGATAGGAAAGTTTTCATGCCATTTTGCTTCACAACTTCAAACTAGGCCACAAAGCAAGTGAGGCAATTTGTAACATTAAGCAAGCATGAGGGTGAGGACACAGCAAATGAGCGCACAGTACAACAATGGTTTAAAGTTTCAATCAGGGGATGTGAACCTCGAAAGTAAGGAACGTAGCAGATGTTCTTCCAGCTGTGATGAGACTGTCTGAAAGCCTCTGTTGAAGCCAATACAAGAAAAACAGTGTGATAAATTGCTGGAGAGCTTGACAAGTGAAAAAGTTTGACAAGTGGGTGCTTTGCGAGTTGAACGAACAACAACAAAATTGTCAATTGGAGACCTGCTCTTTGCTTGTCATAAGAAACAAAAACAACCAATTTCTTCACCGAATCAATGTGTGATGAAAAACGGATCCTTTAAACAATCTCAAATAATCAGCACAGTGGCTCAACAGTGACAAGGCACCCAACCACATTCAAAAAATCCAGCCTCCATCCAAAGAAGGTCAAGGCCACTCTCTGGTGGACTGCAACTGGTGTCATCCACTATAACTTCTTGCTACCTAGTGAAACCATCATAGCTGAAAGGTACTGTCATGAATCAAACATTGTTCATCAGAAACTCTCCCAACAACAGCCAGCATTGGTAAAGTGAAGAGGCCCAATCCAGCCCCACAACAATGCTCATCCTCATGTTGCCAAAGCGACTCTTCAGAAACTGAACACGTCGGGGTACGAAGTTCTCCCTCACCCAGCGTATTTACCAGACCTTTCTCCAACATACCATCACCTTTTCAATCACCTCAACAGCTTTCTCCATATGAAATCCTTCTCCAACCAAGAAGCAATTGAAACTGCCTTCCAACAGTTTATCGACTCCAGAAATCTAGATTTTTTTCAAAATGGTATAAATGTGCTTGTAACTCATTGGTAGAAGTGTATTTATTGTAATGGAGCTTACTTTGGTTAATAAACTTAATGTTCAGCAACGATATGAAGTCTCATTGTTGCAGTGAAAAACCAACAAAACTTTTGTAACAATCTAATAGAAAAAGCAGAAAGTTTTTAAAACTTATATATGAAGTCCTTTTCACCAAAAAAGGAGCAATGCCATCTATTAAATATAAATCATATGGGCTTGCAAATTTACTCTGAAAGACATAATTTTTTCTCATGCACCCAAGAGTTAAAAAGTTAGTATGACAAGATTTCTAAGATCGCTGTTAAAAACTGGCCCAGCACTATGACTATATTATTTAAAAACAAAAACATTTATCTGTTAGGTGGGGTGGACTAATTTTGTCAAAAAAGATTAATTAATTAACTAAAATAATGAAAGACTCAGAAGGATAAGGATAATTTAAAAAAAAAAAAAACAAAAGCCAAGTAATGAACATCAAACCACAGAAAAAAAGATAAAACAAAAATCAGAGTTTTAAATCTTACAATGAATACTAAAGAAGATAACAGTGAAACCACAGCCAGACAAATATAAATGAAAGCTAGGTACAATTACTGTAACTGCCTGTTAAACTGTCCAATGAGGGAAAGGAAGCTGAGGTAGTTTTATAGTTATTGAATGGTCAATTGCAAAGACTATGACACAGAGAAGAGATGCTGTAAATGGCCAAATAAATTTCCTTTAAAAGACAAATATTTTAATTATTTCAGAGCAGTCTTTGGCTGCAAAAAAGTGGTGGTGTTTTATCTGCCTGAGTAGGACAATCTAATAAGAAAATTACCAAGAGAAAAACCAATACAGGTTTCAGAGATCCAAATGAAACACAATTTCTATTCATCTTTTCTTATACTTACTTCATTAACTGAGCTAAATCTTTACAAAAAAACATTGGCCAAATACTTCTTACTATTATATTGATAAAACAAGTTTTTATCTACTTACTAATAGTATTATGAAAAATATCCTAAAATGCAATGTTGCTCAAGTTAACTAAGATTTTGATTAAAAGGCATGCTGAAAAATATGCTGAGGTTTTGAATGCAGATCCTGAGCATACAACTGCAGTAATATCCCATGAGAATTCCCTATGTTACCTTTCTAAAGATAATGCAGTTTTTCCAAGCCCAGTTAACATGAAAAGTTCTGACAGCTCAACTGTTCAATATCTGGCATCATTTTTCTTGTGCATATAAAAAGTAACAAAAAATGAAAACAGTGAGGTGAGAATGAGTTTATAAATCTTAATTTAAAAATAATAAAAATAAACTCTCTCTAACCTTCATCGGGACTATTTTGGCGAGAGATATTGTGATATTTATTGTTCACAGTAAATTATGCTATGACCTGCTAAATAACAAGTTCCCAGTGTTTTAATCTTCAGTTCCCCTGGGCCAAACACTGTATTATTTAGATAGATGTTACTATAATCATCATCAAACCACAGATTTTATTACAGGAGTCCATACAACAGGAAAAAAGAATGAGCTGTTTGGGATGCTGCTTGGATTTACTCCATATTCAAACACTTGGGACAACCATCTTGTAATTCTGACACCAGGCAAACATTAATTTTTAATTACTTTCTAACAATTGTTTGTGAGAGCTAGCATAGAAGACAGAGCCAACATGTACGTACACCCATATCCTTTTATCTACATTACTGAATTATTTATAACATTGGATAACTGAAAACATCTGAAAAACAATCATGATCCAGCCTTCAAAACAACTCACCAGATGATGTGAAGCTGAAGCTAATAAACCATGTGATATTTTGGTTGTGTTTTTTTTTCTTTCTTTACTATAGCAACATTAATACTAATTATTACTATAGGGGCTGGTAGAAAATAATTCTGTAAATTTGTTTGTTTTTTTTTTTCTATTATCTGTTAATCATAACAAGAAACAGAAACAGAATTTGAGAATTAGTAAATCAGAATTTCTTCTAAAATTTGATTTAAAAAAAAGAGCATCAAATGTAAAATCAGAAAGACTCCTTGTTGAACTACATTCTTATATAAACCTTTGTATTAGAAAACACACACACACACCAATATATATAAATCAGTTTTTTTGTGTCTATGTTGGTAAATTTTTGTGTGTAATGGCTCCTCTCTGTGTTCACAACTATTTGTGTTATTTAATTGTGCATCAATATATACATTAAAATAAAAAAAAAACTTCAGCAATATTTCAAACCACACCCTTGTTCATTCAACCCAAAAGAATATCACAAAGCTGAATAACAAAAAATTAAAAGTAAAGAAACCAGAAAATTCAGAGTAATAACCTAAGCTGTCAGAAAATTAATTAAATAAAAATTAAGGTTTTAAAAGTTGTGGAATCAAATGCAATATTATCCCCTATCAGTTTCGTATGCTGGATATAATTTAATGACATATGTCCATGTTACCATTCTAAAAAATAAACATTACATAGACATTTATCATGATTTTTGTTAAAAGATGTTTCCAGTAAGTACAGACATAAGATTTACTAAAATACACAACTTTTCTATTTCACCTCAGATTCTTCATTCACCTTGTGGATAAAAACATTGCAAACAAGATATAATAAAATGTTGTATATATATATACTTAGTGCATTTCCAGATAAAAAAACAAACAAAAAAGTTATCCTTATTAAAATGTTAAACTATATCAAAATTAGCAACAAAAAAAAGAGAGAGAGAGAGAGAGACTGTTGGAATGCTTTGAAATTCCAAAAACTTGTTTCTGGCAATATTGTTCTTATTCACTGAAACTACTAACTTTAAAAAAAAATGAGCAGGCATCACGTTAGTGATTCTAGCCAAGAAAGAAAGATACTTCACTAAATGTGGAATACACTAAGAATATTACCAGATATTGCTTATTAATACCTTGGCAGTAAGCAAGTGAAAAAAGTCATTATTTGTTTTCAGATGATAGTTGACCATCTTGGAACATTCTGAAGCAAATATCAACTGCACTGAAATACAAATGGTTTTGTAATGGTAAAGTTTTCAACAAACATAATCTGAACACCCCAGACCAGTCAGAGACAACTTGAGAATTATTACAAGAGGGAGATGATGACATCATACTGGTGGACTAATCACCAAATGATTCCAAGCCAGATACAGAATATAATTTGAATGGCAGTTCCACGGTTAATGCACAAATACAATGATTCATATATGAAGCTGAAATGCTTTTCAGCTTTACAAAAAGCAAATTTTAATTGTGTGCAATTAGCCTGTGAATGCTACAGTAGAACTTTAAATTCTCGAAATGTAATAAAAAAAACTTAGGTTCATGATTTCATGAACTGAACAAATTCACCATCTTACCTTTTTCTTAGCTTCAGTACGATTGAACTAAGCAGCTGACCTAAAAAAGAAGAAAACAATAAATATATCTTTTGTAGTGTGTAAACTGTAATCAAAAATCTTGAGACTGCCAATTTATAACACTGTTCATGATACAGTGATGCCATCAGATGAGATGATCACATGACCTCTGCTCTGGCCAAACGTGATCTTTACCCAAATCCCACTAAATATTTCAAATAGAGTTCAAAATGAGATACAGTCAATAAAATTTTCTAAGCATTTTGTTTTGATAAAACTTAATGAAAATTAAAGTGATGCCAAACAACAATTTAATGTAATATCAATATTATCATCTACATTAAATACATGTTATTACATAGGCAATTAAGCCATAATAAATAAATAAAATCAGTTCCACCACATGATAAATCATGTGCATAAATGACAGACTGAAAGTTCTTTTAATATTGTTCCCTAAATAACAAACCACCTTTCTTAAAGTCTGATAAAACTGCAAGCAGTCTATACAAAAAGCTTTCTTAAGGCAGAAAAAATGTCAACATGTTTAAATGACTATTCAGATCTTGTCCTAAACACTTTCAAGCATGAATCTTGAATCAGCTAATGTCATCTTCTTTGATGATGTATGCAGATCCATTAGCAGCTTGTCACAGCTCTGCAGGAGAATACAACATCCTTCAAAATATTATACTTACATGGACAGAGATATATACTTTTATACAAGTGCCACAGCAAGAGGTGCAGGTACTAACTTGTTGGAACCAAAATTTCATTTTCATCTACAGCACAGGTGTTAAAGAACATATACTGCTCTTGCTCATTATAGCATGGCTAACATAGCCAAATTTACTTTTGTAAAGTGCTTCAGTTCATACATATACATACATATATATAGTGTGTGTATATATATGCATGCACACACACTCACATTCACACACATATCCAAATTTTTTAAAAACAAAAACAAAAATGTCATCTAACAGAGGTACAATTCAAAATATATTTCTC
Organism: Nautilus pompilius; assembly: GCA_018389105.1. Lineage (NCBI taxonomy): Eukaryota > Metazoa > Mollusca > Cephalopoda > Nautilida > Nautilidae > Nautilus > Nautilus pompilius. Next base: position 1,234,656 of record JACATO010000357.1, read on the forward strand.
TTTTTTAACAAAGACTAGTACATTATCAATTTTGGACACTAAAAAATTAACTAAAATAAATTTATTTTTGACATTTAATAGTATTCATATAAATATATAATGTATGCAGTACATATACAAAAATGCATGTGAAAATCAGAATGCAGTAATAAAAATAATGGAAAGTCCTCTGAAACTATATATTGCATATTTTAAAGTAGAAATGCATTTAAATATTTCCACATTTATGTTGCTCACATCAGTTCTGAACTATTTTTATATGTTGTTAAAGTCGAATTTTGCGTAAGTTGGGAAAACTATTGTATTAAACCTTTGTTAGCTGAGATTTATTTAAATATTTTTGCCTAAATTTGTTTACAGTTCAATATTTACAGACACACCATGGCGTGTGAAAACCCTTCTTATAAACCACAACATTCAAAATGAATTTTTTTTTTTTTAATTATGCAGGTAAAACATCAAATTGTATGGATAAAATGTAAAATAATGTATCAAAATTATAAATCATGGACATTGTACCATATATATTTTTTTTAAAAAGCAAGCAAGCTTTAAAATGCTCATGGTTCAGTATTTTATTTAGAGATTAGCTTTATGTACTGTGCACTTTCAAAGCAATAGTAATCTATAGCTAGTTTTTATTTACATAGCATAGCGACACAACAGGGGATGGTGTGCAAACAAAAGCTAATTCAACAAATGTATTCATGCCTGATTCCACTGTATAATGTTTCTTGGATGTCTCACACAACTACAACAAATAAAAAAAATTTTTTTAGAAAAAAAAAAGCATATATTTAGTGCAGCATATGCCTAGAATAACTAATCAGATATTAGCAAGTGATCTGCCCCATCTTGCCATGCAAAGACAAATGGTGGGTAAGTCAAATTATAGTAGAATTTTATAGCACTTTTAAACGCGTTAATTCTTCCAATAGCTTTTATATGTACAGAGCAGACAGTGGTTCACTGAACTACAAATGTTTTCATCAACATGTAGTTTCTTCACTTAATTGCAGGCCTTGGATGACAACTACTCTGCAAACCCACTTCACACTGAAAGTCTTCTCATCCTCTTCCAAGAAAAAATCACTAATAACACCTGTTACACTGAAGTGCTACTTACACAGAGAATCAGCAACTTTCAATTTCTAAACTTCATTATCACAAGATGCTCTAAAATTTTTACTCTTTTTCTTTTTTTAAATTTCCCCTGTATGAGGATGTTTACCTCACAGATGCATTTACACCTCAGGGGAAGAATTGATTCTGAAAATTAGTTAAGTGTTTTTTACATGCCAAAAACATGAAGAGTGACCTTTTAGAACTGACAGACACACCCTACTGCAGAAGTTATGCTATAGGAATTAGGGGGCAGATCTCATAAAATGCCCCTATTTCATATAGTTCTTTGCCTGGGGTAAACAACAATTAATGCAAAGTTTTGCATGTAAAAATACAAAAATAACAGATGAGTTAGCTCATAAAGGAAAAAGGCTGAACTGGATATTTTTCTCATTCCACTATGGCTATCTTGAGTCAGAAGACTGTAATCCAAATGTAAAAAAATGCTAATAATATTTATCATAAGTCTGATGAGAGGGATAGTGGGAGAGAAGATTAAAAATAATTGTGCACTACTAACACTTAGATAAAGTAGTGATATATTAAGTTTTATGTTACGTAACATTAAAGTGAAGCCAAGTTTGTAGATGGTTTTGGCAAACCCTGATTATTTCCTGAAGGGAACCTTATTAAAATTTCTATTGTGAAAAAAAAAAATAAACAACCAAAGCTGTTTGCACTACCACAGAGATGACCAAGAGCACTATTTTTTTAACACTGTGCAGAGTTTTCTATCTTCGTTCACACTACAAAGGCACTAACTCGCACTTGTGCAAAGGAAAACCAAATATTGGGATCTTTGAGGGCAAAGAAAACTTTCAGGGAAGGGGGAAAAAAAGAATGATCTTACTATCACAAAATCTATAGTTGAGCTGGTCAGAGGATGGCAACAAAAGAAATAAGTCTTTAAAATGCCTTTCTGATTAGAGTTGAGAAGAAACTGGAAGACAGCAGAAATTACCAATATATAGAAAGCATAGAAGAATGAGTGAAACCAAGTAAAATTTAGACACAAAAGAGCCCAGACTACAGGTGCATCTCAAAAAATTAGAATATCATGGAAGAGTTCAATATTTTTTGTCAGTTATTTCAGAAAGTGAAAACTGTATATATTCTAGACTTATTACATGTAAACTAAAATGTTTCAAGCATTTTTTATTCTTAATTTTGATAATTATGGCCTACAGCTCAAAATAAATAGAAAAAGCATATCTCAAAATATTAGAATATTCCATTTTGAGTTTGAGTAAATCACTATTTATGCAGTATGAATACCATGAATTTCTCAGTCTGGTTCAGTACACACAACCACAATCATGGGGAAGACTGCTGACTTGACAGTTGTCCAGAAGACACTCATTGACACCCTCCACAAGGAGGGTAAGCCACAGAAGGTCATTGCTGAAAGGGCTGGCTGTTTGCAGAGTGCTGTATCAAAGCATATTCATGGAAAGTTGACTGGAAGGGAAAAGTGTGGTAGAAAAAGGTGTACAAGCAAAGCCGATTCAAGAACTTGGAGGAGCTTCACAGGGAGTGGACTGAGGCTGGAGTCAGTGCATCAAGAGCCACCACGCACAGACGTGTCCAGGAAATGGGCTACAAGTGTCGCATTCCTAGTGTCAAGCCACTCCTGAACCAGAGACACCGTCAGTCTTACCTGGGCTAAGGAGAAAAAGAACTGGACCGTTGCTCAGTGGTCCAAAGTCCTCTTTTCAGTTGAAAGTAAATTTTGCATTTCATTTGGAAATCAAGGTCCCACTCTCTGGAGGAAGAGTGGAGAGGCGCAGAATCCAAGTTGCTTGACATCCAGTGTGAAGTTTCCACAGTCAGTGATGATTTGGGGTGCCATGTCATCTGCTGGTGTTGGTCCACTGTTTTATAAAGTCCAAATTCCATGCAACCTTCTACCAGGAGATAATTCGAACACTTCAGGCTTCCATCTGCTGACAAGCTTTATGGAGATGCTGATTTCCTTTTCCAGCAAAACTACTAGTAACTGGTTTGCTCACCATGGTATTACTGTGCTTGATTGGCCAGCCAACTCGCCTGACCTGAACCCCATAAATTCTCTATGGGGTATTGTCAAGAGGAAGATGAGAGACACCAGACCCAATAATACAGATGAGCTGAAGGCCGCTATCAAAGCAACCTTAACTTCCATAACATCTCAGCAGTACCACACACTGATCACCTCCATGCCATGCCACACTGATGCAGTGATTCATGCAAAAGGAGCCCCAACCAATTATTGAGTACATAAATGAACATACTTTTCATAAGTTCAACATTTCTATATTATAAATCCTTTTTTTTAATTTATCTTATGAAATATTCTAATATTTTGAGATACGTTTTTTTCTATTTTTTTTAGCTGTAGGCCGTAATTATCAAAATTAAAATTAAAAAATGCTTGAAACATTTTAGTTTACATGTAATGAGTCTAGTATATATACAATTTCCACTTTCTGAAATAATTGACAAAAAATATTGAACTCTTCCATGATATTCTAATTTTTTGACATGTACCTGTACACCACAGTCAAAACCATAATAAATGCACTGATAATGTACTAGACTTATTTACCCCTTTGAAGATAGAAACTTCTAGAAGTTTCCAGCTAGTAAGATGAAGAAACTGACTGCTACCAGTGATTTACTAGGATGTTACTTTATTGAAAAGCCATGGCTGATTGGTCCATACTATTTATAGGAACTCAGCAAAGCTCTTTCATGAGGCCAATGGATCTGCTGTCATCTTTTTCACTTACTAGCTTTGGGCCGATATCATCTCCAGAGGATTAGGAATGTGGATTCTTTGTGGTTGAAACTTGTGATCTGTCACCTAAGAAATTCATAAAGCAAAGACCTATCCTCTAGAAAAAAATCCCAAAACCCTAAAAATTCTTTTCCTAATCTTATACGTGAGAAGTGATTCATTTTTCTTATGCATCTAATGCACACATTCTTTTTTTTTAATTTACATTTTCAATTCATAAATTAAAATGTTTGGAGTTTTTTTCAAAAACCAAATATCCAAAGTTAAGCTACAATGACTCTCCAGACAGGACCAAAACAACTTAATTAGACCACCTGCAAATTGCGAACAATAAGTTGCTAATTCAAAGCTTTCACAGCAAACCTGCCAAATGACTAGTTGTTGTTTTTCCATTCTATTCCTTCAAAAATTGCAACTACAATTATTAAAGCTGATCTCTTTTTCCAGAAATCCAATACGCACAAAAATAGATGTATAAATCAGTAATAACTGTTTAGAATTTCTCTTTGTATTTTTCTGAAATTTGAAGATTTTTGTTCTCATATTTTGAATATTATTCTCCATTTGTTGAGACTGTTAGGCCTCATTTTGTCTGCTAAAATCTTCATACATTGATTTTTTTCTTTATGAACAAGAATTCAACTTTAATTTTATTACATTTTTTGTTAAAGCATATAGAATGAAAGCAGTAATTGTTAGTTATGGGTTGTTGTTTTTTTTGTTTTTTTTTAAATTTCCCTTGCAGATGTTCTGAGGAATCTTCTCTATGTAGTTAAATACCATTGTGAGGAAGAAAGAGAAAAGAAACAGCCTCATACAACAAAAAAAAAAAAAGATTTTTTTATTGTTTTGTTATTCTTCAAAATAAAGAAAAGTCAGAAGGCCATAGAGAGATATCAAACGACTACTAATCTTTCTCTAAAATTCAGTGTCAAAAAGAAAATATCAGGACAAAATTGGCATTTGCCATGTAGGGGGGGGAGGGGTCTGGGGTCTCTTCTCCATTGAAGCTTTGCAGCTCAGAAATTTGCAAATAACAAGCATTCCAGTTTTAGAGCATTATTTCTTCCTTTCCATTATGGCAGTGCTTTCAGCTATTTTGTGTATGCACAGTTATTTTGTAAAGGAAGTACAAACAAAGAATATTACAATATTATAATGCTAACCTTTACGTTGGATGGGGAGGCAAGAAACTCAAGTCCATCATGATTACCATCAACTGAAAATAGAATGAAAACTAATACTTAGTGGTAAATGCATCCATATGAACTCATTTCTGCTTAACAAATTTTTTTTTTAATTTCTGAGTCCAGTAATAAAAAAAAATTCAAAACAAAAATTCATGGTTTTAATTTTTTAAGGATTGTATCATTTATTAATTATGGAGAATTATGTCATTTCTAACTAGTGTGTTTCTTAACTTCAAGTGAGCTGACTAAACTTCCTTTAAAGCCTTGACAAATTTGCTTTGCACTTCTCTCAAGACATTATATAGCCACAAGACTCTTTTCTTATAATCCAAACTGCCTGACTACCACAACAACGAAATTTTACTGACAAAGGAACTAGATCCCTAAATCAAATATATAAAGGGCCAATATCTCCCCCTTAAAAAAAAAAAAACAACTGATTTTTGCATCAACCACTAATAGCTCTCTCCTGATATTCCATAATAAAATGACTATAATCTTCATGATTCTAGAGTACCACACCAACTCCACTAACAATGTTTCAGTTATCACCTATAGAGCAAAAGTAACACAAAATAATGAGATTAGAAAATCTAGAGCTCCTTCGAATAGAAGCTCCAAAACCTAATGTAAAAACCATACTTAGCTTCTTTGCTGTCTGCTCAGCCATTGTGCACCTATCAGTTTCAATAACACCCTGAAAATTTATTCCCCCCCAAAAAAAAACAAAACAAAACCAACAAAGTCCATAAAATTTTAATTGTCCACAAGCAAACACAAATCTGCCTGAAAATTTAATTTTCCTTAAATATAATTTCAAAATATATAGAAAAATAGAATTAGGGCTACCCTTAACCTTTGTTTTCAATCTAGGAGAAAGAAAAAATAGTAGAAGCATTTTGTTCATTTTTTTATTTTAAATGTAATTTTAACTTCAATTAAAAATTGGTCCAACACACACATTTATTCATATTAAGTATAAGTTCAAAATAAAAGGCTCCATAGTTACAACATTTACTAGACGGGCAGAAATACAATGGCATTAAAAAAAACCAAGAAGACACTGCTAATCCCTTCATAGCCTCACGCCAGAGGTGTGAAGAAATAATGCTACACTCTATATCAGCTAACCAATGACTGCTTTAGTAATAGTTTAAAGCTACCTCTAGAAATCACATAACCTTTCCTTCCCCTACTCACTAATATCCATCAAAGATCTCAAAAAGACAATCAAGCAACTCCTTGTCAGTAACATAGCTGGCACAGGGTTATGCATTATCAAATGAACACCTCCAAATATATGACCCAAACAGATTTATATCATGTTTACTCTCACCTGAAGGATGTGGAAACAGATGACAGCCATTCTAAACTTAAGTGGTTGCAGCCTAATCAGCACTTTAGTTGAATGCTATCATTTCTGTGTTTACCATCTGTATTTATATTTAAATATGGGACACTGAGTCCAACAACATTCCCTATAAGCATTTTATTTTTTACTACAGATATTACATTGCTTATGGCTTGCGCCATGCTATGACCAGTATTTAGCACTTTACATAGCTACATAAGTCATGGCAACTTTGGCCATATCTTAAGTGAACTTTACACTTGAACCACTACATGTATGAGGTAAAGACTGTTGTATATTGTACGATTTACCTCTCAATTATAACTCTTGTAAAATGTGCAATAAATGAAATACAAAGTGCTTGACTAAAGTTAGACACAGTGATTTCCCTTCAATGATGCCATTTCTAACAAATTTAGCAAAGTTGGACATCCATTTATAATATTGAACTTTTTTTAAAAAAAAACTATGATATGGTTGCACTGTCAAAAATTGTTTCCAATGAAATAACTTCACCACCTAAAAATAAAAGGTCTAATGTTATTATATCACTAATAGTGTTTTTTCTCATACTACAAGTTAAACGTATAATATATTACAGTATTTGGACTTCCTAATCTTAATTCAGAACATTTCTATACTATTCTCTCTTGTTTTAATTTTTATCAAAAGTAATTTTAAGGCCTAGCAATGAATTCAGCATCAAGAAACCCACACAACAGTTAAACATTTTAACTAAAATGTTCATGGGAGGGGGGATTAAAAAGTTTAATTAAAGTAAAATTCCCAATGAAAATTTGTTGCAGGAGAGAGAAGAAAAGTGTATTCTTCCTTTCTAAATTTTTTTCTTTTTTAGTTCACACAAGTTGAGATCTTAACATTTTATGAAATAATTTCTGACATTATTGTGTATATTAAAAATCATTTTAAAAACAGGTGAGAGATTATTTGCAAGAAAAGAAATTTTATTGAGAATCTTGCACCTTTAAAAAAAAATAAACAGCAATTATCCTCTTTTTTTTTTTAATTCTAATTTTCAAGAACTACTTATATTTGTATTTTTTTTTCATTGTTTCCAGTTATCAAAAATTCAGGCTCCATTGAATTCCTGAAAGCAGATTCTAATGGATCCAAAACCCAACTTTCCACTGTGAAATTCTTGGTGCAAGAGACTAATTTCCTCAAATGTCTCTTGTCATTAGGTTATGACTTATATGGCTTATGAAAATCTGTTAAAAAATACAAATAACTCCTGATCTCTCTTCTACAATTTTGAAAACTACTTTTCAAGTATCTAGAGACACAGTAACTTGATACAGGAAAACAGCTGCAGCTGGAATATCTGAGTCTGTTATCTGGTTGGGTGCACTGTTCAATCAACTGCACACACAGCCTAACTTGCTCTGAAACCCAAATCCACTATCAATCACAAGCACACGTACAAGCAGCCATGCACTCCTGACCTCCTCTCTCCTGTTTCTTCTCCATCTCTTCTTGACACCAGCTGCTCCAGCAGAAAAGCCTGCAGTACTATGTTAATGCATACCATATGTCCTCATGCATCCTGTCACAAAACCCCATCATTCTGTAATGCAGATGTATATAATGTAAAACCTAGCTAATCAATTTTTTTCTCCCCCCCACCATGAGATTTTTCTAAATCTTTTTCTTGGCATAACATATACATCATTGTTTGTTTGTTTTTTTGAAGGATTGCTGTTTTTATTGTTCTTTATAATCTGACATGATTTATTTAGCATATTTCATGCTTAGTCTTTTTAGAGAGCATTCAGAACTTTTCTTAAAGAGCAAAACCAACATGGGAAATAAATGACCATAAAATGCATTTTGTCATATGCTTAAATTAATACTTTTAGCATATTTTGGCAATCAATTAGTTGTTTGTGATGGAAAAGTTCTGCTTACATGTCATCAGCCATACTTGTAATCAACTCCAATTTATCTTAATATTAGGTACCTTATTAGATATACCGAGGGAAATGCTGTGTACAGATGCCCAGTAAGGACGTCTGATACATCCCTTTTATCATTATAGCATTGTATCATCACTATGACTACTCTCTACAAAGGAAATAAAGCTGTCAAAACCTGGCTCTAAAAAGGCATTAAAGAAACTAATCTTAGAAGGGGGGGGACTCTTTTATTTTTTCATCTGGCTACTGTTTATAGAAACCAGTGAGATGACTGATGAAAATAATCTTGATACATGTGTGGTCCTAATAAAAGTCATCACTGTCTACAAAGGCCAATGAGAGGATTAATAAAAATTTGCTCAAAGATGGTATGACCTTATTTAAAAATCATCATTATGATTAAAAATGGTTTCTGTGAATAGATTGTTTTTAAAAACAGTCGCAGATATAATCATTGGTAAAAGCTTATAAAGGGACTAATAACAAATAATCTTCACAAGCAAGTGATTCTTATACCAAAATTCACAAGTATCTGCAAGAACCCAAACTATCATAGGCCTTTTATATATCTGGCTAATTAGCATAATACATGACTTCTAAATACAAATCACAGGGAAAGTCAGTGCTATAACAACATTTATTTCAGTATCACTCTTAACAGCTATAGTACCCTGGTTTGAAGTATCACCAAGTGTCCAGAGGAAATTCGCATAGAATGGACCAGCAAGTGAGAATAAAAACAAAGGTGGTTCTCAACCAGTGTGCCATAAGAACTGTCCAAGTATGCCATGAAATTTTGTACAAAGGTAACAAAAATCAATGTAAAACAAACATATCAATCCATCCAAAATTACAACTCTTCAAACTCATGAAAATTAATCATCAAATACTTTAATCCTTAGAAACCATAATCCTTATATTTTGGTGTACTAAAAATATTAATATCCCATTACCCCAATATTTTGGGATTTTAGCTCATATGATAAATGTAAACTACTCTATTGGCCAATCAGCACACTCGTTACAAATGGCATTAGGCTAGTTGTTTGCAAATGGTAGATCAATCAAAATAGCCAGTTTCCTGGAAATCTTTGCTGTTTGGACTGCTCAGGAGCTCACAGTTCAAAGGGTTAAAAGTGAGGTATTGGTCTTTCAATTCTAAAATGTGAACATTCTAAAGGCAGGTGGCCAATGAGCGAAATTGAGACAACATGATAGCAGACACAGTGAAACTGACTATATCCACATTTCTTTGCCAGATATATTTTATATCCACTGATCTAAGAAAAAATGGATAAGTTTGTTGTCAAAAGAGGCAATTCCTCCACTTATTCAATTGTTGATGATGAAACATCTGAACTCCCCCAAAAACCAAGAACTGTTCAGACACAGTATGAGAGCTATCTGGCCTTTGAATTTTCATGGACAGGAGATGTCTGTTGTCCCTTACCTGAATGTCTCATCTGCAGAGAGGTTGCCAAATGTTGTGATGGTACCAAGTTAGTTAAAATGGCATTTGCAGACAAAATATCCATCTCTTGCAAACAAAGACATTCAATATTTAAATTGCTTTAAAGAACAAAAACATTAAACAGATCCAACATCTGATGGTGTGTGTGTGTATCAAATAACACTCAAGAGGATGGTTACCTGGTGGCTGAGCTTGCAGCAAAATCAAAGACCTTAATCATGCCAGCATGTAAAAAGATAGGTGGTGTGATGTTAGGAGCTGATGCTACAAAAGAGATCGACAAAATTCCATTCTCTTATAGTACAGTTAAACAGCGAATTGACAACATGTTAGCTGATATCGTGGTGGTGCTACAAGAGAAGTTAGCAACTAGTGGGAAATTTGCTTTCCAGATTGACAAATCCAACGATATAAGCGGACACTGCTAGCTGCTGGCCAACATTCAGTATGTTGATGATGGGGACTCAATTCAGGAGAATTTGTTGTTTTTGTAAGGAGCTACTGGTGAGTAAATATTTTGGGTAACAGATACCTACCTGAAGGAAAACAAACTTACCTGGGCCATGTATTGTAGCATTTGCACTGACAGAGCAGCTTCCATGATGGGGAAAGTCAAAGGATTTGTCAGTAAGGTGAAAAAGCAAAATCCTGACATTCATATCAAGTCACTGTATCCTCCACCATGAAGCTCTTGTAGCCAAAACACTGCCACCAGAGTTAGCTGCAGTATTAGAGCAAACTGTAAAATCATGAATTACAAACAAACTTTTGGCCATTGAAACCACATTTGTTCACGATTTTGTGTGCAGAGATGGGGGCTGAGCATTAGTTTACTGTTACACACCAAGGTGTGATGGTTATTGTCGGGGAAGGTTCTCTTCCCGTGTTCATGAGCTCGGGGGAAAACTGACAGAATTTTCAACAAAGCATAAACTGCCCTATAAAGAGTTACTATCTGATAATTACTAGATGGCTAAGCTTGCATATCTTGCAGACATTTTCAGCCATGTGAATGAGCTGAATACAAAATGCAGCATGATAACAAAACAATCCTGACCATCACAGATAAACTTCATGATTTCGGGTCAAAATTGGGCCTTTGGCAAGAGACAGTGGCAAGGGGTTCATTTGAGGTATTTCTGCTAAAATTGTCAGCAGCAGACACAGCTGTCAAGGCGCACGGCCTCATATTCAAACATCTCAAAATGCTACATGAGAAGTTCAAATGCTACTTCCCCTCTACAAATATAGAAGACTATGACTGGATACATGATCCATTTAGTTCACTTTCTTCTGATTTATCACAAAAGCTGACATTAAAAGAAAAGAAGGAATATGCAAAGCTGCAGATGGATCACATAATGAAGCTGAAGTTTAGAGAGAAGTCTTTGGACATGTTTTGGCTGACTGCAGTACATATCTGATAATCTCTGACCACGCTATTGCAGTTTCCAACAACATACCTCTGTAAGCTATCATTTTCAACGCTGACATATGTAAAAAAAAAAAAACAACAGGAGGGAGCACTTGTCAGGTCATTGGAGCAAGATCTGCAGGTGGCCCTCTCATTAATTCTTCCCTGAATCAAAAGGCTCTGAGCACATTGGCATGGTCAGATTTCCCACTAACCCAATAAGTTTCTATTTACTCTACTTTGTATTTTGCTCTGATCCAGTGAATTTCAATTATTTATCAGTTCAATTATTTAATAAAAATCATACGTAAGAATAATTACAAATATGAAATTCATAACACAAAAAGGCAAAATTCAGATGCCTGAAGCAAGTGCTGCATGTGGAACAGATTTAGGGCTATGAATACTTAGCAATAGTTGAGCTGAGCAGATTTTGAAAATGTGTCAGTGCTTGCTGTCAAAGACAGTGTATTCTGTGGTGGATTTGAAATATTTGATCCTTATTTAGCTTGTTGTATGCACTATGTTGCAAGCCCCTCTGTAAGACCATAACCATAGTAAATGTAAGTAAATGTGACATTGATGTGCAATTGATTCAGCTAAAAAAATTGGGTGTGCTGTGGAATTGTCTGTCTCACTGAAGTGTGCCATATTGCTGAAAAGACTGGAAACCTCTGCTTTAAATACACAACAAATATAGCCCAGACCCAACTAGCTCAGAACCCCTGATTGCTAGCAAGTGCTCTACGCACTAAATCAATCTAATGCTTCCCAATCATCATCACTATTATGCAGGGCCCCATGAAACCACCAAAGTCCTAAGCAAATTTGTTTATAAATGCTGCCTTTTTCCATAAACACCTGTTGGCATTCAAAATCCCTAAGATGTGTTTTATACAGCCATACTTAATGAAAATGTACTGGTAATAAAATTGATTAAACAAACAATACATTTTCATGGTTTATTTTAAACAGCAGACTAAATTCAAGCGGAAATGGCATTTTAGTAAACGAGTAAAGAAAACATCAGAAAGCATTCGTTTTTTAGCTTACATATTCAATTACTTCACTGTAGCCAGTGTATTAACTTAAGCAAAGTGATAAAGTCAAACCATTACTTATTGCTGCTTTACATTCTAATTAAACATCAGAATCATTAGTGTAATTTATAGCCTGCCAGAAGAGAAGTGTCAGTACACAAAATGTGAATGTTAAATCATATTAGATATTATTAGGCAGCTCCTAATATTTGACAGTAAGAAAACATTAAATGCAACATTACTGAGAGATGTAGATGTTACAAAAAAAATAATAAAAAAATAGGTGGAACTTGCAATAAAACAAGATTGCATCATAGCAGTGATAACATAAATAAGAGAAAATTACAATCATAATTTATGTCAAGAACTTACCATATATCATTAGCTGCTCTTATACACAGTGTTAGAATTGCATTTAGCAAGAGTATTTTATCTGTATTTTGAGATAAGATACCTTTGAAAAGAAAAGTGTTCTTATATTTTTCTAAAACAAACAAATTGAAATCTAAATTATTTTACATCTTTAATAAACAGATCATGTAGAAAATTTAAATTAAAATGAAAACTAATGATAAAAAGGGTTGTTTTTTTTTAATTTTTAAAGGTTCAAACTATTATGGGTAAAATACCAGAATTATCTTTAAAAGAAGCATGAAAGAAAGAGTGCATCAAAGAGAGCCATGGAAGTCAACCTAGTGGCCAATTACAAGAGTTTTTTTTATAATCCCTAGGTTTTTGCTTGGAGCCAATCAAAACATGCATTCCAAAAAAGTGCAACTTCTCACCCTAAATCTCATACCATCCAGACATAGTTGATACTATGCTGCAATAGAAGCACTGGTCAGGGTTCCAACTAACAGCTAAAGAGTGAGCAGAAATGACATATGAACAGCAAAATTTATTAACTGGGACAGTGTGAAAATAAAAACAGTATTCTTGTCAAGATTTTAATTATAAAGCCAATTTGAAAACAATGAAATGATTCTCTATAAAAGAACAGTATATGCACAGAGTTTCAACATATGAATTCATTGTTTTTAATTCACTTTCAATACTAAAATTGTTCATATCATCAAATGCACATAGATAATAAGTGATTATTGTTCTCATCAATATTTTTAAAATTTATTATCAAGTATTTTTAGCTCTTCTGAAGTGAGAGTAGGAAAATTACTGATGCAAAAATCCATAAAAACAAACACCAATCAAAAAAACATTGTATAACAGCATAAAGTTGAGAATAAGAACGTAGAATCCAAACAGCACTATATGATCCACAGAATTGTTTTTTGACTTCTCTGAAAACTATCAAAGTTTAAATTTACTGTGATTCTTTAAAATTAATCATGGCGAGTTATTACCAAATATTAGTTTACTTATGAATTAAATTAAATTGTTTATTAGTAATATTCAGTAACATTTTAAATATATATATATATAAAGTAGAGAGGCAGTCAGTGCTCCAGTGGTAGATTATTGGACTGCCACAATTGATGGTCTGATCGCTGTCAAGATCTGTTCAGTTTGGTATACTGCCCTTGCATTGTTTTTTTCTTTCTTTTCTTGCTCTTCCTCATTAGCCAGCTAGGATTACTTCCAATGCTGACAATCACTACTCTCAAAACCTAGATAAGGATCCGCAGTCCCAGTAACCAGCCTAGTATATGGCAAAGACAGACACACAAAAAATAAAGAGAGATTTTATTCTAAAAAAGCAAAAGTTATTTATAAGTCAACCACTTTTGTCAAAAAATGTAGCCAGTCAGTCTATAAAAAATACCTTCATTAACCAGGTTCAGCAAAGCATTAGAACCAGACACTAGACTGTTAAAGAAAAAAAACATTTCCTTCATCAACATCATTTCCTATCTATCTTAGAATTACTATTCCAAATGGTTTCTAGCAACAAAAACTCTTTAACTTCTTGCATTGGTTCTTAGAAAGAAAACTTTAATGAAAATGTCTACAGGCCAAACTATACAACTGTAATTGTTCCTCCTCGCTCAGACCATGAACCAGGAGACCAGAAAGTTATTTTCTGCAGTCAATCAAACCATAAAAAACATATTAACAAAAATGTGCATACACAGTGTGTCATGGAGAATACATTCTCAGAGGTTTTGGATTATGACATTTACATTATGTAACACGAAGCTAAAATTATCTTTTCAGATTTAAAAATTTCCACTGAAAGCACTGTACAAAAGAATTTAATTAAAATTTTGCTAAATTGCTTTAACTCTAGATGATGTAAAACTTGGTATACATACATGTAAATGACTACTGTGGTTCATCATGGGATACCCAAGTAACCATAAATCTTTAAGTGAGAGATCTAGTGACCATCATAGCCAAACATCTGGAAATGCCCTATTGATGATTTATTCAATGAAAGAGTTGCTCAGTCCTTCACAACACTGAATTGGTAACATGTGATAGCACACTATCTTGCATCAATACAATGAGCCCGCTAAATGTCCTTGTCAGAGGTGACCTCACAGCATAAATGGCACTTCGATTGATAAAACCTTCAAATTCTGGGGGTTTGCATTCTCCATGACCCCTTGTGTATGTAGACTTACTTCCATAAACCATTTCTTATGACAAGTGACTTTATGGTCACCTGGTATACTATATCAAGTACAGTTTTTATTACTTGTGGCCATTTCAGGAGACTTCACCCAAAAGTCAAATTTAATATATGTATATACATATATAATTAAGAAAAGGTAATGTGACAAAGAATTGTTGTGTGTGCCTCTTTACCTATGGTTATTTTTAAAATATTTATTTATTTTATTTTTATAAACATCAAATTTTTATGACACCAAAACACAATTTATGGCAGCATTATTCTTAAGGTAGAAAGGTTATAGACAAATTTATTGTACACATATCAAAGGTTGCACTGTTATTGAAATTGTTTTTTTTTTCTCTTTATATTTTTTGATGAATACTAAGTTTAATTTTTCTAAAAGTTGACCACAATAAAAATAATGTACTCAAGATAAACAAAACAAAACCATTTGATTGATGAATTGTTACTGATAGCCTCAGTCTTGTAATGTTAAAAAAGAATTTAGAATGTTTACTTTCTAATCTTGTTCAGTGATGAAGCTTACTGTATGCATTACTGTTATTTTCCCAACATGAATGATTACTGTCTCTGTCCTAGGATTGGTTCAGACAAATCTACTTTCAGTTTGGTTGGTTGTTCAATGCAGCAAAAGAGAGAAAAATAGTTAAGAGATGACCTGGAAATCAGATATCTAAACATGACAGTGGTTTGTTATTATGAACCTTCTCGGAGCCTATTCTATAACTTGAACATAATTTGAACTCCATATCCAAAAAAAGGTTTAACAAAATATAGCTATATAGGGGAACCTTAATTAATAAAGATTTACCATTTATGCTATTAACATTTGGATATTAGTTTTATCAAAACAACAAAGAATGTTTGGTTCCATTTTATTGTTGGTTAGCTTTTTAAAGAGTCTTTACCTTTCAGTAAGATTTTAAACGATTTATTTTCAACCAAATACATAAAATTAAAGTGAAACAGCCTGTCAAACCAATCAACATTTCTAGTTTCACAATAGTTCTAATCCACCAACTAACAAGTTTGTAGTGATAATTTAGCCAGAATCAACATGCTAAGATCTCCTCTAGGTATCAAGATAGCCATCTTAAAATAATATTTAAAGCAGCATCTATGAAACAGACACAGGAATAAAGTAAGAATTAATACATACTCTTCATCAATTACTATACCAGGTAAAATTAGTTAACCTGTAACAGATGTTTTAACAAAAAGATCTATATAGCTTATACACACAAGACACTAACAAGTTTTAAGGCTGAAAATCAATTTACTAGAGAGAGAGATTGGAGATCAGGTTTATAATATATTAACTCTCTTTTACTCGCTACAATAGAAATAATCATGCATATCTTTTTTTTAAAAAGTACCTAGGAAGTATCTATACTTTACATAACTTTCAAGATCTTTTGCAAGTTAAAATTTAGATATGCACTCACAAGGAAGCTCTAGAATTTAAAAAATTTTTAATGCTGCAGTTTATCTATTTACCATCTTAAATGTGATAATTTCGAACTATGCAAAAAATGTACTGTTCATAAAAGTAATAACTGATATACAAACATAAAAAGCCTCTTGCAGAATCCAGGCCACAGGATGCCAACAGCACAGCCAAGACAATGTTAGTTAGATAGGATACCTCTACCCTACAAGAAATCTAATGATTATTAGAGATGAGAAGCCAAATCGCAATGAGAGAGCACAGCACACTATACAAATTGCTAACCCACCACCGTATAGGCAAATAACCAATAATTGCTATTAAAGAGTTCAGGGACCAACATTAATTGTATATATATATATATATTTTTTTTTTTTTTAGTGCATACACAAATGCACAAATAAAAAAGTGGAAGAACACATTTTAAATTTCAACAAAATTAAAAAAAAAAACAAAATGGCAGTAAACAAAAATAGAATCACAGATATACATTCAGAGTATTGTATATATGTTCTCAGTATCTCAGTAGACAGCTAATGCTGATGCTGGGATTTGAACCAGGAATCTCTGGTTGCTCAGTTGGTAGCACACATGGGTTAGCATCCGGAGATTCCTGGTTCAAATCCAAGTGTCAGCATTAGCTATTTACAATATAATGAAATATTGAAAACACATATGTACAGTCTGAGTATTTCGAGTGTTACTTACACCAATTTTCAATTGAAAATACCCACATTAAACAAAATAAAATTGAAGATGATACTGCCAGGAATGTTGCGCATAACCCATTAGAAAAGTGAAGAATATATAATATGCAAATAAAATAAACTTTAATAAAACCATGCAATACAAAGCACATAAATAAAAGTAGAAAAGAGGTGTGAACAAATATAGTTTGTTGAGGAAAGGTTTTAGATCATGAATTAAAAGATTCCATAATTTGGAATCGGTTGAGGATCTGGCCAAAATCCTTAGATCATCCAAAGAAAAATTAGACTTAGCCACAAGTAATGTCATGCCCTATGAATGAAAGTGTTCTACTCCAGACAAATGTACTTTATTCCATTCACATGTATGCTGGACAGTCTTTCCAATGTATGCTGACTCACAAGACTGACATTTAAGGTAATAATATCCAGGATTGAAACTGTCTTTAAAAAGAAACTTTGAGCCAGTTGCATTCTGGCTGGTGCAACAAACTTTCAGTTTAAGCATCAAAGACGGTTTAGAAAAATGATCTATTTATTTATGTAATGATCAAGAATTAAATCTCAAATATGGGAGAACCACATTGTTTTTTTTTGAATACTGTAGCAAAAGAGTCACATGCTACAAAAGACTTAGATAAAACTTTACATGTGCAATTTTGAATGAAAGATGATGGAAAACCGTTTGCTGTCTGCTTATCTGATGAAAAATTGCATACTCAGCTGAGTGAGGTTGCCATGAAATCTTCCCCTGATTTTTTTCCTATTTCAAAAAACTTGGTAGCACACAAATTGAACATTAAAGTAAACAGACATCTGATATTATGGCAGCAAGCAAAGGCAACATATTGAAAATCAGAAAATACCTGCTCATTAATAAATTAAACCCTCCAACAAAAATATTTTTTCAATATAATTTATACAAAAAGTAAAATTTAAATCATAATACTGAGAAAATCATGAAAATAATTTCAAATTACTTCTCAAAAAATGTAATAAATATTTAAATAAGTATTAATTATAAATGTAATTAAAAATTACATTTTAATTTAAATTTCAGTTTTGCTGATAATCAAAGCTTTACCTAATAATAAACTGATTTCATTTTTGTGATAATTAAATTACAGTTTCTAAATGATAATAAATTAAAATGAATTTATAACACCTAGTTTTTGGTATTCATTTAAAGCTAGTCTGCTGCTATCTACATATGAAAAAAAATATATCTTAACCAAAATACTATATTTTTATTTAAAAGCAGCAAATATAATTTTAACCCTTTATCTGTTTAAATTAATTAACATTTACACTTAAATAAATATTACCTCCCCTTAGAGATATCTATTTTTAGTGACCAAAGACTTCGAAGAAACATAAGTATATAAATAAGTGGACTACATATTTCAGCAGAGTGGTGTCTAAAATTAGATCACACATTAATTTAAAAGAGTAGGCCAACAAATAAAGCAGTTTATGTCATAAACAAAAATGTTAGAAATTCTAAACAATAACCTAAGCTAAGATACAAATTCAAAAATATTTTTAAAAATGCTGGTTTTCAGCAAATTTGTTTTTTTAAGAATACAGGGGGAAAATGGCTTTCAGGTGGATTTCTGACCAATGACGACACACTCCTCTCTCATCATCACATTTTTTAATGTTACATATAATATATTACAATATGCACATCTAACAGATGGATTTTGATTTTTGCCAAGTCATTCTACATTAAAATCTACAATCATATTATTCTATCTTTTTTTAATATATAATTTCTTATTTAAAACTAAAATAATTACATCTTTTTTAAGGTGGCACCCCAGGATTCAACAACAGCCACTGCACCGTTTTAACCTCTTCAAGAAGAAAATGGAATTTCTAGTACAAAATCCAAAATTATGTATATTTTTACTACAGATTTTTTTTAAAGGTGTTTCCTTGCAACATATGAGATCCATAAGAAAGCTCGATCAGAGCTCAATTTCAAGAGTTATTTAGACTTGCTGGAAAAAGGATTCTAGATGACCACTTGTTCAAATTATGATGATACCTATTTGTTTGTTTGTTCAAAAATAATTCTGTAAAAGTTTGCTTTTTTTAAATTCTGTTCAAACATGTTTTTCATAAGTTTTCCCAAAATAAGCCATCATCATCCCCCATAACAAAATGGTCCAACAATGTGATGTTCTAAGATACTTCCCCTATTTATGTGAGCTTGGATAACTGGCTGATCAGTCCACTCCATACACCAAATTGTAACTGCCTTTTTTGCTATTTGTCACTTTTGCACATAGAATAATTTATATTTTTTAAAGAATACCAATGTTCTGCACATTTTGCCACAATAGATTCGTACAAAGAATGAGCTGTTGTCTACCAAATCCACAATGAATAAGTCAATGCACTATGCAGCAAATCCTGCATAGAATTGGCTCAACAGAAGCCATTAGTGACAGATGTGAATAAGAACCATTAATTTGCCTTACCAATACACATCCTTCAGACACATAATAAGTCTACAGAAAGGATGGTAAGAATTTTGATAATCAACTGTCAAGCACAATAAATTTAGAGCATTGTTGTGGGTGAGAATTGGCATGGAAGTGAACAGATCTTGCATTCTGTGATGGACATCTAAATTCTGCTGGTTACATATCCATCCTTTAGAATACCTTTTTGCCTATATTTTAAAAATTGATCCTTGACCATCATTTCCATGAACTGCAAAAAAGTGACATATATCAGGAAATACTAATCACTTTGAAGATGTAGAAAGGACTCAACTGCAAATGCTTACATAAGCCCCAGAAAGGGTGGCCATTAACCCAATATTAAGCACCTATAGAAGTGTTGATAAACAAGTGGCCAAATGGCAAAGACTAACCTCATAACAACAACTGAAGAAACACCTGTAAACTTTGAAAAAACCTGGACCAGGTCACTATTAATAATCTGATGAATTCAATGTCTAGATATCTCCAAGCTCTACACAATGCAAGAGGTGATCCTATAAAATACTTACAAAATTTTTTATATAGTCATGTAGATATATTATAGAATAAATGTAGATGTTAAAACCTATGGTGTTCGAATTATTATGGCAGGAAAATGAGAGAGAGAGAGAGAAAGAGATCTTGACATTACTACAGAAAGTTAAACTAATGGTATGGTTACACACCAAGAATAAACTGACAATGCAATTTCTGAAATTTTGCAGAATGGTCAAATAAATTGGCAAAAAGAAAGGCATTGACTCAGGTTCAGTCAAGTTAAAATTAGCCATTTTGTCAGTTACCATAAATAATGAATCAGGAGTTTGCATCAACTAGTAACTGTGACATATTTGCCCTTCACAAAGCAAGAATGCAAGCACTCCCCCCATTATTTCTACATTAATTCCCTTTTAAGTTTACAAAAGTTGCATTTTGATGCTCGAATTAAATTCGCCCTTATTGCTGTAGCAATTGTATTATGAGTATCATTTGAATCATTGAGTAACTTGGCTAACCAGTCATGATGCCTATTATTTGATAGTTGCTGAGCAGATAAATGCTTCTCCTATTTTGCTAACAGCTTAGTTAATTCCAGACAATGCTAAAACGAAGTCCTAATTGTAAAACTCAAAGGTAGCCATTGTTGCTCATCACTAAAGCAACCAAAAAAAAATTTTTTTTCTGCTATTGCACATAATTTCAGCTTGATTATGCTGTCAGTTACAAAAATGTACCTAGTTTGCTGACCTATCACTACTACAGACATGCCACATACCTATCTATGTAACTATATAAGTTCACTTCACACATACATTTAAAACTAACTACTACTACACTGTTTATACCACTCACATTGTTTATTATAACCTAAAATCATAAGATCCATCATGCTGACTAACATACCACGCAAATTTTTCTCATAAATGATTTTGAAATAATTTTTATTTTAATTATTGTTTATAAGCAAATAAAAGCTTATATTAGGTGCAATTCATAAAAAATACCAGTCACCTATAGCCATGAGAGCTCAAAGTCCACCATGAACAAGAAAGCTCCATCTCTACTTCAATTTTATTTTATGTCTTAAAGAATCAAAAAAACACATTTACTTGGTATATACATGACAATAAATATGAAAAATAGTAAATGTAATTCAAATGTCATGTAAAGTTGATCTTTAGGCCTTCTGGAATAGTCATTAAAGCAGCAGCAAAAAATGAATGTTTTTTTTTCAGATGAATAAAAAAAACCATCAAAGCCCTTTTCCATGATCTTTCTGAAAACTGTTATTTGAAAAGTTCTGTATGTACTTGGTTGAATTTTAAAATATAGGTAATTTTAACAACTCCCAAGTTTGTCAAAGATTTACATATCTGACCATCAAGACCAACATTATAAAATGGACCATGGTGGTAGAAAGATTGATTTTCCAACAAAGTGTAATGTGAAAAGCACAAGATATTTATTTCCCTGTTCACCCAAGATCGGGTAATTGGCTAATCCGAGGCTAGTTATGCTGAATTGTCACAGATCTTTGACTATCAGTAGTTGGTATCAACATCCTTCCACTAGGACACATCAGAATGGTCTATTACCTGCCAAATTCATTTTGATAATCCTTGGGTTGCTGTGTAACATCTACACAGTCTTGGGTATACTGAATAGGTTCTTCAATAAAAGTCACTGATGACAGATATAGGGAAAAGGGCATCATCTTGCCTAATACAACATGTAGACCATGTATATATTGGTAGTCTAATCTTCATGGATAGACTTATTCACATTCTCTAGATGCTGGTCTGAAAAAAGGGTAGTCTAAAATTTTCATTATCAAACAAGTCAGATTTTGACCATAAAATATCCTCCTCCTTACATATGACCAAGGGATCTACAGCTTGAAATATGTTGATACCTGGATATGCCTACTGAGAAGACAATTATGGGCAAAATGACTAATCTGAAAACAGCAATTTAAAAAAATATTTGTATACTTTGTGGGGAAGCCTAGACCAGATTACCACTGATATTTACATGCACTACATGGTAAATGAGGTATATTGCCAAACACTGAAAACATTTCAAACTTATTGTACAGAAATTACAGAATAAATCTACAAGTGCAAATATAAGAGAAGAAAGAAAATATCTTAATGTCTTAAAATTAATAGTTATATGATAAATTCAAACTGAATTGTAAAACTGACAACTTAGAAAATATTAACAATATGATTTATTCAAAGAATGGAAAAACAGATTGTAAATGAAATTCAATGCTCCTAAGTGGGATACTTGGTCAAGTTATAAATAATCATTGTAAATTAATGTATTATAATAAGCAATCACAGTAAATAACAATAGTAACAGTCTGTCTTTCTCAAAGAAAGAATATAAGTACAGAATCCAACACTTTATTGGATCGGTTAAATTGCTCTTCAAACCTAAAAACTGTCTAACCTGACCTGTATAGATTATTAGTTAGGTCATGTTTACAAAATTAATCACTAATTAGTTTCTTTCTTAACCTTATTACTACTAAATAGATTACATTAGCATAACAGAAAACTAAGAATGTGGTCACTTCTTTTAAAATACCCACCACAAAAAAGAAATACTACTTTTAAAAAAGCCAGATAGTGAGTTTCATTTAATTTGATAACTAAGACTTACTAGTGAATTCAACTCATAAGTTTTGGTTGGACACTATTGGCAATTTTTTATCTGCTCCCCCAAGTAGATTAGTCATTATTCTTTTGCTTCCTCCATGTACTGGAAGCCATTTGTCTGTTTTGAACAGGTTGATATAAACAAAGCAAACAAACAAAAGTCATTACAGAGTAAGCTTTAAAGGCCCATCTTATTTATTTAATAGTAGTTCACTCTATTTTCTTACTATTGTGTATTTTTACCACATTTTTTCTTTAAAACACTGCAGTAAATAGATTAAAATAAAAACCTGCAGTAGAATAATTTACATAAATTAACATACAAATTGGTTTAGCATATTTAAAAAATTTCCACAGCTTACTATTATCCCCCAAAACTTGTAGTTGTTGGGATTAAAAACTATTTACACCTATTCCTTCATTATGTCAATTATCTTAGCAGTACAGCCCTATTATCATCCTTGAGAAGAATAAGAACCAGACAACCTAAAAACACATACCATTTAGTTTTTTTTATTATTAATCTCTTGCTAGGTCTTGTTTCATTCAGCGGCTAAAAACTGTTAAGAGCTTGATGTGGATTACACCAGGAGTCTAGTATGTGCTACCTTTACCAGGTTATATTTTTGCACTTTAATGAGCTGATCAGGATCGATTCTCGTCTAAAAATATAAACAGTTCCAAAAGTGAACACCTTAACAATGCAGCATGCATTGTGTGCAATCAAAGTATATACATATTTGCTGACAGTCATAATAATACAACTTTACGCTGCATCCATAAATTGACTATGTATATGATACATATTTTGCCCAGCGTATGAGAGAGAGAGAGAGAGAGAGAGAGAGAGATGTAAGAGTTGAGGGTTACCTAGAAAAAGAGCGCAGGGGGTCATGCATTTCGTGTGTGGAGACTTTGATTCCAAAATACAATAAATGGCACTCAGGTTTCTTAAGTTAACACCAGCCTAACTATGTCAATAAGTGGTAGATCCAAATGTTATTTTTTTTTTGTTTTTGCAAGTAAAGATGGTGCATATCAAATATTAGAATAAAGAAAATCAGATGATGATGTTACTAATAAATCTGAACCAAAACTTCCTTTTTTCTCAAGACATATTGTTGTGGAACCAGACTCTGCACATATTTGTGTGTGTGTGTGTGTGTCTGTGTGTGTGTGTGTGTGAAAATTAAGTGCAATATGCAGCATTTATTTTCCCCTTTTTCAACTTAGTGACATTAAATATAATTGCTCTCTCTACACACCATACATTCATACTCTCTCTCTCTGTATACACACACAAATGCACATCTCTCTTGCTTTGTTGATTCATATAAATCTTAAATATTTAAAGAAAAGAAATGAAACTCTGAAAACTTGCCAGTTATTATTATTAACAATCTCAGACATCACTAAGCTACCTACATGCAACTAAAATGATGTAAATCATTTCCTTGGCAGAGAAGGGGTTGTTTTGTTTTTAAAAAGGAGAGAGGAAAGAGAGACTACCAGGCCACCCAATAAACACTGAAAGGCATTGTATCAGTTTACTGGCTTATCTCACTGTTCCTAACTTCTAAAGAGAGAAAAGGAACACCAACAAAGACAGAACAAATGACAGGTGTATGGTTTCATGGGAATTTACACAGTAAAAGCCCCAAGCTGATGTGGAGATAGCAGATTCTATATCACTCTCAGTGGGGGGTGGGGACTTAATCAACTTGTCAACACTGATTTTTATTAAATATGGGAGAAATGAGTTGGAAAAAAAATTTTTTTTTTAAAGTGTTAAAAAATAATCAATAATTCTGTCTGTATTACGGAAATTTGGTAAAACTATAAAATGATTAAACGAATTTCAATCAACACAGTTATAGAATAATCCAAATTACTTTTCAGAATAGAATCTTATATAAGAATGAAGTTATGCACATTACCTTTGAGTATGGAGATATTACTTTTCAGATTATTATACAATAACAAAAGCAAAATAATAAAAACATCCTTAGTCTCTCAGAATATTATCCATAGGAACTAACTATACATGTATATGAGGACCAATCAAAAAAATTCCAGGACCAAACCTTGTACAACCAAATGACAACAAACATAGTTATTAAATGTTTATATTGTAACTGCAATATGTAAGCAAGTGCATTTTGGTAATAGATGCAGTGTGTGTGTGTGTGTGTCACAAACCAGGCAATCTGCATTAGACGCATCAGCTGTTAAGAAGTTGTTGGAAATGTCTGTTTAAGCAACATATGGTCATCGTTTGTTATGCAAAAGTGCATGCATTTGCTAAGTGTAGTCTACTGTGGAATAGATGCTATGGTCAAGCAATTTTGCCAAAGGCATAAATTTAAAGATAATGGTAAACCTTTCAACATGACAGTGCACTAAACCACACAGCATTTCTCACCCATGACTTTCTAACCAACCAATTGTAGGGTTACATTACTCCCACATCCTTTGAACTCACCAGACTTTGTACTTTATGACTTCATGCTTAGTCAGCTGTGACCAATGCAATAAAGGAAGTTGCCAAGAAAGGTTTACAGTCAGTGTTCTGTCAGAGAGACCATTTCAAAGGGAATCATACTGAAAACTAACTTCTGTACAAAGTTTGCTCACACAAGAAGTTCTCACGTATATTTTAATTTAATCACACCTGAGTTGCACATCTGCATGATCCAAATTTTTAAGTACAGACTTTTCCATTCTTTACCTAAAAGCACTAGAAATTCCTCTAGTTCATTCTTCTCATCAACCTACCAGACCTGTCACTGTGGTGATGTCTTAAGTGCACCTTCTTAACAAAAGCAATATACAGTATATCAAAGTAAAATGCCTCATACACCTGCATCATTGTTTTTGCAAAACTTTAGCCCCCGACCACAAATCACAGAAAAACCGTTTATAAACCAATATTGCCTTAATAGTTCTTTAAAAATCCATGTGGCCCTATTTCTTACAACCACTGACATTCTTTTTTTTGTACAGCCCTGTTGAGCATCAAAGTCTTTGTTCGAGTACGACAAGTCTGATAGATGCCTCGTCCTATGCTGTAATTCGGGCCTGATTTCCACAGCTTCAATAAAATGCTCATTCAGTATACTAAGAGCAGTCAACTTTGCCTCTGGTAATTTTCTGAGGCAACCAACTGAAAAAATGGTTAGCAAAAGAATTAAATCAATCAATCCAGGTGATTCTGTTACATATAAATTAGGAATTTTTTTTTAATATTCAGCTATCCAGAGCACATTAAAAAAAAAAAAAAAGACAGACAGACAGAGCCTAAAAAAGTAGTACTAATTTCACTGCTGACTTCCCATCAAAACCTTTAATTCCGATAAGGTGATATTACCTCTACCATGAGATGGATGACAGGAGGAGGACTGGAGACTTTTCCGTGTCACAGAAAAGTCAGCAAAATCTCAATTTTGTCCATTAACGTGGTGTTTTATTCCCATTTAAAAAAAACTTTACTAAATGATTTCCTAAGTAAAGAGAGACAATATACAGCTCTGCATAAACTCTGTATGTCCTCCACCACTGAAGATAGCATCTGTCATGTTAACCCCCCCCCCACTGTTTTGCTCTTTATTAACACTTTCTTTTTTAGAATTTTCAAATGCACATCAGTTTTTAAAAATTATTACTGAAGAAAACGAGCATCCATGCTGGCTCGCAGTGTTTCTTTTAATGTGTGTCCAACATCATGGCAGAAAGTAATTTCATTACTTTTCTTCTACTGTAGAAAGGTTTGTGTAGTTCATTGCACATACTAAACACGAAAGACTTGGAAAAGCAGAGAGAAGAGAGGCTGTTGAGCTGATACTACTCGTTTAATTTGTTTGATAAAGGAGGATGTCAATACTGCAGCTCATAAAACTAGCCGCACTATTTCATCATAATTTCTATCTAACCTAAGCTGTGGCATCACTGCAGTAGCGTTAGCCAAATGTGGGCTGATTGTGCAAACATCGCTGTGTACTGTGGTGGGTCACCCAGTAGCTCCACTGCCTCAAACGAGCTAAATAACTCCCTGGTCTCGATCTCCTATTTGCTGTTGCTGCTGCCATATCCTCTAGTTCACCCAGACTGTTCAGGTGGGGAATGGCATCACATGGAACCAGAAACAATGGCCAGCACAGAAATACTCTGGAAGTTTGAGTACAGACATCAAATTATTTTAAAAAAAGTCAATGAATCAATAAACAAACATTTTAAAAAAAAGAAAATGTTTGTCCATTCCAGGGAATTTCCATCAACCTTGCCAGAGCACATTAATCCTTTTTATTTTCTTAATAAAATAATGTCCCCATAAAGCAACTAGAGCAGTTGACTTACACAAACAAGTTTAACATAAAGATGCTTAATAATCTACAATATATTACATGGAACATTCGGAATGGTTTTCACCATCAAAGGGATGGGAATGACAGGCAAAACGTGGAAGCAAAAGGAAATGAATTAGGTTTCTGGCGCTAGGGTGAGGAAAGTAAACAAGGCGTTAACTAGGCATACCTTCATAGACAGGTTAAGCTGTGTAGTCTGACACACTGAGCAATGAAGCTGCGAGAAGGTTGTGCAGTGATATGCTGTCACAAAATGCGTGCATCATCATCATCTTATGTGGATCCTGTAATGGTCTCGCATCCACCTGTTCTGACAAGAAAGATTACCTGCTTGAGAGAGAGAGAGAGAGGGGGGGGAGAGGAGAGCATAGCTATTCAACCCCCCCCCCCATACACAACCAACCTGGAAACCGAAACACACGTTGTCACCTAAACTCTCACCTGTAACACATCTCACAGTACAGATGAGTGAAGGTGCGTGCACCTGCTAATGAGGTTAGGACGTACAGGTAATTCCTGTGCGGTACCGGCGGACCGACTCCCTGCTGCCCAAGTGGTTTTAGTCGGCTCGTTTCTGGACACGAAATAAATATTAAGACTCGAGTGAACTTTCCGGGGATTTTCACAGGTACGGAACTACCCCTAAAGGGGGGCTTTATTTTACTGAGGGCCGGGATCCTGACACCGTGTGGGGGGGGGGAGGGGCCCTCCTCCTGCCTGCCCCACTCAACGGGAACACAGACGATTACATACGATCTTGTGGATTAATAATAATAATAATAATAAAGGAGAAGAAACGATACGGGGTCGGGGTCGGGGGTGAGCGTTGGTTGCCAGGCCCCGAGGGTGGAGCAGCAGCTGGAGCGAGGCGAGGCGTGGTGACCCCTGTTTACACGATGTGGGGGGGGGGGGTAGTTGGCGGCCCTGCCTGAGCGCACGGACAGTTGGTTGGGAGTCCGGGTGGGTGTCGCTGACCGGCCCCGCCGCCGGAAGGACAGACAGCCAGCCAGCCCTCTTCACCGGCCGTGCACACACACACTTTTTCCTCGTTCCGGATGCGCAGCAGCAGCAGCACCCGGCCCCGGCCCCCGGCGGGGCCCGAACGCCCCTCTCCTCCCCCCCGCAGCTAACAACGAACAGAACTACTACCTACCACAAACACTGTCGCCATGTTATGGTAATGCCCTTTTCTCATTTGCATATTACGCAACTCGTGCATTGGCTACTGGGCTCCCGCGGCGGGGCGCCCAGGTCGCGGGACCCGGCGTCAGAACGCAGCCTCGACCCCTTCGGAACCCTTTCGCGAGCGTCGCTTAGAAATTCGGAGGAGACGTGACGTCGCCGTCTCGCGAAACATTGCGTTCTGCTGAAAAACGCTCGATCGGGGCCGCGGCGCGTGACGTCAACCAGGTGAGGTGTAATCCCCCGTCCGGGGATACGGTTCTGTTCCCATCTCCGGGAGACGACGACGGGGATCGCCGCGGGGCCGGTCGGAGAGCCCTCGGAAACACGGCAGATTTTTATTGGTCGATGACGATGACGATGACCCCCCCCCCCCCCCGGGGGGCTGGCTGGCTGTCTGTCCGGAGTTCGCATCCAGAGCCGGTCCGGGAGAGAGGACGAGAGCAGACCTCCCCCCCCCCCCCCCAGGACACTGCACAATTAGTCGTCGTCCGGGGAGACCAGCAGACCCCGCCGATCTATAAATAGCCCGCGGTGGACAGCCCCGGCGTAAGCTGATAACTGGGAGCACCGGGATGTATCCAGATTCTTATACAACCTGGATGCCTCTCGCCACTGCTGCCAGATGTGGCGAGCCAACCCCCAAATAGGTCCCCTTTACAAACCCCAGTCCCGGGAACCCCTGGACTCCTTTATCATCATGCATACGGTGCCAGATTACTGCAGGGTCTGTTACCACCTGCAGTATATACAGAACATGCATTACTATCCATCACCGTTGGAACGTAGCAACAGCAGCAGCAGCAACAACAACAACAACAGACGTAGGCATATAAATTATACTGTTCTCCATTACTATAAATTCGTTCCTCTTCCTATTCTTTGTTATACCTGATGTACGTACATCTCTCTACTCTTCATCTCTACCTGATGTACGTACATCTCTCCACTCTTCATCACTACCTGATGTACCTACATCTCTCCACTCTTCATCACTACCTGATGTACCTACATCTCTCCACACTCTTCATCACTACCTGATGTACCTACATCTCTCCACTCTTCATCACTACCTGATGTACCTACATCTCTCCACTCTTCATCACTACCTGATGTACCTACATCTCTCCACTCATCATCACGACCACTCAAACTCTGCACTAAACCCATTACACACTAAGATCATCAAAGGGAGTTAACCCACTAATCTCATTATGTTATATAACCTCATTTTGCTTGAAATAGCTTCATGCGCAGCCTGAATCGTATGATACGGAACTCAGTTTATTTCTTCGGTTATTTAATATGTTTATTTTAAACATTCCGCAAACCTTAACGCCCCCCTGGTAAATGTATACATGGATATAATATATTGTTCAGCTCCCTACTTGTGGTTCTGCATCCCACCATGATTTACTATAGATAATACTCGCATGTATACAACTGTAAGTAGATACTCCAGTGTTTTTACTCATGTCACCAGTCACCAAGGATATTAGGTTGTCTTTTTTTACATCATGAGCATCATTTTGCAGCCAGCAGATAAAACAGAGCAAATGTTAAAATTCTGGTTATCGTTAAGAATTACAGAAAATATTTCTTTTCATCATTAAAAGTAGTGTTATACTTTCGAATATTTAAATAGTATTTTAAATGGATCGTTCTAAAGTTTTGAAATGATTCTCATCTAAAAAAAAAAATTGCTTATACTTTCTTCAGATTTATGAAATAAAAGAAGATTTTATCTAATGCTTTTTGTTGTTGTTGCATCAAACGAATATTTATTAGTTGCTAGACTTTTGTGACACACAACATTGCATTTTGATTCTAATTTTAAATCGCTAAAAGTCTTTATATATTTATTTCGCTCATTGACACGGATTCATTAATTATGAAAGCGCCTGTATTTAATTTAATTTTTACAGAGGGCATAATAAAACTCTTCAGTTTTCTACCTAAAATATTAATAGATACTTAATTATTTCAAAACATTTTCTGTGTTAAAATTCATTAGATTATGATTTGTTTCCTTGTTAAATTTGCATAATCAAAAAAAAGATCGTCGTATTTTATTTAATTGTTAGATTTTGTGCAATCATTTTTACAATATCTTAATTTTAAAAAGTTTACAGATTTTTTTTTTGATTTACTTCATTCACATGATTTCTTTGTGACTGGAATTAGCTGGAGCTATTCAAAGAGAGGGGAAATCATTATATATGGGAGATTCTAAATTGGAAACCAGTTTCTGAAAATAACTGGAAAGTTATTATTAGCAACAAAGGAAAATGTAATGGTGAAGGGCAATGTATTTTTACTCATTTAGTAATAATAATATCGTTAGAGTTAAATAAGTAAACATTCAAAGATGTATTTTATTCTGTAGTTCCAGGCTTAACCGTTGCCTTCATTCTGTCCAAGAAATCCTAGTGAAATATTAGGAAAAAAGGTTCGACATAGACTTTGCAGAAGGTCTCCAGATTTTAAACATTTGGAAAACAATGATTACAATTTTTGGGTTTATCCAGTTTGGATTTTATGTTAGAAGGTTTGTCTTCTGGATAAGGATTCTTCTCAGAGTATGGACAGTAGCAAATCATTATCTATGGCTAACAAAAAACACTGCAAGTCAACTCTAAATTGGCAAATTTCTGAGAGCGGATTGATATTAAGAGGGGGAAAATACAGTGACAGCATTGTAAATAAAGGCAATAAATTACCACCAATAATCAATGTGATGGTGCAATCCATTTAAAAGATGAAATTGAAAGCCTCTTTGAGCGAGGTGGGACTTGTATACACTATGGCAGCTTCCTGCTTTCATTCATCAACTAATCAGAACTAAATATTTTATAGAATTTGCTCATTAAAAATTTTCAATGCTATATTTAAACACTTTTAAATAAAAGGGAAATATTTTGTAATTTAATTTGTAGAATGAAACCCAGGAGACCTTTTTAACTTACCCATGTTACTCTGTACATGTACAGGGATGACCAAAATGATTGCATCGCCCAAATATTGTTTTGACTAAAGAAGATTATTCTGAATGCTCAAATGTTAAATCAGAAATAAAATAACTGCATAAAACTGCACCAATTAAGTATAACTACACTTAGAAAAGAAGAAAATCAGGATTATTTATAGTTATGCAGTAATTTTGCACATCACTAAATATATATATATATATATAAGATTTATACTTAAGCAGCAATATTTGAAAGTGTATATATATTTTACACATTTTTATAATAAAATTATTAAATGAAATGCCATTTATTTAGTTCAGAAATTCAAGACCAGCAAGCATTTATTTATTCATTTACTTATTTTTTAATGGAGTGACATCATTTTAAAGCTGGGTTTACATAGAATATGAAATGAGTTTTCATTTGCAATAATTAAGAAAACATTCCCACAATGCAACAGTGCAGACTGATTGGCGATAGATAGCTAAAATGTTGGCCACAAAAAACCTTGGAGTTGATGATAAAAACTCAGGAGATTAGATGAATTTAATCATAGTAATCTTTAGGCTTTAATAATTATTGTTTATCTGTTTTTGCTGCTGTTATTGTTGTTTTTTTTTTTGCTAATGTATTAAGTATCCTGTTGACATTTACTTGCTTCACTGCAAGTGTGCAACCCCCCTACCACAGTCGCATGTTTTTTCTTTCTTTCCATAATCCACCCGCAAACTTTGAAATTAATTTCTTCTTCTTTTAAGCAGTAAAAGGATATAGACAAATAAAACAAATAAATTATTGCAGGTATTTGACGAGCCTACTGACTCCAGCAGCCAACTGCGGAAGGCACAGTCAGGGAGACATCTGTATGAGAACATTCACTGATGACCTTGAACAGCAGATAACATAGCCGTCTGTAGCGTCTAGTATCAGAGGGCAAATGTTTGCATGGCGCTCAACATATGGGTATTCATACCTAGAGATAACGAAGGCTGCTTTATTACTATATATATGTGACGTGCATATCTGTTCACAAAAGCTAGAACAGCATAAACTGATAAGACTGAAGAAGAAAGTCAGCAAAACTGTCTATGCATTATAGATATTTTAAGAAGCAGATATTCCTTTTTTCAAAATAATCATATGTGAAAAACAAATCTATTAATAATAATAATAATAATAATAATAATAATAATAATAATAAGCTCAACCCATTAAATTTGAGGCATTTTTACTATTTGTTGATATTGTCATTATTTAGTATTTCAAATCCTGTAGTTAAATTAAAAGGCTTTTGGTTAACCGTTTTACTAGGACAAACTATAGATGACAGCGATGCCTGGCTAGGTCATCTACTGATTTCAAAATGCAAAATAATAAATCTTTGTTTATTAGAAAATTTAACATAAATAATTATATTATCAACACGGAATTTTATGTTCTGTGTTTTGCTGTTATGAAAAAAAAAAACATATATATATATATATATATGTATATTTGTTCTCTCTCTCCATTGATCTGCATAATTTTGTTTTTTTCCTTCTATAAGACCTTTGGGCATCAGTTTGTAAAATTCAAAGTAGATGTATGAGCAAGTTAAGACTGTAGTTTATTTCTGCCATACATCTTGGTATCAACAGAAACTGTTGCTATGCAAAGATGTTATATAGCAAGCTGTTAGACAGTTGGGATGACACTACGCCTATATTGAACCAGCTGAGACCCCGGAGGTAGGATTACCTTGTATGCGGTCTGGAATAACAGGGATGCTTATTATAAAATATATACAAATATATATTTTACTGAAACATTTTTGTTTTTGAATTGGGGGGGGGGGAGAGAGAGTTTGAAGTTTGTGGGGAAAAGTTTTGTGCAAGAATATTTTTGTAACTGTTTAAAATAATCTAAAATAATTTTAAAAGTCATTCTTAGGATGAAACATGGGATATAAAATATTAAAATTAATAAGCACAAATGAAATTACACAAAGATTTCAAACCCATTGTAATATTATGAACAGACCTTGTATTAACTCTAACCTGGCAGTCCTTGTCATATCAGTTTTGAAGCAGATTTCTCTGGGTGTGCACTCAGTAGTCTGTAGCATTCAGTAAAATAGGATTATATGAAACTTGAAACAAGTTTCTATTCACAAACAGTTGTTCTCACATTTCTCTCTTACATAACACAAGTATTATTGCAGCTGTAGCATTTATCCAGAATCTTCATTATCAGTCTGTTTTATGGAAGTTATCTTTTAGCAGAAAGTGTTGTATTGTAGGAATATTTATCTAATTATTGGTAGATAGAAACTTGCTTTAGATGCCATGCTGCTTTTGAGTCAAGATATAGCTTTTTCATTAGGTAATGGTGTCTGGATCATCTGCTGTTAGTGCTTTTACCAAGGCACAAATCTTTACAGCACACTGACACGACAAAGAGTTGGCATTCAGTGATATGGTAGCCACAAATGCTGCTTTTATTTAGCTAAAGCATAACAACTGAATGCTTGCAAAAGCATAGATCAAGCTATGGAATGAGAGAAACATAAGAGAAAAAACTTTTGCTCATTTGGGGTGGGGAGAAACAGTTTATTGAAACTCAAATCACATGGCTAATTAGTGATAAAATGTGAAACATAGTCATATATATATATAAAAAATAAAAAGATCTGATATAACAATCCCAACAGAAATTCAGTACGACTATCATTCAGTTCAACAGCAGCCTCCAGGTGAGGGAGAACCTGATATATGGCTGATTGGAGCACATGTTTGCCACATGGTAGCAAACTGTTTGCTCTGTAGCTAGGAAATGAACTATGCTTGATGTTGATTCAAGATAGTGAAAAAAAGAGACGAAAGGTCAGCAGACTATGGCTGTAGAAGGGAGGAGGTGCACATTGTTGACTAAATCATTGCCTAGTAATAATATAATGTGTGCATGTTTTAGGAAGTAAGACATTGAAACCTCCAAGTAATGAATGTTTTTCGCCTGTATCCTGACCTCTTCAAGTTGAGATGGCAAAAGTATATGATAGATGCATATGGGTTACAGCAGTATCCCTATGGACAATCTGTTTTATTGCATCACTGTTTATTGGTATTCTTTCTCACAGCACCCACATCCATTATTCTTCACATTCAGCCACGTTAGCTATAGCATTTTGGTCTACTTCTTTCTAGCATCTTTTTGGTAGCTAAAATAAAAACTTCAACTGTCTGTGTCATCATGTCACTACCATGCGAATTTGTAGGAAATGGCTTGAGAACAGTGTCTGCACTAATAGTGATATTTGTTTGAATATACAACGTTTATATGCTACAAGTATCTTTGTTGTAATTTTACTTTGTCTTTCTACCATCTTTTTTCAGAATGCAGGTATATTTTCTTTGAATCTCGTGAGTGTAATTTCATATCATCAGGTATCTGTGCTTGTTGCTGTTTTCTTTCTTCCTGGTCACGATATCCCAATAGCATTTGCTGCTGCGCCGCCTCCATGTGTCTGTGAGGCTACGACCGTGGCAGGCAGCGCTGGGTTAATACAGATGGGAATAAAACTTTGAATATTTTCTTTAAAAAATGGAGTAAATTCTATAAAGAATTATGGTATAGAAGCGATATACAACAGTGGATTAATTCTCTGTTACTTGGAATAACTGGTGTACACCCCTTTCAGTCAATAAACATTTTGGTTAATAGAAACTTGGATGTTATTAGAAAGCTAGTGCATTTCTTTAAAGCTGTTTTGGAATTTAAGAAGAGAGTTCACTATATGGATGAATAATAAACCAGTTAGATAAATAATTTTAAATTTGGTATTATAACAAAAGAAACCTAAATGTGCTATATTGACCTACATTCATTGGTGTTACAGCATCTCTCACAGTTAAACATGGAAAACTGTTCTATCATGGGAAATGTTCAATCCATTGACCAAAAATTTTCAATACCAGTTCTGTTACCCCAAAATTGCCAGCATCATTTTTAATCTTAATGTCTGGAATATTTTGGTTGCCAGAATTTTTGGTTAAGAGAGGATTGTTTTGTAATTTTACTTAACAGTTTTGGTGGTTTCCACAGAATGTATATACATAAAGTTTAATATATCACTTTCATGGACATGTCTATGATTTTATGAATCGGGGCCTGTACATACCAGGTGAATCGGTACATATGATACGTTTACATATTAGAAGCAGACATTAAGATGAAACATGACCAGATGCCATTATGGTGGTGTTATTTCAGCTGAGATTTATTTGAATATCCTTAGAAGAAGCATACATAGAAGATCATTAATTATGAATATATAATGTAGATTACAGTTAGTGTCTTGTCTCTTGGCCAGTCAGGTTCTGTGCAGACCAGCAGTTTATGGAGCTGACATACTTTCTGATTACCTGTTGATACAACGCATACATGCAGAAGCGCTACCACAATTAGTTACCTTCCTAAATCCTGAGGAAGAAATGGTGGCGCAAGCTTAAATAGAAGAAACGACAAAGTTGACAAGAAATCTTTTAGGAATCAAACACCAAAGAAAGAGATAGAAAGCAGAGAATATTTTTGTAGTGAAACAAAAAAAAACAATATGATTACCTTGTTCAAAACCTGGATCTAACAACAAAAAGCAACCTTTTATTCTGTTATTTAAAGATATAATACAACTTAATTTGAAATATAAATAATGTCTTTTCCTGCCCATCTGCCTTGAGCCCAGGGACATTTATGGAATCACTATTGAAGTTAAGACAACAACAAATCTGACTGTTCTAATGACAATCTCTTTTCACTAGGTCTGCTTCTGAAAAGTCATTTAAATCACTGTAATGTCCATCACTGTTGTCTTACCTAGATATTACCAAACAATAATTGCATAGCTACCTATGAAACTTTCCAATTAGTAAAACCTTCACATACACACACACTCACATATCGCACCCTACATCTCTTTTTTTGAAACTACATCTTAGTTTACTGTTTCTCATATAATAATGGTTATAAGTTTTTCTGATTTTATATTTCTTAGGGCTAACCCTGTGCTGCACTTGCCTGGACAATTTAATAAACTATTTTGGGTTTATCTGGAACTTATCTCTAATTTCAGATTTCAAATACTCTGCTTTAAGAATTCAGACAAAAGAAAAAATAACCAAACATGCCAAGTCTAATATTACCCAAAGAAAACATTAGAAATTAAATAAACTTCCCCTCAAAACAACAATGTCTCAGTCAAATATGTATTTGTATATAAATACTAACATTTGTTAGTTGTCAAAATGAATTAGTACTAGGGAACATAGAGATGATTCAATGAATTCCTAATTAAAGTTTCGTTTTTACTTTACTCTCAGTTTCAAGATTATATTCTTATTAGTAACAGAGCTTAAAGAAAGTTAAGGACATTTTACATTATTTAATAATAATAATAATAATAATAATAATATAATAATAATAATAATAATAATAATAATAATAATAATAATAAAAGATATATGCTTGATGAAATTTCACTTGATCTTTGTAGAATATATGAATAGACTTCTGCCATTTTAAACTTGTAGTCTCTTTATTTCAATAAAAAATAGAAGTATTTCTTCTTCTTACAAAGTAAAAAAGAAAAGGATTCTACTTCATGTGTCTTATAAATGTTTTAACATGCATTTACAGATAACACGGGGCCCATGTCAAATGATACAGGAAACAGTAATACAAATATTTTTAATTACCAACAGTTTAAATGTATTTCACCAAAAATATCAACTATCACTGTATATTGTTAATAATTTGCTTTTTTTTCAGACTCAAAAAATATTAATTGTTAATGTGTAGTGATAACGATTTGTATTTGCATTAAGACAGTCCACAC
This sequence comes from Nautilus pompilius, assembly GCA_018389105.1. NCBI lineage: Eukaryota > Metazoa > Mollusca > Cephalopoda > Nautilida > Nautilidae > Nautilus > Nautilus pompilius. Next base: position 1,271,744 of record JACATO010000357.1, read on the forward strand.
ACTAAGCCATAACATACATCAGCAGTTTTGGACACATTACCTGCAATGTGATATCTACAGCTGTGCGCAGCTTGGTATTCATGTTGCTGCAAAGCCAACATCTCCATTTCTCACACACACAAACATGCATATGTGTCCACAGGGTAAATTACAGAGGGGGAATGTGCACATGCTCTGCCAGTACCTTATATTGTATTTTCCTATATTGCTACTCTCTTCCCAGCCTTTGACCCCTTGGCCCTCAGTTGGGTGCGGTCAGACTCGTTCTTTCTTGCTCGATTCACCACGCACCAGCGAGCACGGCAAATTGGGCAAAAAATGGTGCCATCTTTACACTATCACCACCAACTTTCCACGATGGTAGGGGACAGGTTAGTGGACACCCATGCACACATGAATACGGGTTGCAGTGAATGGTGGACTGAGTGGGTCAAAAACTTCAACTGTACTCATTGAAATATTTTGCAAGATATTGGTGGTCTCAAAAGAAAAATAGATTTAAAAGGAAAAGAAATAGATAAATAGGTTTGTGTTTGAAATAAATCTGATTACCTACTGTGGGAAAGAAAATGAACCTCTGCATTTTAGATTAGTTAAATCACTTTGGTCAGATCAGGGGCACTTGTCTTAATTACTTTCCTAAATCTATCATCATTAAATATAAGGGAGATAACTTTATATTAAAAAATACAAAAAAACCCAGGAAATTGGCAAAACTTTTTTGTAAAAAATCAAAATAAAAGTTTTATACTAAATTCATTTTTAAAAAAATTAATTACTTAATTCATTCTTTCTCCTTCCTCCTAGTTTCTTGATGGTTATGATTTGCTTCTGATCAATTTGGTTTCAAAATGAAATAATTGCCCTTATTACACTTTAATAGTGTATGAAATTTCCCTATTGTTTCAGCTAAACAAATCTAAGTCCTCACAATTCAATAAATGTAATTTTAAAATGTTTTTGTGATTAGCTTTTAGCAGAGTCATACAACACTAAATAGTTTACTGAGTCCCATATCTGTGCATTGTGATAAGCTGTGCAGAAAGAAACTTTAGAATTTTTTTTGTTTTAGAATATTAGATTTTACTTTTGGCAGAGACTTTTGAAATATCTGACAGAAAATATTCCGATTTAGAGATAATTTCTTCAGAGTTGAGTTTCATGCCATATTACCTCACCTATAACCGCATGCAGTTATACCTATTTTAGTTTACAAATTATAAAATCGTCATCACTTATACCTGCATGCCATTATAGTTGAGGTAAAGTCAAATTATTTTAAACTTCCTTTCGGTACTGGTAACAATTTAATATGAGCAATTCAAACAAAGGGAAAATTATGTTCCATCAACTTGTCATTTTATTGTTCTTCTTTTTCATCATCGTCATCCAAAGGCTTGTTCTCCATTTCACATTCGCTATCACTCTCATCACTGACTTCTGCCAACTCCACCTCTTTTCCGTCATCAAAATTGATCATCTCATGCAAACAAGAATGCAAATCACTTCGAGGAACAGCTACATTGTCACAGTTGATACCACTTACATGAAATGATTTTTTTCATGATACCAGTCATTTCATGCAGAGAACGAGAAATCATATCAACAGTAGCTTGGTACCATATTACCTCACCTATGACCACATGCTGTTATACTTATTTTAGTGTACAAATTATAAAAATGCTATAACTGCACCTCACTTATAATCACATGCAATTACAGGTGAGTTAATACAGTAGGTACAAAAAAAAAAACATACTCCATTTGATACTGTTCCTTGTTTCCATGGAATTTAACTAACCTGTAATATTAAAGCAATTAAAAATTATTTTGTCTGAAGATAACAGTTGAATAGTTTTCCTGTTGTTGCCAGCACATTTGTCTTTTCTTATCATGCATATTTCTAATTTGTGCTATCCACTTGTCAGTAAGTCAGCCAACTATACTAACAACTTTAAAAGTAAATATATAAGTAGATGTCCGGAATGACAACTCATTTCTGTAGTAAGTACACACTCAATATTTTCAAGCAGTGCACAACATTTGCACTTAAAAAAGTAATCGTCTTTTAAAATGATAACTTCACTGCCACATCTAAGATTATGATTGGATCACTTAAATTGGCAAAAGACAGATATCAAATCATTCCGTTGACAAATGAATAAAAATTCCGAACCTGCAGTAAGACGTTTTTCTTTAAAGTAGATCTTTTCATGTAATCAAAAGGTTTTCAGAACATATTCTCCATTTTGTTTTGTTTTCTTTCAAATATAATTCGATTCAAAACAAAAGAAACAAATTTAGATCTAAGAAGAACCAAACAACTGGCAGTCAGCAAAAGCATACTTGAAAAAAATCAGAAATTTTCAAACTAAACAAAGTTCACAATCAACCAAAGACAAGATTCAGACTAAATGAGTTGCATGCCTAAAACGAAAGACACTGCCTTTTATACAGTAAGTATGAATCTTGTGTTTACTGTCTGCCTGAAAGGTTCACTTTGGCAAGCCCAAACCTCTGTAAAAACCTTTTAATTAAGCAGATGTAGACTGATTTTCTGCATTTAGAGTGTATGAACAAAGCTCCCATAACTCTTAATTTGAAATCAGCACAGGATTTGGCCAAAGTTCTTATATTCTTCAAATAATACCCATCTTGTACAGTACGATTATATCAGTCTGAATCTGCATAACCTGAAATAAAGTTTGCCAATTGCTTGTAAATACATTGGATTGTTTTTTCAAATGTATACAGAACTACCATTCCAATGTTTAATTTTGTATACAATGTGCAATTTTTATTCCAATTCTAAAAATGTTTATGGAAACCAAATCACACAGAGATTTGAGGAAATATCTTTGAGGTAATTCTAATCAGTTAGCCAAATATTGAAAAGTTTGATATATTGCATATTTTAGGTTCAGTGCACATTACAGGTTCACAGTGTAACATTTAATTAATTACTTTATGAGCTTAGATATCAATAAATGAAGGAAATCCATTGAGCATTAAACAATTGTTAACAACTTTGCATTCATGATTAAATATAGTGTGGGAGGAACACATTTTAAATGCTCTAAAATTCAAGAAGCAAACAGAATTTTAAAAAAATTAAGTGGTAACAAAAGAGAATCACTTAAGCAGGTTTTCAATGTAAAATTACTATTTACAGAGTCTGTTTTCCACACTGCTATAAAAGTATCTAGAAATTGAATTCTATTTCCACATTAAAACTGGGGTTAGTGTGTTGTTTGTTTGATCTTTTACATTCCAGATTGACTGGTGAATGACTGCCAAACTGACAATAAAGACAGGCTGCATTCAGACTGGAAGTCATTAAGGCCACCTAATGCTCCAAGTTTCACAGGATGTGGCTGGAAGAACTGAGATGCAGCTTAGTTGATGTGATTATGTAACAAGCAGCTTTACCAGATGTCACTTCTACAGCCCTGTTAAAACACTCAGTTCAAAAGCTCTCTGCTTCCAGAAAAAGAGAGATTAAGTAACAATGACACTGTTAGGATTATTGTAAATACATTAAAAAGAAAAATAAGAGAATATTAACCTTAGGGGATTTATTTTGCTTATTTTTTTTTAAGTTGCTAAAGAAAATGTAATTTTTAAAAAGCTCTCCTTGGAAAAATGTATATTAACAAGTCAGGTCAGTACAAAATCGAGTTTGCTTGAATATCACAACTAGTCTGGGTGGCTTTTCTCCACCACTAATTAGAAGAGTCTCAGTAGGCCTCCTTCCTTTTACAGGTAGTGATGTATACTTTTTTAAAAAAAATAGGTTTCTAACTGCCAATAATTAAGAAAATACATCCACAATACAATGTCACAAAGGATAGGGATTATTTTGCAGATCCTAAATATTATATTTCTAATAATCTTTGAAATGTAAAACTCACAAAGAGAGGAATGTGCCCAAATTTTTTGTCCAGGGGTTGGCTTTTCATAGCATTGCTTTATGGGAAAAAGTTAAGCCTGTGACATGTGAACCCACTGCATTTTGTTTGGAAAAGCACTACAGAATATGAAATTAGTCTTTGTTCTATCACAGTAAAGAGATTTATTAGCTGAAGATTACTTTTCTAGAAAGGATTAATGAATTTTTATAAAAATACTGTAGAAAAAAATTCCTTGTTGTTTGGTGAGAAAATCAAATCTACATACATAATATAATCTAGTTTAAGCCAGGATGATGCAATTGTGGTGGGGAAAATGAATAAATAGAACATTAAGACAGCCCAAATTAAAGTTTATAATGAAGCTGATACCCATTTAATTCTCTTTTGTTTCAGAAATTAATCTTAGACTATTTAAATAACATGCAGAATTGCTTATTTATTCTGTAAGTCAAAAGCTGATGTACACAGAAATGACAATGCATACTTTCTGTAAGCTTTTTATTGTCAGTTCAATTCATTATGCACTGAAATCTCACAAACTAACACCATTTTGTAAATATGTAGGACCATTCAAAACCATTGCAAACATAGTAGAATTCAAATCAGATATTAACTTATATTTACTCTAAAAGAATATTTTGAAATCTAATTTTAAAAAAATTTGTTTAAAGATTTAAATTATACAGAAAGATATTCTAAAGCCAATTACAGGCACACTACAATATTGATAAACTATTTCACAAAAAGCAATAACATTACCAAGAAATTACTCTTTTTTTGTATAAACATTTAAAGACTAAACAGAAATGATCAGTTTTAAGAAATTACATCACACAAATAAACATAACCGTTACATATCAGACTTAATGCATTTAGATGCAATTTTTTTTCTTTGTAAAATATACAAACTGTTCTCTGTTCATTATTTACAAAATTATGAAGTAAATTTTAATTCTTTACTTAAGTGCCATATTTCTCAGCAGCTATGGTTGGTATTCAATAAATTTCCTGAACTGTTCCAGACTGATCTTTCCCTCAGGATCTGAGAGAGTTACTCCCCTTCCTTCTGGATCTTCAGAAGTAATCCGATCAACCAACTAAAAAAACAAACAACAAAAACAGTGAGTATATACTTGGTGAAATACAAAAGAATTATATGAAAAAGTATTTTCTGTAATAATTATTATTTTGTCTAAATTAACTTTTACTCAAGTTAATAAAGGAATCAAATAGCAGTTTTCTGGCTATTCTTCTGTGCGTATCTCATCATTTGCTATTCTGTATTAATAAATGATACAGTAATCTGAAGCTCTATATTTGATTACTATTAATCTATTCAAATCCTAACTGTCTTCAGATATATATGTACATATCAACATGTCATGGGCCATTTTTAATAAAAACATCTAGTACAAACTGCATTATCATTATCACTTTTCTATAAAATGTCTTTAACGAATTAATGAAAAGGAAAAATGAAAAGTTGTGATTAGAAACATTTTAAGTTTAAAAGAAGTTTACTACTTACTCCATGAAGAACTTCATCATCAATGTGAAGCTGAAATCGATTACAGATATTTCTAACATCATCATCATTGATGAAGCCCTTCCTTTTTTGTTCATATCGCAGAAACATATCATCAATACGAGTTTTATCAGTAATGCTGAGCTTCTTCAGCTCTGTCTGCACCTGTGACACCATTCGGTAGAGTTCTTCTTCTCTGAAATTACCCAATAAACTGGCGTCCTTCAAAACCACAAAAGCCAATGTACACAGAATGAATAACAAAAGCAGTATAATTGTAGGCCAGTTGTACATGAGTGCAAAGCAGCCAGTTGTAGAAAAAATAGTTTGTATCTCCCATGTGCTCTACCATTTTAAATGGTAATAATTACAAGTACAAAGTGCTGTAAAGCCATTTATTTACAATGAGGTAAAATATCATTATTAATTATTTTATTATTATTTGCTCATTTGATGGATTTAATTTTCCAGATCATCGCCAAGCAAATAAACAAACATCTATGATATTTTCCACCCTGTTTTGTTATTTTTGTTGATGCTGTGTCACTATTATTTAAGACCACAGGTTAACTATCAAACTGTGAAGCCATGATACTTCTCTCATAGGAATATTTTGCCTTACATCTCAACCTTTTCAGTATGATGCCAGTCTTAATTATGTTTTTGTATACACTGTAAATCTATGGTTTCTGTTCTGCTACAAAACAAAAAAAAATTATTCCACTAGCATCACAGAGCTTAAAATATACATGAGTTTTCTTCATCTAGAACAGCACAGCACAGTAATTTAGGGTAATGACTTACACAAAGCTCCAGATTCGAAAAACAGTTGTCTGTATAGTTTTAAAACTAATTAATTCCTATTGTTAACTCACTTCCTACAAGAACAACACTGTTAATGAAGAAGTCTGAGATATCAGATCTAACTGTAGGTTTAATCAAACCATCTTATAATTGTTAAGTTGCTGCTGACAAATGGAGAAATAATCTGCCTGTATCCACAGCAAATGTTCAGATGATTTAATTTAGCACACAAAAGCAGTGTGCCCATTTTTGTAACCAAACTCACGTCCTTTGGCTTTTCTGTGCTGGTTCAGTTCTTTTTTGTATTTCTTCCCTTTTCTCTTTGATTTCAGTTTTATTTAAGTCTGGTCCCAATATTTCCCTAAAGGAACAAAGGACATGTTCTGAAAAAAAAAAAAAAATCTAATTAAACCTGATTCTACAGAAATGATGTGTTAAGAGTACTGCAGATATAGTATAAATAGTGATACTACATAGCAGCCATCACACTGCAAACCCATTTATCAATTTCATTTAATAAAAGTTTTTTTTTTAAGTTTATTTAACTTTTCTGTATCATCCAGTTGCAAGTGTTTTCTCTGTGTTCTTCAGGTTCCTCTTTGTTCTCTCCCACACACAAAAGCTGCTCAAGCCTCCTTAGCGGAAAGTATATCTTCATGACTTCAGTCAAGAGAACATCAGGAATTCTGCTTTATCTTGCACCCAACATCCCTATACATAACAATACCACCAACAAATAGCATATATAACTGCTACCCAATAAAAAATGGAATGAAGCAAACCTTCAGTACTTCTCATTTTTAATTTAAACATTTTTTATCCAAAGATGGACACACAGAAATTTGACGTAAGCAGGTTCAAGTAGGTTGTTCCAGTAACATAGTAGGTAGATGACTGCGAGCTATAAGAACAGGCACAGGCAAGAGAAAGCCAAATGCCACAAACAGGAGACTCGTGGGAACTGATGAACTTTGAAAGGGGGACATATTTAAGCAATGAGATGTTGGTAGAAGCCAATAAAAAGTGTTTAAAGCATTAGACAGACTGCTAACAGAATGAATGTCCAGTTCAAAAAAAGCTATAACTCAACTATTCATGTGTTTCTTGGATGCCCAAAGTTAACAGAATGAAAACTTTGTGCTGTGAAGAGTGTAATAACAAAATTCTAACAAACATGACTATTCATCTAACATCCTGTCAGTCATTCACTGCAATTGGAAACATATTCTAACATAATCTCCTACATTTTGGAACATGGTAATTTTTTCTGATGAGACATGGTTTTCAGAGTTTAAAACGGTGGCTGTATAAGAGTGTGGTGCCATTCAGCACACGAATTTTCATTGAAGACACAACAAAATACGGGAGTCCATCTATCATGATGTAGGATACAATTTTGGCCAGTTGTATGATCTGTGAAAAGACTAACTTCTGGCTGATACATGAACATTCTCTGAGAGGGACTTCTGCCTATCTATGCCTTCATCAATACAAAGAAGACAGTCTTTTTTTATGGAAGATGGAAAATATTCAAAACAGCACAACCCTTCAAAGACCTGGCCAAACACCTCATATGAACTCCATTGAGCATGTGTGGGCTTTCCATGACCAGTTCCTGGGATTCCCTAATACAGATTCTGTGCTATAAATTGGTTGCAATGCTGTAGATCAGCATTTCTAACCTGATCCACACAATGTGTGTAGCACACCTGCCATGCAAAAAAACAAAGGGTTGCACCACTGTCAAGTCTTTGTATACTGTGCAAATAGGATTATCTAGCTAGTATTTTGAAATTAAATAGGAATAATATATAATTACTCATCATCTAATTATTAATTTAGTATTTTTCTTAACATGAAAACCAATAACAAAGAAGGTAATAACCATAAATCATTTGTTTACACCATGACCCTATTTTTTAAACAATACCTCTGTGATTAAATCTTGATGTAAACACTTTCCTGTATACATACAGAAAGTTTTGTAAAAATCATGCACAGTCCAAGAAAAAGTATATGTTTTAGCCAACTACATTGTTTTAATATTATACTTCTTGTTTTCAGAATAATTTCATTTTTAAACGCTTAAAAGTGAATTAATTGGATAGCCAGGCAATGTGGCTCAGTGGTGAGTGTGTTGGCTTCAGGAGCTAAGGGGTCCTGGGTTCAATTCCCACTGCTGACACATTGTTGTGACCCTTGAGCGAGGTACTTTACTGGCATCGCTCCAGTTGCTGCTGGGGAGTGGCCTGTGTAGGCACTCAGACAGAGGAACCAAGGGCGGGGGGAGGCTCTATAGCTATGACAGAGGCAAGTCTCCTATGACAAGGAAAAGCCAGAAGAATGAACCACTGCTGAAGACGGATACACTCGGCCAGAGTGCGCATAACGACGGTGCAATGCATCCCACTCTTATGAAATGAATGATCAAAGAAGAAGAATTAATGGGATTCCTCTAGATATAAAAACCAATACCCTATTTCAGAAAAATGTTTAAAAATATACTTCTGATTAGATGTAAGGCAACTTTAATACCAAGAACCAAAATAAGGCTTTTTAAGAATTTAGTAATTTGTACCGATATCAATCAATCAAGTTTTATTTTATATATACTGAACTGCAAATAACCATACCATACTGTATAATAGAGAAAAAAGAAACACAACAAAACATAGCTTACCGGGAAACTGATTTTTGTGGGCTTCCATGTATTTCAGCACATAGACATCAGCATTGGTGATAATAAAACAGTGACTGAAAATGTCAATTTTTGCTCCAATGTACAGATCTTGTGCACCATAGTACACTGGATTTTCAGCAGTAGAGTTACGTTTAGCCACGCGTGTTTTCTCCAAAAACTTTCCACCAATGATGCCAGAGTTCTTCACATGTGGTTCATAGATCATTATCATGTCATTGGACAAGTAATAGTAGATGATGAATCGACGAGTCTTGTCAATTAGCTTTGGTGAATCCTTAAAAAAAAAAGAAATCAAAAAAGTGTTATTGTACTTAGGTTATAAGCTTGTAAACTTACTCTGCATTAAGTACTCCTCATGTGTTCGATACTTGTGCAGTGAGTGAATTCTTAGACCAACAATTACAAATACACAAACTACAGTAAGTCTACACATTTCCGTTGCAGTGAGTTATTATGGTTTACTAAGAACAAGTGATACAGCTTTCCTGTGAAAATAAATAAAATTCTGCATCTGTATTGTTGTTCATAAAAACATTTTGAACACCAATTAAAGTTGGTGCTTTAACTAAACAGTGATCAGTATTTAACCCTATATATACCACCTGGAGTTGCACTATGTTACCCTTCAAATATGTATTATTCAAGTTAATTCATGACTGTCAAACAGTGATCAGTATTTAACCCTATATATACCACCTGGAGTTGCACTATGTTACCCTTCAAATATGTATTATTCAAGTTAATTCATGACTGTCAAACAGTGATCAGTATTTAACCCTATATATACCACTTGGAGTTGCACTATGTTACCCTTCAAATATGTATTATTCAAGTTAATTCATGACTGTCAAACAGTGATCAGTATTTAACCCTATATATACCACCTGGAGTTGCACTATGTTACCCTTCAAATTAAACCATAGGGGCTGTGACATGTAGTACCTTCCTCATTGATATAAATCTCTGTTATGTCAAATCTGTATCATTCCTACTCCACATTATTTGCAGTAAAAGTACGTTGACTACACATACAGCCAGTAAAACACAAATACCAGTGCTTCTAAGGTAAAAACTGGTGTGTTAAATAGAGGATTAAGTTAAAAGAGTGATTTTTTTCCCTAATGCTAGAGGGTATCTTAAAAATGGATTTTTATCAATGCGAAATGAAACTAAAACTTTACAAAATAAGGTTGAAAACAAGTAAACAATACTTCTTGGTGCACTTGTAATTTATGGAGAAAGAAAACTATTTCTAAGCAGTAAATTAATTATATTCTAAGTTACTCTATAACTGGGCATTTTCAGAGGCTAGGCAAAATACAAGAGCCTGAACAACACACCAATTATTTTAAACTGTCAATGATGATTTCAAATAATTTTTATGCAATATATTTATTAACAGGAAGCAATGTGCTGAAATTTATTGTCATTATGAGAAACTCAAACAAATTAAAGAAAACCTGCTTCTTTGTGGGAAAAATGTAGTCATTCATTTTTATACATGAACAAAAGTGACTGATTAAACTATTTTAAAAGTATATAAGGTGAAAAAAATAAATAGATGTGGAAACCTGTCATCTGATTGCTTTCTGCAGACTATTAATGAAGAAGTCATTTAAGAAAAATATGAAAACAAAATTTCTATTGATATATTTTCTAATTAAAAAGCCAAGAAAACTATGATTTTGATAGTTTTAAATACTGGCACTCAATACCAATTGTTACTGTAAGGTTTCTTCTTATATTTAGAATAATAAATTCATACAACCTCATAGAATACACACTATTTTAAAAAATAACAACAAAAAGCATAAATTAACAAATGCTTAAACAAGTAACTTACCAATATGGCTTCGTATCTCAATACCTTGCTTTCATTTTCCATTATTTTGACTTCATCCTTTTTTGGTGGCTTTGGTTGAATAGAGACACAAGATTGTAGTGTATCTTCAGGACTTCCATATCCTTTATATTCTGGGATGTTCTGCAAATAACAGATTTTTTCTGTAAACAGCACACAGTGCAGTAAAAATCTTGATCTGTGTCCATAAGTTAAAATGTATGTTTGTTCTGAAGCAAGCAGTTGAGCGGATCCAGAGAAGTGCAGCAAGGTTATTTGGAAGAAACATGCAGTTTTGCCATTCATAACTATGCAAAAAATTAAATCATTATTGTAAAACTGAATGTCAAGGAATTTCAGCTTTCTCAGTGGAATCATCAGTTTTTTAAGTGAGTGAGTGAAGGCTGATATATTTGATAGCTTAAATGCAGTTGCTAAAGTATTTTAAACAAGAAAAAAGTTATTATATGGAAAGTTTAGTTTGACAACAAATGTAATCTAGTTAATGATGGACTATTACCTCTGTCATTACATTTTTTTGTGCTACATTTCAGTAAGTTTATTCTCTTGTGGAAAACATTTGAAAAGCCTAAGACTCAAGTTTACTATGGAACTGGAAAAGGGAAAACAAGGTCTCTTTCCTGAATGTCCTAGTGGAAAAGAAGAATACCTTCCATATAGGTGTATAAAAAAAAAAAACACTTATACTGGAAGGTATCTGGATTATGAATCACATCCTCCAACCTTAATGAAGAAGAGGGCTAACAGCATTTGCCTAGATAGTGCTAACTACAGTGTGGAAATAAAGACGATCATGGAAACATTTCAATGAAGTGGATAGTCAACCAACTTCATCAACAGTATTTTCAGCCAAACACCTCAAAATCATCCAGAAAAGAAGCCTATGGCCACAATCACCCTATTGCATGTCCAGTGTATCTCAGAGAAGCTGAGGAAACTACAGAAAATAACATCTGAGCAGTTTTTAGAGCAGGACCACCAAAAGGAGTGTATCCTCCACAATTAAATGACCCTGTTAGGCAAGCAAAATAAAAAAAAAAACTTACATATATAATATCCCATGCAGTTGTGGCTGAGTATTTAAGGGTGAAACAAGTAGAGTTGGTAAGAGTGAAGGAATGCAGGAGACGAACAGAAACAAAAGAAACAAAAAGTTTAGAGATTGCAGGCTTATTTTCTTCATAACTAAAAACTATTTCTCAATAATTTACCTGTGTCATTAATTTCAAAAGAATTAACAAAATAGATTTTAAATTTTAATAAATATATTTTTTTAAAAAATTGTAGCAGCTAAAACAGGAAAATTAAAGCCACTCCATGAAATTCTAGCACAATAGCTTAAAGGGGTAATGACCATGTAAAAAAATATATATATAAGCAATGTAAATTTTGATGTATAAATATTTCAGCCATCTGAAGAAAGTCAAAAGAGTAGTGATGCTAGAAACCACGTGGATACTATCCACTATCATGCAAAACCATAACACATAAATGAACACTGTGAACAATAATATACATATACAGATCGAGAATCCCTTATCCGAAATTCTGAAAACCGAAAAGCTCCAAAATCCAAAATATTTCTGGAGCACCTACAGCGGAAAATTCCAGAAGGTTCCTGGGTGAAGCGTAGGTCCTAACATGCTTGACATACGTGCATTACCCACCATAATTTTTGTGCTTTTTTGTTGGTGTGAATATACTTTGAAAATGTTGCGAAGGCCTACGAATACCCCTAAAATACCAGTAGGCCTACCGTAGTGATAGCTTAATGGTTAAATGCACATCTTTTTCTTATGGTTTCATGCTCAAAATGATTATAAAATATTGCATAAAACTACCTGTAGGCCATATGTATCCATATGCAGTTATAATGTTGTAAATAAACTTGTGCTCAGTCCAAACTCCTCAGTGGGTTAGCTACCAAATTATGCCAGTATATCTATATTCCAAAATCTGAAAAATTCTGGAATCCGAAACATATTTGGCCCCAAGGATTTTGGATAAGGGATTCTCAACCCGTACCATATTTATTTGATTCTAAGATGCATCTTTTTATAGAGTGTATCTTATATTTGTTACCAATGCAGAACAAAAAACGTGTGTTGACACACAACCTTGAAGAGAATGAGTCATCATTTCTCTTCACCACGTAGAATTCTTTTTTCTTCTTATAGCTTTGCTAGCTATCAATAAATGCACGTCAAGCCAATTTAGCATTCCTGACTATGACTACAGCAGATTCAGTTGTGTCTCTTAGTTTGTTTTTCTGGTTCCTTATCATTATAGATAAACAAGTTCACTATACAGAAACTTTCAAATTAAAAGTTACCCTTTTCAGTGATGAAAATGGCAAAATAAATATGGCCCATGATTTAAGGTTATTAAAGTGAATATTCAATGGTGGTGCAAATAAAACAAAGAGTTATCACATTCTTCTGAATGTAAAAGTTTCAGTGGCTGAAAGGTAGATGATACCCTAGGCAAGAATAACTTTCCCCATTTATCTGGGATCTGTGTGTTGTTAGAAAAGCGGCTATTGCTGAAATGCTTATCTTGAAGGCTTGCAAAATAATGACAGCATAAAGCATTTCACTAAGCAAATTTCAGGTACCACAGAGATGGATACAATTTTTTTTTTACAATAGAAAATGACTTTTTTTTTTTTACAGTATTGTAAAAGAAACATGAACATGTGTCAGTGTCTTCCAACAAATTTTCAAAGTTGGTCCAGTTCCAGCATTATGCTTTTTCATTAAGAGATGTTAAAAACTATATAATAAGAACAGGTATGGTTTCAATGCCTTGGAGTTTTTTGAATTACAATTCAAAGCATTCAAAAGCATTTTATTGATAAAATGAAAAATTCTAAGCAAGACCATGAGACTGATCTTGTTATTCCAGGTGGGATGACTTCATGACCTCAACCCTTAGACATCTGTATCAATAAACCATTTACGAAAACGTAAGAAAGATGTGCACAGAGTGGATGAATGGTAATGGAAATAAAGCAACACAAACAGAGAAAGTTAAGTGAGTACTGCTATGTGAGATAGCAGAATTGGTTGAGAATGCTTATAAACCTGTTAATTAAGTGGTGATGAAACATATCACATTCCTTATTCAGGCCAGAGGGCAATTTGTTAAGGCAGGCAGACATTTAAAGTCTTCCTTTCTTTTTAATACAGAAAAAAAAAAAAGATGCACCTTAAATTCAGGTTTCTTATAATTGAATGAACATGCAATACACAAAATTATAACATCATTGATTACAGAGTTTAATGAGCTGTATTTAAACAGTTAAGTCCTAGTGTATCTCAGCAATATAATGGGTATATACTTACGGACTTGGCTAGATCAGGCTTTTTTATTTGGACATTTAAAGGTGTAAAGTCAGTCATGCCAAAGTTTTTGTAGTAAAATGCTTTTGTGAAGTTGTCACAGTCGTAGATGAGGAAACGACGTCCATAGATCCTAACAGTGTTGCCAATTTTAAAGTCGGAGGGTAAAAAGTACCGTTTGACTTCATGCCGTGTTAATTCCATTGAAATGTTTTGATGTGTTGGTCTTATGTCATCACGATCAACTGGCACCTTATGACGACCAATAAGAATTGGAAATGGGTCTCTACCACTGTTTCTTTCTGGAACCTCTCGAATCTCCAGTGTGTCATCACTTAGGTAAAACTAAAAAAAATTTTATATATATAAATACTAAGAAATTTACTTTGTTGTTTATAATGATGTAAAAGAATATTTACTTAATTGGTCAAAATGCTAATACAACTAAAAATATTTAAGTAAAAGCAACAAAAAAGAACAAAATGTCAATTACATATAGACTTTTGTTTTTATTATATCCCCATTTTTTTTTTTTCTGTAAACAAATGATTATTATCCACTTTTTACTGAACAAGTAATGTTTTCATCCCAAGTAAAATTATTATTATTTTATTAAATTACACTATTTTCTGTAAATTTAATAGAATTAATAATTAATGGAGTGACAATATAAAACCACAGTGACCAAAATATCCAAGAAATAAAGTGAAATAGGTTAAATGGTCAGTCAATAAGGTTCTGGTATTTCTTGTACAATACTTTGATTGTGGATATTTTCTTGTCACACATCACGGATGCAGTAAAATGCTGCGGGTAAACAATTAAACTAGTAACAAGAAGAATCCTGGGGCTTTGCCAATAAACATAGGACTTACATGGAGAATAAAAGGCCTTAGTTCTCCATTTGGCTTTTCTCGTTCATCCCAAACAACATAGAAGCGTAAGACTTTGCGATCCATCTCCAGAAACTGTTTCAACTCATCAAAGGATGATGGAGTGATAAATTTCTTCAATGCCTCCAGTTTATGCCGTCGATCTATGTAGGGATCTTTTGGAATCTCTTCAGGAGGGTTCAGCACTATGCCCTCACTCTCCAGGAAGTCCTGTGATAATGAATAATAAGCTGTCAAACCACAACCAAACAGTTAAAGTTAACCATCTGAATGTCAATAAAGTTGGTCATGTATGAAAATAATTATTTCAGAGTGCCCTTACCAGCTCAGGTATAAACAAGTAAATAGCCCTAGTAAATGATGTCTATAGCAGACCCACACAACATGCACATTATGCATTTAAACATCCAAAGGCAGAAGAATTTAATTTCAACAGATTAATCTACACCAGAAGTAAACACACCTATAATAATAATCATAAGATATATATATATTTAGATTCAACTTGGTTCTCTTTGTTCACAGATCCCTTGAAATTTTTCTTTTTAATGCAAGAATCTTAATCATGAAAATAAATAAGTGCAGAAGTTGTCAGTAAGCTGTGGTAGGACTCATATTTGGACCTGGCTTTAAGTAAATCTCAATTCCATTTCTTTACTAAATCGTTGAACTTACTTGCATACAAACCAAATGGTGTAACGTAATAAGTTTTAGCATCTTTTTAGTTCTGTTTGTAGTTGAGCCTGTTTCTTCTAGATTTAAAAAAAAACATGATCATCATTCAGCTGGAACTGAAAGCCTTAAAAAAAAGTAACAGAATCCAGGCAAGTGAGATAGATTACCCATGGTAGAGTTGTTTATCATTAATGTCAACCCAGTGCCATTAACGTTTTAAAACTATAAGTAAATTAAAATAAAATGAATATTAAGATCAACAAAATTTCAACATTTACAGATACATAACAGTTTCAACAACACAGGTTTAATATATGTATATATTTACAATATACAATAAACATTTGAAATGTATTATCAGTGTTTAGTAGGAGTACCTCTTGCACTGTATAGATATCTAGATATGTTGGTCCAAATTTTCCCACAGAGTTTGTAGACATTCTTTCTATTATTGCTGTAATGTCAGTCTTAGACATTTGGCCCTTGGTTGCATAACAAGATGCTCCCATAGGTGCTTAATAAGGTTCACTATCTTAGCTCTATTGGACCCAGGAAAGTGACCGTAGTTTATTTCACATCCTCCAAATTGTAGGTATTCCAGATATATGACATGTTACTCCATCTTCCTGCAGATGATTGCTACAATCAAGAAGGCTTGACCAAATAGAAGCGAGAGGAATTTTGAAAATTGAATCTATAACTGGAAGAATTTAAATATCCCTCAATGAATTAAAGATTTGGTTTACTTTCATACCTTCTGCTGTACTGGTTTTAAACACAATGGTCTAGAAGTCTTAAAATCTTTCTTGAATTCATGTGCACCCCAGAATAATGCACATATTTCACTAAGCAAGGCAATGCCCTTTATTCACATATGTTACCAATGGCTTCTGTTGAGCAACCTGTCCAATATAAATCTATGCATGCGCCTTTGCATAATGCACCAACTTAGTGATATTAACATGAAACAACTAAAAGGAAGTGGGCATTAAGACATTCAGCTGTCGAGTCCACTTATTTTTGGATTTGCTTTCTAAAACAGATAGCCTCAGAAAGGACAATACTGCTATGGAAATGAATATAAGCAGAAGTATGAATTTGATGAAGCTATGTCTATAAGCATTTTCTAGTGCATTTTCCCAAATATGTTTCTGCTATGATCATCATCATCATCATCATTCACAAATATTATAAACATACTTAATGAGGATAGACAGTGCTATGGTTACTTCTGATAAGCACTGCCATTCCTGCACTTTGTGGAACCTAGCAGTTCCAGCAGAAAATGAAAAAAAAAGTCCCTACTAAATCTTCTGTATTTAGCTGTAGGAGAAAATTGGAATGCCCAAAGAAAACCCATAGTGATAGTCTGGTACAGAAGAGCAAGAAGAAACCGCGCTACAGAGGGTCACCAAACCAACAGTGATTAAACATGGGCTCTCAGCCAAAGTAGATAAGTACATTCTACATTCCACTACCAGCTGATCCTAGAATGTGTTATTTGATCAGTTTATCATATGATGGAACCCATAACTTTCCTGTTTTACACCAGAATCCCTTCAAATTTTAAATGCAGTCTGACAATAGAATTTCAAATGTAATGCCTCTAAAAAAATTGTAATCTGATTTTACTGTTTTGGATAAATATGGTACATTTTGTAATTTTCAAAATTTCAAACAATAAAAAAGATGCAAAATCTCTATAGCATTACATTTAAATAAGCATCATCTTCAAATTTAAAAAGATATTAATCAATTCTGCTGAATAGCTAAGAAAAAAAATTTCTGCCAAAGTATTTTTCCATATTCAATAAGCTTGCAAAGTCGCCATGCTAACCATTGGGTTGAATGTCAAGTATACGTTATGACTTTCCTTCTAAGTTGGTTTAAAATGAAAAATTTAAATATTCTCCAGCTGACCTCTAAATTGACTGTTCTGTGCAATGGTTAGTTACATTTTCTTCTATAAGAGACAAATTATTCAATGCATAACACTGATACAAAGAGAAATCAACAGCAGTACAGGGTGTGGAATGATTGGCCTTAGACCAGCAAAATGCCCAACAAACCTGGTAAATTAGGAAATATGATGGCATCACACTTTCCAGGAAAATGACTTTGCCTACGTTGGCAGTTTATTTTATAGCAGCAACAATTATTTGATACTTCTCTGTGGGTGTTCAAATTATTAAGACAGGGATTTCTATTACTAATGTTTCTGATTTTGCTTCACTATTATAAAAAAATAATAAAAATTATGAAATTCATACAAAAATAATTAATTGAACATTCTCATATCTTTTCTTCAGACCATCATCATGTTATTAAGGGTTTTTTTCAAAGTAAGAGTAGATAAAGAGATTACAATGCATACTGCGTAGTCTTGCACAACTATGCCACTATCATACAGCATGAAGTAAGAGATTTATCACACTGTCCCATACAAGTATGTAAAATTAAAAGTTTAAATTTATTGAAAGTAATGATATAATTTTAAAATGTTTTTAGTTTTATTAACATACTTCAGAAAAAAATTAATATCTTTAAGTAAAAGTCATAATTTGGCAGCCAAAACTATTTAAAATGTACTCTTCACTCTATAATATAAGTTTGTAAAATTTTTATAAATAATTTTTGCATTTTAATTACATCAAATTAAAAATTTTAAATTATTTTAAAATGGACAAAAAATAAGCAAGTAGTTAAATTAGAAGAAAAATTCAAAGCATTCTCTTTTTTTTTGACAATGAAAAAAAAAAACTATATGTAAAAAATTTGGAAAATAATCAACAATCATCTAAGGATAAGAACAATTCATGTCTTATACAAAGAAAAATCTGTGTGTAATGATATCATCAAGAAACTATGCTGTAGAAAGAGTAGATAAACTAAAAAAATATCTCTACATGAACAAATAACAGATATCCCAAAACAGCATCATGTCTGAAATACATTGGCTGAACAAATTCCAAGCTTGACATGTGGCTTTCCTTCATCTGAAATGATGCCAACATCTCATCAAAATTAACTTGCAATAATATTAATAATTATTTTAATGACAGAAACATGTCTTCTGCTAAGATCTGAAAATAAGACTTGTTACCTAAAAGAGAAAAACAAAACCAAAGGTTTATTTCCTTGCCAAATATGCATAACTTAAAATTATTTTTTTTAAGATCATTATCAAAAAGCAAATTCTAGACCATCTAGTGAGAAAGAGAGGTGTGCGTCTCTATGTATGTGCGTGTGTTAGTGTGTGTGTGCTTTATATTCAACATGAGAAACTTTAAAGCATTGTTGGCTTATCTCCCTTGGATTTAATAAATATTGCTATTGCCCATAAATATTGAGTTAAATTATTATGCGAGTGTTAATTTTACTATGCTGTGTAATTATATATTAAATAATATTCTGCAAACAATATTTACATTTGCAGATTAGAGAATGGTATAATAATCCTGTCAGAAAATTCAACTAGATAAATTGTCATCAATTTTACTGGTGCACTCTGGTCTTTGACTATGCTTGCTATCTTGCCCTGGGGATTAGGGTTTTACTTGGCTGGCAATGCCAGTTTGGTGGGCTTGACTGCCTGAGAGGGTTTTTAATGTAGCTCTCCTAGCTGAGTGGTAGATCATACTACTTCACAATAGCTACAGCATCTAATAGAGCTTGGTTCCAGTCTCCATTCCTGCTCTGAAAGGAGCAATGCACACATACCCCTAAGCACATTTTACACTCATGCACCACCACATGCACATGCATGCACGCACACAAAGAATATTTTGTCAACTTCACAAAAATAATACTTTTAATAGTAAACATATTACCTCCCCTTTAACATATACAACAAGTTGTCATACATAGTATGCATTAAAAAGCATGAAAAGAAAAATAAAATTTGAAATTAATTACTGAAATAGAGACAGCTAAAATAAATGAGATATCAATATAACCTTTTGTAAGGAAATCAGAATACTTTTTAGAAAATGTGATATCACATGAATGTTTAAAATAAATAAAGCATTTATTAAAATGTTTATTAACACAACAAATTACATTTCAGATATAAATTAATATACTTTTTCAAACTGTTTTCATAGATACATGAAAACTATAAACTAGAATATAATTATAATAATAAGCTTATTAATGTTTGCTAAAAATAACAGTAAAATCAGGAAAAAAGATACATGACCATTAAACTAAGATATATTTTTTTTTCATAAAGATTTAGAAACTTAATAATTTGAAATGCTGTTTGGTAACTAAAAAAATAAAGGTCCAAGTTAAAAAATTTATTGTAAAATAATCTTTAAAATGAAGCAAATCCTAAATTCCAGGCAGTATTTTGTCCCAAGAACATTTTCACGAAACTAATTCAAAATTTAAATGGCATTTATCTGGTATTAGCTACAGCAGAAGGCCCACATTTTACTCTTCCTTTGGAGACCATCTTCTTGCTCTTCTGTACCAGTCCATTGATGTGAGTTTTCTCCAGACACTCCAGTTTGCTTGCACAGCTAAACTAGAGAACTGTAATAAGGACTTTCCAAATGTTGAGACCTTGGTGAATGTCCTTGCACCGAGTGTCATCCAGATTCAATTTCAGGGGTTTCCCAAGCATAGGAAACACCCTGCTAACCCACATACTGAAGACAGTTCATCATGGGGTGAGCAGCTGAAGGATCACAAGAAGACCTGGTGCTAAACATATCAGTAGTTTAGATTTTGTACATTGGTCCACAAAAGGATATTTGAGCAAACCTACTGCAAATATAGAGTAAACTGCAGATTTTGTTGACTAAGAAAAAGTTAATTTAGAAAAAATTTTGGCAAAAAGTTATTGTATTTATTTTACCTTTGTAAATTTGTCACAGTCGCAAAGGCGAAAAACCTTTCCATACAGAGTGATATTCTCTCCGTTGTTGAGATCTGTCCAGTGCCAGTTATCTCCCCTGTCATTTTTAGGCACTCTCTGTCTACACAGAAATGTACCTGTAAAAAAAAAAAAAACAACAACAAAAGACAAGTAAATATTCAGTGCACACTAAATATTTTAACGTTTTATAGAGTTTAGAACATTACCAAAATCCACAGAATGTTTTTTTTTTTTTTATGCTACAACAAAATTAAAATCTTCCAAAAGGATTGATGTGTTTTAGATACCACAAGATTGTATTGTTTATAGAGGCCTCCCAGGATAGGAAAATGTCTCCTGATGTAGTTTGTTTAAAACTATTTTACAGTGTCTGTATTAACAACCCACCTCTAGCAATTTATTTCGTTATTTTATAATTATATTGCTAAAGAAATATTTTTAATTCCAAATCTTGAAGATAAGGTAGATGATTTATAATTATTCCAGAATATTTTGAAAAATATTTCTTCAATACCCTTAATGATTTTAAAACTTATCAAACAGTTATAAAAACTAGGGAACATTAATATTCCTTTTTATCACACTAACTATTCTATGTATGTGGCTACCCAAAAAAGAATTCTAAGAAATATAGATATATATATGTTTGCACAATTTCTAATATAAGAACGGAGATCATCACAATTCATGCATATTAAACTATTTAAAACATTTAAAATACTAAAATACTGACCTCCTTGAAGCAGGGTAAAACAAAATATAACAACGTCACAGCTTTCATTAAAAAACATGTAAAATTGAAGAAAAACAAAATACAAGCAAAGCCCCATCTTAGTAAAAAAACTAATTATCAAAAGCAAAAAAAAAAAACACAGAATTTAGTTGTGCAGAAATTCTAAAAATTATGCCTGGTAATGACATAACAACTAAGAAATAAAAGAAACTCTCTCTCTCTCTCTTCTCCCTAATTGGGAAATTAATGTTAAACATCTTATTAATGCCTAAAAAATTTAAAGGTAATCAAGAAACAAGAATCAAAATTTGTAAAATGTTTATATTAGAGTAATCAGTTTACTAAGATTTATTATAAGTATTTAACCCATTCCTTACAGATTTTTTTCCTATGGCCAAACATTGTTATGTCAGATGGCAGAATTTTCAAGATTCCTAAGCATCAGCATAGATACATTCTGAAAATTTTCCCATAAGCATTGTCATATAGTGAGTGACAGACTACTTGGTTGCTAAGGTTGAAGAATCAAATTTGAACCCAGTCAAGTCCAGCTCAATTTGGAGTATCTTCCTGGCATAGTTTTTCTTTACTGGTTGACCACATGGGTTTCCCCCAGGCACCCTGCTTTCCTTCTTTAGCTAAAATACGAAGAATTATAATATAGACTTTGTTAGGCCAGCTGAAGTCAAAGTACATTGGGTACTTGCACTTTCATGTTGGCTATGGTTTTCAGTGCCATGCACCCACCTACCTGTCTGGCTAGTGTTCCAGACAGGGGAAATGGTAGCAATATGCTCTGTGGTGTTCTGTAAGAAATTCTTTATGATATAGGTTATGAAAGAAAGAGAAATTGCTAATCACATAATTTTGAATGTTCCAGTAGCTGAGGGAGGGAGAAACAAAAGATACCAGCAACCTTTTCTTCTGAATCATTTAAATAGAGTAATATTTCTTTCCTTATTATTAAAATGTCAAGGTAAAGCTCCTTTTCTTCCTAGGACACAAAATTTCTCTTAAATTTCTTTAGGATGCTATAAAAGATTTTAATACTTATAATAATTATCATTGACATTATTACTGCAAAAGTCAATAACAGAAAATTTTTGAATATCAGTGATTGATTTGTGCTGAAACTGAAACCAGGGGATTTCTTCGGTGGATGCCTTGTGGTGGCATTGTTAAAAAAAAACAATGGCTAAGACTCAACAACTATATCTTTCAAGTTTTTATAGGGTTTCTGATTTAGATTGTTTGAATATTGCTCTGCTTAGTTTGTAGACATTTCACAAGAGGATCTAAAGAGGTATTTATAAAACATGTTCACTGACTTGACATAGATCTTTAAAAAAAATTTTTAATAATGTAATTATAAACTAAACTGTCAGCAGCACTTAGTATAAAAAAGATGCAATAACAAAATCCTAGTTTAAGCTACCAGCACTAAATAATGTGAACCTATCACTGCCTTAGGTTAGCCACAATAACTTCCTGTCTTGCATTCACCAAATTAGCCAAAACTGTACTCTAGCATTACTTCTTGTAGGTGGATTTATCCACTAGTTAGAAATGAAAAACCAATAACAATAATACAACCCATCTGTAAGTCTTTACTTCAAGGAAAAAGTTAATTTTGGGCTGGTTTCAAGATTAAATATCTAGTGCATAGCTTAAACATGTTTGCTGGCTGATTTCTGTTGGATCATCAAGGTCTTAATTAAAATAAATTATGAAGACAAAAAATATTCTGGTTATCAACCTAAAACAGTAGTATTTAACCTTTTTTGTGCTGTTATCCCTTCCTTCCTCCCCTTTCTTGGGTGGCCAAAAGAGGGACAGTAGCTGAGTACTGCCTATTTATAGGTTTGGGTGTGTTCTGGGATGCTTCTGGGACCTTGGAGACTTCTGTGTTTTTAGCGTCCACTATGTCATAGTATGACATATCTTAAATGTGGCATGCTACAAGAACATAGTCATAATGAATGAATTACTGAAATATCTCTAAATTTAAAAGCTTGCTGCCCTCCAGAAAGAGATCAAATTACCCCCAGGAAGATGCAACATCAAAACAATAGCTATTCAAGCCAATTCCATGTGGCATTTCTGTGACACTGCAGTGTGATTTCACTAGACGCTTGGGCTCGTTTCTTTACATCATGTATCCCCCTAAAGTTCCCTGTTAACATAACTACATGTTGTTCCAACAGGTGATTTGGTATTAAAATTTTATCCAATTAGTCAGCTCAGTTATGTAGTAATGAGTAATTCATTTTCATTGTTCTTTGTGTACCTATTTACTATATATTTCTAAAAAAAGAAAAAAAGAAAGAGATCTCAAAATGAGAATAAACACTAAAGCGATTTTTATTGCTCCTACCCACAGTTCTGCCTACTTAATACTTTAAAACCTGCGTAATATCCTGTGCAGGCCACAGCAACATTTTCTCCTGATTACTTCTTTTCACTTCAGAAATTTAATTTCCTGATGCATAGATTTTCAAGAAGAATGTCTGTAGAAAAACTGGCACAGCTACCTTAGAGCACTCATGATTTGTTGAACTAACAATGTCATTGCATAGAACAGAAACAAAAAACAGGTTGTTGATGAAGAACCATGGCAGAAATAAAAACAAAAGCAAAATATTCCAACTGAAAAAAAATAGCAGTTTTTTAATTATGTTTTTAAAAGAATAAAAATAGTGCTAATGGCCATTTTATATTACAGCAGTTAAAATTTATATCTAAAAACATTTTTTTAAAAATAAAACAAATTAAACAACATCTGCTATTTATGTACTTCTAGAGGTAAAGTTATTTCTCTAAACTGCTGATTTTGTATCTTGTATTGATCTCATGTTTTCAGACGTTTTCTTTTATAAAATAAATTAATTTCCTTTACTATATTATTGTATTGTTAAATTATTTTCCTACAGCTACATTAAATTTTTTGAGCCCTTATTTATTTCTGATATTTTTAATTTTCTGAGCCCCTATTTATTTCTGATATTTATGAGTTAAGTTTTGTTTTTTTTCTCTCTCAAAAATATGCTGCATACCACTTACTGAAAGGAAAGAGACATCGCCAAAGTTAAGCTCTGTCTAGAAACAGAATTTTTTAATGTGATGTGCAAACCCTTTAACTATGATTTTTTAACTCTCTTATTCTGTCCCATTCAACCCAATTTCTTTTTCTGCAAACAGTACTGAATATAATTATAGTAGTTGCAAAGAGGAAGGGACCCATCAAAGATTAAATATAGAAAATCAGAAACTTTTCTGCCTTAAAATGATCGAGCAGATTTTTAAAATCATTAACACATTTAGCTTTTATTGCTGCATTTGCTAAGGCATCCAATAATGCTTATAGCCCAATTACTAAAAATATTTTTGTAATGTCTAGCAGCAAAAACCCTGAGTATTATGGGTTAGATTATTTGCATAAAATGAGTTGTCTATAAGCACTTCCTTCTTACCTGTATAAAATGATTATGGAAGGCTTCCATGCTTGGAAAGTGCTTGCCTACAGATTTTTGTTAACTGACCAATGTTTCAACAAGTACAGGAATGGATAGACATTTTTCTACTTGCTGAAGAATAAGCTAACATACTGTGATGCAATGAAAATGAGTAAGGATTTCTTTCCTCTTTTCTATTAAAAGAAATTTATATGAACAACTGTAGTAGAACTAAATAATATTAGAATCTTCCTTTGATCAAAATACATTATTTACTCTTGAAATCTAAAAGTATCAGCACAGTTTTACAATACTTATTAAAATAATTTGATGTACTCGGGTATTTAAAAAAAGGGGGGATGAGGGAATTTTCACAACAGTTTGCTTCCATCACATGCATACACTGATTTATTTTAAAAGACTATTTAATTAGGAGATAATTAAACATCTGTGCTGCTGTTGTTGTTGAGCGAGTTGGACTTCCGAACGAGGTTCTTGCAATGGCATCGCATCCCGTAAAGACAAGTGGCCTGTTCTCTGACGAGTCCTCTTCGTTACTGAGAGATGTTCGTCGAGCCGACAAACGGCCCGGTCCCCCGACACCATGGGCCCCAAGGACCCGGGAGGTCTCTCTCACGTCGGACACCAAGGAGAAGTCGTACAGCTGTTTCACACTATGGCGATCATCAGCGACAACTCTCCTCCGACCCCAGCCTGGGATCGAACCCAGTACAGGAGCAACGGTCCCCTTACGGAGCTAACCCGCTACCACCTGCCCCACCGGGCCGGCTTTGCTGCTGTTGTTGTTGTTGTTGCATCACCTCAGTAGCACTGTGGCTGCATGTGGAAGTCGAGAGAGTTCGTCGTAGGAGAGACCCAGCTGACGGTGATGACAGTCCACCAGGAAGGCAGGGCAGCGCATCCAAAGGTGTTCGGATCTGTGCTGTTGTTTATTCTACCATATATTACTAGAGCTGGCAAACCTGAAAACTAATCCCTGAAGTGACCCCCCCCCCACTAATGCACTGGTGACTGTTAAAACTCCAGAAACAGCGCCATCTATTAAAACTTTCTAAACTATTTTTTTTTTCTATTAAATTATTTTCAATCTACAATAAAAGAGTTAAACTAAGCCAAAGCTTTTGAATTTTCCCTACCAACTGACTATGTGGAACTTATAAAATGCTTTGCAAAAATCAAACAACAACTATATTGCTACTTGCATTTAAATCACCAGCAACAAATTCAAGAAACTTTATTAACAAGATTTAGTCTCTCTGATCAAGAAATTTAAGAAATTTGAATCCCTTTCTGACTTGAAGATGTCTAACCTAAATTTATAACTCGACCTTGCCCTTGATTTATGTCACCAATTAAAATGATACCAAAATTCTTTCTTTTTCAGACATTATTTTAAATATGTAGTTTATTTTGTCCTGCCATTACAAGTAATAAAAAGTTTTCTTTCTTTTAGATAGGGTGAACGATGCCATTATAAAATGAAAGATCTTGCACTGTCATGGGGAAAGATTTGGCCTCTATGATTCACTAATGCCGGCTGTCATTGGGAGAGTTTCTGACAAAGATGCAGCTTACTTATGTCAATTTTTGGTAACAGTCAATTTGGTTAAGAACAAGGAACAGGAAACAGGCATAACTCCACATTTAAAACCATCAGTTATTGGAACTGCAGATGTAACTAGAAGCCAGTTTAAGTTAAATATTTCTAGTGCCTTCAACATAAACACCCACAATGAGAAAGATGATTTAGATGCTGGGCCCACTGTTCCAATTGCCTTTTGTAATGCAGTTAATTGGCCTCACCCAATGCATGATGGACAAAAGATTGAGCTATTTAAGCACAGCCTGGCAGCTCTGCAGAATCAGGATGGACAGTTCCCTCTTGGAAATGAGAATCAATTTATGACAAAGGATTACTTCTTCAAAAAGCTGGATAACTGTGAAAAGTTTCTTAGATCCTGGTTGGCATTTTCTTCATTGAAAGGGAGATCTTTACTGCTTCTGCTGCAAACTTTTTAATACTGAAAATAGTGCCTTTAGAAAGGAAGATGAATTCAAAGCTTGACATAAGTTAAACACTCACATTGAAGAACATGAAAATAGCTTTGCTTATATCTACACATTTGATGAATAGAAAGATTTATCTATCTGACTTGAGAGACATGCAATGTTGTTGAACAAAGAAATTTTACAGCAAATTGATAAAGATGCTGGATAGTGGAGGGAAATTCTTGGTTGAATCTATGCATGTGTCATGCTTCTGGGAAAACAGAACCTTCCATTCAGAAGACATATAGGACATATAGAAAATACAGTTGATGGCATCAACTTGGGTAATTTCCTTGAATTTGTAAGTTGTAAAGCTTTTAGGGAAGTACAACCTAATCATTTAGGAACACCTAACAAAAATCAAAATGGCAATAACCAAGACCATCTCATACATCTTCCACAAGCGTAAAATAAATCTATCACTTTCCTTCATTGTTGTGTGCAATCCACCATTATCATCAACAAAATCCATGCAGCCAGATACTTCATCATCTTGTTTAGTATACCAGATGTATCAAATGTTGATCAGATTTCCCAGATAATCTGTTAAATATCAATTGATGGTGGTAAAGTGAAAGTGAAAGATGATTTATCAATTTTATTCCATTTGAAGGTAAGACTGCAGAAACAATAACAAATAAAATAATCAACAAACTTGAAAAAGATGGCCTAGACCTACACAATTGTTATGGTCAAGTATATGATAACACAGCTACAATGGCTAGAGTGCAACATGAAGTATAGCAGTAAATTCTCAATATCAGTCTGAATGCTGTTTTTGTTCTATGCAATAACCATGATAACTGTTTTTCTTATCTTCTACTCACAGATGAGACATATTTAAGAAACTTGTTACAAATAGTCTCAAGCAAGTCTCTGATACACAATAGAGTGCAAAGTATAATGTTATTGCTACAACTGAGTCTAATTCAGAGGAGGGTTATTGATACACTTGAGAAACTTAAAGATGAAGTCAGTGAAAATATGGATATCAATGGTGATGCTGGAACAATTCTTAACCCCACTACCCACTATGTCTTACAGTTTTATTGTTATCTGTATTTTTGGAGGCCTGTGCTAAAAAAAATCAATGATACTCAGAAAGCGTGGTCTTGGGTTGGATCAATGTGCAGCAAAAATAAATACACTCAATTATTCTTGGTTACCCAGATTCCAACCAAAGACACTGAGTTATGTTCCACAATAAACATTCCAACTGAACACCGAGTGGAAAGGAAGCAGAAAATTTCCAGAGAAGAGTCAAATGAACGACCATGGTTTGAAACTGCAAAAAGACACCAGATGAAAGCAGAAGTTATTGACTGACTTAAAGATTAAATCTAAACAATCATAACATTTGAATGAACTAAACTTCCTCTTCAGATTTCTTAACTTGCAATACCTCTTGACCATTGAAAACAATCAGCAATAAAATTCATTCTCTTGTTACACTATACATAGAGTTGAATACCAGCAGCTTCTATACAGATCCAATGTCTCCACCATCATATCAAATATTTCTAAACATTATAGAGAGTGATGTAGTAGATTGGGCTGGATTTACTAAAGTGGATTGTGAAGTTGGTCTACACTGAATCCTTGTCAAACTTGACAATAGTGCTGCATACAGTATATTCCTCACAATTTGTGTTCAGAGTAAGCTGCAAGTGAAGCTTTTTCTAAGCTTAAGCTCATCAAAACTTATCTAAGGTCCATCATGAGTTAGTCTAGGCTCAGCAACCTGACCATTCTTTCCAATGAAAGAGAAGTTGCAGATAAAATCAACACTGATGACAAAGTTGATGACTTCTTTGTACTGAAGGCCAGGAAAGCATATATCTGCTGTGGCTGGTTTGTCTAAAACCTTGGGCCTGACTTACATTGACAAAACTGGTGTATGATATAGTTTGCTTGTCTGCAGATTGTCTCTGTTAGATTGTATTTTTTTATCAGTTTAATACATGCTTTGCATGATTAATAAGGCTCAATAAAATGCTATTTTTGTTACTAAACAAATTGTATTTTATAAAATTCATTGTAATCTTTACTCTCTAGAAGCAGAATCTATTTCATTTATTGGGAATGGGGCAGGGAGGAAATCACTTATGCCTCCAGTAAAAATTTGGCTCACTATATGACTGACCTTACTCACAATCAAAGTTAAATTATAATTACTACAATCACAAGAAGAGGCATTTCTTAAAACTACTGGATGGCATTAGCTTGCTTCCATGCTGATAGTAGGAAAGACTGGGGCTAGTTCATAAAGAGTAAGTAAGAACTGTCCCCAATCTCCCCTACTTCACAGCTATTTATTGATTTCTTAAAAAATCTTTTAAGGAGCAAATGTCTTTCTTACAAGTATGGGGTTTTATATAAGTTTAGAAATTTCCTGTTTTTTGCTGAATTTCTATACCCATAATAAAGTTGGTAGATTTTACACCTTATATATATATATATATATATCATAATACCTTTTTTATTTTTATTAAATGAAAGTAAGGAATAAACTGTACATATTTTCGTATATTACATTTAGACACAAAATACCCAATCCATTAAAGACACATTTAAAAAACAACTGAAAATTTTTAATTGTTTCTTCTAAATATAAAAAAATAGAATTTTGGAAATTCTACAGCCTCCAAAACAGAAATATTTTAAAATTTTAATTAATTTTGAAATTTTCTTTTATTTTTTGGAGCATTTCTGTTTATTTTTAAGTTTCTTTAAGGAACCTCACATCAGTAGAATTAATTAAGTAAGCTAAAGAGGTAATCTCAGGGTCAAATGTCATTTTCCTTTGAAGAGAGACCTTGAAAAAGAATTATCATAAACATTATCTTTTACATCATCAACATGGTTCAGCAGTGACATGCAAAAGTTAGAAGATCTGAAGGATTTTTCAAAGTTCATTAAATTTCCAAGGGAAATATGAATAGATGTTTGTCAAGTTGCTCTTGAGTTGATCAAAAAGATAGTAGCTTTTAAAGCCAAGAGTACTTTGGCAAAATTTCAGTGATTTTTTTCCATTAGAAATTCATTGTGATATTAATTCCCTTAGTATTCATCAATTTTTGTTTGTGCTACATCAAGAAAGCTCCTGTTGTTGTTAAAAAGACTAAATGTTATGTGGGCATGCAAATTTGTGAAGAACACTTCTCCAGCTACTTGCAAGACTACTAGTAGCAGTATTATTGACCTGCCATTTTACCCAGTGCTGGTAAAATCTGTAAAAAGGATCCAACAATAAGTCAGAGAAAACACTATTCATGTATCATTTTGTTAATCTTCTGATGCATAAATTTATCTGTTTTTTGTAACCATTTATAATTTTTCTAAAAAACCAAAAAATTAACTGTGTGTACAGAATAACCAATGATCAGTTCCAAGTTAATCTTACTTACCCATAGTGACCCCATGAAACTCTTAAAGAGAAATCAACATTATTTCCAGGCTGTTTTTAATCATATTTTAGATATAATTGATATATGAAAATTATTAGACAAGTAAAATTTAAATATGAACCATGTAATTTTAGTCATTTAAAAAAAAAATTCTTTTGGTTTAAAATGATGGTGTGAAGAATCATTCTATATGCCAATAATTAAGCAAACTTTCCCCACAATGTAACACTATGAAAGCTGATAGCACACTCCCTAGCTCTAGAATAAATAACTTGACTGATAGCAGACTTTGAAAACATGGTAGAGTTTATGATGCAAATCCCAAAACAAAGTATGAGATGCTAAAGTCAAAAGAACATACTGCTTGTATTAAATAACATAGTTTTAGATCTTTTATGTATGCACTTCAGAAAAGAATAAGCAACAAGCATTTCCAAGCTTTCATTGAAATGTGATCATATTCTGGTTTAAGAGGAACTGCCTATTGAGGAAGAAACCCAAACATGACATTACACAAATAGTATGTAATGTTACAGTTGTATTTTTTGGAACTGACCAACCTTAGAAACTCACATGTAAATTACTTTTCCTACTTAATCTGTGTTCATTTTTGCACAAAACACATTATCATTTCCCATATAAACTGGCCACAGATGTGGTGTAAATCAGTTTAGGAATAACTAGGTGATACCTAACACAAAATAAGGTGGTTCAGGCCATCAGGATTGTTCAAGAAGAGATGACATAGACTATCATTGGTTCCAAATACAACATTCATTGTAGTGTTATTTATAGGGCATTAAAAATGTAAAACAATGCAACTGGTGGTTAAACTGCTGATGATGCCACGTTCTTTTCAACAACAAGTCTAGGTTCTATCTAGACATCAATGATGGAGAAATTAGAGATGAGAGACAAGCCATGAAATGGTTTTATGACAGTAGCATTACCCATCTTGATCAGTTTGGTGGAGACAACCTGATGGTATGGGCTTGCATTCAAGTTGGCTAAATAACTGATCTTGTCATCATTAGGAGGGATCTGACTGGTGCCAGATATAAGGATAAGATCATTACACCAGTGAGCATCACTCTGGCATGATGGCAATACCCATCCACACTGTGCAAATGTTGTCACTCCTGCATTTCAGCTCCACAACAGTACTCACATAATGGAGCCTGCACAATCTCAAGACTTAAATCTTATTAAACATAATTGAGACATCTTAGGGAGATGTGTTTGTGGTTTCCAAGTCCACCCACAGTCTTTTGATCAGTTGGAAATGGCCCTGGTCAAAGAATTGTGTAGTATCCCACAACAATAGCTGGATCTTTTTATTTAGTCAATACCAAGACATGTACAAGCTTTTATTGGGGTGAGTGGTAGTCACACACATTATTAAGGCCTTTTTGCCAATGTCAATTTGCTATTGATCAATTTTAAACTGGATTTTCTGCCATTTCATCAGGCTAATTTCAGATAGCCATGTTATTTTTACCAGCAATTTGACTAAGTTTCCGCTAACATCCATTTATTTTGTGGAGAGTTCAGATCAATATGCAGATCCCCATCAACTAAAATGTGAAAACACATGGACATACCATATAAGCATTATATGTGGAGAAATGTTTCATGCTTTTTTTTGTGTGAGAGGTTTTCATAGAGTGATTTCTTGTTTTAGTTTCTCAATAAACTAATGCCAAATATCACTCACCATTCATAAGACCTTCATAATATTAGTAGTTCAATGTCTTTACAAAATTAATAATGACAATGCCAAACTATATAATTTTTAAATATATATATATATATATATACAGTACTCAAAATAAATATGGAAACACACAAAATATAAATAGATGATGAGTATCTACAACTGAGAGTTATGTGTAATATACACAAACATAATGCATTATTACAGAAAATATACAAAAGCAAAATGTGCATGCATTAGGTCATTACAAAAGTTTAGTTAGTTTTTATATTATGTTAATTTGGGTTCATGTTTCGCCTGCTTATGAAAGTGAATGTAGATGTCATATATTGTGTTTTTGCATGTGCTTTGGCATACATTATGCAAAATCTACCTTTTTAAAAGTCATAAAATGGATATTTGTTTCAGGGTTCTGAGTGAAGCAAAGTTTTCGTGCCATTTTGCTTCATGAATTCAAACTGGGCCACAAAGCGAGCAATGCAACTCGTAACATTAAGCAAGCATGGGGCAAGAACACAGCAAATGAGCACACAGTACAACAATGGTTTGCAAAGTTTCGATCAGGAGATGTGAGCCTCAAAGATAAGGAACGTAGTGGACATCCTTCCAGCTGTGATGATGACCATTTGAAAGCATCAGCTGAAGCCAATCCAAGAAAAACAGTGCAAGAAATTGCTGGAGAGCTTGACATAAGCACTGCAACTGTTTCCCAACATCTTGATGCAATCAGCAAGGTGATAAAGATTGACAATTGGGTGCCTCACAGGCTGAATGAACAACAAAAAAATCATCTGGTGGACTGCAACTGGTGTCATTCACTATAACTTTTTGCAACCTGGCAAAACCATCACAACAGAAAGGTACTGTCATGAATCAAACATTGTTCATCAGAAACTCTCCCAATGACAACTGGCATTCGTGGATCGAAGGGGTCAAATCCTGCTCCATGACAATGCTCATCCTTATGTTGAAAAAGTAACTCTTCAGAAACTGAACACATTAGGGTACAAAGTTCTCCCTCGCCCAACCTATTCACCAGACCTTTCTCCCACAGACTACCACCTTTTCAAACACCTTGACAGCTTTCTCTGTATGAAATCCTTCTCCAACAAAGCAGCAATTGAAACTGCCTTCCAACAGTTTATCAACTCCAGAAATGCAAATTTTTTTCAAAATGGTATAAATGCGCTTGTAACTCATTGGTAGAAGTGTAGTGATTGTAATGGAACTTACTTTGATTAATAAGCTTCGTGTTCAGGAACGATATGAAGTCTCATTGTTACGGTAAAAAAAATGACAAAACTTTTGTAATGACCTAACATATGTTGTACAGTGCTTTAGTATTTGGTATGTGAGCTCTTTGCTTTATATGGAGCATGACACCCTGTTTTCATGCCCCCATACTGGTTAACAATGAATGACTGGAATGTTGTTACACCCTGTAGCAATTTCCACAATTTATCCAAGATATTCAGCTGCATTTGACTTTATTAGTAGCCATATAACACCATACAGCCTCAATGATGTTCATATTATTTCTTTGTGCAGACCAAGACATCTTTGTGAGTGTTTCATCAGCCTCTTTACATTCCAGATAAGTTTTCACTACAATGCTGTATGCTTGGGGGTCATTATCATGTTGGAAGATGAATCTCTCTCCCTGCTCAATGAGATGTTTTCCTGAGGAAATGGCATGATGATGAAAAACCTGCCTGTACCTGTTACCAGTCAGTATACGTTCGATTTTATGTGTATCTTTGACACCCTCGGCTGACATGCAGCCCCACACCTGTACCGATCCACCAGCATGCTTCACCGTAGCCATTGTACACTGACCCTTATACCACTAACTACCTGATCCACCTTTGAACAAACTGCCCCTGACTATTACACTTTGACTCATCTGTAAAAAGAACCTTCTTCTTGGTTTGCTCATTGCCTAATCTGGATTAAAGCCTTCTGGGGCCTTAAGCTAAAAATTGTTTAAAACTCCAAATTCTACAAATACTAATTTATTATAACTAACAATTTATTTCCAGACATAAGGTATAAAATATATTATTTTATTTTTTAAATTATTTTATTAAATTTCTGATGTGCATTTATCAATATATTCATCATAAATTTTAAAAGTCTTAACATAGTTTATGCCTTAATCCAGCCTTGGTCATTGCACTGTTTTTTACTGCCCATTTTAGCCTTGCCATTTGGTTACTTCTCAGCAAACGTTTTCCAGCAGCTACACATCCATCAAAACCATTTCACACTAATGTGTACTTTAGTGTTCTTGAAGAAACATTAACACCCATAGTTGCAGCCAGATCATTTGCAAGATCCCTGCTGGCTCACTGGTCTATTACACAGAGAACTTACCCCGAGGCACTTTTAACACCACTTTTTGAGAGTTTGAGCTTTTCTTCCTTGAAAGCATCTATTTTTATAGTAACATTGTTGCATACATCACTGCCTATTCTTTTATAGTTCTTCTGCAAGTGTGGAACTTTGACTGCTTGCATGATAACCAATCACAATGTACTATATCAACACATGATTGTATGATGGAGCATTCTATTTTTACACATGAGATGTAATTTTATCACGTTATTTTAATTTTATATCCAGTTTTTTCTCTGATTCCATAACTATATTCAATACTGTGTATACACACATGCACACATTATCTCAATGAAATGATATTTTACTACATCTTTATAACAATTAACCAAAACATATTCTATCAATCTCTTAAAAACATGTGACCCATGAATTAAGTATTCTTTTGTAAATATATATGTAAGATGTTTCCAAAAAGATAGTATTGGAAAAAAAGTAATTTTTTTTTAAACAGAAATTGTTTACATATTTTACATGTTATAATTATGTAATATTTTAGATCATTAAACCATGTTGGAAACTGGCAAAGTGCATGCCAAACTGGCCTGATGTGGTAGGAGACCAAAGTTCATTCTCCATGTCAAACTTCTCAAAGCATAGTTTCTTTTCACTTTTTTTGCATCAGTCCATCAATGTGGGTTTCTTGCAACTCTGGTTTCCTCCCACAGATGAAAAGAAGAGTTCTAGAAAGAAAATTTCTATTTTCAGGTCCCGTAAAATGCAGAAATGGCAATACTTGTTAGTGGTGACCATGGAAGTTAACAATCTCATTAACTATATCTATGGTTATAAACAATGATGTTCAAGAAAAAACAAATCATGCTGAGAATGAATCTTAGATACATATGTTTTTCCATATACCAAATATCAGTTCTAAAGCATATTTTAATTTATTGCTTGTAAGTTATAGGCTCATATGTTCTCTGCAAGTATTATATGTTTGCTGGAAATTGCATACCTTGAGGCATTCCACTGTTGTCTACATGTGGCTCTATGACAGATATGCTGTCATCCTCCAGATAGTAGTATATGTGAACTAGCCGCACCCTGTAGAACTCCACTGGTGACTCATGAACCGTTTGCTTTAAGTATGCAAAGAACCTCAACACCTAAAAAAAAAAAAGATGGATATAAAACAGAAAAATACAGATGAATTAGAATACATGTAGAAATTACTTATCCAGTCATCCTATTCCAGCAACTCAAAATTCAAAGTGTAGTCATTCCTGGTATTTACAAGTGGCCTCCATTGAGGCCATGCTGTTAAAGATTTTATTATAATCATACACAAGAAGGTGATACAACTGCTGTTAGATACCTTGAACTTCAGGATACTTTATGGTATGAAAAAAAGCAAACAACCACAAAAGAAATCATTTTTTTGCATAATAAACAGTGACAGAATTCTCTTAAGTGAAAACTAAGTTCTTTGAAGAGTAACTCAAGAAAATCAGAGCTTTTGACACTAAAGTATTTTTATATTGAGCAATTTAACATTTCATCTAGTAGAATATGCATTCTTTAAAGCAAATTTTAAATCAGTTGCCTTTATCTTCTGCAATCATCATAGTGACTGCTAACAAGCCTTGCCATTTCTGTGATTCATGAGGTTGACACATTTGCCTTAAGCTGATTATGGGAAGTTCCTACTAAGCCACCTGCTTAGCTGTGAGAGGAAACAGTGTCTAGAGGAAACTCATATTAATGGATTTACACAGAACAATGAGAAAAGAAATGCTATGGGAAGGTTTGCTAAACTAAGTTGGTCCCGCAGCCATGGTGGACAATTGTCATACACAATAATCCAACATGCTAAATAATTAGCGAACAAAATGTCCCTAGTGTGTATGGTGCCATAAGCATCATGATAAACCCAGTTTCCTAACCAGATGCAATGATAAGTCATTGTTGCACTGATGTGTTATAGGAAAGCTGTTCATCTTGTTGCTGAATTTCTGGGGGTATTTTCCTCACTGATGGCATCTTCTATTGCTTCAGAAAATGCTGCTGTTGCCACAGTATAGCCATCATTACTAGGTTCAGATGCTTAATGCTATTTGCATAAACTTCAACAGACCCTTTATGGGCTTTGACTGATGTCTCTATTTCTGTTTTGCACTTTCTTCTGAAATCCTGACATTTGTTTCTTCAGTAACAGAGACATTGCTGATAATAAAATTTTAAAAATTCGCAAAGATTTCAAATTAAGAGTTCTACAGAAGTAATCCACACTTTTCACTATCACAAAAGTCTGAAGTCTGTAAACGTTTTAGATTATACTTAAACATTCATTCAACTGTGTGACTGCACATTTGCAAGAGAACAAGGCAAACCCAACAGTTTGTCAATCATAGTTCAGAGTCATGCAGCTGCCAGCCAATCACAGCATACCAGATGATGTTAATCATGAAGTATTCAATCTTAGACTCTATGGTTGAAATGCAAATTATCTGTTAATGTTGTGGTGTTTTTGCTGGATTTGGTGATTAAGCTGTGCCCTATGTGGCCAAGTATGCTGCATATGCAAAAAGATGGTTCTGTTAGTGACATACATAATCTCAGATCTGGAGACAAAAATTAAGAGGCTTTTGCTGCATAATTTGGTCTACAAAGTTTTTCACAGTAACATAAATGAAATTTCAAAAATCTTTTCTGGACATGGTTTGCATAAAAATACATAGATACTTTGATGCTAAAGGTATGTATATTATATATTATTAGGAATCATAAGTATAAGATACATATGAAACATTTATGGTTAGATATTGGACACTTTTAAAAGTTAATTGGTTAATGCCTGCCTGAAATGCTTTGAGAAACCAGGAAGCTAAAACAGAAAGCATAGATATCTTAAAAAGTAAGTCAGATTCGCACTTCTTTGTGAAAAAGGTTTTATATAAGCTTTAGATAACTTCCTGCTGCTCTTCTGGTTTTCTCTAGCTTTTAAGAAAACTCTCATGCCTAATAGATCCCATTTACTACTACAGATAAAAGTAAAAATGAAATTTGTATAATATGAAACACAATTGAAGAAGTTAAATAACCTCTATATAGTGAAAAAAGAATTCCAATCTTAAAAGAGGCAAAAAACCATACTTTTTTATCCCAAGCCACATGAGCTGGAATGAAATCATGTGGAGGTGCTTGCCGGGCTTGTCCATAGGTAAGTGTTGGTTTGAAGTTGGCTAGGTCATCTAGATCTTTGTCTGAAAGCTGATTGTAGACAATAGGGTCACCACCAATACCCACTTCAGGTCGCTTGGTTAAGATGTGGCCATTTTTGTATCCAAGTGTCTGACTGACATGATATTTTGTTTTCTGTTTGAACATGAATACACAGATAAATATATAAATAAAGGTATATGTATTAAGAACTTTTTCTCCATAATTTAAATTTTAAAAAAAAAAAAAAAGGGATTTGATGAAATAAAATAATAATAATATTAAAGTATACATAACAAAAACAAAAAATCAAAAATCAATAGCAATAACAAAAATAAAAGCAAAAAATTAATTTATTTTATGTATGCCTTTTATTCTACATATGTGCCATGCCAAAATTTAGCATATGCATATTTAATATAATATATAAATTAACAATGTTTAAAAACAAATAACAAAAATAATTCTTTTTAAATGTGGATTTTTATTTTTAAAATTGAATTTTAGTTTAAATCAGAGGTAATATCGCTTTCTGTTTTTTAGTTCACCTACTACAAAATACTTCAAAAATAAAAAATTGCTAAAGATCAAGAGATACGATGACAATACCACAATACTGTTAGGTACCACAAAGCAAAGCAAAGTTGAAATACATATAAACTATATTTAAGAAGCCATTTATGTTGGCAAATGTCAAAAATATTAAACAGTGATGTTGCAACAGGTCAACATAGATTTTAGATATTGAGACATGGCACAGTCTGGCATTTTCTCCAGAGTATCAAATTCATCTTCATAAATTCATTTAGTATCTTTTATGAGAGCCTCTTGCATGAATGATAGCATGGCACTTGTGTCTCGTGCTCCTGATGAATCCTTAAATGTTCATCTGGACCAGATTCTCCTGCTTTTCTATGCAAGGTTTGTAGTAGCACAGGATATATATTGCAATGTCAGTCTGAAGCATGTCCCAAGTATGTTTGATTGGATTAAGGTCTGGGAAATTAGATTGCCTCTCCATATGGATGATTATCTCTCATCCTTGTACCTTAGACATATCAGGGTACCAATCTAGAACACAGAAAGATCAGTTTTGCCAACCCAGCTAATCCATTCTAATACCATCAATAAGCTACCTCCATAGTGATCATGTTCAATACTGTTGCCATCTTATAACTTCTGCCCTGGCCTCCTCACTCTCTCTGGCATGTTGATCTATAAAGTCCAAACGAAATCTTTACTTTTCTGTGAAAGGTGCAGGAGCCCAATGGCCCACCCTACATGACCTGCAATCCAGTTCCACTACGCCCTTTTCTTGAGACTGCATACCATTACTACAGTTTGTATTGAGACGTTAAGACATTGATAACTTTGAGTTGCTCTAGTCTTCAGCATAGCAATCCCTTTGGAAAGTACATTTTGTATCAGTCAGCCAGCATAAAAAATCTACTAATTTAGCAATGAAGCACTTTTTAAATGCCAAAATGAAATCATGTGGTACATTTATGTGAAAATCAGAGGCTGAGCAACCAACCTTGATGCACTGAAGAAAATTCGGTCAAACTGTAAGTGGGGATCCCAAAGAAAAGAACTACGGTTAGGGTAAATTGTACTAGTACCTATGTAATATTCATTGTTTGCTAATAATTATTTGATTTTTAGCAAACTTTGAAAGGTATGTAACTGTTTAAAACTAAACTACTGCTTACCAAGTTGTTAACAAAATGATTATTTGGCTTAAATAGCAACCAAAAACAGAAAAAAGGTATATAAATAAGGAGATAAAGGTATACTCATATACAATTTAACAATGATTTCTATATGGTTTACAAATAAATACAAGATAATTCTGACTGGCTATCTTGCTATTACTTTGCACCTGTTCTATAACTGTATTCAATAAACCATGTTGGCGCAATTCTAGTGTAGATTAGTCATCACAGGCGATCAGAATCAAACAGATTAACCACAGTCTTCGATCATTTAGCTACTGAGATAAGACGGATGGAGAGAGAGAGAGAGAGAGAGAATCGGATGGGTCGGGTGTGTTAGATTGGGAAGCTGCTTACGCCCGTTCAAGTAAGGATCGCGGGCGAGTGAGAGAGAGGGGGGGTGGGGGTGGACAAACAAACAACAAAGGATTAGAAAGACGGTTCAGACGACAATTTACAGCCAGAAAAGTCAGGGAGGAAGGGGGGGAAGCGGAGAGGACCAGAGCCGGTAACGTAGCCGGGGAGAGACACGGAGAGGAGCTGCTGCTGCTGCTGTAAGATAGATAGATATACCTCTCGCGACAACCACTTACAGTCGGGTCCGTAAACGTGTTCCCGGGCAAGAAAGGCAGGCCTTCCATGCCTCCCTTGTTGTCTGTATAGCTGTATATAGGCCGCTGTTCAAATACAGAATTCGCTCTCTAGCAACACGGCCGCCGTGTATGTCTCCATTGCTAAGCAACGCCGAGGGTAAAAACAAAAACAAAAAAAAAAACCGGAAGTAGATTGCGGAGGAGAGAGAGTGGTGGTGGGGGGGGGCGCTCTCTGGCGGGCGTCGGCGTCGCTTCCGGTCGGAGTTGAGGATGTTCGGAGCTGTGCCGGAGCTGGAGACCTGTTGGTGTTTTCGCCGTCGTCCCCTCGTCCCGGATCATGCGAGGACCGCCGACTGACCAGCTGGGAGGATAGCCTTTTTTCCACCCCCCACGGGTGCAGAAATGTCCGAGGTGAGTTGTCGTCAGGGTTTCTTCTTGTCGGACTTCAGTGAGAAAAATCCCCACAACCCCCCCCTCCTCCTCATCCTTCCCCTACTCCCAGGAGGACGGACTCGCAAACTGACGGCGCAGACGACACTTTCTACTCGTTTCGCGGGCTCACCCCCTCTCCTCCTCCTCCTTCCCCTACTCCCAGGAGGACGGACTCGCAAACTGACGGCGCAGACGACACTTTCTACTCGTTTCGCGGGCTCACCCCCCCCTCCTCCTCCTTCCCCTACTCCCAGGAGAACGGACTCGCAAACTGACGGCGCAGACGACAGTTTCTACTCGTTTCGCGGGCTCACCCCACCTCCTCCTCCTCCTTCCCCTACTCCCAGGAGAACGGACTCGCAAACTGACGGCGCAGACGACACTTTCTACTCGTTTCGCGGGCTCACCCCCCCTCCTCCTCCTCCTTCCCCTACTCCCAGGAGAACGGACTCGCAAACTGACGGCGCAGACGACAGTTTCTACTCGTTTCGCGGGCTCACCCCCTCCTCCTCCTCCTCCTTCCCCTACTCCCAGGAGGACGGACTCGCAAACTGACGGCGCAGACGACAGTTTCTACTCGTTTCGCGGGCTCACCCCCCCTCTCCATCTTCCCCTACTCCCAGGAGGACGGACTCGCAAACTGACGGCGCAGACGACAGTTTCTACTCGTTTCGCGGGCTCACCCCCCTCCCGAGTAGGCACCGGTTCTTTCCTCCTCGGGCGGCGGTTTATACCCCCTTTTTACATCCCGGTCCCTCCTTTTAACTCTTCTTCTTCTAACATTTTTTTTTTTACCGGAATTAATCTGTCGTCGGGTCCCACCCTAGGATGTGTTAGGGTCCTTTGAACACCCCCCACCCCCATCTCTGGAATTTTGTCCAGGGTGGCGGGGAAGAAGTCAGGAGTGCGAACCTCCAGATTATTTTTCTTCTTTCTCTCAACTCGGCGTATTACAGTCGGGGAGGGGATGGGGTGGGGTGCCCGCCCTCATACCTGGGTCCTGCGGTGAGACGAGACTCTACCCGGTAGCGGATACCTGCCGTGTCAAGACAACAGCAGCAGCATCATCTTTTCTCTCTCTCTTTTAGATTCTGTTTTTAAACCTAATTAATTCTGTTCCCGCCTTTTTAGAATTATCTCCGGTTTGCTTTACTCTCACATCTAAATACAAAGAATGGGTCGGGTGAGAGTATAGTTCATCTGTAAGTACGAGCCGACTTGACTTGTATGGCGAAAAAATCCGGCATCTGAACAGAACAGTAACAGACAGGTTTAAGTTAATTTTAAAAAAGGGGTCTCTGGGTGGTGGGGGGGGGCATTCTAACATTACATTGTTTGTTTTAAGGAGATGCGCTGTTGTTGAGATAAGGTTGCCTGCCTACCTGGGCGGCACGAGGAAAACGGTCATTGTGAGAGCTGATAAAGGTGTCCAGTAAAATTGAAAATAGATGATGATGATGATGATAGTATTTCGAGATGAGGGGAACCGATGGCCACCACCTGGAATTATAATGATCGGTCGCACTGCAGAGTAAAATAAGTACCATCTCTATGGTAGTTTCCTCCCCCCCCAACCTTCTGAGTGTAAACTCAAGAATGTAATTGACTTAAACTTTATCCCGAGCCAGGTGAAAACTTCTGATTGCTTTTCGTACTCCGGCTTAAGGAGAGAAAGTGTTGCCCCCCTCCCCCCTGCCAGCAGTAACTTATATGACTGAGTGCGGATTAGTTGTGTACTTTATTTTTCTGAATCCAGTTACGTTTATGACTTATGTTGTTTAATTTTTAAGGGGTTTGTTTTTGTTTTTGTTTTTTTAAGCTAGAAATCAACCTGACCGAGTTGGACTATTCGCTCAGAAAAGTACCTGTCATGCGGGGTGGCTAAGCTGACCCCTTTAGTGGTTTATCAAAGTAGCCATAACAGAATTACTCTCTCTCCCTCAGTTCACCGTTTTGTCTCTGAGGATGCAACATTTTCTCCTCTTCCTTTATTTTATCTTAATAGAGGGGTATCCATTTATTCCTGGAAAAGTATTTTAAACCTTTTTTTTTTTTTTTTACTGCTATTTTTCATATGAGTTCTGTCATTACCTTTTAAAGAGTTGACTGATAAGGTTGTTTTGTTTTTATGATTTTTAAATATCTTGTATATTAACTCGGTATTCTGATATTATAAGGAATTAATGAAATGCCGATTTTCTTATATTGGTACATCTAATGTCTTTTCGATGTTAGGGGGCTTAGATAAATTTGGCTACTGGAAGTATCAAATGCTGAACAGCTGCTGTCACTTTTATTCTCAGAGCAGTAAGTATCATCTTGAGACTGGGGGTTTCTTATAAAGATATCTGGCATTTTTCTGTTAGCATCAGGCTGACTGGAAGGAAGCTTCATGCTCTCAGGGGGAGAAAAAAAAAAAAATGTGTATTGGGATAACCAAACAAGGTCACCATTTATGTGCTGCAACAGTAACACTTGGGTCAGGGTTAGGTTGGCTTTTATTTTCGCAGACTATGAACTTTAAAGCTGTAAAATGTTTTAAATTTATAATTGTTTAAATTGTAGTGTTAAAATTTTCATTTCAGAAGTTTTTTTGAAATTAGTTGAGTTTATGTATTGAAAAATAGGAAGAAAAGCCTTTACTACTGACATGCTTAAAGCTGTCAAATGGCTGGCCATCAGTAACGTATATGGGGAAAAGGAAGGAGGAAGAAAATCTATGGAAAAACTATAATGTTGGGAGCAAATGGAGTAGACATTTTGTTTTTCATGCCCAAGACATCTTCAGGGTTTGAAACGTTTTGATTCGGTTATGTATTAGTTCCCATTCTGTAGATATATACCTCAGTGTGGCATGTTGAAATTTTGGAAAGTTGGTAGCTGATTGCTTTGTAGCAGTCGTCTTCAACAAGTTGTCGTCTTGGAATGAGCTGGACCAGAGGATTGACTACATAGACTAAATTTAACCTCTTATGAGATTTTATCATTGTGATTTCACAAGAACCTACCTTTTAAGCTAAGAGTTAACATTACTATTGTGTGGGTGTTAAAAGGTCCGATATTCTCATTTAGTTGTTGTTGTTTTACATCTATTCTTATCATTTGTCTATGAATTCAGTGCTCAGCTCACTGTTTTATACTTTGCTTAACTGACTTATCGTAATAGCCATATGACTATGGGACATTTGTTAATTATCAGGAATTAGTTTTCACCTATAATTTGTATCACCATAGTTTCAGTAAACCCAGCTAAAGATGGCTTGTACTGGTAATGCTACTATTTCCACTTTAATTTTTTGTCTGGATTATTCTTAAACTGATAATAACTGTTCTCATCTTGTTATAAAACATGTTACCATGGTAGCAGTTCACTTTTCTACCTTTAGAATGCTCTTTATGTATAATGTATTGTTTATTTAATTTTTTTAGCTTTTAGAATTGATATATTTTTATTTTATATTTAAGAAAACTCATGCATCTTTATGAATTTACAGGCTTTTGTTTTTCTCATATCCATTACCAAATTGCAAAGTGGTTTTTATTTTCTGTTCTAGGTGATGATTAAAAGTATTTTAAAAATTATCTGCTTTGACAACCCACAAATTGGAATTTTGATTAATGGATTTCTTTTTTTAACATAAAAGTAGCTTATTTCTTCAATTTGATATGGAAATAGAAATCCAGATGAATATTGTTACTAGCAGCAAGTTTAAAAAATATTTCAATGCATTTTTAGAATTTTTGGTTTGTTGATTACTGTTTATTAGGCTGTTAACACATACAATAAAGGCTTTTCTGTTATTTATTATGAAACAACAAATATGATCCTATATTATTGGAGCATATTTAAAATCATGTAATGTAATGCGTAATTCAATCATTTTTCTTATTTTATTTAAAATTAATTAATTCTGTCAACACTGACAAAGGGTAGTTCTCAAATTGCACCCTCTCTCCCTCTTTTGTTTCACTGATCACTTTGTACTTTGCAGTAACTTTGAAGAAAATAAAAAGGTATTTGGCATGACTATTAAATGAATATTTCTATTGAACACTTCTCAACCTGACATTCTGTATTTTTGACTTTATTTAAAGTGAAAAGTAGGATTGTCAGTAGCTATGGAGTAAATTAAATGTTTATTACAAGCATGCCAGTGTTATTTTTTTTTTAACTTTATACATGACAACCCTTCTTTATAACTGATTTGTAGCCTGGGCACAATTTTAAACTTATGTGTAGTTTTCTGTATATTTTCTCCAACTAACTATTTACTGTAATACTGACCTCTAACAAATATTGAATGGTGCTATTAGACAGGACATTTATCAGTTACCTTTATTGGTACATTAGTCTTATATTAATTTTAAATTGGTAGACTTTCAGTGATTACTTTTGGTTTGAACAATTACACAGTTTTGCACAAGTGTTTACATTAATTTTCTTTGTGATTGTAACTTTCAGATAATAGCAACATTGACTTTTATTTAATACAGAAAACAAAACACTGCTATTCTGCTTATTT
The DNA here is from genome assembly GCA_018389105.1 of Nautilus pompilius. Classification (NCBI taxonomy): domain Eukaryota; kingdom Metazoa; phylum Mollusca; class Cephalopoda; order Nautilida; family Nautilidae; genus Nautilus; species Nautilus pompilius. Next base: position 1,316,529 of record JACATO010000357.1, read on the forward strand.
AGAATTGATGTGGAAGGGGAATCATCTTTATCCATAAATAAACAATCTTGAAAGTACATTTTTTACATGCACATTGTGATGGTTATAAACCTATTGAATTAATATATATTCTTTCCTATGTTTTCTAAAAAGCATTAAAATTCTTATGATTAACTCTTTATGCTACCATAAAGACAGTTACTGCACAGCATTAAAATAAAGCTCTCTATCTAATATAGAAAAAAATAACCCAGATCAATTTTTGCCATGTACCTAGTTAACCAAAAAAAACACTATGCCGCTATCTTCTGGTACCTGAAACACCTAATTAAACTGAGTATGATTGGCTTAATAGGTGACTAAGGTCAACAGATAGTTGTACAGTGCAGATTTCTGTCTACAAACTTCTTCATAATGTTTCTTGCTTGTTGAGTTATACATTGGAGAGATGTAATTTGCTGAGAAGCAAAGGGAGCAAATTGTATTTGATTACTGGCTGGTTTCTCAGGTGGTAGTTTTTCCATAGATAACTGCTATATAGTTAGACTTGATTTTGTAAAATTGAAATGAGCTATTTGACCTAGACATGTGGAAGTGATTATTAAATAAAATTTACTTTCAGTACCAACATTAATTGCAAAATTTATTACCAAATTTTGAAAACTCTCCAGATAGATATACATAAAGCAAAATATGATTACATTTTATAAGTGTCAATAAAAATAAAAATATTATCCATTTGGAAAGTGTGATTATTATTAAAAATGGATAGATGTAAACTTTCAGAGCTTCAAGTCTGTCCACTTATGAAAACTGTGCAGCTGCTGAGCCATTTCAAAATAAACATTGCAACTTTATTGTTGAAATTCTTTCTGAATCCTTTGTAATGCTGTTTCCCTCCCACCCAAGTGTAAATTTGTCATCTGAAAGAAAATCACTATTAGATGGGAAGCTTTTTTGTTTTGCTTTATCTTAGATGTTTCAGTAACAATGTTTTAATTTAATAATATAGATGCCTTTTTTAGTTTAAACTTTAGCTTATTTGGACACAACATATTAGCAGACAATAATAATTAATCTATAAATGTTATTAGCCTTATAAAACATTTTAAAATATAATTTAAGATAAAGGTTTAAATTATCTTCTTTTTACTACAACTACAATGTCTTAAAATCCAATTTTTTGTATGATGACAATCCTCATTTTCCAGATATTTTGTTCATTTGTATTAAGTGGGTTTTTCACATTTGTTTATGAATTAGAGGCACTCATTTTAATATTAAAGTGGTTGTGTATGCAATCAGAATCTGGTTTATTTTACCAATTTGGAAAACTAAGAAAACAAAAATTTTTTAACTAGCTTCAGTGTTTTGTTAAGTATACAAAGTAGTAATTTACCATTGTTTCTAAACTGGAGAGTAATTCATTTCTAAAAGTACCCAATTTGGTGGTGAAGGCCAGAATTTTTCAAACCTTTTTGGCCTGTGCCACTCCCCTTTTTTAAAAAACTCCTTATAACACTATGGCCCCCTCTAAAGTATAAATAAATTAAAAAAAAAAAAGATGTGGCATGACATTTAGTTGGGGTTTGCCAAATTTTTATGTACCTTAGGTATCTGTACTGTGGTTGATTCAAGGTCTAGGAATTGTTGCTTACTGAAACAGTATTATTCACAATAACTCATAAGAAACCAGCTAAAGAACTGAATGGGGGCCTACTATCAACTGTCCATTAGTTTTAAAATGCGCTAATATTTAAAATACCAAAAAGGAAATCCTACATCTGACTGTAAATTTGTGTGGCCTAATTGCTTCATATAACCTTGCAAATATATATTGTGGCCCACCAAGAGGCCATATGGCTTGCTTTGAGAAATGCTGGTGTAGACAATAACTATAGAATAAAGAACTACATACTTTAGTAAAATTACTCCTTTCCATTTTGTTTTATACTATGCATTGGGTTTTTTTAGAAGTATCACATTAGGCAAATATATACAATACCATGTAATCCAATGGAATAGCAAAAATTCACAATTGTTGAAAAAAGGTTGCAAGCAAGAGAATAATTTGCATGAAAATTTTGTTACAATTTATATTGAACCTTTACTTAGTTGATTAAAAAAAAACAAAAAAAATGTGTGTATATATATATATTTTGTAGTATGTGTGAGGAGAGTGGTTTATTTATTTCTCATTAAATTAAAAGAAATTATAAATATCTAAAAGAAAACCAGTAGAATTGAGTAGCTAGATTGCAACCTTTGCATTTTATGCTGTGGTTTGATGTTTCTCTCTTGACATTAAAATAAAAATGCAAATGGAAGCAGCTGTTACAAGACAATTCATTATAAATCATAATATAAGTAATGAAAAAAAACAAGACTAACACAAATTATATATATCAGAAATGGAAAAAAAAAATCAGATATTTCTTTTTAAGAAATTTTCCTCACTTAAATATATTTTGTCAGACTTGTCACTCTCAGGAAAGTTGTGCCTGTAGTTAATAGTTTTCTCTACTAGTGTTACTTAGAAAAGTGCCAAATTTCACTGTAGCAGCATGTGATTTATTTTACTTTGCCTGCTACTCTTGAAAAAAAAAAAAAACTTGGTAACCCAGCTTTCTATAAAGAAGAAAATTGGGAAGTATTTGGAGATGTACAAAGCAAACTGTTACTACTGATAAAGGCATCAAATTGATGATCTGAAGCCCAATAACCAATTGCTCTATAAAATTATTATTAAATATAACTTTTGCATGATAATTTTGAATTATTAGCATCTTTTTATATTAATATTCTGGATTCCGAGTTTATTTTCTCTTTATAGTAAAGTTTTATGTAAATCATCAAAGTCAGTAATAAAGAGGATATAGCTTTTTTCACAGGTCATTTAACAGACATCAGGAGCTTTTTTTTTTTTTGTTCTCCTGACATTCTTTAATTAAACCAATACTGGATGCACTAACTTTGTGGGTATTGAACCAATCTTGTTCTGTTGGTTTCTGCCTGGCAAGCAGAATGCACTGGTCTTCCTGTCATACAAATATTGATCGATTCCCACCAAATTAAGCATATTTTGCAAGAGAAATCTATAATAGTTGACAGTATAGTTTTGTAAATAAGTTTCCTTTCTTCTGACCGAAATGATGTCAGAAAATTCTTTACCTATTGTTTTGTTTGTTCACAGGAAAGGAAATGAGTCAACTGAGAGGAAAAATTTGATAAAGGCAAATAAATAACTGGCTAATCCAGGAAAAACAAAATGCGTGCACACAAAACTGACAGATTTTTAAAAATTTTTAAGTGTTTTTTTTTTTCTAGTTTAACTATTTTAAATTGCATGGTATGTAGATTATGTGATAAAGTAAAAGGCCAGTTTTGATTGCTTATGGTTACGAGTAGAATTGTAGCCGCACTGTTTTTGTTTGCTGGATGTTGCATACACACTGTGCTTTAATATGTCCCAAAAGGTGTGGAATAGTATAAGCGACTTAAATTAGTTCTGGAATTCCGATTTTAAATTAACTAAAGAGAAAATCTTATTCATTTTTTTTTTTTATTGCTCATATAAATATGGAAAGATAATGCCACTTATGAAATGCTTCTATTAGTTCGTTTTTCTGAAACATTCACTAACTTTTATTAACATGTTTTTTTGTTATTTTGTAATATGCTTTTATTTTATGAAAACAAACTACAGAAATTTTTGCTTTTGTTTGTGAACTTGTTGTTTTTTTAATTGTAATGTATATAATGTGTTAAAATTAGTTTTTGTAACAGAGAGAGATTCCTAAGCTCCAATTTTGGCAAATCAAAGAAGCTACTAATATTGTAAAATCTGCATTTTTTTCTGCTTTTATTACTTGTGTTCCTTTGCACCTAGATTGTTTAAAACTGATGAATTCCAGAGACTGGATTTTACAAGTTAAAAAAAAGATACTTATATATTTGATACTACATTTTTTTTAATTTTTTTTTTTCACTCTTTCTCAGTTTTCTCTTTAGCTATATATTTTTTTTTTGGTTACTTTTGCTTCTTGTTAGGAAGTTGAATAGCCCAAAAATATTTTAAAGGTGTTTTAATGGTTGCTATTCACTTGTGTTCTGGAGTCTAATATGTCACTGCACATGTACAAAAAGAATCAAGTACTATATATGTATATGATTCATTTGAAATGACAAAATTCAGCACAGGTTGGCAACATGTAAACCCCCCCCCCCATAAAATAGTACAGATATACTACTAATAAAAACCTTACAAATAAAATTCTGAACTATGTCATCAGTAAGCATTATCTTCTTTTTTGTTGTTTCAATAATCATTACAGAGAATTCAAAGGATTTGGCTGAATTGTGCAAATTCCCAGTTTCTAGTCTTCCATTATTTTTAAGAATGCATGTATTCTGAGAATAGTTGTATTTGTTTCATCTATAATTTGTGGCAGATATCTAACAAATTTGATGCATCTTACCTTTAAGTTGTTTTACTTTATTTTGGATAACCATAAAGTTAGTTTGTGCAGTCATTTAGTTATAATTCCCAAACTGTAATACACATGTTAATGGATGTATGTGTATACAGGAAGTTATGGGGAATGCATTCCTAGAGTTGTCAGATTTTACCACTGGATGGCATTACTTATGTTAGGGATATCAAAGAAACAAAGACATCTGTAAGCTTACATATAGAGGAAAAAATCTGAGGTGATGTCGCAATGCAAGTGGTGGCATCCAGTGGAAAAATTTGTAAATTCTGGGAATGCATTGGCCATGACTCCTTGCATATGCACACTTAATCTTTTAAGATATGACAGTTTGAGAGTTATAAGCATAGATTTAGACATACTGTGTACATGTATATTTAATTTGTTATCTGATTAGTTGATATTGATAGAATTTCTTTTTTACTATTTTCTGTTAGTGTGCGCAGTATATCATTAATTACATTCTATTGTATTACCATTAAGCATGAAAGGATTATCTTTTTTTAAAAAAACAAACTTCTGATATGATCAGTATAGAAACATTGTAAACTTGTTTTTCTTTCTCATGACAGGAAGTTATTACAAACTAACTAATTGTCTTGGATGTGCTGTACTTTCAAACTAAATGAACACTCCAAAGATTAAAGGATGTGATATATATGATTCTTTAAAGTTAGTAATGTTGTTTATTTTCAGAGTTTTTCTTGATTAATTTGATGTTTATGAAATATTAGCCCATTAAAAGCAGTAAATAAAAATTCAAACGTTAATACAAAACTATTAAATTTCTTTTTATGTTTAATAACTGATGAATTACCTTAGTATAATGAATTGAAGTTTGATAGTAGAGAGCATTGACTTGGTTTATCACCTTGCTGATGTAGTTTTTATCATAGTTTATTTAATGAAATCCAGAAGCCATTTTTGGCATGTACAACATACCTTGGGTAAAAATATTTGTTGTTTTTTTTTTAGTTGCTCAACTATTGGCACTTTTAGCCATATTTTTTGACAATGTATTTCATGTTCATGAGTCATTTAATTAGCAAGTATAAATGAAAGTTAGATATTCTTTCCAGGAGCTGTAAAAAAAAAAAAAAATGTAAATGCAAATGATTTTTATTTTAATGAGTTTTCACTTTTGATGAAGGAACAATATTTTACAAAATTTTGTGCATCATAGTTAACAGCAAATTAGATATAGTTTAATTTAAATATCAAGTGTTTACATTTACTGATTTTATTTTTTCTTACAATAAGCAGATTATGATAGTAGAAAATATGTAAATTGATTAAGTCTCTTGTTTTTAGTTTTTTTTTCCATAAAACTTACTAAATAATTATTACAAAACTAAAAAGAAATGATTTAAGTGCTTGAACTGTTAGCATTGTTTTGGTAAAATGAATGGGTACTAACAAATGTAATCAGTATTTTTCTTTAAGGAAGTTAATACAGTAAGATGTATTATAAGGCAGTGTGTTAGCATGATGGCAATGAATTGGTTTGCAGCAGATCTGGGCTATGTTTGATGTCTAGCCAGTGTAATAATGATTTCTTTTATACTTTTGTACCAGGCCATTTTATGTGGATTTTATTTAGTCACTCTGGTTTCTTCCTTCTCTTAATTAGAAGAGTTTTAGTATGCTGTTTTCATTAGAACAGCCAGAGTTTGAGAATATCACTTTCGTGCTAGCCATTGTTTCTAGTTTTTTTTTCAACCCCATTTCTCTGCCTGGTTAGTGTTCTCGGTCCTGAAGTAAAAAAAATTACAGTATAAAGATATACCAGCCAACAACCAACATGTATTATACAAATTTTTTAAAAAAAATTTAAGTTTAGACAGCAGACAAAAGTTAAACAAAAATTTAGTGCTGTAAATTTTACCCAACTCCTTGTCATTTTTATTTACAACAACCATGAAAGACAAGTTGATTATTAGTACCAAACAGATTCTTGTTCCTACAGATATTTGCCATAGGTTTTATACAAGTAAAAATATTCTGCAATACATGCACAATAAATAACTTTTTAAAAAGTTATTGTTTAATAGAAACACTTCTTTGCATTATGTAGATTTATGTATGGAATCTTATAGATAACACTGGTCAACAAATTTTTTTTTTTTTCTTTGGCAGACCATCTAGGAGTGTTTTCTGGGGTTTTGAAGGTCGCTGATTACGAATAAACATTGGTTTTGTCTGATTGGCTCTAGTTTAGAAGATATTGATAGCCTCAAATAAGCCTAAACTGCTAAAATTCTCCCTGAAATACTTCAATATAGAAGCAGTAAATAATAATTTTCTGATATTATTGAATCATTATAACATACTATAGGACAAGGGAAGGCAGCTTGCTTCGTTTCTTTTAAAGAAGATGACCTGATCTTTTGTAATGACGTTTCTGCACTTCTTAACTGCATGGGGATCTCGTCATATGACCCAGCAGATTGGCGTCTCTTTATAGATAGCTCGAAAGCAAGTCTAAAAGTTGTACTTTTGCATAATGGCAATAAGTTTGCTCCTGTACCACTTGGCCATTCTACCAAGATGAAAGAAGAGTATGATGGTATCCAATTTGTTCTTGAAAAGCTAAATTACAACACTCATAAATGGCTGATTTGTGTGGACTTGAAAATGGTGAATTTTCTGCTTGGTCAGCAAAGTGGGTACACAAAGTATCCCTGCTTTCTTTGTTTGTGGGATAGCAGAGCAAGAATCCAGCACTGGAGAAGGGAGAACTGGCCAGAACGAGAAAGTCTCGAAGTCGGCACAGCCAACGTCATCAATGAGCCTTTGGTACCCAGGGATAGAATCATCTTCCCTCCATTGCACATAAAACTAGGGCTCATGAAGCAGTTTGTTAAGGCGTTGAACAAAGATGGGGATTGCTTCAAGTACATATGCAGGCAATTTCCAGGTCTTTCCATCGAAAAAGCTAAAGGTGGCATCTTCGATGGACCTCAGATTCGAACGCTCATGAGGGATTCTGACTTCACTAATCATATGAACATGGTTGAGTTAAATGCTTGGGTGTCCTTCACAGATGTAGTGAAAACTTTTTGGGAAATCACAAAGCTGACAATTACAAGCAATTGGTCCGTAAGATGCTTACTGCATACGAAAAACTAGGGGCAAATGTGAGCATCAAAGTTCATTTCTTGTTTAGCCACCTCGACAGATTTCCTGGTAATCTTGGTGATTACAGTGAGGAGCAAGGAGAGAGATTCCATCAAGACATCAAAACAATGGAAGAGAGGTATCAAGGCAAATGGGATGAGCACATGATGGCAGACTACTGCTGGAACCTTTTGAGAGACTGCCCGAAAGTTGCTCACAAGCGAAAATCGTATAAACGTCAATTTCACTTTTGTGATAAAATATTGTTTTGTGTGTTCATTGTAACTAAGAATCTAGTGTATAATAATGCTTTGCATTAATATGATATATAACTGATTATGTAAATGTTTTTTTCCCTTGGAGAATTAAAATTCAGCAAATTTTTAGCAAATTTTTTGTATATATTCTCGAAATATATGAAAAGTGTTCATTTATATAAATGAAATGATGTTATATCTAACTTAACTTGTTAGATTGAGATTTTACACTGTCTTTGTGGTTTTGGATTATCATAAAATCAATATCTGACATTTTTGCACTATTTAGCCGTTTTTGTACGTTTAGTTATGGTCGCGAATGGGTGATTTCAGACGAACGACCCCCCTGTGATATCTCCAAAACTAGAGCCAACTTGAAAAAACAAATGTCAGATTCGGATTCAGCGCCCTTGAAAACCCCAGAAACCAGTCTCACTTTTCCTGCCAAAAATATTGTGTTGACCAGTGTAATCAGTGGTGACCTGATCCAGGTTTTCCTACAAAGTTTGTAGATATTTCTCTTAATTGCTGCTTTAATCTTAGTTGGTCATCCCTTAATTTTTTATTAGGATGTTTCCACGGTTGCTTAGTGGAGTTTCTAAGCTGAACTCCCTGGGAGACAGGAAAGCAACTGCAATGCATCTTTCATGCAGCAGTAGTTTTGAATATATGTATGGCTTATTGACTTCCTGCTGAATATGGTTAAAAA